>CAXKVW010000232.1:0-709780 GCA_964058825.1 Carex arenaria
GTCATGTGAAAGTCATATCAATCATTTAGTATTTAATAAAAAATATTCGCCAGTTATGTAAGATACTTGTTATTTTGATCAAACAGAAAAAATTTCTAAATTATCACTGAGATTTAATTAAAATTATTGCTTTATAAAACAAGGCATTCATTGTCGATGCATCATAACATACTTTCAAACTATGGAGATCAAATACATATGGAGGTCAATCATATAATTTTTTCTCTAGAGAATGAGAATTAATTTTACAATACCATGACATTTAATCTAAATTATTTAGAAAATTATATATAATATAAAGAAATGGAGTTCAATTGATGTGTTGAAAAGGTCAAAAACCCATTGTCTAGCACGTCAGTGTTGGTCCCAAGTAGGTAGTTGATGAGATATTATAATTCTAACATGTGATATCTCTTCCGGCGTGTGGAAAATCCAGCCCCTATTAAATAAGACTTAGGCGCCTTAAATAGGCTTTGCCTTCCGTACGGGCGGTCACGATACTGGGCTGGGCTATTTAGTGCTCCGGATCCTTTCGTTCGTCTCGGGCTGTCTCGGCGCGAGAGCTTGATCCGAGTTGATTTTGGTCTGATACTATGCTTGGTGTTTTAAAGACACTCTTCAGTCTTAGACTTTCTCTTTGACTTCAGCTTGGCCCGGATAAGAAGTCCGAGGCTTAGTCTATTATTTGCCGTAGATTGCGAGGCGATGAACAATTTATTGTCCCCGTTGTACCCGTTGACACCCCTAGCTTTGACGAACTGCAAAGAGGCGATGAACAATTCGCGGCTTTGGCCCAATGCTTTAATTCAGCCCAATTCTTAGGGTGAGGTTTTTTTAAGTATTATCCAAATTCTAGAATTGGTGAGGTTTTTAAGTATAATTCAAATTCGTTCTAAACTGTCCGATTTGCGTCAATATTCGTGTAGACGGTATAGATATCCAAAATCCATAACAGGTCGGAGCATAAATTCATAGTCCCTACTCCCCGAGCAATTTACGGCAGCGCCTCCGCCGGGAATATGGCCGAAGCCCAGGTCGGCGGCTTCTCTGCATCAGCCTCGCAATCTACGGCAGAGATTTGCTTAAACTTTAACCCTAATTTTGACGGGGATGGAAAGGATGAGAAGAAAAAGAAGGTGGTGGTGATAATGGGAGCGACTGGAGCGGGCAAGTCGAAGCTTTCTATCGACCTTGCCTCGTACTTCTCCTGTGTGGAGGTCGTTAACGCCGATTCCATGCAGGTTTGTTGGTCCCTCCTATGTACAGAGATAAAAATAAGGTTGAAGGAAAGACAAGTCTGACACAAATGTATCAGCCAATTGTTACTTCAGTAAAAATAATACCAATTGAAAAGATAAGGACCTTTCTATGTGTATGAAAAATGCCAACTTTTTTAATTTTCCTTCTATTTTTGAACTTTTTACTGATTTTCTGTAGGTTTATTGTGGACTCGATGTGCTTACGAACAAAGTACCCCTCCCAGAACGCAAAGGTCTCTCTCTTTCTGTGTTCGTGTGTGTGCATCCGTGTGTGTGGCATCTGTCTATTTGTCTGTCTGTAGACTATTGTTTAGTAATTTTTCAGTAAGTTTGTTGCAGATATCCCGCATCATCTTTTAGGAACGGTTGATGCATCCATGGAGTTCACTTCGAAGCACTTCCGTGATTTTGCCATTCCGGTAAGGCCTAATTCTAGCACCTTGAACCATAATCCTCTTTAAATTTGTAATTATTAGAGTACTAGCTGCCATCATAGGTGCATGTAACCTTTAGGCAGGCATAAAGAGTTTCATACCATCTGAAATATTAACTGCTTGGTAAGCTATGCACGAACCCAATTGTGAAAGTTTGAGCTAAATTAACCCATAAGTTGGGAAATCAAGACCATGATGCATCAATTTTGCAATGAAACTTCATTGTCTTGATTTTGCCTCACATTAGCCTCGAGTTATGAAATTTTCTAACCTAACTGCCATAGACCCTGTTTATCCCCAGTTGTTTAATCAGTAAAAATAAAAGAAGAAAGTGAGAACACAATATTTCCAATGGAATACGCAAGTGCAGACTGACAAACGGTACTAATATTTTTATTAATATATTATTTTCTATCTAACTTCCATTTAAATGATATGCCAGATAATAGATGATATATTGTCTCGGGACAGTCTTCCAGTTATTGTAGGAGGCACAAACTACTACATCCAGGTTATAATTTTATACCCACAACTGCTGTTAGTATTTTCTCGTGGCCCTCATCATAAATGCAGAACTGAAGTCTTTTATTATTGGAAAGAAAAACAAGAAGGAAGAAGTTCATCTGCACTGGAAAATGATTAATTTATCCTTGATTGTCCTAGTACAGCCAACTGCAACAGTAATAAATAAATGCTTTATGAAACCATTTGAAATGGTCTAATAACCAAGTTGCGCTTTGTCCAGTCAATCTTGAACACAAGTTCATGCTCTGATTCAGACAACAGGTGTAAAGTGCCAAAATATGAATATATTTTTTGCAACAACTACTACAGAGCAAGTTCAGCTGTTTGCTAAATATATGAATCATCTTACAATTTCCAAAATGTTGGTTGTTATGTTATTTTTAAAGATTTGAAATAGTGGTTGATTTGCAAATTGTAAATTCATTGTTTATGTGCATTATAACATGGATATACTTATACTTGTATATGATGTCTTAGGCTCTACTAAGCCCATTTCTATTTGATGACATGCATGAAACCTTGTCAGAGTCCTCAGACACTTCTACTCGTGGTGAAAGAGGTACATCAGTCTTGACTGAACTATAATTGTTAACATTTTTAGAAATAATATGCAAATAATGCTGCATCACAAAACCTACTGTGTGAGCATATGGTCATATCATTATGGGCACCTGTTTAAGTTAAATTACCTGTTTCTGTGTCTTCATTGCTCTAGATCTTGGGGGCATCGAGCCAGATAGAGGATATGACTGTCTCAGAGAAATTGACCCAATTGCTGCGAACCATATTCACCCTAATGATCATAGAAAAGTAACCTCTCTATCTCTTTCTCTTTCTTGATCAATCGATCAATCTATGTATCTATTATACTATAACTTATTTAATTTATTTCTGTATAGATACGGCGATACCTAAGCCTGTATTCAAGCACTGGAATGCTCCCCAGTAAACTTTTCAAAGGAGGTACTTCTCAGGTTAGATTTTCTTTTTCTTTTTCTGGGGTATTCAACAGTTTTACATAAAGGCCACTTCAAACTTCCAATTTACACACAGACCCACCTAAAGCTTTGTTTTTTTAGAAAGTCTCTGTTGAGTTTGTAAATAACTTTGAACTTAGTTTTGCATGCTATTTTTATTCAAAGGTAGATTCATTTTTTGGGAAAGAGAGCTTATTTGTGCTTTTTAGTAACAAGAGAATAAATTTGTCGGATATATTGTCATAAAAAAACTGTAAACTCTAAATGTTAAAATATGGAGCATGCATTAGAAAACCCCAATACCTTAACAGTATTCGTATCTGTTAAGGTACTTTGCTGGAGAAGCATGCTTTTCATGGCTCTTCACTGAACTGATGGTACAAATTATTGTGGCAGGACAGGTGGGGGCGAGATGGTAATTTCAGATATCAGTGTTGTTTTCTCTGGATAGATGCTTCATTAGAAGTCCTAGATAAGTACATAAATGAAAGGGTTGATGTAATGATGCATTCAGGTATGTTAGATGAGGTCGCTGATATTTACAATTCAACTGCAAATGCTGTGTATACCAAGGGGTTGCTTCAAGCAATTGGTGTTCGAGAATTTGACGAGTTCTTTAAGAAATATGGAGAGAATATTTTTGAAAATCACAATAATATCAATAGTAGTTGGGATGTTGTAATGCGGAGTGGTGATGAGGAGATCAAAGATTTGTTGAAAGAATGTGTGGATAAGTTCAAAATTAATACATGTAGGCTTGTTCGCCGTCAGGTAATAATATCCTTGACCTGGCCTTACATTTTTTATTTAATTCATTTTTCTCAGTGAACTTCTGTTAGGTTTTGCCAGAATCAAGTAATATTTAATCTTGCTGTACTTCCCCACTGTCGGGAAGAAGATAGAAAAAGTTCCTCCTGTGTCTTGCTATTTGATATTGAAACTTTTGCTATTTATCTCCTGTTTGATTGATGTTGTCATTTTATTACTAATATGTGAAGTCTCCTTTTTTTTTTCTAGAGAAGACGACTAGCCCGTTTAAGGGAAGACTTTGGGTGGGATTTGCACCATATTGACGCTACCGAAGCATTCCTTTGTATGTTCTTCCTTTCTGGACTTGACAAATTAAATTGATACTTTCTTTTTTGTCCCTTGTAAATTACTTTTTATCTTTTAAGTGACTCTACAGCTGCAAAGTTGCTCATAAGTGGAGGGCGGAACTAGAAAATTTGAATAGGGGGGTTGAAAATTAAAATACACAATGTGCTGAGTGGGATTTGAACACAAGTCCTCTCAACCATAAACTAGAGCTTTAACCACTAGGCTACAACTAAACATTTGTTATTTACTAAAGGGGGTTGGAGTATATAAAAAGTAAAAAAAAAATTCAATTAAATTTCTATATACAACAACAACAACAACCACCAAGCCTTTAGCCCCAAACAAGTTGGGGTAGGCTAAGCCACCTTTGGCTAATCCTTAGATCCGCCGCTGAGTGGAGGCTAACTGTATAATTTAGGTTTTCTGGAGTTTAATTGAGATAGAAAACCAACTCAAGGTTAATTGGACAGATTAGAGTTGATCTAGGTTCGATGGCACATTAGAGGGTTAAGTAGAATGGGTCTCGTTGTGGTTTGATGGTGCAATTGAGATGATGCGATAAAGAAACTTATAAGAGGGGAGAGAGCAATATGAATCATAAGAGGGTGAAATGGAAAGAAAAAAGGGGATTGTGTGCCTCGAAGGCTTTTTACAATTGTCTATTATATAAAATATGAGTTACACTTGACCCTTTCTAGCCTATAAAATAGACTTTTGACCTAAGACTTGCCATAAACCTCAAGTAAATCACAATCAAGTAAAATGCTAGTCTCAACTATGTAACATAAGAGAGCCTTCCAAAATAAAAATTAAAACTAAACAGAAGTATACACTAGACGGGACTGAATGGCTCTACAAAGAGTAACTAGGAGGCATGACTTTATTTTTATTTTTATGATTGTGAAGGTAATCCATTGTCATGTAATCTCATCGCGAAGACTAATTGACTTGTGCAAACTTCAAATTATGTCATGGGAGTTGCTTGAGACAAAATGAGACTTTATTGTGGTTTATTTGAGGTTTATTAAATTGTTAGGGATAACTGAGGCGTTGATTGCAGATTTGGAAGTTAACTGAATTTGATTTGGGATATATTGGATGCTACATTTTCATATACCATAATAATATTATTTAATTAGTAGTTAAAGAATATGATGAGAAATTAAGGAGAGATTGCATATAATTAAATATTGGTTAGGTAGAGAAGAAGAGGTATGGAAAAGATGTGTTGTAGAGCCATCTGTTGCTGTCATTTCTACTTTTTTCTCTGAGGATGGTGCCATCAGAAGTGACTGCACACCAAGCACTGAAAAGTCGCATAATAGTGACTCGAGGGACTTGTGGACCCAGTTCACGTGTGAGGTTAGTATTCTGTTTGTTGAAAGCAAAACATTATGGAAAAATCCTAAAATTTTAGTAATTCTCAAGTTTGCATTTTTTGTGTACAACGAAATGGAATAGGCATGCGGAAACCGGATATTGCGAGGGACACATGAGTGGGAGCAACACAAGCAAGGTAGAGCTCATAGGAAAAGAGTTGCCTCATTCAAGAAAAATAATATTAGTACTAGAGTTTTGTCCTGAATGTTCTGTTGGTGTTCTTTCTATTTCATTTCTTCAGTTATAGTGATTCAATTTTCTTTGCTAATTTATTTAGCTCTTCTTTTACTGGAAAGAGGAAATCATCGTAATTCAATAAAACAACATGCGTGTTTTTATCTTATATACATTGACATCTCGAAATCCAATTCTATATTATAAACAGCTTCATATCTTTCCAAAGGAAAAGGAGTCATAAACCCATCAGCAGGTAAATCTGCCTCTAATTAATCCTCAACCGTGTCAAACTCACAATTTAAGCACAAATTAAACCTCTCACTTCTCTTTGTACATCTCACAGTATCAGACTGGCGCATCAGACCTAGAATCCTTGTCATAAACAAAGTTACAAATGGGCTTCTATTTTGTAGTTTTGTAAAATCAAGATTTTCAAATTGAAATTACGGGCTTTGGTCTCTACCAGGCGTTTTAAAAATAAAAAATAAGTATGGGCTTTGAATACCATCAACTTATTAGAAGTTAATTTTTGGATTCAGATATTTTGTACTTATTAATTGCTTATGATACAACGCATAGAATTAAATATATTTTAATAATTTCTATTTTCTTATGGTATGTTATAATGTTATTCAGGTATGTATTCTTGTTTTACCTTGTTTTTATTCTTTAGTTTTGTAAAACTGCGATTGTCAAATAGAAACCATGAGCATGAAAACCATTAAATTGCTATATTCCAACAATTAGGTTTAGAAGTATATTTCATTTTTATACCGTCTAATATAACTGCACTATGATGTAGTTATAGTTTCTATTGTACCTTGGATTTTTTATCCCATAGTTTTGTAAATCACGGTTTTTAAATTGAAACTATGGATTTGAAAACCATCAACTTATAAGTTATGGATTTGAATATTTTGTACTTTTCTATTACTATGATCCAACGAGTAGGATTAAAACTATATATATATATAGAGAGAGAGAGAGAGAGTGGCTAATATACCAACGTTGGTATAGAGCAGTTCGTTATACCAAGTGGATTTTGTGATTTTGAAGTCCAAATAGCCGATCCGAACCGCTCAACATGTTCTCCATATTGAAATGTGCTCGGAGACCAAATTTTACATTTTTTGCAATTTTTTTACTATTTATTAAGTCACTTTGAAAATCGCTGATCCAACGGTGGCTTCTGTTTTTACTGTTTGGTTAAGCAACCGTTGGATCAGCGATTTTCAAAGTGACTTAATAAATAGTAAAAAAATTCCAAAAAGTGTAAAATTTGGTCTCCAAGCATATTTCAATATGGAGAACATGTTGAGCGGTTCGGGTCGGCTATTTGGATTTCAAAATTACAAAATCCACTTGGTATAACGAACTGCTCTATACCAACATTAGTATATTAGCCAAACTCTATACACACACACACACACACCTTACTGGTCTTTCTGACTTGTATACCATTCTAACCTAACCTTATTGTTGATGAGGAGGGATCCAATTACACCATTTTTTTGACACATCATGACACCATTTTTTTTATAAGTTAATTTTGCGATTTCAAAATCCAAATAGTCGATCCAAACCGTTCAACATGATTGATATACTAAAATGTGCTTGGAGATCAAATTTTACATTTTTTTGAATTTTTTTACTATTTATTAAGATGGTTACAAAATCGTTGTTTTTCAATGGTCCAAAAACAACGATTTTGTAACCATCTTAATAAATAGTAAAAAAATTCAAAAAAATATAAAATTTGATCTCCAAGCACATTTTAGTATATCAATCATGTTGAACGGTTTGGATCGACTATTTGGATTTTGAAAATAATAGGTGTCAAAATGTGTCAAAAAAAAGTGTAACTTGATCCCTCATTGTTGATATCCAATTTATATTCCATGTTAAGAGATGGTTGTTTCTACATCTTGTTAGGTTAGAGGAGCTCTAAGATCAAGCAATAATAGTTTTTCCCTTCACCATCACGTGCATGGAAATTTTGGCTGATTCGTTATACCCTGTCGGTAGGATCCGACTCCGGTGCTTTTCTTAGAGAAAAGCACGGAGCTGCTTTTCCGATCCCAACCATTCAAATTTTTAAATTTACGTATCTCGATAAAGAAACTTTTCTATGCACAAATCTCGACGAATTTGAATGGTTGGGATAGGAAAAGCAGCTCCGTGCTTTTCTTAGAGAAAAGCACTGGAGTCGGATCCCTGTCGGTAAGCAATCAATCCCCTAACAACCTTATATATTTGTATGTTTTTCCTTGCAATTATTTGATTTATTTTCATGCACTATTTTTTGGATCAAGCTTTAGTAATTTTTCTTCCCACAATATTTTTGTTGGTTATTCTTCATATCAACCTTGCTTTCTGTTGTAAGACCATGAACACAATAATGAAACAATACTTTAGGCACTTTTGAGAAATATAGTTTGTAATATTATAATTTATCCTTTTATGCGTGTATTTAAATATCTAATTGAATATTAAATTGGTGCAATCCTTCTATAACTTTGGAAAGTGATATGTAGAATTGTTATAAATAAATACACTATAAAAGGCAATAAAAATATTAGAATAATTCTGAGAACTTTTGTTTCAGTTGTTAATTATTCCCAACCGACATTATAGGATCTTTCTTTCTTTTTATATTTTGATAAATACACTATAAAAATGTATCCGATCGATAAAGATAAATATGTAGAATTGATATAAATAAATACACTTCATCTTTCTTTCCTTTTTATATATCAGATCGATAAAGATAAATTTGTTCTAGATCAAGCAATCTGATTAAAAAAAAGGACCCTACAATAACTAGGGCAAATAATAGCATAGACAAACTCGATTTGTAATAATCGCAATCATCGATTGCGGAACATAATTATTGATTTTTTATTTACTAAGATAAACTATCTGAAATAGTAATTATTTTCATAAATCTTTGTATCAATAGTTCAATCATCATATGGAATTTCTACATTGAAATTCGTAATTTAAAATACTTGTATGCCTTTTAAATTGATTGATATTATGATCAATTTAAATCATTTTGCTAGTTTGATCATATATTTCTATTAAAATTTAGGGAAAAAATTTATAGTTTGCCCATGTAAACATTTAAAATAATCAATTCCGCACTAAAACATCATAATATTTCAATATTCCCACAAAAACTTGACATTTTATATAATATTCTCTTTTCTTTATTTAACATTTTATTGAATTATTCTCTTTTGTTTATTTATAGTGTGCTGATGTTGTCACTGCAGCTAGCAGTGAGCAAATGCTACATGTTGAGTTCCCTCGCCGCACGTCAGAAGTTGCACAAAGGTTAGCTTATTTTGTTTATCTACAGCATATATCCTTTGTAAAATTCTCTTATACCAACTTAATTTTCTACCAAAAAATAATAAGAGGGTAAAGAGAGAGGAATGCGCTAAAGCAGAATAAAATTTATTGTACTGGTAATATATAATGCAAGGGATGGCGGTAGAGAAGTGGACCTGATAATGAGGTTCACAACATAGGGACAAATTTGGGTCCGATGGGATCCACAACCATCCGATCTATTTAAGGATCCGTGCGCACAGTTATTAAAACAATTGCCCACGGATATTAAAGCATTATGCACAGATCTTAAAGCGAATCAGACAGCTCTGGAGCCCATCGAACTCAATTTGAGTTCGATGGCCATCCGGACCCAAGCTGCTCTCCACAACATCTGACGAGTTGTATGCCAAACTGGACGAGATGTTTGGTTCGGATAAAAATATATCTAACAAGGCACCTCTGCTTGAGAAGTTGTCTTCATGGATGAAGAAGATGAAGTGAAAGGATAT
This sequence comes from Carex arenaria, assembly GCA_964058825.1. Lineage (NCBI taxonomy): Eukaryota > Viridiplantae > Streptophyta > Magnoliopsida > Poales > Cyperaceae > Carex > Carex arenaria. The sequence goes on from CAXKVW010000232.1 coordinate 9,696, forward strand.
ATAGTTGTCAATTCAATTTGTAAAATAACTAAATAAAGAAAAGAGGATATTAGATCAATGTTAAAGTTTTTGTGAGGATATTGGATATAATAATGTTTTTTTTTTTAGGAAAATTGACTATTTTATGAATTGATCCATTGTGTAATTTTTCTTTTTATAATTTTAATTATTTTTGTATTATATTGGATATAATTTTTCTTTCTATAATTTTCTATAATTCCTTTTGGATGTATATAAATGACTAATTTTTCTTTATATAACCTTTTTAGAAATTGATAATAGTCCATTATTTTTTCCTTTTTTTGAAAAACTGATGGTGGCTATCAGTGAGTACATCATATTGAAAAAACCAAGCAAAAATACAACATATTACAACCTTACACCCACAACAAAAACATCACTTCTCCTAGCAATATTGTAACCATAACTTAGCCTCACGTATTGCAAGATCTGAAGCCCATCTCGGATCTGTATTACATGCTTCGAAGATCTTTTTGTTATGACATTTCCATAGTATCCAACATCCAGCAAAGAAATAAATCCCCCACTTATTCTTTGTTAAAAATCTCCTGCATATTTGGTGTTTGGTTGGGTTAAAACAGCTAGAATAGAGAACCAAACTTGTTTGTCTCATTAGAACAAGCTATTCTCACAAAAAATTAGAACAAATTATTATAATAAGACAAATGCTAATTTTGCTATTCTAGCTATTCTAAGATTGCAACTAAACATAAATATTGTGGTTTAATTCTTATTATTTATTCGAGTCTTCTGATAATAGTTACATGTACCAAAAGCCTTGTCCCAAAGAGAATTTGAAATTTCTGATTTTCTATGAGATAAAGTCGTTTCAAGTTGGAATTGAAGGCTACAAGAAAAATTAACTAAATTATTAATTCTTTCTAGTTTTTGAACTATAGAATCCTCATTCGTTCAGTGTTGCGTCCCTGAGCTCAATTGCTAGGAATGCAACTCAAAGACACAAGAATTAAACGGATTTCTTTATCAACTCACAAACTGGCAGCCTGCTCGCTTCATCTCCAGTTACGTTAGCGTCGTGCCCTCCATTTCTAATCAGAGATGGCCCACTTGACAACAACAGCGTCCTTACAACTTATAACATGTGTTATTAAGATCCTGCAGATTGCAATGCACATTATTGTTTCTAGTTTTTAGCTGGGCTATAAGATGTTCTATTATTAAATAGGTGAAAGCCTAGAATTACAATTTCTGGGAGTACCTGCTGTACCGATTTATCAGACACACATAGCAGACTCAATGTCTGTCCAATACAGCTTTTATCAGATTACGTACCCCAAATTTTACAATTCACATTTATTATAGTATGCAATAAAATAGGAGCCAAGCCATTTAATTATCATTAGTAGCTGAATTTTCATTTTTTAGTTCTGAATTTTTTTTGTAGCTGAAATCATGTTCAGTGGTGGTGATGATGCTGAGCCTGCCACTGCCCTTCCCAAGAAACGAGAAAGAGGTCCTACTCAACTTACTCGTGGCTTTGTCATAATTTAGGATTGCTTTAACTTGTTTAAAATAACATGTGAACTTGATAATGTTTAATTAGGATGTGTTATTTTGTGAACTTGAAGAAATATTTTAATTTAGGATGTGTTATTTTGTGAAATTGAATAAACATTTATTTTTGGATAAATTTAGGATGTGCTATGACTGAAAATTAGGCCAGCAAAAATATATGGTAGCTGGCCAAAATATAAAAATTATTTTTTTAATATAAAAATAAATTAGTAACGGCTATTTATTAATAAACCGATCTTGATGAGTAACATTAGCAATGACTATTAATAACATCAGTAATGGCTATTTATTGAAAGCCGTTCTTGAAAGTACTTTCAGTAACGGTCGTTTATTAATGACCATCCTTGAAAGTACTTTCAGTAACGGTCGTTTATTAATGACCGTCCTTGAAAGTACTTTCTGTAACGGCCGTTTATTAACGACCATTCTTAATAGTCACTTTCAGTATCGGCTATTTAAACGACCGTTCATGATTGTTGAATCTGTAACGGTTATTTAACCGTTCCTGATTATTAGTACTATCAGTATCGCATCTAAGTCCATCCTTGATGTGCATAAACAACCGTCCCTGATACCTGTTTTTTCACTAGTGGTTCGCAAACTATTATAGTTCAAATCTCAAAGTAATGTGAACCGTTGATTTCCGCTGATGACTTAAAAGTTAAAATATAAGGCCGTTCAGCCATAAGTCATAACTCGTAAGTCATAACTCTCGCTCTCAGTTCTAAAACCCTAGACGATTTTTATCTCTCGCTCTCGGCAACTATACAATCACTCGTCCTTGTCGTAAAAAAGTTTGTAAAAAATTCAAAATTGAGTTCGTAAAAAATTCAATTCGAAATTAATTCAAACCAAATTCAAACTGGGGTAAGTTCGATTCGTTTGCAGCCCTACGTACTCATGATCTAATATTGAAAATCTAGTGCCGGCTTATCGTTGGGGAGTAGAAAAAAAAAATCCTTTCTAAGAGAGTGCTTTATAATTTTTGAGAGAATATACATGTTAGTTTCATTAGGGCTTCAGATTTAGAGAGATTAATTTTATACCAATATTTGTCTCGTGAATTTGATGGAAGTTTTGGCTAATTTATTTTCTTCTCTGTCGAGGTATGTAAGAGAAAAAAACTCCTTTAGATTCTATTATTGTTTCTTGTAATTGTTAGATATTTTCTTGTTATACTTCAGCATAGCAGTTTTGCTGCCATTTAATGTGATACCCAAAAAACAAACTTTGGAATGATTTATTAGGTATTGTTTGTAAAAAAAAAAATTAGTGGCATAATTGTAATCATTGATTGCGGAATGCCGCATTCTTTTATATATTCACTATCGCATTTATCATGAAAATAATACCATTTTTATGAACCTCTCGAGGATTCCGGTGTTAATTTAAGTATCATTTAGTAATGCACTAGTACTAATGTCAAATAATATTGTTTTTAACTTGAATATTACATTGCATATTGTGTGCTATTATCATATTCCATATGCTTTCCAGGACCGAGATGAGGCACGGGGCAAACCTTTGCAAGGAGATGCATTACCGTACTCACTGTCACTGAGGAGAAAACTTACTATATCTAGTACAGGACACACACAAAGCCTCTTCAAACTGCAATGTAGTGCCTCTGTACCATCCACATTTGAGCAGAGATGCATCGGTCTCTAGACACCGTCTCTGAACAAATTAACAAACTTAGGGCTTGTTTGGCTGCAATCCCGCGTGTTACTGTTCACACGGAAAAAAATTCAGTTTTTTTTTTCCCACATAAATAGTAACTCGATGTTTACTATTCACCCGTTCCTGTGTCCATTCCTGTTCCCGGACTGCAGCCGAACAGGCCCTTAATGTGATTAATGTCTTCACATCTTTCCCCATTTTGCTCTCTCTTGGTACCAACTCAGCATTTTTTTAGAGAGTTTTTCATGACAGGGGTACAAGTGTGTTTGTTGTAAGATAATTGGTTCAAGTGTGTTTGTTGTCAACTCATTGGTTCAAAATTTGTTGTAAGATATTCTCTTTTATAATATTATAATAAAATTTAAGATATTTTGTTTTGGTTCCTTTGATATATTGTAATGTTTGTATCATATCTCCAGCAAAATTTGTTCATCGGTCAATTAATTAAAATATTGAAGTGACCTAAGAAATAGAACAATCCACATGTAATCATGCATGTCAAAATTAATTAGCACTCAAAGGTTTACAACTATTGAGAGTAAAAGTTTGAAATGATAATTATTATTCCTGTAAGTTAATGTACACAAAATAATAAAAGATTTACTCTCAGTAGATGATTTTGAACGGAATGTTTACGGTGCGGTCTAAATTTTTAAATTTGGATTAATTATTGCACAACATGGATGAGAGAAACTTGTGGCAGCTGAGGTAATTGTTAAATTATAATTTAACAGCAAAAGATTTTCTGTTGGGGGAAAGAAGAACAGAAAAAAAGGAGATTTGGAAAATAGAGTTAGAGGGGACAATAAGAAGCTTTGGTAAGCACAATACTGAAAATGGACGCACACCTTCTGATGTACATTGAATTTAGTAAATCAAGATTAATAAAAAAAAGATTTAGTAAGATTTTTTTAATTAGTATTAATGTTCTAAATAGCGCGTTATAGCATTTTTTAGACCGTGAACGCTAAGCTATGACATCAAAATACACTAATTGAGCAATGGCCGCTATAGCGGTAATAGCGGTCCGCTATAGCGGATAGCGTGTAGCGCCAATAGCGTGCGCTATGCAATATAAGCATTTTGTGGGGCAATTTATATGAGCTTCGACTGTGATTTTTTTTGCAATTGACATACAATACTCTATATTAAATTATTAATTATTAAATGAGAATTCATCGGTAAATTAAATAGTTAAATAAAAACAAAAGAAATTAATTTAAAGCTTGTTGCTACAAAAGGAACCCTTGTCACTGAAATTATAAAAATTCTAAATTGGCGGTCTTCCCAAAATGGTACTTACTATATAGTAGTTGGAATATTTTTAATAGATATAGATAGATAGTTTATGCCATGATGTCTATATTATTTTGGAATTTGAATAAAAAAAAATAGATTATGTCATGAATCATGACGCTTAAGATATTTTGTAGAAAAAAATCAATAGTTTATGATATTACTATGGATATTTTGAATATCAATTTGGATTTTGTAGTGATTCAATATGAATATTATAATTTCTTAATCAATTTGGTGTTATTTATTGTTACATGAGACTTTAGATAATATTGATATTTAGTACAAATATATAATATAAAGTACAAGAGGAGGGTTCCAATGCACCCAAAATTTCATGCTCCCATTTGCACCCATTTTTTTTATCTCTTTTATCTTCATTTTCAAACTCCAAATAGTCAATCCGAACCGTTCAACACGATCATCATAATAAAATATACTTAGAGACCAAATTTTATATTTTTTGGAATTTTTTTACTATTTTTTAAGATATGTACAAAATCACTTTATCGGATAGTCTAGAATCTCCTTAAAACAATGATTTTGTTCCTATCTTAAAAAATAGTAAAAAAATTTCAAAAAATATAAAATTTGATCTCCAAGCATATTTTATTATGATGATCGTGTTGAACGGTTCGGATCGGCTATTTGGACTTTGAAAATGAAAATAAAGAAAATAAAAAAAGGGTGCAAATGGGAGCATGAAATTTTGGGTGCATTGAAACCCTCCTCAAAGTACAAATATCAATTTAGTACAAATAGATAATATTGATAATTTCTTAATCAATTTAGTGAATTTTTAGAGAATCTGTAGAGATACAGGGTTGCTTTGCTTCTTCTATTAGTAAGATTTTATTTCAATTAGTATACAAATAATATCTTACAATATTTATGTGAATATTAGATTGAATCTATAACAACTTACGGTACTCAGGCCTCACATCCCCTTGCCCGTGCAGAATATTATATATGAATCAGGCTGCATACGTGATCACAAATAATTGGAAAAAGAAAAAAAAATCCAGAATATATGCTATTATATATTTATCTGGTCCACAAAGAACTTATTAGCTTGGTATGAAAGCCAGTATTGGTATATATCTACTTCAACTATATATAACATTTTTTTTGCAAACTGGACAAAAAATGGGAAAAAATTTAATTGAAATGCAACAATGATAACACTGGAAGTAATTGATAACAGAAATATAATTGAGAAAATTGTATACTCAAGTTTGAAATTATGCAAATATGGTCCCTATCAGCCGGTTGGCTAACGCGGCTCGAAAGATCGTTCTGGGGGTGGTTTGGTCAGCAGGTGTTTGGACGTTTTGGAAGGAGAGGAATAAGAGTCTTTTTTTCGATAAAAAGAGACCGGTGAATCTTTTAATAAATGATACAACTTTTGGAGAAAATTGGTTATTTGCCACTCCAAAATCTTTAAATTTGAAAAATGTCATCACAAAACTATAAATCTAAAAAATGCCACTCTAAACTTATTTAGTTCTTAAATTTGCCACAAATACATTATTTTTTTATTTTTTTATTAAAAATTAACTGAAAAATACAGTTTTGAGATACGTATTTCTGTATTTTCCTATAGACCCTTCAGATTCCTCATTATATGTATCTCAAAACTGTATTTTTCAGTTAATTTTTAATATAAAAAAAGTATAAAAATTGTGTATTTGTGGCAAATTTAAGAATTAACTAAGTTTAGAGTAGTATTTTTCAGATTTATAGTTTTGTGATGGCATTTTTCAAATTTAAAAGTTTTGAAGTGTCAAATAATTTATTTTCTCCAACTTTTGATAATATGTCATGGACTCATGGGCTCGCTTCATTTAAGAGGGGTGCACTGGTTGCGTGTGCATACTGCACAATGCTTACAGCTTTGTTTACACGTTAGTTACAGTATCTCTCATGGGTACTTTGCTTCCTTTATAATTAGTTAGAGGTTTTTTTTTTAATATATATTTGTGTAAATATTATTCTTATCTTTTTTTATAAATATATTTGTTAGTCGGCTTTGCCGCTAACCATAAAAAAACAAAAAACAAAAAAAGTTTGGAATAATAGAGGATCTTATATAGGGGTGTTCATTGGTTCCGGTTTATTTGGTTTTTAACCGAACCGAAAAAAATCGGTTCAAATGGTTCGGTTTTTTGGTTTAATTGGTTCGGTTCGGTTCAAATTTTAGTATTATTCGGTTTTTCTATTTTGGTTCGGTTTTTTATTTCTAAAACCCATTTTAACCGAACCGACCAAACTTTGCGCAGCGACTTCGTATCTCCATCTCTCTGCACTGTATCGCATCACATCAGCGTCATCATCGCTCTCTCTCTCTCTCTCTTCACTGTCGCCCACGACCTCATTGTTTTATCTGTTGATTTTTTGTGGCATATCCCAATTATTTTTGAGTAAACTTAGGCGCCTAGTTACAAATTTTTATAAAATAAAAGAGAGATCAGTATTATAGGGTGCAGGGTACGTTTCTTTACAAACAATAATAATATAATAAATAAAAAAAAAGAATTCAGCGTTATAATGAAAAAAATTATAATTATGTAATACTTAATAGATATACAGGCACTAGTCCTTAGTCCTAAGTTTTAATTGGTAAATAGAATTTTTAATATTTTGTAAATTGAAAATATACAAAATTTCTGATGGATACACTAAAGACTAACTTTTTAAAGTTATAGTCTTTGAATTATGTTCAATTATTTCGGTTTGTTCGGTTTAACCGAACAAACCGAAATTTACTTTGGTTCGGTTTTAATCGGTTGAAAAGTTTAATTCGGTCGGTTCGGTTCTATTTTTGAAAACCGAATAAAATTTTGGTTTGCCTATTTTATTTCGGTTTTAACCGAACCGAACCGATGAACACCCCTAATCTTATATAGCTTTTAATAATATCACTTGGACAATTAAATATAAATGCTGGTTTGCCCGAGTGGTTAAGGGGGAAGACTTAAGATCTTCTGTACATAAGTACGCATGGGTTCGAACCCCATAGCCAGCATTTTTATTTCCTCTGTTGTTTTGTTTTATCGGAAAGTATCTTATAAATACTCCAGGGTTCAAATGTATTTATTTGTTGTGCTTTTAGTTTTAGAACTAAAATAATTTAAATACTATATATGATCAGGAGCAGGAGCATAACTACTGTAGCAATGCTCTATCCTGAAAATTCAAAACTAATTTAGAAATGCTGAGTTTTGAGTCTCTGCCCTACCTTGAAAATTTGATATTACCTTACTCTAAATAACCCAAATCTGTTTGGTACTAACTCTGTTCAGACTATGCAGGATCATAAGACTTGTGGATCTCCTATAACATTACATATAACTCTTAATCCAACCATCAAATCTGAGCTTGACCTAACCACTGAATCTGCACAATCCCCTACATCAACTCCTAACCCTACATCAATTCCTGCATTTTGCCCTCCATCTAATGTCTCCTATCATGATCTTCCCATTGCCCTTTGCAAAAGATCACACACATGTACCAGATATCTCCCAGAACGCTTTTGTACTTATGCAGCCTTATCCACCGATCACCGTGCCTTTACTACATGTCTTGATAGTTACTCTGTTCCTAAGAATGTGGCAGAGGCTTTACAACATCCAGGGTGGTTTAGTGTTATGCAAGAGGAAATGTCAGCTCTGTGGAAAAATGAGACTTGGGATCTCTGTCCTCTCCCTCTTAGTAAATAAGTAGTTGGTTGCAAGTGGGTCTTCATGGGTCTCTTCACCGACTTAAAGCTTGGTTGGTTGCCAAAAGTGACTCATAGTCTTATGGCATTGACTATGATGAGACCTTATCTCATGTTGCCAAGATGGCATCTATTCGCATCTGCATGGCCCTAGCTGCGACTCATCACTTGCCACTATACCAACTCGATGTCAAGAATGCATTTCTCAATGACATCCTTGAGAAGGAGGTATATATGACTTAGCCACCTGGGTTTATTGTTCAGGAGGAGGTATCCAAAGTCTGTCGCTTGTGAGAATTCCTGCTTGGTCTCAAGCAATCTCCTCGCGCTTGGTTTGGCCGTCTATCTCAAGCTCTCAGTCATTTCGGCATGGCCAAGAGTACCAATGATCACTTGGTTTTCTACATGCACTTAAAGGGAAAGACTATAGTGCTAGTTGCATATGTGAATGACCTTATCATTACTGTTGATGATGACGATGGGATCTCCGCTCTGAAGAAGTTCTGGAGCGAGCAATTTCATATTACCGACCTTGGCAAACTCAAGTACTTTCTCGGCATTGAGGTATTACGGTCTCATGGCAAGCTTCTCGTATGTTAGAGAAAATATGTGTTGGATATGCTCTCAAGAAGCGAGTTTCTTGGATGCAAACCTGCTGATTCACCGATGGTCCCTGAGACCAAGCTTATGCTAGTACATGATCCCGAGAGATATTGAAGACTGGTTAGTAAACTAAATTACTTGATAGTTACTCGGCCTGACATTTCTTATCTGGTGAGTGTTGTGAGTCAGCTCATGTTACCCTCACACTACACATTAGGATGTTGTTGTTCGAATCCTCAGGTATCTCAAGGGATCTTCAGGGGAAAGGACTAGTATATTCTGACCAAGGACATGACAGGATAGTAGGCTTCACCAATGCTGATTAGGCAGGCTGTCCTACCAGTTGGAGGTCCACTACTGGAGTATGTGTCTTCTTTGGTGGGAACCTTATTTCTGATTGGCCAGGCTGTCCTACCAGTTGGAGTTCCACTACTAGAGTATGTGTTTTCTTTGGTGGGAACCTTGTTTCCTGGAAAAGTAAGAAACAGACTGTTGTGGCTCGATCCAGTGCAGAGTCAGAATACCATGTAATGGCAAACACTTCTTGTGAGTTAGTGTGGACGAAGCGTTTGCTCAACGAACTAGGGGTTCACCATGATAGTTTGATGATGTTACACTATGACAACCAAGCAGAAATGCACATTGCCAATAATTTGGTTTTTCACGAGCGGACCAAACACATCGAGGTAGATTGTCACCTTGTGCGGGATTTTGTCAGAGGCACAACTTCACACCCTCCATACATCCAACTGAGTCATGTTTGAACAGATCTTCAGCTCACATTTATTCTGACCAAGTCACTTAGAAAAACACACATTGATAGTATATGTAACAAGTTGGGCATGCTAGATGTATATCCTTCAACTTGAGAATGAGTGTTAAAGAAAAGAAATCGTAGTAATTATAATAATAGTTATAATTAGAAAATAGCTGTAATTAGAAAATAGTTGTTCTTTTCTTTTTTAGATTTTTTTTACTTTGGTCTATATATTTGTATAGTATTGTTAATTGAGAAATACAGAGAAATTTCCACTTTCTGCTCTCATAAGCATGTTCAGCTTCATCATTTAATTGGTAATTAATTATAAGTTCTTCCAAGAATATCTGAATGAATTTATGGAAACTTATGTTATTATATTTCTTCATATATATATCGACTATGCCTATGTGAATTTAAATGACAGTGTCAGTAAAATTGTTTCACCTGTTGCTGCTGTATGCAAAGAATTGAAGGACTACAGTACCGTAACTGTAAGCCCAAAATGGCAGAATCTTTTCACCGATTGTTCGGGTGTTATTTTTAACTCTACTTTATGTCGGAATTAGTAGGAAGACTCAAGTCACTTAACAAAGTGATTTGCGATTATATATGTTTCGAAGAAAATGATCATTTTTGTCTTTTTTAACATTTTCGGTTTTTGCAAAATTTCTTGTAGTTTCAAAGTATATTTTTTTAATAGCTGGACTTGAAGAAAACCTTGTAATTTTCATAGAATTTTTTTTTTGGATATATTATGGAAAGCTTAAAGAAAACCTCTTGGATTCCTTTTGTTTTACTCAAGTGGGGCAGCACAGAACCAGAGTTGGAGAGGAAAATGATGTGCCAAAATGGATGTTCAACACAATAATTAACGAAAGTTACTGCCCTTCCCCAGGACATAAAGCTGGTATCCAGCGAGCAGATATACGAAAGAACATTATACTACCACAACTATGGAAATAACTACCGCCTAAAATCAAACTACGAAGACACTTGATTTGCAAGGTCTTTTTAAGAAGAAACAGGTTGGGGGCATAAGAACAATATGGTCAAACTACAGGCCAGATTCGTGTGCATTGATATAGTTTAACCTTCAAAAGAGTAGCACAGTTATCTGTACCAGTTTGTGCCTACTAACAACTAGGTACAGTCACCTCAGGGTTTAACAGAATTCAATCTGCAGCTGCATTGTACCGGATCGATCTCCCAATCCACATCCCAATCAATCGCTATTTTCACTCCTCTTAGATTCAGTAATATATACAAGTTCAACAAGATCACCTTTGTTTTCCAACCAACAAATGCAAATAGAACCTTTTTAAGGAACAGATCATCCTAGTATCATATTTCCCATGGAATCAGGAAACATATAAAAAGAAGACCCCAGACATATTTTAACTCCATGAAATCAGTAATGCTCCATGCAATGGAGTAATTTTTGCACATAGCAGAAGTTTTTCAGAATATAAAGAAGCAAGGTACTGCTTAGTTTAGATTCCAAAGTAGGATATTATAAGCATAATGTCAAAAAAAACACTGAGAAAAACTACCACTGTTACTACTCTACATAATCCCATTGTTAAAACGAGAAAAGAAAACATCAATGCACTAATCAGTTTTTATTTCTTGAAAACTACTCATCTTCAGTAGATCCACCAGTGCTGCCCCTATCCTTCCTCTCTTTCCATCTTCCCCAAATCCACCTTGCTACCATGAACATCCCAAGTGCATATACCTACAATCATCAATTTATACAGAAAAAAAACTTTTTAAAGGAACAAATAATGTCTACTTCATCAGCGAATCTCACTTCAACAGTCATAATCAATGTTCAAAGGCTATCTACAAAATTCATTATGTATTGGGCTTCTGCAAAATGTTAAAAACTAATTCCATAAGCAACTAAGCCTCAGTTGAAACCAACTATTGTGGTAAACCCTCAGTCAAGCAATAGATGGAAAACACAATTTATATCTAATTACACCTCATTTAAGTATCAATGGCTCAATTAGACATAAGCATAATAGGTACAGAAAAGAATGTTCTTCAAAGTTCAGTCAGTAAAAGACCTTCACATAAGGGTGCAACTTGAATTTTAGTTTCAGCAATTATGAGTGAAATTCATTTTTTTCAAATACTCTGCTTCCATTAGTAAAAAAGACTCCTAGAGCCTCGTCCAGATTTTAAATCACTTATCATTAATTATTAATTATCAGTCAAACACTACTAAAAAGAAGAAAGTGCTCAACTTTCATCTGTAGATAAGGTACCATATAGTTTCGATAGTAATATTTTGTCTATTTTCTTTTTCTTTTCCAAAGTTTGGTGGTTCCAGTTGTGTGTTTCATAAGACACAACAAAGTAGGCATTTACTGACTAGAAATTAGTTTGATAAACAATACTATTAGGCACAATCCTGTTTGGGTCATAACCAAGTATTGTGGTATGAGTTGGGCAATAACAGTACATAATAAGAGCAACTCCATCGCCTTTCAAAACAAATTGCAAATCCGCGCTGGCTTCCGACGTGTAATTTCATTTGCTCCATCACCGATGCGCTGAGAGGGAAAAATATGCAAGCTTTCATTTGCTCTTTCAAGTTGCTGATCCATGCGGAGAATAGATCGAAATGAACAGTATCGCTCTTCCTCTCCCCTTTCTTTTCCCCTTCCTCACCCTCTTCAATCGACCTCTTCTTCCTCTTCCCCCTTCCTCTCACGGATGCCTTCATCGCAAGCTGAAAACTACCATTCTTTCTCTCCGCCATCCTGTTCCCATTCCTCCGTTGTCACTGTTCATGTCGCCACCGCCTCCGTTGTTGCCCTCTCTTCTCCAAAACTAGACAGATCTTGTAAAGAGCTCTCCTCTATGACCTCCGCGCATTGCCACGACACTACGCTTTGCTCCTCCCCTTCTCAGCTTGTTTTCTCAGGTAATTGAGATCGATTTGCTTGGTGATAAACAGGGATTTGAGAGATTCGCCATTGCCATTGGCAGTGAAACCAGCTTAGTAAACTGAAATTGCACTCAGATTTAACTTTTCTTTTGAATTTGTTACAGCTAGATATTTTTGGTTAGTTAAATTATTGACCCGAGAACTGTTAATTTCAGACAAACTTAGTTCCTCAGATTCAGAAAAAAGCTGCTCAGCTGGTTGGTAGGAAAAATGTAAAGCTTGCTTTTGATTTGGTTCTTTTTTATGATAAAGTAAAGAATGCAATGGCACTGCTATTCGGTTCTTCATTTGTTTGCTGGAGTACTGATGTGGCAAAGGAGGTTGCATTCAAACATGAGGTTGGTGTCACCAGTGTTACTCTTGAAGGTGATATTATTTTTTTAGCCGAGCGGACAACAGCCTTTGCTGGTAAATTTCAGATTAAGGCAAAGAAACTAGGCGGATTCTGGTTTTGCTGGTAAATTGACTCTGGTTTTGCTAGTAAATAAAATTAGCATTGTTAATTTTATACTTTCAGCTTTTTTAGCATTGTTAATTTTACAAGGGAATGGAGCGGGTCCTAGAGTCAATCTAGGCAGCTATTGATATTGGGTTTGACCCAATGAAGGTATTTTTTGGGTTTTTTTACTATAAACCAGCACAGTTCTCTTGTATAAAATCTCTCTTTAAGGTGATTGTGGATAAAATCCTCAAGGATAAAATCCTCTCAAAACAGGTCCTGAGGCGTAGAGGGATGAATGTAACATTGCAATGTGTTTGTTGTCAGAATTGCCCAGTGGAATCAACTTTACATTTGCTATATTTGTGTCCGTATGCAGTGGAAGTGGGGTTCAATGTTTCAAGAATCCTTCGCAGGCCTATCATGAAAGTAGAAACAACAGTAGAAAAGATTTGGGAGGCATCTTGGAATTTGGTTAAAATACAGGGGGGTATCTGTAAAAAGGAGTGGGCTGCGAGGTTTGTATGTACTGCTTGGAATATTTGGAAGAGTAGAAATAACATCATTTTCAGAGAGTGCAGGCAAGAAGCAAGGAGTCTGGGAATGAAGGCAATCCAAGAAATGAACGAGTGGATCAAGAATTATTGAAAAATCATTCTAATACCTTAACTTATTTCGCTCTGGTAAAGGCTTGCTGAGTTGTGAATTATTTACAGGACAGTGGGGGACAATATTGTAAGGAACAGTATGTACCTATATTTTTTTTTAATATATATATATATATCACATGGCAGCTACTGCCAGGTTCTCAAAACAAGAAAAAGGTGATTGTGGATAACTCCCAGCTGTTAAGGGGGTGTGATGAGCAAGTTGTTTTTTGTTTCATTAATCGGTACCAGCACTTGTTTGAAATTTTATTTTTTAATCATACTGGAGAGAATCGACAGAATTACCAGCCCCGCTGGGTCAAATTACATATATTCAGCTCAAGCTTCAATAACTGATGGTATTGACATGGTGAGTACCTCTCTCCTTTTGTGAATGTTAAATGGATCAAGTTACTATTTTCTCTAATTATTTATTGTCTGGGGGTTCCATGGCTGGTGATGGTTCCGAACAATTATGATATGTTTATGAACAACCAGACAAATCTTGTAAAAATGAAAGTGATTCCCATGGCAATGATGCGGCAGGAAGAATTTTGAGGGTCAAGTTTGTCATTGGTCTCTTTTTTTTTGGCTCAGTTAATCCTGCTTTTTGTTTCTTTATTTATCTGGAATCCTATTTGGAATTCATGAGTGTAGAGGTTGGAGGATGTAACAGTATTTCTACTGGCACCGATGTACTGCATAACTTTATTTGTTAATAAAACCTTGACTGCATCAGACAAGTTATAAAAAAAAATGCTTGGAAGGAAGTTAAATATCAAGCAGTGGATGTGGCGAGAGGAGAAAAATTGAGAGCTCATTTGGGCCTCGTTGGGGGAATGAGAAGGGAAGAGCGCTGATCGCTGAGAGGAAGTAAAAAAGAGCGAAATTGCTCTGACGGAGAAGAAAGAGATAAGTGAAAATAAAAATGAAAATAAATATCGCTGATGTGGCGATTGAAATGAAATTATAATTAATTTCAGCGATGCAGAACATATAAAATTAAAAGGGTCTCAATTTCAAAACTTCTATCTGCAATTGCATTTCGCTATCATTGATGGAGATGCTCTAACCCATATTAATACATACTGAGATAAAACTGTATGTAGGACCTAATGCTATCAGAAACAATCAATATGTGGAAATACACATATGGCCAAACTATTCAAATGTTTCAAAGAAAATCCAATTAGGGCCCTGTTCAACCCAAATAAACCTTAATAAATCCTCAGTTTTGCAATCAGATGCCAATTTGACCCGGTTAAGCCTCAATTAAGCACAATCTAAACATGATACTGTTGCCATTAAGTTCCCCATTCTAAAGACTTCAGTTCTTCTATTAGGAAAATGCATAACCAGAGAAATGGAGATAAAATTATACATGGAGCTGGGAGTAAAACGGTGTTTGCAAAAGACCCAAGAAAAATCTCAATTTGTAAGCCCCATTTAATAATTAATATAACACGTACAGCCAAAATCATTGACAACTTCGTTTATACAGAAGGAAAGTAAACCAACCTTACCAAAGTCACAGTAATTGAACATCTAGTACGAACTATCATTAACCTATTGGACCATAAATTTAAACAATTCGAAAGGTGGAGTACTTCATTTCCTTTGTAATTATCCAGCAGTAGAAAACAAGAAACAATAGGCGACACACACCTGCCAGAGATTGGTGCGAGAAGTAGACGACGTATCATCTACCGAAGCTGACGAAGCTTGAGCGCGTTCTTCCGGCGGCACCACATCCTCCAGTCGAATTGGAGGCACTGGATTCTCTACCCATCTCCGCTTCGCATCGCCCACCTTCACCACCGGCGGAGCAGTGCTCACCATAGCAGCCCCTCTCTCTTCTCCTTCCATCTCTGTCTCTCTCCCTCTCTCTTTCTGTATTAATATATTATATATCTCTTGGCGGCTTGAAACCTTTTAAAAAATAATAGCAAGTCTAGAATCCCGGATTCCAGCAATATCCCGTCCATCCTAGGTTCCACTGAATGTGGATGTTTGTAAACAGACCCTTTGGTTCGTAGTAATTACACGCTAACGGACTGTATAAAATAATCAGGGTGTTAATGAAATTCTTTCCGCTAACGTGTTTTTTTTTCATACCCAAAAAAAAGAGTTAATAATAACCATTTTTTCAAAAAAAATATTCAAATCTACCCAAACCGCTTCACTGAGGGGCGGCCTTCTGTGAAGGGCAAACCGCCGCACTGTGGGGTGGTCTTCTGTCCAGGGCAAAACGCCCTCCCATGAGGCGGTTTGCTACAGTAACGTATTTTTTTTTTGGATCTGAATGTTTTAATCTAAAAATGAGAAATGAAATAGCAAACAAAAATGTTCAATCTTACTTACGTTCTCAATTTTTTTTTTAGATCTTAATATTTTCATCTAAAAATGAGAAATAAAAAATGTTCAATTTTATAACAAACAAAAATATTCAATCTTACACCGTGTATAGAACCCAGCCCAAGTACCGAGAAAATATACTCTTCATAAAAAAAATTTACTTTTGAAGTCATTTTGTGTCTTCTTTCATAAATCATAAAAATAGTAAAAAAAAAAACCAAAAATAGTAAAAACTGATATTCTACAAGTTCATTATATAACCAATTTACCGAGCTACTCAGATCAAAAAATAGAAATAAAAATCTTAATGGAAAACTTCAACTCAAGTTTTGAAACTATTCTCTTTGTTTTTTTTGTAATTCTGAAACCCAGCATTGCCGGCACTGACACATGCGTATTTTCCCCAACTTTCCAAAAAGTCATCATTTGCTGAAATCGGACACTTGAGCGTCGTTTTATGGCCGTTTGAAGTTTTGTCATCGTTTTATGCCTCCTCAGTAAATATATCATCTCTCTTGCTTTATTCATTGTCCTAACATCGACTGTTTACGAGAGATATTTTAGATAAATATATATACAACATGCAGGTGCTTTAGAAATGAGAGAAATGAGTTAAAAAAAATTAATACAGATGATTAGACATTGCAAAATCTAGTGTTTAAACTTTTATTAACCAAGTATTAATATCAGATGATTTTCGTTGTAAAAAAATATATTTTTTTATTAGAAACTGGCTATTTAATAGCTGTTTTCTATAATAAAAAAAATAGGAACCGGTCACTTAATAGCCGGTTTCTAATAAAAATTAGGAACCGGCTATTTAATCGCCGGTTTCTAATTTTTGCTATTAAATAGCCGTTTTTGGTAAGTTTAAAATTTCTCAAATTTGGTGGATATAGTTGACAATTTATATTTAATGTTGGATATAAATAAAAATGGCGGCAAATCAGGTGTCACGTTTTTTTATAAAATTGAGAAAATCCGTGTATAAGGTACAGTGTAGGAAGACGTTTTTTGTAGTAGTGGCTATCAAAGTATCAATATAAATGTATATTGAATAACTACCATTGTAAATAATGCCTATTTTCCTACGCAGTCATGGAATTGAATCTGCTACGATCCGAATATTATGAACAGTAATCCTAAAATCTCTGCTTTTCCAAATCCAACCATCCAATAATTTCTGTGCACATATCTCAAAACAACTCATTTTTCTGTGCACGAATCTTGAAGCAATTCGACAGTTGGATTTGGAAAAGCATGTATTGTAAGGTACCGTTCATGGGTAAAGAATCGCAGCAGATTCGGATCACGCAGTCATTGACATTTGATCACAGCTATACTATTAATGTTGGGTAAAGAAATTTGTGTATGTTGATGATATTCTCCTAATAGGAATTAACTCGGCCTTTCTCTCCTCTTGACTTACATATCTCCAACAGCACTTTCCGATAGAAAAATCTTGGCCACTTGCACTATTTTTTTAGGGTTCATGTCACATCCACTCCCACTGGGTTGCATCTCTCTCAATCCAAGTATGTGCTTGATCTCTTTTCTCGCACAAACATGACAGCTTGCAAACCTTGTACTACTTTAATGGCTACTACACCTCATCTCTCTAAATTGGACAACCCTTTCTTTGAAGATCCTCATTTGTATCGCAGTGTGGTAGGTGCTTTGCAGTATGCAACGATCATAAGACCCAACATATCCTTTGCGGTCAACAAAGTGTCTCAGTAACTGACAATTGCTCATTAGGCTGCTACTAAGCTAATTCTTCGCTATCTTCAAGGTACTCTCTCTCTCTCTCATGGGTTATCCTTCAATTCGGCCCAATCCTTGACTATTGATGCCTATAGTGACACTGATTGGACCGACTCCATTGATGACCATAGCTCTACATCAGGTTTTTGTATCTTTCTTGACAAAAACTTGGTCTCTTGGAGTGCTAAGAAGCAGCCTACGGTTTCTCATTTGAGTACCGAGGCCGAGTACCGTACTCTTGCGCTCACATGTGCGGAATTACTTTGGCTTTTACCTGCTCCTACTCTTTGGTGTAATAATATCGGTGCGACATTCCTTGCCTCAAATCCGATGTTTCACTCCCGAACCAAAAATGTTGCAATCGACTTTCACTTTGTGCGTGAAAAAGTTGTGGCTAAAGAACTTTTAGTTTGGTTTTTATTCTCTCAGGATCAGCTAGCTGATTCCATGACAAAACCCCTGCATACTTTTCGTTTGGTGTTTCTGCACAACAAGCTTCAGGTGACACCGTGACAGAGTCCCCCTTCGTTGTTGGGGGTGGGGGGAGGAGGAGGGTAATAGTACAGTACTGGAGGAATCCAGTTCAAACACAAATGCTGATGACTCCAAGCAATTATAACAGCCTCTTCGTTGCAATAACAACTTCTTTACTATAGTTAGATTCACAATTACTGTAGTTAGTTTACTTTACTCATAGTTACATGTACAGCCAGAAAGCAATGTACACACAGTGATTCAATAAGAAAGAAACATTTTCAAATCAATCTCTTCTTCTTCTTCTCTGCTTTATTTCTCAGACGAAGTTGAAATCAGTCTATTCAAGAAAGAACAATGTGTCATCGTGGTCTATGGCTGTAATTTTAACTCACAATTATAATTTGTTCCTGTTAAATTCAAATTTAATTTGACTGTTACTCGTAGTCATTGGAATCAGACGTCCATTTATCAAGCTTTATTTAAGTACAGAATTATTCGAGCTTACTCAAATGTATGTAGTCGTTTATATAACAAAAAATTGTAATTTTTCAAATATAAATACATTTATTTTCATTTTTTAAGATCAACAAAATAATAACATATAAAACATATTTTAGTTTGCAAAGATATTAATGATGGAACTTATCTCTCGGTATAAAGACATGCATGTTCAATTTCTACAAGAAACATCTAAAAGAAAATTAACAAATAAGTCTTTATTTAAAAAAAATATAAGAAAGAAAAATATGGTTAAAATATCTTATTATTTTTGTGCTCCAATCATACCCATATCCTTATCTCTGTTTTCAAGATCCAAACAGCCGTCGAACTATTCAACAAGGCCTCCATATTAAAATATGCCTGAAAATTAAATTTTATATTTTTGAAAATATATCACAATCTTTTTAAATAGATACAAAAATCAAAATATTCTAGACCATCCTAAGTTTCTGATGCCCAATTATTGACACTTAATTGAGTCTGACTGCGTAATAATATATCAGTGGTATTTGCCACTAATTTCAAAACATATTGGATAGCTTTTAGATAACGAATTCAGACCATTCAAGTCGGTCTACTTTACAAGTGATGTGTTTGCATGCAAATTTTATAATTTTTCAAATTATTTTAGTAGCAAAATCAGTTAAAATACAGTGAAAAATGAATTCATTGAAATTAACTTTAAAACTTGACCAAGTAAATTCGAAAAATATTTTTTTGCATGTAAAAACAACTCATGAAGTAGATTGGTTTGAACGGTCAAAATTTGTCGTTGAAATTGCCTTCATAGATTCTGAAATTTGTGATATTTAGATTGAAATGCCACTAATATCACCTTAGTCGAACTCCAATTAATTATGATACTTTATATAAAACTTGCTCTACTGTAGGAAACTCAGATTTATACAACGATTTCATAACCTAAGAACCTTACAAAATTCAAAGAGTAGAACTAGGGTGCTCCTAGGAGTACCAAGCTCTTTTGTACTCTTAACTCTAAAATCTATCAGATTAACTTTGAACGACGAATCCAAACCGTTGAAATCATTCTACTTTACGAGTAATGCTTCTACATGTGAAAATTTTAAAGTTTTAGATTAATTTAATATAAAATCAAGTAGTCAAAAGACTTTAAAAAAAATGAATGCATTAAAATTAATTTAGAAACATTCTAATTTTGACCACTTGATTTTATACTAAATTAATTCAAAACTTTAAAATTTTCACATGTAGACGCATCACTCGTAAGATAAAATGATTTTTCAACAGTTTGAATTCGTCGTTCGAAGTTAATCCGATATGTTTTAGAGTTAAGAGTACAAAGAGACTTGGTACTCCTAGGAGCACTCTAGTTCTACTCAAATTCTGAAAATGGATGTATTCAAATTAAATGAGCATCATTGGTGTTTGGTTGCTCTCTCTCCCAGAATGTGGACATCCTCTCGATATGTTCTACTTTCTATTTTGAAAGAGAGCAAGCAAATTAAAACAAAATTTGATCAAATAGACAGGGAGAGCGAAGTAATAAACTGCATACCACACAATAAAGAATGATCTCAAAAAAAAAATCGGATCAAATTAGATTTGATGTTAGTTAAGAGTTCGGTCTCCATCAAAATTTGTACAAATAATTTTAAAATTCATACATGTTAAGTATATACAAATTTTAACTTGGATCAAATAACTTGAATCGAACATTGGACGGCTCCCACTCCGGCACAAAGAGATCTTGACTCGAAGCTCATATTGACACATGCAAGGGCTCATTACTTGCAAAAGCAGAAGAATCCCTTGTATCAAATTTTATTTTCCTACGATAACTCGCTATTGTTCCAATTCCGCATGAAATGATCCTAAAATAACTCAAAAAATATTTCAGTTCATAGTCTTCACTCCAAAATTCCAACAAACAAATATACTTCTCATTCTCATTCTAGAGCACACATTTTCAATTTAATAAGAGAGATCTAATTACACTATTTTAAAATAGTGACATATTCTGATATTATATGTTTATAAGTAAATTTTGTAATTTTAAAATTCAAACAATCAATCTGAACGATTCAACATGATCACCATATTAAAATATGCATGGAGACCAAATTTTATATTTTTTTAAATTGTTTACTAATTTTTTTTATAAATTTTAAAAATTGTTGTTTTCCAAATAGTTCAAAATTGTCTGAAAATAATAATTTTGTACACATTTTAATAAATATTGAAAAAAAATCTAAACAAATATAAAATTAAGTCTCCAAGCACATTTTAATATAGAGATCACGTTAAATACTTCAAATCGACTATTTAAAATTTAAAATTATAAAAATAACTTGTAAACATATAGATAAAATCACAGAAATTTATTGTAGTCCAACAGGAAATCTTTTTTATTTTCGGAAAACAATAAATAAAAGATGTCCTGCGAAGCTGCGCGCGGACAAATACAAAACCCTAGTCTACGTTAGCATTCGAGGCGCCGTTTGCCACGTCATCAACCTCTTCTCAGCTTCTCTCTTTCCGCACTTCACCGGTTCCCGCTACACCTCGCTCAGCTCCTATTCCTCACCCCTCACTTTCCTCCCTCGGTCCCTCTGCACCAGTAGCTCCAGCTGTAGATTTTCCTCGTGAAAATTCCCAAAATATAGAAATTTCCCAATTTAAGAACAAAAAATAAAACTTGTCGACCTCCAAAACAGCAAAATCCGAAATGCTGCCCCCGGTGCTGAGCGATCGCGGGACAAAACGCACGGCGGCGCCGCCGCCTCCGGCGCGGAAGTTTAGGAGCATGGTGGAGGTGATGAGGGACTCGAAACAGGTTGACCCGGTAACTAGCGAAGGTTACTCTGAGGTGAGGTGCGAACAGTGCAGGTTAGGAGATAGCGAGAGCGAGCTGGTGTTGTGCGATGGTTGCGACAAGGGCTTTCACATATACTGTCTCCGACCGATTGTCGTTAGGGTTCCGACGGGATCGTGGTTTTGTCCCGGATGCCAAGATTCCAAACCCTTGAAAAGTAAGAGATGGGGAAATTTCTGTATTTGACATCGCATCTTAGCGGTCTTGGAAAAGAAGGGCCTCAATCTTCCATGCAGGATAAAGTTTCAGTCTAGCAAATTGGCAATATCTGCATCCATTCTGGGATAATTTATTTAGCACCTTATATTATCGTAAAGTTCTAATAGAGATGCTACCAATTTGTTTGTTTTGCATTGTGAAATTGAAAACAATACATTTGGTGTTTGTATTGATAGGATATAACTTTCTTTATCACTTGGTTTCATTGCACTTTCTGTATTTGCCGACTTGTACTAAACTAGTGAATCCCTTCAAAATTAGCAGCAGTGCTGGTTTTATCCTTCAAGAATATTTTGATTTTTGACCTAGCAAATCCCTTCTACTGGATCATGTGCAAAGATCATGGTTTTGCTCAAAAAAATACTTTCAAGCCTTTTGAAATTTTTTTGTAGTTTTTGCCTCAAATTTCAGTATTAATCCTATTGTTTAACTTCCATTAATGCACAAACAAGAACAAACCAATGGAAATTTACAACTGTTGTTTTAGTAGAGTACCATTTTCCTTTTTTTTTTTAATGTTGGTGGTTGCTAATTGTTCAAAATTTAGGATTCCCCCTTACTCAACCGAAGATTCTTGATTTTTTCCGGATCCAAAAGAGTTCAACGAGCGCAATAAAATGCGAGCCCTTTGAAGGTACTTTCTTTTTCATATTACCAATTTGTAACCTCAAATTAAGCTAATTACTGATCTAAATTTTATTTCTTTTTCATATTACCAATTTGGTAACCTCAAATTAAATTACCTAGTTACTTTTCTTACTGTCCTAATTTTGTAGTAAAACTAAAAGAGTAAATTATACAAATTGTCCTGAAAGTATCACTCATTTCCATTTTGGTGCTTAAAGTTCTAAAAGCATCATTTTGGTCCTGGAGTTTCTAATTCATACCAAATTGGTCCTACCTTTAAGATCCATCTAACAGATAATATTTCCAATATGTTTAGCATTACAGGTAGAGTCAAAGCTGCCACACAATGACACAAGTAATAAAGGTGATGTGAATACTAATATTACGATCCTCTGTGTTACATATCAATTTAATAGATACTAACAGTGATTTGTCATCACAGATTAATAAGATAATATTCACATACATCTTACCATGAATATCATCACAGCATGGGTACATGGACATTTATCTAAATTTTTTATTGCTGATTATAGGATCAGTTTGGTACAAATTGCAAACTTCAGTGATCTAAATGAAATATTAAAAAATTTTAAGGTCCAAAATAGGAAATGAGAAATACTTAAAGGACCATTTATGAAATTTATGCAAAACGAATAAAAAAATATATCTAATCAGCATTTGTGCAAATGTCGGAAAAAATTGCTATTAAGATACCTCAGGTTTAAGCTAAACTCAATTTAAAAATGTATGCGTGTATTCTAGAAACAATACTATTCAGATTTCCTCACGGAGCCTAGAAAAAAAATTTGGAGTTCCACTTCCACAAATAAAAATTGTTGGTGTAGCATGCAGAAGTTCAGAGTTTGAACTGTTGATGAAAGCTCACTATGAGAATAATTGGCCACGGCAGGGTTCTATTATGTTAACTTGCCAATATAAAATTTCCTAACTCAAATTACCACTCAGCAACAGAGTGAAACTTATTATGGTTCCTGATTTCTGGAAAATCTGTGCTGCATACTAAACATGAAAATATTCCGACATTCCTTGCTTGTAGTTTTCTTTAGAAGATACCCAAGCACACCTATTATCTCATGTTCGTTTTGTTCATTAACTCATGAGAAAAATACTTAGTTCAGGTTTTTTTCTCAAAAACTGAAAGTTCCCTCACCTTCTTATGTTTATATATAAAACCAGATGGAAGGAAGCGAAAGAGAAGGGCACCATTGGTGCTACAGAAAAAGAGGCGGCGACTTTTGCCATACATAGCCACAGAAGATCCTGAAAGGAGGCTCCAGCAAATGGCCTCTCTTGCTACTGCATTGACTTCCTTGAAATTGGAGTTCAGCAATGAACTGACGTATGTGCCCCGCATGGCCCCAAGGTACAAAAACCGAGCTAGTCTAGAGAAAGGAGGAATGCAGGTACTTGTCAACTACTTTGTTAGTGCAAAAGCATCAGTATCAATCATATTTCTGAAAAGAACCTAAGGTTTTATAAAGAGAGAATATAGTTTTTGGAGGATGCTCGAGGGAGATTATATGTGAATGAAATGTGAAGGACTTGAAAGATTATAATCCTATGGGATTTGAAGACAATGTGCTTATATTTAATTTGGTTCATTTGATTAAAAAAATGATTAATCTACCTTTAGTAAATGGGTCTCTTTGCCAGTATGATAATCAATGAGAGCTTATGTGTAAGCAACATCAAATATAGCAGGTTTATTGTGCAAATGTTTTTCTAATGAACTATTTTATTAAATATAAGCTAATGCGTACTCAATTGACAATATGTCTTGTATTTTTTTTAAATAATGGACGTGTGAAGAGTGGTGACTATCACTTACACTTTTATCTGAACTTCTCAAATAAGTCACAATATATTCCTCCTTTCTTTCATATGGAGAAATCTTGTATGTTTTTGCATGGGTGGATATGATATTTGAATGCTACCTACTTGCTACTCTGACATTTGCTGAAGTGTGACTTGCATACCCTCATACATGCACACAGGGTAGTGATGTTAGACTTTGTCATTATATACCATGTTTGTTATTCTTTTTCCTCCTTTTCTCTTTCAAGGTTTTACCGAAGGAGGACAAAGAAACATTGGAGCTTTGCCAAGTCATGTATAAAAGAGGAGAGTGCCCCCCTCTTATGGTTGTTTTTGATTCTTGCGAGGGGTACATGTCTTCTCTTTCTCTCATTTTTTGAACTTAAATTTAGATGATTTAAATTTCCGAACAAAAATTCAACACCCTCATTTTGGGCAAACTACAAAGACCTCACTCCGATCCCCAAAAAGTACTAGGCACAGTGGCGGAGCCACTATAGTCGTCCAGGGTAGGGCAGATGCCCAACCCTGAATTTTGAATTTTTTTTATAAACCTATATTATATTGGGTTGTTGCCCCATCCTGGAAACTTTTTTGCCCTACCTTGTGAAGACTAATTTTCTATTTTTTCGCAGCCCACCGCTATTTTTTTGGATGAAATTCGTAGATTTCGAATTTGTAATTTAATATATTGATGAAATTTGAATTGTTAATATTTTTGCCTACCCACGACTCACATCCTGGCTACGCCGATTGATCCCCCCCCCCCCCCCCCCCCGCCCCCGCCCCCCCCCCCCAAGCTCAGGCTTTTCTCTCAACCATCAATTCAGTATTACACAATGACGACACAAATGCAAATGCTTAAGCATAAAATTCCATTTGCACTCTTGCAAAAGCTCAAAATATCACTACTCTAGCATTGCAAATGCGAAATATATCACATTCCTTTGAAGGAATTGAAAAATAATATGAAAGTTTGTTTGAAAATTAACTCCTAAAATAATTGTTCCTTTTATGTTTTCCTCATATTTACATAGAGTGAGACAAGGAGCTCATCTCCTATGCTGCATCAGCATCCATAGTTTTGCAGAAACTCGATAAGATTTGAAATTCTTTAATTCTTTAAGTGGTTCACATGAAATAGTGCCAGTACCTATGTTAAGCTGGCGCTTCATATATCAGAGGAATGCTAGGCATCATTTTTTCAACTCTCAGCAAATCATACACTCATATGCTAATATAAACTAAATATGTAGTTTTTTTTTCTTTGAATGACAGATTCACGGTACAGGCTGATGGGCACATAAAAGACCTAACACTAATTACAGAATATACCGGGGATGTGGATTACCTGAAAAACCGTGAAACTGATGATTGTGACAGCATGATGACACTCCTCCTGGGGATGGACCCTGCTGACAGTCTGGTTATTTGCCCTGATAAGAGGGGAAATATAGCACGCTTTATTAGTGGCATCAACAACCATACTTTGTGAGTCTTTATTTTTTCATTTTTTTTAAACTTTTGCTATATACAGCCAGTCTTTTTCTTTTTCTTTTTTTTGGGGGGGGGGGGGTTTACAAAGGGGAGGAAATAAGAAAATAAAGAAACAAATACTTGGATCCAACTTTGTAATCCACTTAATAGTTGGTCCATGGAAAAAACTTTACACAGGCATAGTTTCATGCATGTGCCCATGAGCTACTGTATCTGGGCAAAACTGAGAACAATATCATATGACTCTATAAGACATGGGGAAACATCATGATGAGACCCTTCACTTCCAAATTCTTCGAGCCTACTCAAGTTTCTCCGGTTGAGTTGTTTCCATAAAAATTAAAGAACTAACACCAAACTGTTCAGAATAGATTGAGCAATTTTAAGGGTTATAGAGTATTATTTGTATTTTGACATTACCCCCACAGAATAAAGAAGAAAAGAAAAAAAAAACAATAATTTGTTGCACACTCATTCCTCCAATGTAGCTTCCCCAGTCACTAACTTTTTCACATTCTATCACTAAGTTGGTTTAGTTCTCCATATATGTTACATGAGGGTAGGTCTTAGTGGCTTGGGATGTGTAAAAAGACTGCCTAAAAAATAATCATAATTCAAAGAGAGGGTTGAGTAATTATTTTGCATGCCAGAGTTGTAAAAAATAGACTTGTGTCATTAAACATTATAATGCAGAATACACTTGTAGCTGACATCTATCTTGAGTACTAGAGGCTCTGTTACTAAAATGATCTTTAAGTATGAAATAAGAATAAAAAAAAAATGATTTAATGCTTCTGTTTGTAAGAATGAAATCTGCAGCTTTGAGGTGGCTTCTCACATTGGATATAATCAAACAATTTCCAGTTCCACATTTTTCTTTGAAATTCATGTTTTTTAGTTATACACCTAATTGATATAACTTGTCTGCTGCATATGATATATTGAGCAAAACTAGGGTGTGATGTGCTCACCCAGAGAGGTTGGTGAACACACCTCCAAAAAGCTATCGGATTGACTTCGAGCTACGAATCTAAACCGTTGAAATCCATTTACTTCGTGAGTGATGCATGTACATGCAAAAATTTTGAAGTTTCGAATTCATTTAGCACATGGTCAAGGGGTCAAAACAATGAACATTTTATAAGTTAATTTTTTAATTGTTTTATGTATTCATTTTTCATCATTTTTTTTACTGCTTGACCATGTATTAAATGAATTCAAAACTTTAAAAATTTTGCATGTACATGCATCACTCACGAAGTACATGGATTTCAACGGTTTGGATTCGTTGTTCGAAGTTAATCCGATAGCTTTTTGGAGGTATGCTCACCAACCTCTATTGGTGAGCACATCACACCCTTGTTTTGCTCTGATATATTAGTTTGTTTCAAATTCATCTAGTGTCATTATAATTAAACTCATGTTGATTATCCATTTTAGTTTTTTTTTCTAAAAAAATGTGCTGTTTATAATGTAAAAGATATTTTTTATGGTTTAAAAGAAATGAAATTACACAGTTGGTCGTGTTTAGATATGTGCCGTAGGATGATTATACAGAGTTCCGGATTCATCTGGACTAAGGATCCTCCATTATCAAGACTAAGCATCATCCACTACACTGCTATACTCATCACATGGACTCTGTCTCATCCTAGTTTATATTACATGAAGTATTATTTCATCTTTCTGAATCCTTTTAACTTTAGGTAAATAACAACATTTTGTTATAGGGATGGTAGGAAAAAACAAAACCTCAAATGTGTGAGATATAATGTGGATGGCGAGTGCCGTGTCTTATTGGTGGCATGCCGTGACATTTCTCCTGGTGAGAGGTTATATTACGACTACAACGGGCATGAGCACGAGTACCCAACCCATCATTTTGTGTGACATTAAATTAATGTCGCATTTAACATTGCTGGCCGAGCTTTTGACTAATATTCAATTTTTTTTTCATAAAAAGTGACCTAACGGTTTTGATCTATATTAGCTTGGCCTGATGAAATCTCTTTTTAATTCCCCCAATTTGGAGTCATTTAGATGATTGCTAAGTTAAAAAAATAGGAAGAGAATATTTGTGTTGCATCTCGTCCAGTTTTCCTTCCTTTTTTTTTTCTTCTTCCTAGTTTGAAATGTAGATTAGGTTTTGTTATTTTTTAGGTATGTAAATCAGAGAATGCTACCAATATATAATACTAAACCTTATTATTTTGATTCTTTCAAGCAAACTTTATGCTGAAACTATATATAATTGTCTTTTGAGACAAGTGGCAATTTGCCACCAGCTTCATTACCTAATCATAAAGTTTTGTACAATACTATATATACATTATTTGGTATTTTGTTGGTCAATGATTTTTGTTGGGTCGTAATAAATAATGCATCAATGTATCAAGGACCTTCAATGATACAATCTTGGTTAGTATCTTATCAGTAAATTATTGGTTTAAATGTAATTTTTTGCACCTAAATTCTGGAGATTAGCTTTAGAATTTGTGAACGAAGGCCAGTGTAAACTGATATTGGACAAGAACAAATATGCACTTTTCAAACATAAATGACAACCAAGATTTAAGCCTACCATTATTTTGGTAAGTGTATATAATATTTGGTCGATTGCTCAGTTTAAAAATGCAACATAAGATTTCTATAACCAAATATGTAATTCTTACATCTATATGTGGTCTAGCAGGCGTAATCACAAATGCACGGAACCTGCATTGATCTTTTTATGATCAGTATATTCAAGGGCAGAACTAGAAAATTTTAATAGAGGAGACTAAATATTCAAATGCACAAATTGTGGCTAGTAGCAATCGAATCCAAGCTCTCCACAATCACAACATAAGTTCTTATCACTAAACTACAAATAGACATGTTATAATTTATGAGGAGGACTGGATTATATAAATTATTCCAAAAAAAAAAGATTCAATAAAAATTTAGTATACAGCTAAAATTTTAAAATCATATAGGAGTAGCTTAGCCACTTTTTGAATGACTTTAGATCTGCTGGTATATTTGTTGCCAAAAATGTGACCCTTGAACAAATCAACTATCTCCATGGGTTCACTTAGCAAATTAATGAAATAGAGACAAAGTGAAATTTAAAATGTGTTTTATTCTTCACTATTCTAGTCAGTGTTAGACTAATGGTGGAAGAATGTAATAGTATTGGTAAACGAACTAATTTTCTCTTTTAAAAAATGTCAGTTCCTCTATTTCACTTTTTCCATGAAATATGAAATTGACTAACAGAGGAATAAAGGAGGGACCAAAATATATAAAAAAAAACAAAGGTTTGACTGGAAAAGCTCAAACTCAATTTTCTAATTCAACTCCTTTTTTTGTTCGGCGGGAAGAAAACCTCTTTTCTATCGGAGGCGGAACTAAATAATTGTGATAGGAGGGCTAGATCAATAAGTACTGTGTAATTTCATTTAATGAGAGAGGCTAATAGTATTACTTATTTGAAAAATTATAATTTTTATATAAAACTAATAAATTCCTAATAGGAACTGCTTAGCACCAGCATTGTAAATAATGGT
This sequence comes from Carex arenaria, assembly GCA_964058825.1. Lineage (NCBI taxonomy): Eukaryota > Viridiplantae > Streptophyta > Magnoliopsida > Poales > Cyperaceae > Carex > Carex arenaria. The sequence goes on from CAXKVW010000232.1 coordinate 39,036, forward strand.
ATGTGCTCGTCGGACGAACATGGTACTGCCAAGCGCGATTAATCGAGAATAATCAGTTTATTAGTCAGAAAAATCTATGTCGGTTTGGTCACTGCCAACGATTAATCAACCTAAACGACCATTCTTCACAACACTGCTTAGCATTCTTTTGACTCCACATTCTTCTGCAGTTGTTTCTACTCTATTTCTCTATTTTACTCTTGCCAAATGAGCCCTGTAAGAACACCACACCTTAAAATAAAACTACAAAGATTAGAGAATTCACCATCCCAAAAAAGTTTTGGACAAATTTGTCAAATTCAATTTAAACGGTTTAAATCTGAAAAACAATTTAAATTGATGTAATTTTAAATTCTTTCGTACAAATTTCACCTTCTAAAACTCAGGAAAGCTTTTTTTTAATTGCACGCCCTTACGGAAACAAAGAAAAAAAATGGCTGATGGTCCCCCGAGTTAATTTTGGATGAATTAGAATCTACTTCTAAAAGTATATGATGCATTGCGGACCATAGTCACAAGATTCGCGAATTATTCATAAATAATTTGTTTTTTTAGTCATGCCGAACCGAATTATTCACGAATAATTCGCGAATTTTACAAATTTTTTCTCATAACTTTTTTTTGCTCCCTTGCATGATTGAGATATCTAATTCGGATAATTCCAAATTATTTTCGAATTATTTTCGAATTATATTTCGAATCACGAATTTTTGATTTCGCCGAACCGAACCCGAATAATTCATTTGTCACTGTGTTGCGGACAATAAAAGCTTCAACACCAGAGCCACATAGAAAGTAACGCAAAGAATCCAGTGGCTAAAAGGCATGAACAATTGAACGCCAGTTAAGACTTTTTACCGAGCCAAGTCAGCCACCGTTGGGCCCTCGCGTGCGACGAGACCATGGCCCGGCACAATCTCTCCAGAGATCGAAAGCTAAATAAGTGAATGTTCATCCTTCTCCTTTCTTTCATCTGTTATATGATATAATATAAAAAGAGAGGTGGTTGGGAGTATAACCAGATTATTAGTTTACAGAGGTATATGCCCTACTGAGCTTAAAAAAAACATTTTATCCTTGCATGTTTTGGAGTGAAAGTGGAGAGACAAGGGATGCATGTCAATTATTGTCAACTAAAGCATTGTTAGAAATATAAATGTGGATGTCCAACTATTTTGTAACTCTCGATATTAATCACCTAATTTTTCACTACTATTAGAATTTATTTCTCCACTACTATTGTAATTAATTTTATATAACTTTTCATTTATAATTTGTAGCTATAAATAGAGACATTGTAATTTTATATTGTACACATGAGAATTATATGAATAAATAGATTATCATTGTTTGCATTCTCTCTTCTTGTTTATGTTTGTTTATCTTTATTTTATAACACGTTATCAGCACGAGAGCTCTACTGGTTGAAGATTCAAGATAACTTTGATATCTCTTATTTCAATTCCATTTAAATAAATAATCCTTAATTATAAGTAATTGTTAAATGTAATAAGTTATCTAATAATGTACATTTATTTTAAGATGTTTAGTATGGTTCATATGATTTTATATGAAATGCAATTTTTTTATAATTTTATCTTCTAGAAGAAGATTTATATAATGTACAAAATTGAATAAATTTTTAGAGTAAGGCTTGGGTGCTATCCATAGCACCCAAGACACTATGCAACGGCTCAAAATTTGAGTTTTTTAAATCGTAACGGTCGATCCGAACCGTTAGATGTGTTCTCCATATTGAAATGTGCTTGGAGACCAAATTTTACATTTTTTGGAATTTTTTTACTATTTATTAAGCCACTTTGAAAATCGCTAAAAACGGGTGAACAGTAAAAAAGTCTGGACCATCGGATCAGTGATTTTCAAAGTGGCTTAATAAATAGTAAAAAAATTCCAAAAAATGTAAAATTTGGTCTCCAAGCACATTTCAATATGGAGAACACATCTAACGGTTCGGATCGACCGTTACGATTTAAAAAACTCAAATTTTGAGCCGTTGCATAGTGTCTTGGGTGCTATGGATAGCACCCAAGCCTTACTCAAATTTTTATATGGATTAAAGCAATCTGAGCACATTAGATATAACCATCTCAGTGAATATTTATTAAAACATGGATATAAAAATAATACAATTTATCCATATATTTTCATGAAAATATCAAGAAATAAGTTTGTTAGAATTGCAGTTTATGTTGACGATATAAATATCATTGGAATTCCTGAAGAGCTTCCAAAAACAGTACAGTAAGCAACATAAATTTCATTTTACTTATTTTTGTTTAACAGCGTGAGCAGAGCTCGAACTCTCAACTTTTAAATAGCCACAATCCTATAACCTTTTCTTCTAACCAACTGTACTACCACCCCTCTCTTTAGATAACTTCATTCATTGAGCAACTATGTAAAAATGGAGACGTCTAAGATGTTATGCAATTACCGTATTTTTTTTTTTTTTTTAAGTCAATAAGACTCAAAAAATAGATTGTCTCGTCAAAACAGCCAAAATCACTCCTATTATTATGCAATTACCATATTTTATTTTTGTTTTTGAGTAAAGGATGGAGGTCAAGCCATTCCATTACCATATTAACGACAGCATAAGTTAAGAGAACCAAATTACATGTCAAAGTATGTTAATTTGGTAACTTTTGCAGAGATAATCACAGTATATTGAGACTGAATTAGCCATGATATATTCATCCCATCTTGTATACAATTTCAATCAGTTCCCCAGGCATCCTCACGCAAGGCCTGTCGGGTGACAATTCGGTCCTTCCTCTCCTGCTCTTGTTGCTTGTGCTCACGGACCCCACTGCCAGGAGAGATGATACGTAGCCCCATGCTTTGAGCTATCATTCTCTGAGCTGTCCTTGCACTTGTTTTGGGTCTTGGAAAGGGTGGCTTCAGATCTTTGGTCATGAAAAAACAGCAACATTAAGGACATGACGTGACAGGACATAAAACCGATGATAATAAATTATCTTCATTACATCTAATGTGATTCTTCCCCTGATTAGCAGCATATGTTATGCAACCAGGTACAAACCCTTTTTTTATATGATTGTTGTCATGCCTTTCTATCTTATATACAGTTCAACATTTCTCCATTTTTTTTTTGGTTTGTGTGTGTGTGTGGAGGGGGGGCGCTGGTGTTTCTCAAGTTTTCAAGTCAGGCAGCATTAGAGCAGTATCAGGTCTTTCTTTATATATTCAATAATTTCATGTTCATGTCCAGTAACACCATATAGTAAATTTTTCTTCTTTTTTTGAAAAAAAAAACAATTCAAGCAACAAGGCCCTTTGTAGAAATTGAAATTAATAATGTCCCTCCCTTATTAACACTTTACCATTACTTCAACCCAACACAAGCTAATCAATGTATAATTCATAGGAACCAATTACTGGCAAACTTAGGAAGCTAAATGTACTTTAAACATTCTAATTCATTGAAAAATCAGATGACTCATTCTCTCTGATAAGCAAACTATGGAGGTTAGTTGCTTCTTAGGTTTAGGTCCAGGTTATAGATCAAAGGCAATGCCTTTCATTTTGCTCCCTATCTTTAAAACAGTCTCTTTGTAGGAGTTCATCAGGGAGATATAAGTTACTTGTCTGTCATTAATTCTTACAGTATGATTAAAAAAAAGTAAAGATTAATGAAAGAGAAAAGAGACCTCCAGGTTTCAGTTGGGGCAATAATTCATCATCATCACGCAGACACCGAAACTTGTACCTGCTTGGTATACAACTTTTCGCTGAATCAGCTGCAATTTGTGCATCACACATTTTAATCATGCAATAACTTGAACTTGATCAACGACAAAAAAATTAAAATTAAAATTTGTTATTTCTTGTTGAGTCAGCTGCATGTGCGCACACACATGTATGCATGCAGCACGCACCAACGTGTGTGTGTGTGTGTGAGAGAGAGAGAGAGAGGGAGAGAGACCGGGGGAGGGGGGGGTTACCAAGAGAAGGGTTACGAAAAACAGCAAGGGCAGAAGTATCATTGAACCAACGAATGGCGACACTGGCACCATCAAATGCTTCAAATATCTTCTCTAGCTCAGTAGTGCGGGTTTTTGTTGGTAAGTCATATAGCACCAGGACATGTCTTGTGCCAAAATTTGCTGAACATAAACAAACAACTTATTATTGGGAGTAATCATTTGGTAAACATTGGCCAAAATAAAAGCTATTCAAACTTATCCTTTGCAAAAAATATAACAAAAAAAATAAGATTACAACCAACTCAACCCAACTAAAGCTCACAGCTCAGTTTGCAAATTAGCCACAATTGAGGCAGAGTTTCTAATTAAGCTTATTAGAATTACTTTACCCTTAATTGGTCAATCATGGACATGAAATGATAACAGAACACAAAAGGGAACTACCAAGATCCAAGAACACTTCCACAAGATCTAAGAAGTGTGTAATTGAAATCCCATCTTACCCCTATAAAATGGGAACATCGTATATAAACCTTCTCAGCTTATCTGTTCCTTTAAAAAAAAAATACAAATTTGCCACCCCCTTTTCCCTCATTTATGGCAACCAAAGAAAGTCAAGAATGAGAAATAGTTGGGCATTTGAAGAAAACATATTAGGAGAAGCATGACATTTTTTTTTACTTTCCCAAACGTAGAGCATGATGAGGTGATTCTAGTCCTACAACTGCTGTCAACAGCCTCTTCCCCGTTATGAATATTTAAAAATCAAAAATTCAAACTAATCTTGATCTTCAAACCAATGTAAGCATATAAAACTTCATTGGGGTCGTTCGGCAACAAGAGATTAAGAGTGGAGGATTAAGAGCTTAAGGAGCGCTAAGGAGCCGATGTTCGGTTGTCTTAATCCGTGAATAAAAAGCGAAGAAGCTAAAGGAAGGAGTAGAGGTGCCTTAAAATCCGGGTAAAGGATTAAGATCTGGGCAAAAATAGACTAAAGGAGGTAATCTTAATCCGCGCTAAGGAACCGGTGTTCGGTAGGATTAAGCGGCTAAGGAAGCTAAAGGAAGCGGATTAAGCTTTAAGCTAAAGGAGGCTTAATCTGTTGTTGCCGAACAGCCCCATTATTTTTCAAGCCCGGTTGGTGTATGAAAAAGATGCCAATAAATGACAGACTAAAATCATTTGTAGCAATTAAGAGATCCGTTCATTTTTTGCCATATTAAATTTGTACCATCCAAAATCCATAATTTACAAAAAAATTTCATGCACATGCATCGCTTCATGAAGAATATTAATATTACCAGTTAGTATTCCTTGATTGAGTTTCTGATTAAAAAATTAATACAAATAACTTGTGCACCAAAAAGTTATGACACCAAAATACTTCCCATCCATGATAATTCTCTACTAAAAAATGTCTACATGAACCCGCAGTGACGTCCATGAAGTTGATTATCCCCAATCAGACCAAATCTACCATTAATCATTAATTGCTTAACTATACGCCAAGCCTCTCCAACAAAACAAAAATGAACAGACTTTAGGGCAAACAGGTAAGAGAAATATGCCCATCATTATTCACGATAGCAACAAGACATCAATTTAACAAAGATTACTATAATAAGTACCTTCATTTTCTCTTTCTGTACTGCTCAAAGAATCTAATATGGGGTCATTGGCCTCCTTGTACTCTTCTTGAATCTCGCTATATAACGTGCTATTGTTGTAGAGGAAAGAGCCCCTTCCTCTTCTTTTTGGCTTTTTATCTGGAGCAGAGGAACTGTTGTCTTTTTCTTTATGCACCAAATTGCCAGGTTCAGCTAGTGAGGTTTCAGCTTTTGGTTTTAGAGAGAGAAGATTTATTTCGGTTTCTGCTTTGTCAGCGAGTACCTCCCAGTCTAAAATATAACCAATAATACAATGAAATATCAAAATGAGGATACATGTTCTTAATTAACTGTTGGGTCAACTTGCCACTCAGGGAGGTGAAAATGGCACATCCCATGCTTACGGTTAAGATAATAATAGGAAGCCAATGATTAAAACCCCAATTTATGATACTGTGATAATAGATTCACCACCAGCAAGTAACGTGTTAATATAATTTTTTATCCTGTTTCTAGTTTTGTTGCAATCACACTCCTTTGCATACATTCACCTCATGGCTAGATTTGGTGAGTAAATCAAACTTCAACTCTGAACTAATAGCATCATTAAACAAAATTTTAAATCTAAAGGGCAAAACATTGTGAATTCGACCTTCCAAAAGAAGTCAAAAGTTGTTCAAAAAAAAAAAAAGGTACCATCTTCACTATCTTCAACATCAGTATTTGATGTTGTCAAAAGTATTGATCCTTCTGTGTCCTTCTCTTTTACAGATATAGTTGTTGTTGGCTGAGCAACCCTGATAATACAAAAAACAGAAATTACTTGATGAATAGTAAAAGTTATCAAACTTTCCTTATAACTACTATTGTCCCCGTTTTTCCAAGGCCGTGGTACTCATACCAGTAATGAGGTTAAACTTACACTAAAGTCAGTAAAGCTTAATTTAGGCTAGCTGCAAGATTTTGATAGATAAGTGAGGTTGATTTCTGTTGTTATTTGGGGTTTAAAATATGCTGAGAACAGGTCTGATTTAATATTTGGTATTAACTGAAAGAGCTCAGTTGTTTTCTTTCTTTCAGTTTTCTAGCAGATGTAGATACAGATATAGCTTGCTTAGTTTTTGTTGACAATTGAAGGTGGAAGTGCAAAATTAGTGGATTGGTAAGGGTAATGTTAGACAATTAAAGATAAGTAAATTTGCTACTATTTTCATTTGGACACAAAATGGATACTATTCTTTTTGCAGTAAATAGTAATTTGCACAGAACAAAGCAAGATTCACCATTTATTTTAGTCATTTTTAAAGGGCCAATAGGACTAACAGGAGTAATGGAAATTCAGAGATAATAGTAGTTTCCAATGCTTTATTTTTAGTAATATTGAAACTTAAAACAGTGGAATTGAATGTGAAATCAGAAAAATTTCAAAACTACGAAAATCGCAGACAATGTCTGCGATTCTCCTTTTTGGCTCGCAAACAATGTTTGCCATCATTTAAGTTTGAACACAGACAACTTTAGACATTTTCTGGAAAACCATAAAAACAATCACCAGGTGTCTGATGTTTCTCATTCTCAAAGATAATGATTTGGACCTCCTTCCTTAGTTTCCATTTTTATAATATAAAGAAAAAAAAAGTGGAAGTTGACAGTGGTGGGTCTATTTTTAAGAATAAGGTTAGAACTTGAACTTATTACGAATTGTTACTAGATACCGTTGTTACTTTTCTCCAAAAACAGATGCACTGCAAAATGGTGTTCTTTTCTTAATCATCGCATACAGGGTCCGTTGGAAAAAAAATTCAACGGACAAATATAAAAATGCAAAATCAAACCTCAAATTAGTAGAGACGATTGGAGTAGACGATTCTTCATTTATTCTAGAGCGAGCCGAGAAAGCGCGCGACCTCAACTCGTCGGACTTAATGGTATAACCTTTCAGCGAATATAGATCGGCTAGGTCACTCATCGCAGCAGCCAACTGGAGGTCTCCAGTAGAAGTGGAGGAGCCGCCGTCAAGGCGGGATATGAAGAGCTCGAGGAAGGAGATGGCTCCATCCGTGTCGCCGCTGTCGCGTAGGTTCTCAACATGCTCGCTCCAGTTCTCATCTTTCTCGTCTAGCATTAGGGTTTTGGCTCCTTGATCTTGACCTTGTTTTTGATTTGATTCTTCCATTCTCGTTTGTTATCTTGAGACAGGGAGGAGAAACAAAGGAGGAGACGAATCCTTGTTTCATATTAATGGCCGGAATCACATCCTCTGCGGAGTTTTTACCTGCGGAGCTGTGCTGTTCTTTTAATCTGGTTCGTTCGTTTTGATCGGACGGACCAAATAAGATTTTGGCACGAATCTCAAAGCAAAATTAATACGGACCAAATTTTGAGTTTGTATTCGAACTGTCCGATCAGAATCCGGTCCATCCGGCCAAGGCAAAAAATACGGAGCTCCTTGAATATTCGTGTCAAAGTAGATCGGATGTTCCCTATCTAAACTGAAAATTTGAGATTCCTTAGGTGATATAAATTCGTCAGTGGCAGTGGCAGTGGCCTTCGAGACTTCGAGAGGACATTTTGATTTTGGTATCAAAATAAACAGCGCGTTTCATTATCATAAAAGTTTTATGAAATTTTTAATCCGGAAAAGGTATTTCCCAAATAGTACTGTATAGTTTTCCTTCCGGCGATTTCTTCTATTTAATAAATATAAAGGTCCAAAATAAGCTTAAAATTATTAAATTAATTTAAAATTTTAGAAAGATCAAAATTTGAAAATCCAGTTTTATTTATTTTAACAAAAAAATAATTAATATAATTCTTTGATTGTAGGATACGATAAAGAATCGAGTTTGTAAATCTTGTTCTAATTTCTTTTGTTTTTAAAAAAAAAAGAAGGATAAAAAATCACAACCCAAAATCGACAAGTGAAATCACAATTGTTGAAAACTAAACATTCAAATTCCTAATCTTCTTAAAATACACAGTTAAATAAAAAGGAGAATTTCATATATACCGCTCGAAAAAACATAAAATTACATATTTCCCTCCCTATATTTTATAATTACGTATTTACCATTCCAAATTCTAATAACTTGTATTTTTACCCAATTAAGCAACAGTTGAGATTAATTATATTTAATATAATATAAAATATAATCAAGTTCCCTTCTCCTCCTCTCCACCCTTCGCCTTCCTCTTGTTGGTACTTGTCTGGTTGGACTAATATTGCGTTTATGCTTCGTGCGAACTCCTGACATCGTACACTGAATTTAGTGTCTAGCAATTGACAAAGAATGAATTTAGTTGCACAAACCAAACAACACCCCTTACAAATCAGAAACCAAAATCATAGCAGATAAAAAAGTTAAAAAAAAAAAAAAAAAAAAAAACACATTAAAAAACCAATAAAAGCTAAATTAAGTGCTTAACTCAAGATCCCCGCTCTTCTACTATTTCTTCAGTACTATGGGCAGCACAATTGCAAGAACAATAATAAGGAGCAGGAGGAGATGAAAGCACTAACACTTGCGGGTGTACTTTCGTGCCACTTGGAGCCTCTGACGGCCAGCCTCAACAAGCGATTTAGCCATGCCAACCTGGTTCCCAATGCCATCAAGCTGTTCTCCTTGCATTTGTACTAACCAAGGACGGATCCATGATTTTTGTCAGAGGCATAAAAAAATATTGAATCAGATTTAAATAGCTAATTTGATTCAAATTCATTAACTAATTAAGTATTTAATAAAAAAATAATATCTTAATTTATACTTTTTAATTCTCTGACTTATAATTTCTGATGTTTTAATTTATAATTCTAATTATTAATCATAATTGAAAAAATTTATTTTATTTTTAGCCTTAAATTTTATTTATCCAAACTACAAATTAAACATTTAGCGGGGGCAAAAAAATTTCCAATAAAGAACAGGGTCGAATGAAACGTTCCAACTTCCACTGAAACACAAAATTCAGGAGAGAACAGTTGCTCCCCTTGATACACTTGGGTCCGCCCCTCATACTAACACAGTCATGTCCGTAAACACCTACTGCAGCTCTAGCAGACTCCTCTCCAGGTTGGTCACTGTGTTGTGTCGCTCCTGTATCTCTGCCACCGTGTTCATCACCGTTCATCGCTGTGTTCCGTTATTGTCAAATTGTTTATTCCAATATATGTTGTAGCAAACTAACAGTCAAAGGTTGTTTGTTCATACAGTGCATATGAAAACAGATAGAATATTATGTTAAAATTTTATATACTTTAATGACAAAAAAATTGACGGAAAAGAAATGGGAAGGAATAGGTGTTTAATCATATTTTATATAAGATTAAATATAATTACTTTCAGTTTTTAGTTAATTGAGTAAATGTTATTAGAATTTAGGATAGTAAAAATCAATGTTCTAAATAGCGATTATCGCGTCATCGCGGAAAGGGTTAATAAAAAATTATCGCGAATAGCGTAGCTATAGCGAAAGCTATCCTATGTGGCTACGTATATAGCGTGTTTTGTTTAAAATATTATATTTTATATTTCTAGATGAGGGTTCCAATGCACCCAAAATTTCATGCTCTCATTTGCTCTCAATTCCTTATCTTCATTTTCAAAGTCTGAACAGTCGATCTGAACCAATCAACATGACATTCATAATAAAATATGCCTAGAGATCAAATTTTATATTTTTTTGAAATTTTTTTACTATTTTCTAAAATAGGTACAAAATTACTTTATCGGATGATTTTGTACCTATCTTAAAAAATAGTAAAAAAATAGTAAAAAATATAAAAATAGTAAAAAATAGGTACAAAATTACTTTATCGGATGATTTTTTAAGATAGGTACAGAATCTCCTTCAAACAATGATTTTGTACCTATCTTAAAAAATAGTAAAAAAATTCCAAAAAATATAAAATTTGGCCTCCAAGCATATTTTATTATGATGATCATGTTGAACGATTCGGATCGACTATTCGGACTTTGAAAACAAAGATAAAAGAGATAAATAATTGGGAGCAAATTGGGGCATAGAAATTTGGGTGCATTTGAACCCTCCTCTTCTACTAATTATCAACATTATCTAAAGTCTCATACAGTGATAAGTAACGTAAAATTGATTAAGAAATTAGAATATTCATATTGAACCAATACAAAGTTCAAATTGCTATTCAAAATATCCCTAATAATATCATAAACTATATTTTTTTTTTCTATTCAAAATAACATAAGCATCATGGCATAAACTATATATCTTTTTTCTATTAAAAAAAAACTAAGCACCATGGCATAAACTATCTATCTTTTTTTATTCAAAATAATATAAACATCATGGCACAAACTATATATCTTTTTTCTATTAAAAAAAAACTTAAGCACCATGGCATAAACTATCTTTTTTTTTTTTTCTATTTAAAAGCAAAAACAATTCGGGTCTTGAAAAAAATTAGTCCTTAAAAAAAAATTCAGTTTGAACCATTAAATAAAAGCCTATGTAGCATAGTGTGTGCTATAGCACGTAATGTGTAGCGCAAATAGCATGTCCTATAGCGCGTAACGTATAGTACAAATAGCGGACCGCTATAGCGGTCGTAGCTGAAATAGCGCACCTTTATCCCATAGCTTAGTGTTTAAGGTCCGAAAATACTATAGCGCGTTATTCAGAACACTGATAAAAATAGTAAAAAAAAAACATAATAATAAAATTCAATATGAAAAATACGCATTTCATAATTTTTGAGTGATATATACGAAATTCCCCCTTTCTTTTTGTATTTTTTTCCCTTTGATAAGGATCGCATCAAATATGTAGTTTCCATCACATTCTCAATTAAACAACATATGTACAATTTTTTCATAGAATAGAAATTTTTTTATCATCTTTTTAGTTCTTTAAAAGATGCTTGCATTTCTTTTAAAATAAATTAAATTTCTGGCCGTTGGGGCCGCATGAATCTTAATTAACTCTTTACTGAGGATGTGATGTTTGTTAATATCATATCACATCATTCGTTCTTTGGAGCATCTTTTAAATTTGATGTGAGGCTTGCACTACATATAGTCGTTATCCATCGGTTCTTCAGTGTTATGCGCAAGCCGCCTTAATTTGAAACATATCTGCCAGTAAGATAATGAATAAATGAATGAGGCAGACTGGCAGTACAGTCCAAAATTATGTGTTAAAAGATTTGAGGCATACTAACTGGGGCGGACCCAGAATTTTCGTCAAGGGAACAAAAAAATATCGAATCGGATTTAAAATCATTAACTAATTTGGTACTCGATAAAAAACAATACTTTAATTTATACTTTTCAATACTCTAACTTGCAATTTCTGATATTTTAACATATAATTCTAATTACTAATCAAAATTCATAAAATTTATTTTAATTTTAACCTTAAATTTAATCCGAATTACAAATCAAACATTCAGAGAGGGGCAAAAAAAATTTCATAGGGGGGCAGAGTCGATCGAAACACCTCAAACTCCACTAAAACTCAAACAGCTGCCCCCCCCGGATTAACATGGGTCCGCCCCTGCATACTAACCAAGTCTTAGTTCTTCAATTCATCTTAGAATAGACAAGCAAAGAGAGCAGATAAAATTAATGGAGTTCATATTGTCTGGGTTAACAAAATATCGGAGTTTAGATATCGACCATCCGATCAGAATATGAATAATTTGACTCGAGGGAAATACATGGGGTTCTTATAATATTTGTTTCAAAGCATATCGAACGAACTGAATCTAATAAACTCAAAATTTTGAATTCAGAAAGAATGAGTGGATTGTTGAAGAGAAGTGAAAAGAAATGAATTGGAGACTAAAAATTGTGGAAGCGTGAGTGGGAGAACAAGAAGATGATGAATAGACAACTACAATAATATTTCTTTTTTTGTGAGGATAAAAAATTATTATTATTGAGAGTAAGTTTATATAAAATATTATTTTTATCGTATCATTATTACTGAAAAAAATAGTCGCGACGATCTCGACAATATTAAGTATTTTTATCTTCGCAGATATTTGCAGATTCTTAGGGTAACAATGGAATGGAGGGGCAACAGAAATAAATGAGATGTTAAAAGAAGAGAAGAAAAGTAAATTGAAACCCAAAAAATGTGAAAAAGTGAACGCACATCTATTATAATTTCATTTGTTATTAATATTTATAATTTCTTGACATATCGTGACTAATTATGCGATAATAATCAGTGATTAATTATTGTTAATGAATATACAATAATTTAATAATAAATATGCTATGAAAATATTACATAGTTTTTATGAACATACATATAATGCGTGTATTTTTTTGTAAAAAAATGTGATAATTTTATTTTAGTATCTGATTTTAATTCATATCGCTATTAATTTAATATTTAATTTGTATTCGTATTTATTTAATATCCATTTCAAATTATATTGAGGCAGTAACATATGAATTTTGCGGTAACAAATAATATCTAGTGGCGTCCGAAAGATAAACACATCGAAAAAGAATCCGTCGGATTTTTAATTTTGACAAGAAAAAAAAGTAAGATTTTTCAATTTTTGACTAGAAACCATGAACAATGTACATATAATCTTTGGTTTACTTGCTATAGGAGCCACGATGTCGAAATTTTTTAGTTACTATCTCAATATTTCAAAATTCTGTTTACCGCAAAATTCATATGTTACTGCCCCAATATAGATTATTTTTTATATAAAATTTGAAATAAATATTTTAACTAAAGCAGCTAAGAGGAAAAAAAAACTACAAAAATAGCCTCCATCGGTTTGGAAAACCGGTGGAGCTTTTATGGGGCTCTCTACACCGGTTTCGGAAACCGGTGCAGTCACTTTAAGCTCTACCACAGCGGACACATGTACCGCTACACGAAATACCGCTACACCGATTTCGCAATCCGGTGCAGCTCCAAAAATTCCCTATACTGGTTTCGCAATCTGGTGCGGCTCCAAAAATTTTCTACACCGGTTTCGCAATCCAATGCAACTAAAAAAATTCTAAAATTCAATCCAAGCCGCATCGGTTTCCCAATCCGGTGTAGACTTTTTTGTGGATTTTCTACGGTGAGTCCACAGCCTGGTGGGGAAATTGGTCAACCGGGTTAGAAAACTTCTCCACCGGTTTTGGGATTCGGTGCAGAAGACGCCTTTAATTCCAACCGGTTTCGGAAACCGGTGGAGGCTATTTTTAAAAGTTTTTACCTGAATTGGATGGTTTGGTTAAGAAAATGGTTATAATTTCTATATAAAAAAGAAATCGCCCAATATATGTTACCAACTTACCATTGATTGGCGCTGAGCATGATAAAGTGAATAAAAATTGAAATGAATACGGTAGAAAATTATGTGCAGCATCAATCTGTGCCTGACTAAAGAATTATGCATAGAATCAGTGTGCGAAGTAATAGTATCACCCTCTTAAGATTTTCTATCTCATCAGTCGTGTGAAGTTATAAACAAAAGTAGACAAAATCAATGTTGTAAATAATTTTATGCGTTTATCAGAGAGACATAATACCGCCAGAAAATAAAATCGCCGATTAGTTGACAAAATTTATGACAATTTAGTCACTGCCAATAATTAATTAGCCTAAGCGGTTGTTTTTTATAACACTGAACAGAACCATTAATTAAATGGTTCATGTTGTTTTTTGAAAAAAATAAAATAATCCGTCTGTTTTCTGAAAGATATTTGTTTTATTGTTTTAATTTCCAAATTTGAAATAAAAATTAAAAAATCAAATTAAATTAAATAGGATGAGACTGCAGGAGTCTAATCGCCGCCGACAAAAATAACAGAGCTGAGAGCAGCAATGCATAGCATCCAGTTTCAATCAAGATATGCTTTTTTTTATCTTTGCGATTTTCTGTAAAAGGAAATCCGCATCAGCCTGCCCCTATCAGAGTTTCAGGTGATTAGACCCAATGAAGATCACATGTGTGTATTTTATTGTGGAGCTTTTTTTATAAACCATAATTAAAAAAAAAAAGTTTCAATTTCAGCATGATTAGCTGAGATTTTATAAAAACCATAAGAAACGGTTTGGCAACCCGTCCCCTATATCCCTCAGAACGGGCTGCCAAACCGTTTTTGACTTTTTTCAGTTTTAACTTCAAAAACGGACTGCCAAACCATTCTCTACAATATATATATATATTTTTTTTTTATAAAATAAATCAGATATTTTGTTTGACTTTGTATATTAACAATAAGATTAATGGAACAATTTGAATATATTTTTTGTGTATTTTGACCATTTTATCATTTTATCATTTTATCAAATCAATAAATATTTCCGTGAAGAAAATTAAAAGAAAATGTAAAAGTGAATTACAATAACAATAGTAAAAAATTGTATCTCTCGATACTTTTTTCTAGGAAATAATGTCTCTGAATGATTAATGGACATATTTTCCACAATCTAACAGCTTTTATGGCAAAAATCGACTCTATTTTTTTTTTCAAAACTTATAGTTACAGGAACTTCTAAATCCTCAATGTAGTAGACCAATGTATCATTATTTTAAAAAATCGACCAATTAGAATACTAACATATTTTTTCATAAATAAAACACTTATTTTATATTTTTACAAAAAAATAAGTACTTTTTAAATTAAAATGAGTTTTAATAAAAATAATTATTAAATTATTAAATTTGTTTGTTTTTAAAATATAAAAAAGTAAATTTTAAAAAAATAATACGTACATTTGAAAACCAATCCATTGTTTTTTATTATGTTTATTGATTTTTTTAATAAAAAACCAATCAATTGATTTGATAAAATGATAAAATGATCAACATACACAAAAAAATATATATTCAAATTGTTTCATTAATCTTATTGTTAATATACAAAATCATACAAAATATCTGATTTATTTTATAAACAAACTCTAAAAAAAAAAAAAAAAAGTTACTGCAGAGAACGGTTTGGCAGCCCGTTTTTGAAGCTAAAACTGAAAAAGTCAAAAACGGTTTGGCAGCCCGTTCTGGGGGATATAGGGAACGGGTTGCCAAACCGTTTCTTAAGGTTTTTGTAAAAACTCTTTATTGATTTTATTTTATTATGGTTTATAAAAAAAAGCTCTTTATTGTGTCTAGTTTAATTTAGTTCGATCAAAAAAGTTTGTAGAATTTTTTTTTCTTAAAATAAGATCTAGTCAGACTCAGCGAGTTAGCTCAGACGGACTTATCACGATTTCAAGCTGAGATTTTATCTTGGATGCTCTAAGTCCAGCTCGCTCGGCTGTAGCTTGGATCGGAATTAATAAGCTGAGTTAGGGCCTAGCTCGGACCGAGCCAGCTTGTTGACATCCCTATGTATGGTCACAGCATGCCTTGGTCATGACGTGACTAACGTGTTATGGCCATTCACGTATCATAATCATCTTTGCAAATTTAGTCACGGAACGTTACGTGATTCAAGTCAAGGCGTGACTAGTTACAACGTGATATATTTATCCCTAGTAGCAAATCCTTTTTTTTTTCTCCTGGTGAATCGTCGATTCTTCTGAGTGGAGCAGCTAATCAGACTGCATTTTTTTTTCTTTAATTTTTTTACGTGAATCAGTCTGGAATAGACAAGTGTTTCCATTCAGGAATAGATACAAGTATAAAATACCATTGAGTCTAAAAAAAATTTCGAATCCAAAAATAAACAAGTGTCTATCTCTGATCTACCTTGGGTCCACCAATACTTATAGTTATCTTTAGTCTCTAAGCTAGAGATCTCTATTGATAGTGCTGTTCTAGCTTTATACAGGGTACACGTAATAGAGAGTTAAAATGAAAAGCATGTGACTAGTGAGCTGCATGAAACCAAACCAGAGCTATTAATATTATTACTCGAGCTAGATGGTATAAAATGCACATAAATTCATACAAATTCACAAATTGATGTCTAGTCGAGTCAGCTCACGAGCTAGTGAGCAAGTTAGATACCAGTTTGAACTCATTAATTCTGAATTGAGCTAGTGGCGAGCTGACTCGTTAACAGCTCAGTCCAGTAACGGACGAGCTGTTAACGAATAAGTTAGGTGCGAGTCACGATCAAACTACGAGCTATGAGCTTTTTTGCCACCCCTAACCACACATGACGTATCCAAATGTGACTGGTCACGTTTGGTCAGGTTTAACTATTTTTTTTCATAATTTAGGTTAATTTATTTAAGATTCACCATTCGATCAAGATTTAACAATCCTAA
Source organism: Carex arenaria (assembly GCA_964058825.1). Classification (NCBI taxonomy): domain Eukaryota; kingdom Viridiplantae; phylum Streptophyta; class Magnoliopsida; order Poales; family Cyperaceae; genus Carex; species Carex arenaria. The sequence goes on from CAXKVW010000232.1 coordinate 55,822, forward strand.
TTACACGTGACTCACATGACCATGTCAGGTGCTGTTATCAAATCTTTCGAGTGACGTGCCATGTCGTGTCAAATTTTCGAAAGACGATCACGACGCGTGAATAGTCATGACACGGGACATGCGAGTCACAACACGTGACCGGCACACGTGTCATGTCATACCATGATGGAACCGTGTTTGTGTCGTGTCATGTCATAATGTATCTGATCACGTTGTGAGTTTTTTAGATTCTTATCTGCTTTCTTGCTCTAATTTGTCAGGAGCAAAAAAAAAAATACTATTATTAGTATTTTGTGCTTACTTCTGACCGAAATCTTGAATCCGCCTCTGATTATAAGGCTATGCGTTCATAATTATAACGCAGATGAGGTGATTGATATTGTTTGTCACTGTCGATAGATTGCCAGTATTTTTCCGTTCAAGTGTTGTATTTGCTGCAAATTTAATTAATCGTGGGAAATGCTCCATCGTTATTTTATTTGCTGACCTGCTGACCTGCATCTGAGATCTGACTGACGCCATTTCTCTCTCCCCATCAACTTCATTTCTTTCGAAACTCTCCCCCCATCAACTTCAGATTGAAATATCTTTTGAATTTAAATACATATAAATTATAAAACCTCGAATATTTTTGCTTATCGTCATTTTTTTAATTTTAACAATTTCGTAATTAATTTTTTGAATGTCATATCATATGTTCAGTATTTTTTTTTTTTAAGTATGAACGGAATTACGGAACAGTACGTAGGGACCTCAACGGTGAACGCAAGTGTTTAATTTGATTTGAATGTGTTTTACAACTCATTCGGAATGCATGCGTTATGCCTTGACGTTCAAACTGCTTCGTTTGATACTTAAAAAAATCATTCAATATTTTAGGTTTTTCTTGCTTGATAGCAAATAAATAAATAAACGATATTAAAAAGTATTAAAAATAATAATATAATACTAATAATCGTAATAATAATATTATAATAATAATAATAATAATTGTATATAATAATATAATAACAGTTGGTAACAACAATAATAATTAGTATAACCATTATAATTATTTTTATCACAGATTAATAACAGGGAATATTATTTTCTCCACAAAAGTTGGCAAAACATGACAAAGAAAGTTAATTAGGAGACAAAAGGGGAAATTTTTTATCAATAGAAATTATAAAATTCTGATCAACACAAATAGAAATAGTACTTTGATTGCAACAAATATAGTAAGATCGGAGTCAATGATTCCGATCCATGAATTTTTTTTAACTTCACAGAGAATTTGCAAAAAAAAAAAAAATTCATGGATTGTGATCAATGACTCCGATCCATAAATGGGTTGATTTTCTGCAACACAAAAATATCTGTAACTATTTTTTTTATGGATACAAGAGTTTTGTGCCACAGAAAATCAATCCATTTATGGATTGGAGTCATTGATCTCAATCCATGAATTTTTTTTTTAACTTCACATGGATTGGGATCAATGACTCCGACCCATAAATGAGTTGATTTTCTGCATCCCAAAAATATTTGTAACTACTGTTTTTTTATGGATACAAGAGTTTTGTGCCACAGAAAATCAATTTTTTTATGAATCGGAGTCAGTGATTCCGATCCATAATTTTTTTTTTTTTTTTTGCAAATTCTCTGTGCAGTTAAAATAATAAAAAAAAATCATGAATCGGAATCACTGACTCCGATCTTACAATATTTGTTACAATCAATATACTCTTTCTATTTGTGTTGATCATAATTTTATAATTTCTATTGATAAAAAATTTCCGACAAAAGGGAGATATGATTTTCTTTTTATCAATATTTGTCAAAAGGTACGAACTACTACTACTGTACAAAAGCGTATAATAATTATATTGCTGCACTCCATTAACTTTATTTCCTCAGTACTGCATGCATACGCAATCAATACGTAGCAATAATAATTCCAACGACATAAAAGGAAAGCCACATAGTATTTTCACGTTTTCTTTATGAAATGTGGCAGTGGCACTCCTGGCGAATATACAGAGAAGCACATCACAATCAGTTCAATGCATTTTTGAGCGTCCGAATCTCATTTAAAACTGATCAGCAGGGACAGGGAGCAATCATTCCTCGTCATATCCAAACTGTTAAATCAGGAGTAAACACAGTACAAACACAGTAAATTAAACTATATTTCTTAGGTGAAATATATAATTTATTCCGTACTTCGTATTTAGGATCCACTATCATAAATATAAATTTAGTTTTTAGATGGATTACTTTATTTCACATTCAAGCTGTCGAGCAAGATATAAAAAAATAAAATAGAATGTAGTAAGAATTTTAATTATTTTTAAATTTAAGTAGCAACCAAATTAAATATCGACAAGTGAGTTCTTTTATGTTTAATTTTAAAATAAGATGAGAATCTAGTTTCTAACTTTAACTTCATTGAAATGTAAAATTTTGAGGATTAAAAAAATGATAGTTCAACGAGTATTGAGACGTCAAAGAAAAAAATAAATGTCGGTAATATTTCGATGTCAGATTTTTTATACACTTCTAAAGTAAACGAATCGATGATTTAGTTCTTTTGAAGTACAAACTATCATAGCGACAAATTAATTATTCAAAATTTTGTTCGGCGAGGTAAAAAATTCGTGATTCGAAAATAATTCGAATATAATTTGAGAATTATTCGGAATTATCCGAACTGGAAATCTCAGTTCCACAAGAGAGCAAAAATAAAATATTCGTGAAAAATTCGTAAAATTTGCGAATTATTCACAAATAATTAGGCCAAAATTCTATCCACGGAATAATTCAACTTTCGATTCACCATCACAAAACAACGAATTATTCGCAAATCTATGCTGACTACATTGGTGGCATAGTCAAGATTTGAGCTAGGGATGAACAAAAATAAAGTTCGGGTTGCTGTTTTGTATTTTATGGGCAAATTGGGTTTGTGTTTTTTTTTTCTTAACAGATTCGGATTCGAATTGTCTCCGGTCCATAACTCCCTTCCTACCTCTGCCTTGCCGCCTATCGAATTACATGCCTGTCTATCAAATCATGCCTGAACCTGAGTTATCTCTTTTTTTTTTTTTTTCAAATCACACTTTACTTTTTTGGAATCGCTCCCGCTTTGTTCTTGTTTGGATGCACTCTAGAATAGCTAGAATAGCTACTATTTAGAATAGTATATAAAAATAGTGAAAAAATAGTGATTTTCATAATAGTGTGAAAATTGTGTTATTCAGAATAGTAAAAATATTATTTGGATTGTACATTTGGAATAGTGAATAGCTGTAACTGATAAATAATAGTGTTAACAAGGTACTTATTAAGAGAAAAGATAGGCAAGTGGAGTCTCAAATTAATTGTCACGACGTAAAAATAAAATAAGTGGTGTCAATTTTATCATTTCGGAACTATGTTTACGGTAATAAACATTTTTTTTCTCTGTTCACATTTTCAAATAGTAGCTATTCCAACATTTTTTTTTTGTCATAACATGTGAGTATATTTGGATGGTATAAGAATAGCTAGAATAACAAGCTTTCGAATAGAACTGCTTCCGCTCTACCGACCCCACATGTCATGACAAAAAAAATCTTTCCTACTCCCATTTTATTTCTAAAATAACAATCATTTTCCACGAAATCAATATTCTTCAGCACTCCATCCATTTTTCTATATTATTTTTAATTAATTTCTATAAATAAACAATTATGCTCAGGATAGATATCTGATCTCTTACAAGATTCCTCTTGACATTTACCTCAAATATATCCGCCTGTCTCGTCAGATTTTCATTCTTCAATAAATAGAGCAGCAGGAGCCAAGTAACAAACGAAATAATTAACTTCCACACAAGAGAGAAGTAGAGAGCGACAGAGAGCAGACAGAAATGGGTTTCTTCTCTAGTCATGGTGCCCTGGTGGTTTCTCTTGTGCTTCTTTTAGCCTTGTGCTGTGCTACTTCATCTGATGCTCGTGCAGGTGACTTGTTCATTAATTGTTGCACAAACACAAAAGAGATTGTAACAGTTACTGGCAACAAAGAATCTAAGGAAATAGTGTGTTCTTTCTCTGTCAGCAGAAATAAGTAACAGTGGTAGTGTTTTTCCATATATTTTTTTTCTCATTATTTACTCTATTAATTTTTATAGGGTTATTTTTCTACCGGCTTGAAGCAACAAATCAAGGACCAATTTTTGCAAGATGTGTCACGCATCTAAAGGTTTACCTTTTTTTTTTTTTCCTCTTGAATTTTGTTGTAAAAACCAAAGCATCTAGCAAATGTTAGAATTAGTGTTCATACTTAAAATAATGCATTGTATAACTGCATATATAATTAATTTCAACGATAATGCTTTACAGAGACCAATCCCGATGGCAAAGCAAGCTTCCGGTGCTCAACCCGCGAAGCACTTTGTTGAATCGGAGCTCAGATGGGCCCCGTCTGGTCCTGATCCCATGCACCATCATGCCAGTCCTGAGAGGCCACAAGCACCATAAATTAACCCAAATACCAGTTCTATTTCATGGCAGGAAGAACAGTTTTACTGGTAAAATGCTTGCACCAACTAATGTATATATATGGATGTGTTTTGGAGATGGTTTTGTGAGGTGAAAAATGTGCGCTTGTTAGTTGTTATTAATCATTAATTTAAGGTTTTCTTTCTGCAAATTTTCTTCCTCCTTTTCTTTTTTGTTTTCATGTAATAGCAAATTAATGTAGGAAGCAAGTTTTTGTTGAGGCAGATTAGCGAATGTATGTGAATTAATTAATATAAAATATGCAACTTCCATTTGATCGATTATTGGAAAAAGTAATTAGTTGGATGATTTATTTATTTTTTCTTAAAAAAAAAATACATGTGCTAGTGTCAAAAAAATGCCGACGCAAATTTAGTTTTTGTAAACACTGATAGTGTTAAACTGTCAAGAAAAATTAAGAAGAAAATCAAAGGTACACAACACACTTATAAAGAATATTTGGTATTATACTATAGTACCAAATATACTGGGCATGCAGTCATGTCTTATATATTGTCAAGTGGCAGGCCCAATTTGGCCCATCAAGAAATGAGGCCTCGCACGGTCTCCCCTCTGTGGGCTGATTCGGGGTTGATTCAAGACCAAGTTACATATGATATGTAGCATATATAGTTTTTTTTTTCTTTCTTTATCTTATTTTTTGTTATATATAAATGTTGTCCAAGTTTGTATCTAGGTTTTCATTATGAAAGAGAGTTTTCTATGTGGTGAGAGATTGAGAGAGATCATTATAAATAATAAGAGAATACAATAGTAAGATCTCTAACAACAGTCAATAGAAAAAAAAAACATAATTCTCCAACTGCTGTTGACTTTGGTCAAGGTAATATCTCTAACAACAGTCAATAGAAAAAAAAAAAAAACAGTACATGAAATCATATAGATCAAATGCAAAATTAAAAACTTAAAAAAAAAAAAAATTGATAGATGGTCGCACAACAATATAATTAAGTTCATACAATGAATTATGTATAACACACTTAACTGATGAACATTTATTACAAAATTAAATAAATTTCAGTCGTACAATTAATTGATAATAATTAATAGTTGATCCAATAATTAAAAATGATTGATAACTTGTTTTAAAAATCTGAAAATTCAGCCACCTTGATTTACAAGATTACAGGAGTATTAATTACAACCATCACTTATTTTTGGAACAATAAAATATAACAATTCATTTATTTTACCAGTGTTGGTGTTATTCTAATTTTTCCATGTTATCCTCTGCATTGTACGCAGGTAGAATTCACTAAAACTTCTTCTGAGCAAGTATATCAGTAAACAGAAACAAATGTGTATGCAAACAACCATGATACTCTCTGCAAATTTTTAAATTTTTAAAAGTAAATTTTCAGAGTTTCTTTCGTTGCCCCTTGACTCAAACTCTCTAAGCAAATACAACTCAATCTTCATGCACAAACCCTGCACAGATGCGGTTCAAGTACAGGCGCACGAGCTTACAACAAATAGAACCAACGAAGGCAGTGAACACAGCTTGTTGAGTCATTTGATTTGAAATTTACGGAAGGAACCGGTGGCGTAACCACATTGTAGTACGAAAGGCATTAATTATTTCTGGTCTAAAAAATTATAAAAACATATTTTTTTTGTTACTATGTATTTTGAAAATAATTGTATAAATATATTTCTAAATGAACATCTATAGTCATAACTTACATCAGATTGTAAAAAATTTTCTACCCTATGATATATCTTTGTTCCTCCTCTCGGAACATCATGCATGATGCGAGACAATTGATAGAGTGATCACTGATAGGGGATGGGAATGACTTCCCTATTTCTATTTTTAATTTGAATTTTCTAATCTTAATCTCAGTTTGCGCTGTTTATCACTGCCCTTTAAATTAAATAATTGTTTATTGGTATGATAAAATACCAAGTATAAAGCAAAAAAATAATGTTTGGTCAATATTTTCAGCATAAGATTTTACATTATTCTGTGTTCATGACAAAACAGTTTCTTATTTTTCAATTATTAACATTACTTAGAATATCATAATCCATATATCATAGAGAAAAGAGAAACATGAGAAGGGCATAAATGACACAAAAATACAAGAATATTAATCTTGGCTTGTATAGATTTTTTCCAGGAACAAAGACACCAGTGTGTTGTATAATACCGCAAACATTGACAGAATTTTTCGATCATATAGAAGTCATATTTTTTAAATTATAAGTGCATATCATAAATTAAGGTTCTGTGTATTGCATAAATGCCTACAATCCTCAAAAACTAAAAGGAATTGCATAAATGCCTAGGCAGTACTCAAATTAACAATCCCAAAAGCATTTCTATGAAATGCACCTACTTGGACATTCAATGGCTCCATTCTATACATGGCATACTCCATCCTCTCTAATGGTATAATTGCATCAGTAACGAGTTCGATTGACAGGACCTAACCAAGTATTTATCCTTAAATTTTATTTTTCTTATTAACATTAACTTTCAGATTAACATTACTTGTATTTGAGCATTATAAGCTGGACACAGTTAAGAAAAATAGTTTGAATTTCACTCGAACTGCCTAAACTGTGATTCATACTCCATCTCTACTGGTATAATTGTATGAGTAATGAGTTCAACTGGCAGGACCCTACTAAGTATTCCTCTTTCAATTTTTTTTTTCTTATTAACATGAACCTTCAGATTAAAATAACTTGTATTTGCGCATTATAAGCTGGATGCAGTTAAGAAAATAGTTTAAATTTTACTTGAAACGAGTAAGCTGTAATCTCCTCATTAATTGTATCGGACAAGCATTGACGAATTAAATGGCTAGGTGCTTTTTTTAATACCCACTCATTTAATCCATTAAAGCTCGTCCGAGGGCATAACATTTCATTCAGGGAAATCGGAACCTTTGTAACGCAAAAAGGACTAAATTACCATAAAAAAATCTTCCAGACAACCTGTACGGCTCTAGACGCGTTTCAGCAATAACCCGAGGGTTTCGTCACTTGTTAGGAAAGTCATAATCGATTTATTGCGCATACTTTGAACCTACATTGTTCCATATCCATGCCATCTATACTTGCCTAGTCAATGTTCTACTAATTCCTTCATGCTATGTTCCTGCTTAAAACTCTGAGAGAGAGAGAGGGGCTGATTGATCACCTAAGCAGCCTCTGCCAGGTTTTTCAAAAAGAGAGGGCCTGATTGATCTTTGTCAAATTATACCCCTCTGACTTGTGGGAACACATGGTTTAGTGAATTTTAGTTAATCTTTACACATCATATCTATAGTTTGTAATACAATAAGAACAAATTACATATAAACCTAGCATGTTTATTTAAAGAAGTTATCTCATCTGAAATGTGGGTCTCCAGGTTGTAATTATCTCACTGTAGACTGTAATCAGGTAATCCAGGTGCATGTAAGAATTAAACTGCATGTTGACTGCATGAAGCTTGTGGGTATAGATTTAAGAGAACTTTCATAAACATTTATTTAGTAAATAAATGGAATAAATGAGTTAATTTCTTGCGGTGCATCAAGTTTTTGTGGAATTTAAAAAATAATAAAACTAAAGTAATAACGAAGGGACAGAAAAACTGGACATTTATTATCCATTAAAACTTAAATATCTGTCTGTGTGTGTTCCATTTCACACCAGGTTCATGCAGAGTATTTAGCAATTTGAGAGGTAAAATTCATAGAACAGCAAATATAAATGCCTAAAACACCCCTAGCCTCCTCTATATAAGAGCACCTAAATTTTGTTGAATAGAAATACCTTCATCTCTAAGCATCTATTGCTAATGGCGCAGAGGCTGTGGTTCACGCAGTCTGGTGTGAATCAGTTCCACCATGGCAACACCATGGATGACCTGTCTGACAGGATCCGCTTTTTCAGTCTACTGAACCGTGCACAGCATGAGGTGAACAATCTCTATAAATCCCTTAGATTTAATTAGTCCCATCTCTACCTCTTCTCTTGGATTACTTTTTTTTAAGTTTTTTTTTCTTAATTTGTAATTGACTTTGCATGCTAATTTCTTAATTTATTGTTAACTGTTCAGAGGATTCGACTAGAGTGGACTAAGGTCATGCTCTCAAGGATTCAAAATAGAGCGCCGAACGGATATCTGTTAGCGCTGGATGGATATCTGTTAGCACCTCACACTGGTCCGGTTCAGCATGTAATACATCTATTTATCCTCTTAAATTTTTTTTATGCAAATTGTTTTTTTGAAGTGGCACCAGTAAATAAAAGTAAATAAAAATATATGTCAAGTTTGTGTGACATGAAGGTGATCCTTTACGTCTGAGCAAAAACAAACTGGAAATCTAAATGGGAAATTCTCAAATTATTGGCTTTGTAGAACAATATGGGAATTAGACCGTACCAGCTTCCTGTCTGGCCATGCATACCAGAAAGCCAAGGAACAGGAGTATACATTCCAAATTATAACAGAGGATCCTGCAAGAACCATGGTAAATTCATCTTTTCTATCTTTTTCCTTTTTCCTTTTTCCTTTTTCCTCTTAAAGTAGCTGGATCAGCAATGTGCAATTAGATGTTTCAAGGAAAACTTAAAAGTAAACCACAAAACATGATTTTCATATTATTTTATTTTCAGAAAATTAAATCGAAGTAGAAATTTATTGTTTTACAAAAATAATTTTGCCTTTTGAACACAATAATTTTTAGTTTCAACTCATCTTTTACCCAAAACATTTCTAATGTTCAAGAATGTCGAACACGTCCTGAATCCTAATGTTAGCAAATTTTTTTGGTAATTCAATAGCGAAAAAATGAGAAAAAAAAAAGGAAAGTAATGATAAGTTTTTTATTTTATTTTTACACTATTACCGACTAGTAATAATTACAACAACATATGCAATGAATCATGTCTGTCTGAGGAAATTCTCGACCGCCACAACGTTGATCTTAGCACTGTTTGACGAATTAAAAGGAATTTGTGTATGATGATTACTTCCGGTTTGGTTATCACTGAGTTTAATTTCAGTATATATGTTTCCTTAATTGCCATCACAAAGACTGGGCAAGAAAATAATATCTATCTTTTAACTGTGCGTGTATTCTGATTTTTTATTTGCGCCACTCTCTTAAAAAAAATAAAAGGAATATACAATATTCTTATGAAATTTATTTGGTTTTCTCATTGAAGCACAAGTAAGGCTATTTATAATTAGTTCACAATTACTAGCTATGTAAATGTGAAAGTATTTAATTGTATGTATATTTGTTGAAAATGTCTTGCTGTTATGCCTATCAAAGGAAATACACAACAGAAGAAGCAGATGCAACCAACTAAAGCAAGCGGGGGGGAGGAAGAGAAGGACATGGTGCTGTGTGATATCTCGCCTGAGGTAGCACTTCCAAAGGAATGGACCTACTGACAAGTTCATGCCCTCTTTTTTTAAGATTTAGTTTCATTCAATAAAAGCCGTTAAAAATATATGAGAATCAGAATATATGTTGTGCAAGCAATAAGAAATAATTGCAATAATAGTTAATATTTAGCTCTTGGTGAAAGTTAATTTGTGTGTTTGATTCCTTCGATGGGGGAAGACCGTTGCTGATAACTGATATTTAGTTATTGTAAGACATATTTTGTGTTAGATTAAATTCTTACTTGTGCTTTTGATTTATGAAAACTTAAATGATGGCCGCACAGGGATGCCTTTTCCGCTAGGAAATGAATTTGCTAGAGCAGGAATCCAGATAACTGTATAATCTGGCCTTTATATAAACATCGGAACAGAATAAAATTTGGAATACAAAATTAAGAAAATATGAAAAAGAAAAGTATTTTGTACCTTTATTTGGTACTGATACATAGAGGAGATAAATCCTTCCATTAAGCTAATAAGAGCACAAAGATTTCAATCTATAAAGATCTTGTGAAGCAGTATAATCGTTGTTTACGGCTTTGGATCCTTTCCAAAACGCATGAAGGCATGTGTTAAAAGCATAGAGCCCCTTCTTGTCACCTCAGCTACACGACCAACAAATGGAATATTGACCGTGTCTCTGTTTTTTAATGGCTTCTTGTCCCACCTGTGAGATTTTAAATCTAACTTAGATAACTATTTAATCAGTTAGCATGAGCTTTGAGCTATACAGTGAAATCCATTAATCAAGCAATCGACTTGAGCTGGTGCCCTTACAAGATCGGGATTGTACCAGATCCCGGGAATAGGTAAGGAAGTCTCAAATGAGTACCGTTATCAACATTTGTACCTCAAACTGCCCCGTGTTTCATGCCTAGTTAGTACCAAGTCAATATATGTTACCTCAAGACAATATCGTTACTGACAATTTTCTTAGTGGCTCGTTATCAGTAATTGATTCTTTTGAGCCGTGGATTAATGAAGCTAAGTATTCAATTTGGCCTGTCAATTTTGTGTAATTTCGTTTTTGTTCTCCTGATTTAAATTGAGGCCAGTTGGGTTCATCTCATCCCAGCCCAACTAGGCTGAACCCGTTTTAGAACTTAGGTAGGAACTCGGATAAATCACATTCAAGAATCTCACATTCAGACCCCATTAATTTGTTCAACTGTCATAATGCATTCCGCGAGGAACCAAAAATGTAAAGCAAAGAAGGACACAAGATAAATCCACCGAAGGCAGTTATTACCATAGGGATGTTATCTCAAAAATAAGAAAGGTAATACAACTTAACATGCTGACACCCCAACATTTTGCAACTAGTGATTGTTAATTCATCTCCAAATATGTAAAAATTACATAATATAATACAGAGAACATAATAAAAAAAATAATAGAACTGACCAGTCTTCATGACGAACGACTTTGCCATCCTCAACATTAAGTCTAATTTGAGTCGTCAGATCCACGTCTTTTCCAAATACCTTGTAGTGTTGCTTGTTATCTATAATAATCTGTTAAACATTTTTTTAAAACAGAAACTTTTTGCTTAACCCGTATTGGAAGCTTGGTGAGGATGAATAATGAAAATTTGGTTAATAACTCATTGTAAGTTTGTAACCCAAAAATAGTTTCTTAAAAAAAATAGGGAGACAAAAAAGAGACCTCTGCTTTTCCAGGTCCAATCACATTTTCTTTCACAGTGTATTCCACAATCTTTGATTCGCCAAATACCTGAGAAATAAATTTAATTCTATTAAACTGGTGACACAAGTTTTTTATTTTTTTTACAAACTAGTATAACACATTTCCGATTAGGAATTAATACCATAATAAGTTAATACTGTTGTCCTGATGTCACAGTTGCAGAAAACACCCACATAACAAGCTTACAAAAAATTCAACTGGAGATAGAACAGATTATATACAAAAGTAACAAAAGCATATCCAGAAATCCAACCACTACTTGATTGGTACATAGTTGGGAACCAAAACCTGCCAATACAAATTCATAATACAAAAAAGAGGGACAGACCTTGGGAAGAGTATAAAATGCTGATTTAATCTGATCAACTCTGGAAAATGAAATATAAAATGTTTAGATAATGACCAAAATGAATACTTTTTTATCCTAAAGGAAGACCATAGTGACTCTAAAAAGAAGAAATTATACCCATGAGCACGCATGAGCGGATCCTCAAAGGTGGCATGTGGTGCATACATCTCGAAATCTTTAGCAGTTGCAGTAGACCCATATCTTAAAAGAAATAAATAAACAACTTATCAAATTTATGTATGCTCTATTGTTATTAATTACAACTTATTTGGAAAACGCACATGATTTTGTTTACTAATCAAAATGGAATAAGCTAGTCTACTTTTCAGTTTTCCAAAATAACAGAAGTTTCAATGTTTGTTCGGAAACATTTAACAAAATACAATTATAATATCAAAATTTTCCTATGTTTTCCACCTTGGGAAATATATTCTGCTATTATTGGCTACTTGGTCTTGATTATTTCCGAAAGGAAAAAAAAAAGTTTCATTTGGTGTTTTTTTTCCAAAGAGAACATGAACTCAAATGTTCACTCGGTCAATTAACATTTCAGATCTTACTACCATTTTTTTTTTTTTTTTTTGATAAAAATGGCGTTAAGATGTAAGCCCCATTAATTTCAGGCCTGTACGCCTTGAGGTAAAATATAGCCTAAATATGTTACCTCGAGACAAATATCTTACTGACAATTTTCTTAGCGGCTCTTGAAAAGAACAACGACTTTTCAAGGGCCTGTTTCACGAATCTCAATATTTTTAAGGTATATACGAAAAGTTTACATTTAGGACAAATTAATTTGAAAGATACCACATAGCAAATTAACAATAAATGAATTTTGGACTAACAAGTTAAGGAGATGAGGCATAATACGCTCAAAGATGCCTTCAAGTTGTTGCTTGTCCGTCCCATGCTCTGTTTGTTCCCTCGTCATCTGCGCCATTGTTGATTGTTTGATAGATCGAAAGAGAGATGGTTTGATTTTGTCTCTAAATAACGAAGAGGAAACAAGCCGGTTCGCCAGCCTTTGAGAGAGAGAGAGAGAGAGAGAGAGGGGGGGGGGGGGGATGGGGGGACGAAAATGGGTTGGGTAGACAGTGGAAATGTATTTATGAATTAATCCAGAAATTTTATGTGACTAATTGACCATCATAAATTCAAAATGTTTTGTTTTTTCACGTAATTTTGTCTAAAAATGGTGAAGGATGATTAGGGTGTGTATCCTCTGAGATATCTCAATTTTTACGTGACCGACGTGTCCGGTTCCTATTCGGGGCAATGTAGGGGGCCAATATAATTTGAGCCTTGAGATTCGTGTAGAACGTATTTGAACGATTGGGATATTCCAAAAGGTCACGCAAAGTTTGAGATATCTCAGAGGATGCGAATTCAAGGATGATAAGGTATACACAGGTTGGATACGGGTTACCCTCTGGGATATCTCAACTTTTGCGTGACCAACGTGTCCGGTGCCAATTCGGGGATGGCGCCGGGGGTGGTATTATTATTGCTTTGAGCTTCGTGCAGAACGTATTTTAACGGATGAGATTTTCCATAAAAACAAGCAAAAGTTAAGATATCTCAGAGGATGGGAATTAGGTTTAAATTCGTTACACTTCGAGTTAATGAGTGTTTGGTTTACCTCTGATTCTCCTCCTTTTTTTATTGGATGTATATTTGGATTGGTTTCAAATGAGTAAAAATATTGACAAAATTATTCTTATTACACATCAGTTATATATTTATTTTATTTTATCTCTCTTATTTAAGTTGTACGTTGTAAAAAATTAAAATAAGTCTGTTAGTATCTTTATCCGCTGATTGTAATTTGTTCGATGCAGCGTGCTGTTAGCACAGATAATATAACAAAAAATTTAGAAGCAATAATATTTTATAATTATTTTAAAATATCAGTATACTTTTAAAAAATATTTTGAAAATTATAGTTATCGTAATATGAAACCTACTGGATGAAGTAACTGAGAGTTAATTTTAATTTTAACTAGGTTAATTGACTCCAGCAAATTTCTATTGCTTTGTCGTTTCATTTCAGCAAAATTAATGTTATTTGTCAACTCGGATTGAGTTTTTTGTTGGATTATCATCCAAAATTAATCAACATTATGTCAACTTAAAAATAAATTGAGGCCCAAACAAATAACTACCACATAATTACTCTCCTCAAAACAAAATTATTGTTTGGGTAATATAAAAAAATAAAAATCTAATATAAATTGCAATTAATTACCAAGTACAAAATATAGACCAGGTAACAAAGGCTCAGATAGAGAACCAGCCTTTGGTCTAGTGGCTAAGGCACATGGTCTCTATACTAGAGGTCATGGGTTCGAAACCCAGATAGAAAAAATTCTTTGTTATAATAACAAAGGTATTAAATAGTTGGGTGGCTTGACCTCCAATCTTTACTCAAAAAAAAAAAGCTCAGATAAATTCTGGTTTTCTTTGCCAAAAAAAAATCTGGTTTTGGACGCGCCACGTGGCAAAATTTAGGCGCCTGGTGTATTCATGGCTAGAAGGCAGTGGCGGCGGAGTAAATTTGAAAAGTCTAGTTTGACTGAATCTCCTGCGATTCTTTACTCAAGCCTATAATTTCTGATTTTTCAAATTCAATTATTGAATTATTCGATATGTGTATAGAAAAATTAGTTGTTTGGAAATACGTGTACAGAAATTATTGGACGGCTGAATTTGAAGAAACAAAGATTTTAAAATTACCGTTCATCATATTTTCATCGCAGCAGGTGTGAATCCGACTTTTAGCTATTTTTACAGAAAAATTACAGTACTATTCTCACAAGAAATATATATATATATATATATAGAGTGTGGCTAAATTGCTTCCGGTAGCACTTCGACCGAAGTGCTACCGGGGCCATATCTTAGTATCTGATGTTCAAACAACAAATTCAAACCGTTAGATGTTCAATCTATATTAAAATGTGCTTGGAGACCAAATTTTACATTTTTTGGAATTTTTTTGCTATTTATTAAGCTGGTTTGAAAACCGCTATTTTCAATGCTCCAAAAAATCAATAAAAACAGCGGTTTTCAAACAAGCTTAATAAATAGCAAAAAAATTCCAAAAAATGTAAAATTTGGTCTCCAAGCACATTTTAATATAGATTAAACATCTAACGGTTTGGATTTGTTGTTTGAACATCAGATACTAAAATATGGCCCCGGTAGCACTTGGCCGAAATGCTGCCGGCAGCAACTTAGCCGGACTCTATATATATATATATATATATATATATATATATATTTGTTTGACAATTGTGAAAGATCATTGATAAAATAATTGCCAAAACCAAATGTTTTCCAGAATTTAATAAACTGCCTATTAAAATTTGATGTAATTTGCTCAAAAAATAATTTGCTGTAATTTTGAAAGAGCAGGGTTAAAATGCACCGTTGGTTTTGTGCTCCAACCATATCCCACATTTTATCTCTATTTTTAAAGTTCAAACGATCAATCCGAACTGCTCAACATGATATGCATATTAAAATATGCTTAGAGACCAAATTTTATAATTTTATAATTTTTTTTACTATTTTTAAGATAGATACAAAATTATGAGTGAGTCTATGGTACTATGCATATCATGATTTAGTCCGTAATACGGTTCAATATTTACTTTTTCAAAATTTTAATGGTCGATCCGAACCGTTCAACATGATTTCCATATGAATATGTACTTGCAGACCGAATTTTATATTTTTTGGAATTTTTTTACTGTTTTTTAAGGTAGGTAGAAAATCACTGTTTTTGGATGGTCCAGAATTTTCAGATCAAGTGATTTTCTACCTAGCTTAAAAAATAGTAAAAAAATTCCAAAAAATATAAAATTTGGTCTGCAAGTACATATTCATATGGAAATCATATTCAACGGTTCGGATCGACCATTAATATTTTAAAAAAGAAAAAATTGAACCGTATTACGGATCAACCCGTGATATGCATAGTACCATAGACTCACTCCAAAATTATTGTTTTTGAATAGTCTAGAAACAATGATTTTGTACCTATCTAAAATATAGTTAAAAATTTCCAAAAAATATAAATTTGGTCTCTAAGCATATTTTAATATGGAGATCATGTTGAGTGGTTCGAATCGATTGTTTGAACTTTGAGAATGAAGAATAATATAAGGTATGATTGAAATTAATGGTGCATTTTAACCGTACTCATTTTGAAAATATATAAGTATCAAGTGTCACTAAACTTGAGTAGTTAATTTTTACGCTGCTTGATAATAGACTATTTTTAAAGAGGAGGGTTCCAATATTTCTATTTTTGTGTCTCAATCATGTCTTCATTTTTAAAATGCAAAACACAAATTATAAACGTCAAAATAAAACCATTAGATGTGATCTCATTGAAAATTATCACATTTCAATTTTGTTTTCATGTGAATCAATAAGTTGAAAAGGTGATGTCTAAAAATTATCCACATTAGTACATTATAATAAAGCTCTTGATGATAATATTTTTTTTTTGAAATGATATAATTTTGTATACTTAAAATAATGTAGATCATAGCCAATGATTTTATTTTGACGATTTAAAATTTAAGTTATTAAAGTTTTTTAAAAATGAAGACATAATGGATGAAAAAAAATAAAAGCATTGGAACCTCCTCTTTCTTAAATTGCATCGAATTTGAGTTATAATTTATAATTTATAATTTAAATTATAATGAACATGCATCCCATCTTGATAGTTTTTTTTTTTTTAAGCTTCTGCAAAGTCGATCCCATCTTTAGGAGTGTCAATGGCATCCTTTTATCCGTTTACCCGACCCGTACCGTATTCGATAAGACGGGTACAGATAAGATTTTTTTTCATAAACTTATCGGGTATGTGCACGGATAAAGATTTATTTTTGTTATCAAAACAGGTAAGGGTACGGGTCAAGCCTATTTCGTATCCGTTACCCGATCGGGTAATTATATATAAAAAATATAAATTATATATCTTAAATTCTTAATGAGCATTGAATTATTATCAATCTCCAATAGCCAACTACTCTTGGTTTTGGAAAATAAAATTTATTATATTTTCTAGCATGAACAATTGATACCATCTATCTATGTAACTGTGTTAAACATATTTCTTCATTAAAGCACTTAAATAAGTTCCACCATTTCCAGCAAATTCCAAATTTCCAATAAAGTTTAATAATTTATAGCCTATTGAACTTAATAGTTTGAAAGCACAAAAGACTTCTTTTAACTAGCTCTCTTGCTATAAAGTTTGAATGGTTTAGAAGAAAGACATTATCCCTCTAAGCACAAAAACAATATCTCTCTTAAAGTTTACTAGAAAGATGTCATCTACAAAAGATTCTGACATTGTCGAGCAAGATACAGAGTCATACAATAGCATAGATCATGATGACGAGTAAGAATGAAAATCTTCTTTATATTTCAATTTTTTTAATTGCCATTGATATTCTGTATATTTCAAATTTTTTGTAATTGCCATTGCTATTCTGTATATTTCATTTTTTTTAATTGCATTCATGTATTGTTGTAATTTTACTTTTATTATTTGCATGCTTGTTTTTTTTTTAATTAAAGAACGAAGATATTTGTGTTTTTGAATTTTTTTGTTTTGGTAAAAAACAATTTAGTTGAAATTATTTTCATATTAGTAAAGTGATTATATATGTGAGGAATAAATGCGTTTTAGTGTTTTATTTAATAAATAATAAAAATAATTATTATACAAGTATTACCCGTTATTTATCCGTTACCGTTTCGTTATCCAACAACTATAACGGGTAAGTGTAGGGTACGGGTAAGACAATTTGTAACGGGTAAGGGTAGGGTACGGGTAAGAACAATTTGTAATGGGTACGGGTATGAAAATGTTGGGTTTTCATGGTACTTAAGGCAGCGGAATTTCATAATTTTTGATAAGAAAAGTACCAAAAGATCTTTATGTATGACTGAAATCAAACCAAAATTAATTTCCAAAATCAATAAGCATCATACCTTTAGTTTCTTGTCTCCAAACAAGAAAGGAAGGTCCTTGAGATGTAGAGTTGTAGCCTCCATCTCCTTGTCGATGCTAATGGTGGTTGATGCCTTGCAGCGCCTTGGTGGTTGATATGTACATGACCTTGAACGCCTTGCACCAAGATGAGACTCCAAAGTAGAAGCCCTCCACGGTATCCACCAAGAAATTAATTAGAAACCAAACTTTCATCTTGCTAGAGAGTAATAATTTGTTCATTCCTTAATTCCTATCCTCCAAGAGAACAAGATCTTGATTCTAGAGTTTGTGGGTTCTCAACACATGAGAGAAAAACAAGAAAGAGAGAGAGTTTTGGCAGAACTTCAACTCTCAAAAACAAAATTCTCCTCAAAAGGAATGAGAGAGAGACTATACATATCAAACAATGAATGTGAACTTTTGTTTCCAAAATTAACTCCATGTTCTACCACATTTTTTACCATGATCTAATTCGAATTAGATTCTGCTATCTAAATAAAAGTTTTATATCTTTCTTTTATCTTTCTATCCATATATGGTACGCCCAAAACAAACATTGTGTGAGGGCGTTATGGTCAAAATACAAAACATGTGCAGCAGTTTTCAGAACATGGCAGTCTAAATTTAGCACCACGTTCTACCACGTTTTTGAGCCTGATATGTTTCTAATTTGGTTTTCTTCCAAAAATATAAAGTTCTAGAATTTTCTTTTACCTTTCCAGAAAGGTATAGAACACTAAAAATGGATATCGTATGAGAGATATATGGCCCAAATAAGAAACATTGCGCAGCAGCTTTCAGAAAACGTGGTAAACTATTTTGGGCTAACTTTTAATTATGGAAACAATTCTTCAAATAAACATGAGCCATAATTAACAACATCCATTAGGCTTTGTTTATTAGGCCAAGTTTCACTTTCCTTATTTGACTTAATCAAATACAATTAATCTAATTAATTGTAGTATCATATATAATTATCCAAATAATTATATTTCTCATGTTTTAGTGGAGAACCCAATTTATTTGTCATGTCATACAGGTCAAATAAATTAAGGAGCATTTCTAATTAATTCCTTATTGGTGTGACCATGTGGGATTTATGTCATTCGGCAATAGAATATGAAACTCTTTTCGATTCTATAAATTACAAGCAGCACCTAGCAATATGCATTGTAATTACCCAAATGACACATATGATAAGTACCATACTGTATCACGACCCCTAAGCAACAATTGTCTAGTGTCAATTCCATGTCTCATGATATCATGAATAGATCCAATGTAGGAATGTGTCATCCTTGCAAATCTACTCGTTTCTTGATTCCGAAATAATTCAGTAATTATGATTAACTCCTTAATCATATGTGCACATACTTGTATTATTTCATCAAGGGGCCCAGTGATATCATCACTCATTATATGAGGGACATTGGTATTCTTGACAATTACTATCCCTCCACATAAGAGATACATACTGAGATAAAATCTGTATAGTTGCCAATTACGAACAACGTTGGATAATACCCGCGAATATATATCCCCATGTGAGAGAAACAATCATCTCATACCTTATAATTCTAGACACAAATAAAACATTAATGACACAAACACAATCCATATTAAATGTTTTACTTTGGTCACATCTGATTCCCTGATCTCCATTAGGTATCAATTTGATTAGATTGACAACTCCTTGTCATATGATCTGCAGAACATAATCATCATCTAATCCAAATGCTAATCTTATACCAGTAATTAATGTTCCTTGTTAATTACCAAGGCTATGGACACTTTAGAGTATTTATTAATACATGTATAGAGTTCCACAATTCCAAGTCCTCAACCTAAATGATCTATAATTAATAAAATACTCAAGGAACAAGATGATAAATAAATCATCCAATTACACGAACAAAACTTAGAAAAACAATCATCCTATGATTGGCTTCTAGATCACAACACTAACACCGTACCCATTGACACCCCTATCCATCTTTCGAGAATTGTTAGGGTTTTTCTTGGACAAATTTTTAAGTACATATGATGGCCTATATGTTATTATTTTCATAGGACCCAGATAACTGTTCCCGCATCTCCATCCCCCCTCTATCCCTGCACTAAAAGACAAAAAAATCTGGTTCCGCGTAGTATTTAACATCTATATGTAATGTATTTATAGTGCATCGAACAAGTATTTAACTCTATTAATTGAAGTATTTAGCCCACCAAAATTTAACATATCTGTCCCCACAAAAATTTCCTGCAGTATTTAACTTCAATCTTTAGTGTATTAATAGTGCATCGAACAAGTATTTAACTCTATTCATTGGAGTATTTAACCGTTCGCGTCCAACAGTGACACAAATCTGTCCCTGCAAAAATGACAAACTAATTTGGTGTCGTCCCCGCGTCCCGCACATCAGTATTTAACTTTAGAAATGTTAGTATTTAACATTATGAACATTAGTATTTATCTTTAAAGTCAAAAGTATTAATCTCTAAAATTATAAATAAGTTGCATGGATTCTATTTAGCATCATATATCTTAGTATTTAACTTTATACACATTAGTTTTTAACTTTAGGACTGTCAGTATTTAACTTTAGATATTTATACACAAACTAATTTGGTATCGTCCCCGCATCCCGCACATCAGTATTTAACTTTAGGAATGTTAGTATTTAACATTATGAACGCTAGTATTTATCTTTAAAGTCAAAAGTATTAATCTCTAAAATTATAAATAAGTTGTATGGATTTTATTTAGCATCCTATATTTTAGTATTTAACTTTATACACATTAATATTTAACTTTAGGAATGTCAGTATTTAACTTCAAATATGTAATTTTCTGCAGTATTTAACTTTAGTCTTTAGTGTATTTACCGTTCATCGATCTAGTATTTAACTTTGTTCATTGTAGTATTAACCATTGACATCCAACAACGAAAAATGTTGCCTCCCATATACCTCCACTAAAAGACAAAAAACACTTTTTTTGGAGGCTAAAAGACAAAAAAAAAACACATTTTTTGGAGGCGGGGGGATGAAGGGGGGATGGGAATGGGGAGTTCTATATAATTATTCATTTTCGTAGGGGTCTGTGACAACAAAAATTAATTATTTTATGTCTTATAGTATTCATTTTTTTAGTAAATTTAAAATAGAAAAAGAAAAAGTTGAAATTGTCTAACATATAAATTGATAATTATAAGCTAAGTTCAACTCACCTGGTGAACAAAAAAATTTGTATCAAACCCATCATTTTTTATATGTATATCATATAGATAATTACTAAAATGTAAATTAAAATTAAAATTTAAGTAGTCTCCGGTATACTATATTTCAATAATTATTTTTTACCATCCAATCAAACAAGGACTCTTGTATAGAGTGTTATCTTTACTTTTAAGACTAGCTTCTAATTTTATTAAAAATATATATATACATTCACTAATAATATGGAGTATATTAAAAAAAATTATATTCTAGTTTATTTATGTAACATCAAGGATACTGTTTCCTTTCGATCAGACCATTATGTTTTCAAAACAAGAAAATATATAAATTGTTCCAATGTACCTCAAAGCTCAAACACATCAACAACATTGATATATAACATTTTCATTAACATTGTCTTCTCAGTTCTTTATTTTTTGTTGCTGTTAAATGCAACTGCCAGAAAAGAGTTGCATCAAATTATTAAGAAAAAGAAGGGGATATTAATCAGCCATTCTTAGAAGAGTTTCAAAAGACATGTTGCTATAAACTGCATCATCGAATGTCTGTAATGTGTCAGAAGGCCCCGGTGCAAAAATGCTTCCAGAAGCTTCTAGACTGTTGCTGCCAAGTAATTGACCCTGGAAGGAGGGGTTTGGGATTGTTGCCAGGAGACCTTGTTGTAAGATCTCTTGTAATGGAAAGAAGGGGAAACCACTAGAGTAGAGGTAGTTGGGAGCAATTGGAAATGTATCTTGCAAGGTTCTTCTAGAAGGTTCTGGATTCTCTCTGGAACCTACTGTACATTGTGCATAGATGGAATCTGACAATGTAAAAAAAGGCTCCTTTTCATTACTCATATTAATATAGAAATTTGTTTTTTTTTTCCATCCTATTTGTACCAGTAATTGTATCGGTCAACTCCTGTTCTAAAACAAAACTCTTTTCTCTTACCAGTAGCATAATTGTACCAAGACCGTTACATTAACCTCCTACCAAACGACACATTAGGCATGCCGCACCCGCACTGTCTATTTGACCTAGTACTGGTAACGGTTTTGTGGGTATATTTTCTTTTCGTGTGCTTTATTTTAGAGGTAATTTAATGGCTTTCAGTTTATTAATTGTGCTCTATGCTATTGCCAATGAGTTGGTACAAAGAATAGCAACAAGGGGGATTATACCTTGTTTTTCTGGTTGTGGTTTAAAAATAGTTTTCTCAAGAAGCGTAGTTTCAGCAAATATGACGAGGCTAATGTTCTTGATTTCTTCTTTCAGGGGCGGTTCAAGAAGCTTGAAGGAGAAAGATCCAGTCCATGTGTTCACCATGTCCGGTATGGCTGGTACCACCAGTTTCTCTACTTCAAGCAACGACAGCATCTGCATTTCATACCAAAAGAATGTACAATATTACATATGGATGTGAGAACTAGAATAGCCATTTTCATTACCTTATCTGGTCTTGAGTTAGGCATATGTATAAGAGTTGTTAACCGGGCAATACCAAATCAATTTAGTTTCAAGAAAATTTTATCGTACTTGTATAATGAATAACCACTCGAAAGTTGCTCAAAACCCTTAACCCTGAAGCCACCACTTTGGAGTCTAATATGCCATATTTTTCATTCTTTGACAATATCAATTACCTTTCATACTTAATATTACATTTTTTTAGTATACTAGTTTTATTTGCATACCTGTTCAACTCCATTAAGAAGACGGTGACACATCCCTTGTTTCTGATAAACAGGTCTTGTACCAACAAATGGCATTTCAGCCATTTTTGTCCCATGAAACCTATCTCATCCAAAAATAAAGACACTTAGAACAATAAGACAACGATCTTAACAAAGAGAATGCAAAACAACTGTGTACCAGCCATTTCGCTGGTACAAAGCATGAACCTCAAGAGAGCAAGTGAAATCACTTCTTCGCACTTCTGCAAAACAACTGTGTAGAAGCCTTCATAGTTCAACCGGTTATAGCGTGACCTGTGGCAATTGGAATATTATTATACTTAGATTTATTAGTCATGTAGTGCCATCTTTATGTTTTGTGAGTTGTGGTAAAACCACAAAATTAAAATTCAGAATATTTGACAAACTAAGGTTACTTTCAGCACTGGATCTTACTCTATATTTATCATGTTAGAAGGGATAAAATGATACTTGTAGGTTTTGAAGGTGCAAACAAGAAACTATTTTTCAAGATTAGTTTCTTACCCGCGGCTATAAATAGCTTGTGTAAGTACATCAATGCTGGTCCGTTGATCTATCAGAGGCAGAAAGCATTCCCTCAATAAAGAAAGACACGTTGATAATTTCAAATTTCCCGCCAAAATTGACAAGAGGCTCCTTTGATTATTTTCCCCCAAATTTTCCCTAATTTTCAAAAGAGTCCAGCTAAAATCTCCCTCCATATGGTTTGAGATGCCAACCAAATTGGATAACTGTGCTGCCAGCTGAAATAAAAGAAAGAAATTTTATCACTTCTTTATTGTGCTATTGATTTTCCTTTGTTTATGTTATCAAGGAAATTTTGAATGTAGAGAATATTGTTTGAAATTTAAACAATTTGACAGTGAACCATACTAAGTAGACGGGACAGTTAATTTGGATATATAAACTGGTTGGACTTATGCCTAATTGTAGAAAAGATGGTTTTGATTGGATCTATTTTGGCAAGGATTGCAAATTTGTAGCTTAATTTTGGTTGACTTTTAATTTCCCAAGTAAAATCAATTTTAAGTGTCAAGTTTAGCTTAATTTTAGAAAGGGCCTTAATTGGGTTGTATTGAAGCTCAATTGCAACTGTGGACTTCATTGAATTGAATTTAAAGTGAAGCTAATTCAACAACAGAGCTACATAGTTTTCATTTTACATTATTATCTTTCAAGGAACAAATAATTACCTTGTGGCAGCTCTTGCTACAGAATAGTTTTGATTCAGTTTTATCATTTCTCCATGCACACTGCTCATGATCTACAGAAAAAGATATTAATTAACTTGCCATATATATGTAGTCCTTTTCTGATAAATGCTAAAATAAGCATAAATATGCTACACATACATTTTCTTTTGCATTGTTTGCATGTTGATGGATCTAGGGTTTTAGCGGATATGGATCCGGCTGATTCAAACCTGTAATCATAAGAATTGCAAAAGTGGCATCTACAATAGGGGCAATACCAGGAACCCTCCGGTAGTGCCTGGGACAATGAACCAGAAATATCAATTAATGAAGAATTAATATAAATTGGTAATGTTTGCTTCTAATGTTGCATGATATTAGTATGTACCACTAGACGTGACCAACACTCCACTGGAATATTGTACTGTATCAACCATGGAATGACAATTAATCGGTGTTATTAGTTGCCACATGCTTGGCCCAGTAAACTACCAGTGCTCCTATCTTGCATTGTACCAGTATGATTCCAGTAAGTCGGTGACAATCAAAGCTACTTACTGGTACAATACCTAAACCATACTAAGTACTTACCTCTAAATTCAAGCACTCCTGATGAAAAGTGGAAGGGCAGCCATCACAGCAAATCAACCGTCCTCCATCGGCACATATCCCACATGTATCATCACTCTCATCACCCTCCTCATATATCCCCAATTTTTTTTCTTTTCCCAGGATGCCCTCCAGATTTTCGGACCGCCTTGCTGAGTTCCATGCCTCCTCTAAGCAGTTTACTAGGGTCTTCCCCGATGCCAAAAACACGTTCTCCCATGGTTTCTTAGCATTGCTTCCCGCATGGGACTCAAACTCTTGTATGGTGACTGTTTCTTGGCAACAGTCACAGAAGATCCCATCTCGCATCACCTTGCCACTTAAGATGCTGGTACCAGTGCCACTACCATTATCTTCAGACACATACATGACTGGTTGGTTCTCAGCAAGCGTACCGGTTTCAATTAATTTGGAAAATATTGTTAGTTTTGTTGGGGGTCTGTTATTATTTTTATTCTTGCTTTTGTTTGCAGTTTTAGAACGAGCAGTCAGGATGCATCTTGGGACCCCTGTCTTGTGATAGTCTCTGAACTGGAGACCTCCAGCTTCACAAACTGTTTTGCCTCTTTCATCCCTCTTCTGTGCCACATTGCTTTCTTCTCCAGTTATCTTGGAGCTGGAGGTGTTTGGTTTCCCATTCTTCTTTTTGTCAACTTTGGGTACTGACCCCGCTTTTATTTCTGCTTCTGAATTTGTTTTGAGTCTTGTTTTTGGTTTCTCACTTGGGTTTGTACGTGTTGATTTCCTGACTGGTTTCGGCCGAGGTCTCCTACTAGCTTGAGCCGAACTTTTAATTTTGTCATTGCTGATTTTTTTGTTATTTCTTTTTACAGTTTCATTACCACCCTCCATCTTTTGGAAATTACGTTCTTTGGATATACTACCTGTCTTAATGTTCTCCTGAACCAGTGGTCTTTTACCTGCCATGCTAGAAGTACTGGCAGTTCCAGATTTCAAAAGCCATGGTTTCTCTTTATACTTTGAATTACCATCTAAAAATGTCTCAAATGCCTTTGGAAGTGAATGGTATGACATACCAGTGGGAGACTGGTACACATAATCCCGGCTTGCAGGTCTGAAACCCACTTTCCACCCGAAAAAACCCAAAAGACTGATTAGATACTGGGGTGGGGTTGGTGATGATAACCCCAATCCCAGTCTCGGTACAGATAATTGTTGTTCCTGTTTTTGCTCCTCCATTATTTTTGTTGTAGCATTAGTGGTTTCCGTGTCGGGTTTATTTTTCGATGCCCGCTTCATTTTCTTTCCAGGGACCCATTCAGGGTCATCAGAATCCCGATTTGAGCTCTTTTTGGATTTCTTGCTGAGATTCTGGGGTGTTCCTGGTTCTTCATCAGATGCAGAGTTTGAATTGAGATTTGCATTTGAGATTGGGTTTGGAGTTAGGGTTGGGGTTGGGGTTGGGTTTGGATTTGAAAGCATGAATGAGTTTGCAAGGGTGACTGTGTTGCTTCCCAAATTGAGTACTAGAAACGAACTGTTTAAGGATCCTTTCTCCTGTTGTTGACTAGCCATTCTTTGCATAGTACTCCTAACAATGGTAAAATTAGTAATCAGTATATCTTGCTGTAGTTGTGTCATGATATGAATATAAAAATAAGCATTCAGCTTGCACACATTGATTGTTTAATCCTTGAGGGTTTATTTAATTTGGTACAGAAGAGAAATTATGATATTACCAAATATTGTCATATATATAGCATTGTAACTGAAAACAAGTAGTATAAAGAAGAATTATACACGGATTTGCAATCGTTAAATATCATTAAGCTTGAAGAAATTATTATAGGCATTCATATAAAGGCGATCATTAAAATTAATGGACATTTCCGTAATATTCAAGTTTTCTATTCAAATACTTCTCTATGAATTAAGATGCTTACTGGCATGTGGCATTCCAATAATGTCGCCCTATATTAGATTTTTTTTTTTAGTATGGGATAGGGGAATTGGATATTTCACAATTTTCATGGTATTAGACTATACATAGATCTTTCCTCCCCTTCAAAGAAGGAGACATGAAGCCAATATCAGAATGACTTAAGAATTTATACTCCAGAAAAGAAACATAAGTCAGCTTCTATTTTCTCCTATGAAAAGATAAAAAGATCCTCACATATATAACAGAAGGTGCTTCCACAATCCAAGAAACAAAAACCTTAATTCGGTAACTTTTTAGTGTGTTTTTTTAAATAAAATTTTGTCTCAACTTAGTACAGTTACTTCTATAGTTGTTCTGCATATGTATACAACGACACTCGTGCTCTAATAAAAAAATGAATTAAAAATTATGTGTTATACTGTGTTAGATCAGACACTCATGTGATTAAAAAAGATATATATATATATATATATATTCAAACAAATAAAAAGTTAAAAACATCAATCAAGGATTGATCTTTTATCTATTTTCTTGTCTAATCTGTGTTTTGTATGACATTTTTTTTTATCAAAACATTTACAGGGCCAAATTAAGACTTGCATTCGACAACCAAACACATATAGCAAACCTTACCTATTAATTAAAAAGAAAAAAAACACAATTCGAGATACTTTGAGAATAACTAAGCTTACTGATTCGAAAGACGAAGAATAGAGCAGAGAATTGGAGGTTTTCTCTTCTTTGCTGAACTGTAAACCTATTCTCTCTATAATGCAGCTTTCGACAGGTAAATTCATGTGCCGTGAATCTCTTCTTTCTGACAGGTAAATTCATGTCAGAAAGGAGTGTGTGTATATATATATAAGCGGAGAAAGGCGCTCCAGCGATTCCAGCTAACTGTCTCAGTTGCTACTATTTAATTTTGCATGAAGCTTTAAGCCCTGAAAATAAAAGTAGATAGAGGAAATTTGCATGCAGGTGCTGGGAACAGGTGTCCTACTTAATAGTTCATTAAAGGAAATTCGCAGATCAACCCTTATAAAATTCTTAATTAAATTTGTGGTCATTGTGTTGTAAGGAGCTTCGACCTTGTATATGTTTTACTGCAGGCCTTAAATTTGCAAATACATGCATTTGATTGAAAATGCAGAATTGGGTTAACAGATAACGGTTTTGTAATTGGTTTATCCGATAGAGTATCTTTTTATTTTATTTTTAGACGGTATAATATTTGAATTGTTTAAAACCAAATTTTAAAAACGGTGGATGATGGCAAAGTTGACCTGTGAATTGGTTCTATTGTTTGACTATTTTTAAATATATAATGGCCCATAAATACAACATCAAAGAAAATAATAATACCAGAATAAATTACTAGATTTTCTATTAAATTGGCCAATATGGACAATTGTAGCACAATAATGTTCCTTAAAGTATTATATCATGTATACAGAAAGAACAGTAAGCATGGCATGGAAAATTTATGAATTACTAACTTTTCAGTGTTATTCAATTTAATTGAGCAATTTCATGCATGTGCATTTCCAACCAATTTGCATTTATGTTATTTATTCTTTTTATGGATTGCATGATTTATATTTAATTTTGACCAGCGATAGTGTTAGATCCGTAAAATAAAGTGTTTTAATATTCGGTTCTTATGCGGTATGCGGAAGTCCATCGCATACTGCATATAAAGTATGCGGCCGCATATTCGAATTTTTATTTAGATTTATATATACGGATTTTAAAATGAGAATCAATATTAATTTGTATGCAAATTAAGAAAGTATCTAATATTTTCAGTGTTTTAAAATTCGGTCTATTCGGCCGAATATTCGTATTGGGATGGAATCCGCATAGAAAATAAGTATTTGGTCCAATATTCAGTTTCGAATATTCGGCTGCATATTCGGTCTATGATGTAAAATATTAGATATTTTCTTAATTTGCATACAAATTAATATGAATTCTCATTTTAAAATCCGCATATATAAAGACGAATAAAAATTAGAATATGCAGTATGCAGTAGCCTTCCGCATACCGCATGAGAACCGAATATTAAAACACTGAATATTTTACATCAGAGGCCGAATATGTGACCGAATATGCAGATATGCGGCCGAATATGCCGAACCGAATACCGAATATGAGGCCGAATATGCGGCCTCAAAAATTGAACCGAATACTTATTTTCTATGCGGATTCCAACCGAATACAAATATTCGGCCAAATAGACCGAATTTTAAAACATTGGTAAAATATATGACAAGCAATATTTTCCTCAAAGAAAAATATGACAAGGAATATATTTATTTAAAAATTATAAAAACATATGAAATAATTATTGGAATTAATAAATATATATTATTTATACGAGGGTTTAAATGTTTTCATTTTTTGTACCTCCACTATGCCTCCATTTTTAAAACGTTAATAACTTAAAAATTTAAATCATAAATATCAAAATAAAATCATTAGATGTAATCTATGTTATTTTATCTCTGTGCTCATAAAAATTATCACATTTCATTTTTGTTTTTATGTGAATTAATAAGTTAAAAAATTAGCATCTAAAAATTATCTACATTAGTATGTTTTTACAAGCTCCTGATGGCAACTAAAACAAAGTTGAAATATCATAATTTTTCACTCGTGTATAGATATAATGATGTAGATCATATCTAATGATTTTATTTTGACTTTTAAATTTTAAATTTTGAGTTATTAAAGTTTTTAAAATTAGAGGTACAAAAATAAAGACAATTGAACCTTCATCTATTTGTATTTAGATATGCTGCATGTTAAATTTGGTGCGATCTAAATAGTGGTTGATCACCGATCAAGTGCCGTTAAAATTGAGCCCATATATATTTTTATAAACTACCCTAAATTAAAAAACTATAGAGAATAAATTTATGATTTAATTTGCTTTTATCTTTTAGGATGTATTTCCTTTAGTTGCCACTGTTGTCAAATAACTTTTTTGTTAGTTTGACCTACTTTTAAAAAATATTTACAAGGTTTTAAAAATCTTAAAAACATTAGGATATTATTGAGGTAACTAGGGGAGGTGGCAGGATAGCTTGGTCATACACAGCAATTTTTTTTTTTTTTTTGAAAATCTTCGCAGAAGCTGCGAAGTTGTGAGAAGGAATCGAACCCTTGGCCTTTGAGTGAGCAACAATCCTAGAATTTTTCTCGTAGCCAACTTTGCTATCTCCTCTCTTCCATACACAGCAATTTGTAGTTGTAAAGTCCCACAATCAGTAAAAATATTCCTATACCTGCTGCTAAATGATAGGCTTCTCACATGTGATGTCATGAACAGGAGAGGCTTTGATTGCTCTACAAAGTGTGTGATGTGTGACTGCAATTTGGATGAAACTGCTATGCACCTATTCTTTCAATGCTCAACCGAAATTTTTATTAATAGAAAATTAATAAAATAAATATCATTATTGGGAAGCTCTACGGGAGAATTTGAAAAGTAGAAAAACTGTGATATTCTCTAACGCCCATGTTACAGAATATCACAGCCAAATTAACTAAAATTCAATTAACAACGAAAACTAATTAACTCGGACCATGATAGTTGGCAATGGCCAAGGGCGAACGAAAAAAAAATCAGTATGTGATACTTAGTAATGGCCAGAGGCCAGCTAAAAATTTCTACTTTGTATCGGAGGCTCACCCGGCTCACCCGAGTTCTTCCTCATTCTTCGACTCGCTGCTGTAGCCAATAGATTATTCTGGATAGAGCACGCAACGAGCTGCGTCCCTATGGCTACGAGTGCCACCTATTCCTTGCTCAATATCTTTGATATCTTAGTACTTTCAATTTGATTAAATTATATGTATTATTATACCGAGGTGATATTGGATAGATAGAGACAAAGCGAACGGAAACAAATAGAAAGAAACAGAGCCAGACTGACTAATTGTCCGACTTTACGGGATATCTTAGCATTTTTCCCTAGCCATTGCTAAGTATCATGGTTCTATTTCGCTCGCCCCTGACCGTTGCTAATTATCACAGCCCGAATTAATTGGTTTTCGCTATTAATTAGATTTTAGTTAATATGGTATGTCCTCTGGACGTTAGAGAATATCACGGTTTTTCTACTTTTCAAATTCTTCCGTAAACCTTCTCCAACGATGATATTTTATTTATTAATTTTCTATTAATAAAAATTTCGGCTTTGGCAAGAATGGCTTTCCACCTAGGTGCGGATCTGATGAGAATAAATGATACAGCGTGTCGTATTTTTTTCAGCAGCTACAAGGGCTGGGGTAGAAGAAAGAACTTGGAGGGTGTTCTTTACCTCAACGTTTTGGAGTCTATGGAAGAACCGCAATAAGATCTTTGAAGGAAAACAAGCTTACACGAGAATACTGACAGAGATTGTGGTTCAGGAGAGTATAATGTGGATGAAACATTGCTAGAAAGATAGCTTAAACTATTTTTCTAAACCGGTTGTAATTAGATGCATTATCTTTTCATTTCCTTTTTATGTAATTCTAACTTGACAGCCACTGTCAAGAGTTTAAAAAAATAGAGAGAGTAATCTATTACTTGAGTAATAGAAATAGATAGAAAAAAAGGCGATTTGGTGCGATCCCAAAAAAAAAAAAAAAAACAAAAAAACAACAACAAAAAACAAAAAAGATAATCAAGAAAATCAATTCTTGATGGATCACCAACGGTTCTCACAGGCTTCATCTCGCAATCTTGCCGTCTCCGCGTTGCGTTCCAAAAAGTTTTAGATGGGCTGGATGGCCCGAATACAAGTAGGTTGGGCTCATCAATGGCGTCGCATCAGACGAATTCGTACAAGAAGGTACTCTTACACCCTGCTCCACCCAAGGATCCTCTGCGGCGACCACGACAACGTCCTCCGCCGATCGAGTCACGATCAGCTCTGATCAGACGACGATTTGAAGAATTGCGCAGCAAATCGACTACAACCAACCTGATCTGTTTCATATGCGGAGATCGAGGACATCAAACGGTTACATGTCGAAATGCTTGGCTTTGTCTGGTTCGTAACAAGCATGGTCATCGGTCCTTTGGGTGTAGCATTGGGCATGTCGCTTCCACTCCCCCACCTATTTCTACCACTGTTCCTCCCAGCGATAGCGACATTCCCTCTTCCTCATCTACTCTCATGGTGGGCATCCGTAATCCCATCCTGTTGTTCACCACTACTCCGGAGATTGAGGTGGTTCTGCAAGATTTTCAAAAGAGCTTCCTCTTGTCTGATGTTGCCGCATGGGGAGCTGATCGGATTAAACGATCGCTTCAGAGCACCTTTGTGAACCTTCCTTGGCTGGTTACGATCTTTGATAACCAAAAATATCTGGTGAAAGCTCCGACCTTGGCATGGCAACAATCGCTGACTCGCAAAGGTATTCTCCGTCTCGAAGGAGTGAAATTCCCAGTGGTACCTTGGGAATCCCGGTATAGTGAAGGGAAAAAGCTTACCTCACTTTGGATAAAGATTCATGGCTACCCACACCTTCTATGGCAGTGGCAGGTGGTTGATCGCATGCTCAATCCTTTGGGCGCGGTCTTGCTTGAGATGGATACGGGAGCGGGAAAACGCTGCAATTGGAAGTTTGTGCGAGCTCGTATTGGTATCTGTGACAAATAACTCCTTCCCAAAAAGCATTGGATGATGGTACGTGATCCCACTGGCTATGTCTCTGGTTTTGACATTTACTTTGAAATTGAGGCTGAGCGTTCGGATTTGGGGCGTTCAAAGAAAGGGGGTTGTTTGCACACAGAAGTGTACTCCTAAGTTTCAGTACAGCGAGCTGTACCTTTTAAAACTCGAGTCTACCTCTGGTCAAGACTGCAAGTGCACAGTCCTACCGTTGGTATAGTCAGGTATCGTATCCACAGGGACGGTAAGAAAACGACCGGACTTTACTTAAATTGACTATAATTCTAGAAGTGAGAAAAGGGTGAATTTGGGTTTGTTCTAAATTCTACTTGATTGAAATAATGATTAAAACAATTGAAAAGAAAGATTTAAAGTTTGTTTTTAATTAATAAAAAGGAGTTTCCAGGGTTTCAGATTTCATTTCAGTACAGCCCCGAGGTATATGGCCCGTATAGAATCCTATACGGTCTGTATAGACCACCGAGTGAATACTGCAGCTACTGTTTCTGTGTTGGTACTTGTGTCTAGGGTTTCTATCGACCGTACCTAAGTTCCTAGCCTCAAATGTCGCAATTTTGGCTTAGTAACCCGATTACCGGACTCAAATACTCCCCTCTTAGGTGCCTTAAACCTCAACTTTCGCTTTTTGACCTAATTTACCTAAGTCACTTGTTGGTTTACTAAAGGTATCCAAGGACTTTCGCCTCAAGAAAAGTTTCGCCTTTCGGTACTCCTTGGTTCGTAAACATACCTCATGTACTTGATCCAGTTGGATTGAATGTTATAGACTTGTAACCTATCGACTTAGACATGCGCATTCGTCTAACGGGTTGACTATTCGATTCAAGCAAGCAAAAACCAAGCAATTAAAATACTACTCAACAAGGTGAAAACAAAGCATTCAACACAAATCCAAGTAACTAGCAAGTAAAACCAAACATGAAACTACATCTTAACCCTAAAAACAGTAAATTTAGCTACTCATGTTCTCAAAAGAAAGCACAATAAAAGTTATAGAAAAGTTCATGGCAAAACAATAGAAAATCCGAAGATCCGTTGCAAAACGTCTTCTTCTTCTTCTCCAAGTTTCTCCTTGTCTCCCCAGCACCAAGAATGAGCTAGAATAGTCAAGAATGATCTCTCAGATCTGGAATATCCCCCTTAATGCCCCCAAATCGCGTATTGAAAGCCTTCCTTTTCAGTCCCCCCAGCTGTCTTTGTTTTCAATTCCAGCCTGGATTTCCGAAATAGCTTGTACGGTCCTTATAGAATCATATACGGACCGTATACCCGTGCCTTGTCTTAGAGACTTGCTGCCTCTGTTGTGGAACCTTCTGTGTGGTTGGGCTGATATTGTATGGACCGTACAAAACTTATACAGACCGTATGGAGAGATGTTTTCGCCCATTTTCTGCAAAATAGAAACAAAACACAGCAGTACCACATTCTATTGATATTTAAATGAAAAGTCCACATTTTTAGGTTTTAAGGCACAAGTTCTGGTGTAAATTTAGGTCGCAAACTAGGCAAAATAAGGAGACATCAGGGGTGTCAAACGGCCTCTCTCTGGCCAGACATAGGGACAAGGGGGTCGACCTAATGGTGGTGGACCTAAGGTGGCACCACCTCCACCACCTACTGAGGATAGTTCTGCTTAAGATCCTATGGAAGAAGAAGCTGCACAAATTGCTAATAAAGGTAAAGAAGCTGACAAGTCAGGCTGTCACAAAGATGATTTCGACTTTCATCTTGATGATGATACATCTGATGAAGATGAAGGGTTACTAGCTCACTTTAACAAGATCTATGGATCCACTCAACAAGTGGGAGCTGGCAGCTCCAAAACTCAGGAAGCTCCAGTAATCCAAACTGGCTCTCAGGGTCCGCAGGATAGTGACGAGGAGCCTTTACTGCAGCGTGCTAATCGATTACAATGGAATACCAAAAGCGCTGGTCATACATCTTGGACCCCTAGTCCGAGAAAACGGTACAAGCAAATTCCCGGAAAACTTCTGGTAACAAATAGAAGTCAGAGTGTTGGGGCTTCTCCTATTAGGGGGAGGAGCACCACCCGTCTGACTGGAGGAAGCGACAGGACTCCAGTGGTGAGGCATGGCAGTGCCAGCCGCCTCAAGCATGTTAGTCCCACTGGCAGCAGGAGGGGTCTGCACAGCATGACACCTAAATGGCCCACTCCCAACCATCATCCCAGTCCAACAAGGGTGATCCCAGAGAAACCTATTGTCCTCTCTGACACTGACATGCCGATGATCACTTCCACCCCTAGCATTACTCATGAAGCAACGCCTGCCAGAAGACACTTTCCGGTGCCTCGCAAGAGCTTGCGCATTCAGACACAAGGAGGACCTACTACAGTCCTCACCAAGGCCATTAAACGTGCCAGAGCTAAAGGTGAAGGCAGCTCTTCTGGTTCAGGTATACCTTTGATTAATAACTTCCCTTTTAGACGACTCACAACCAATCAAGTTGTTGATTTGTTCAAAGTATACCATATTCAATTAGGCCATAGCTCTCAGGATCAAATTCAGATCATTACAGCTATCCAACATATGGACAGACACCAATTTGAGGTTGTAATCAAAGATTTAATTTTTAGAACTAAGACTATTGCTCAAGATCAATTTGTAATTGTAGATCATTTAGATAGCATGCCATGTTCAGTGGCCTCTGAGTCATCTCTAGTTTCCTTATGAATTTAAACCTTCTTAATTGGAATATCAGAGGGTTAAACTCTCCTAGGAAAAGACACATTCTTACTGATCTGATCACTCAGGAAAAAGTAGATATAGTTATGATTCAGTAAACAAAGAAAGAAGACTTCTCTAATAGAATCTTAAGACAACTATCTTCTAGAATTGACTTATGGCATTGGGTACCTTCTAAAGGTAGGTCAGGGGGAATTTTGTTTGGGGGAGATAGTGCTAAAATTAGAGTGCTATCTTGGTCAGCTCACCAATTATGTTTAAACATTCACTTAGAAAATAAACTAGATGCCCAACTTTGGCATATTACTATAGTGTATGGTCCTGTTGCTCCCAAACTCAAAGAACAATTATGGATTGAACTAGATAGTATTAGGAGTACATGTAATGATTTGTGGCTCCTATGTGGAGATTTTAATGCGATTCGAAACAGAGATGAAAAATCTGGTCTGAATTTCAATATTAGATCAAGTCGATTATTTAATGCTTTCATAGGTAGACATAATTTGATAGAACATAAACTTGAGTCTCGAAAGTTTACTTGGTCAAACGGTATGCGATTTGCTCTTTTGGATAGGGTGTTTACCACAATTGATTGGGATCAAAAATACCCTTCTAGTTTTGTGCAGGATGGACATAGTTTTGGGTCCGATCATTGTGCCTTAATAATACACACCTCAGCCTCCCCTACGCAAGTACCCCATTCTTTTAGATTTGATCCCTCTTGGCTTGAACAAGAGGATTTCTTAACATTAGTTCCCAAATGGTGGAATGATTTTCCTTTAGATCCAAATAACTTAGCCCACAGTTGGAATGAGAAATTGAAATTCATGAAACGAAAAATGTCTGGATGGGCCAAAAACCACTATGGGCAATAGAAAAGGGATAAAACATATTTGTTAGGAAAATTACATGATCTAGATATAATTAAGAAAAACCGTACTCTCTCTCCAGCTGAATATGAGGAGTGGTTACTTTGTAAAGACAAATTAGATAATATATATCGCACTGAAGAGCAACATTGGGCACTTAGGGCTAAGCAAAAATGGTTAGCTAAAGGTGATAATAATACTAAGTACTTCCATACTATAGCATCACATCAAAAGAAAAATAATAGAATTCACTCACTAGATGTTAATGGGCAACCAACCTCCAACATGAAGGAAATTAGATCACATGTGGTACAATATTATAAGTCAATATTAGGAGAGGAGGGAGTCAAATTTGGGTCTATGCAACCTTCCTTTTGGCCTCCCAGCTCTAAAGTTACTGTTACTGAGAACTCTTCTTTGATTGCTTCTTTTACAGAAGAAGAAATCAAAAAAGCAGTTTTTGACTCTTCCTCCACAGGAGCTCCAGGACCTGATGGTTTTTCCTTTTCCTTTTATCAACACTTCTGGACCTTAGTTAAGACAGATTTGATGTGTCTTTGTCAAGGGTTTCATGAATCTAAACTAGACTTGCATAAACTCAATAAATCCATTATATGCCTTATTCCTAAGGAACCAGATGCTAGTGTTATTAATAAATTTAGACCAATTAGCTTAGTGAATTGTAGTTTTAAGATCATTTCCAAGATTCTGACTAATAGGCTAGAAGATATTATGCTTAGATTAATAGATCATAGTCAATCTGCCTTCTTAAAGGGACGATATATATTAGATAATGTACTTATTAGTCAGGAAATCATCCATTATAGTCAAGTTACTCAACAACTAGGAGTGCTAATCAAGATTGACTTTGAAAAGGCATACGATAAAATTCAATGGCAATACTTACTGGAAGTGTTAAAACATAGAGGGTTTCATGATACTTGGATAACTTGGATACAAGATTGGTTAATTAGTTCCCAATCTTGCCTCAATATAAATGGTACGTTAACTTCTTATTTTTATTGCAAGAGGGGGGTCCGACAAGGTGACCTCCTCTCTCCATTCCTCTTTATACTTGTTGCTGACACATTAAGTTAGCTTTTCTCAAAGGGTAGAAATGCATGTTTGTTGAAAGGGTTAGGGCCTGCTTGTCAAGAGGGTTTCCCGATCACTAACTGTCATTACGCGGATGATACCATAATTTTTCTTGAGGCTGATGAACAAAACATAGAACGAGCTTGGTGGACTATGTTAGCATTTGAAGCCTTGTCGGGTATTAGAATGAATCTGCAGAAAACTGAACTATTCTCCCTTAATAATGACTTAGGACATGTGTTAGCTGACACATTTAGATGTCAATTTGCTTCTTTTCTGCTTAAGTACCTTGGTCTTCCATTACATAAGACTAGGTTAGCACAAAAAGATTGGGACTTTCTTTTAGCTAAGTTTGATAAGAGGTTACAAAA
The DNA here is from genome assembly GCA_964058825.1 of Carex arenaria. Classification (NCBI taxonomy): domain Eukaryota; kingdom Viridiplantae; phylum Streptophyta; class Magnoliopsida; order Poales; family Cyperaceae; genus Carex; species Carex arenaria. The sequence continues at coordinate 93,200 of CAXKVW010000232.1, forward strand.
TTGGAAAGGACAGATGCTGTCCATTGGGGGGAGACTTACTTTGCTTAATTCCATTCTTTCATCAATTCCATTATATACATTATCCCTATTTCAAATCCCCACTTCTATGCTTAAGAAATTAGATAGAATCAGAGGTAGATTCTTATGGCAGGGATCTAGTTCTGGTAGGAAACGCTATGCATTAGTTAATTGGCCCTTGGCTTGTTTAGCTAAAGAGGTGGGAGGATTAGGAATTCTGAATCTTCAACAAATGAACACTGCCTTGTTAATGAAATGGTGGTGGAAATTCCATAATCAATCATTTACAAGCCTTTGGAAAACAATTATACTAGCTAAATATTATTCTAGTGCTCCCCTTCCTTTTTCGGATTTTTGGAAAGTAATTCGGAGTCTAGATAGTATAGGAAAATGTAGTGTGATTCATACTCCTGGTTCTCACTCTCAATTACTCTTTTGGACAGACCCTTGGAATAATGAGATCAATCTTAAAACTATTTATCTCCAACTTTATGATATGTGTTCTAATAAAAAATATCACCTTAAGAGAAGTAATCCATTCTCAAGGGAATGCAGTAAGGTTTAGGAGACAATTTGACTATATCACTTTGCAGGAATGGACCTCAATATTGCATACTATTAGCACTATATCTTTTACACACCAACAGGACAAAATTGCTTGGAAATGGGAGGCTTCGGGTATTTTCACTGTGAAATCTTTATATAGGATGCTTAATTTCAGGGGCATCAGCTTCCCTCAACCCATGATATGGTGGCAGCTTCCTATTTCTCATAAAATTCGCATTTTTATGTGGCTTGTAGCTAGAAATAGAATATTGACCAAAGTTAACCTTAGTAGAAAAGGTTGGCAAGGTGATTGCAAATGTCAGTTCTGTTGTGAAAATGAATCAATTCATCATCTGTTTCTTAACTGTAACTTAGCACAACAATTGTGGTTCTGGATGGGTCAAAGTCAGATGCATTTTCAGAATTGGCACAATATTTCTTATATTATCCAGTTTGCACTCACCCTTCCTAAGACAAAACAAATAGCATTCTTGATGATGTTTAGTGCATTTTGTTGGACAATTTGGAAAATTAGAAATGCTAATTGTTTTCAACAGCAAAAAATTCCCAATTTCAAAACCATAGTATTACTCATTATATCTCTTATTACATATTGGACATGATTGGTTTGCAAGAAGACCCGAGATATGGTGATCTCTGACTGGCTGCCGGAGGACTTGGACCTTATTCCTCTACAGATATGGGATTCTACTGAGGATTGTGACACTGCCAACCTCCAACTGGTTCTGTACAGAGAACCCCCTGATGATGGAGACAATGGTGCTGCTCCAATGACATAGCTAGAGACAGTCAGGCTTTCATATTTTGGGCGGGGAAATACTAGTTAGATTAATCCCTAAATTATCTTCCTTTTGTTATACTTCCACCTGCTTGTTATAGTATGCAGATGATGCTTTGGTATTGTTTTGTTATGTTTGAGGTTTTGTAATACTACACTGGTTTGGTTTAAGTAATGAAACGGGCTTTGATAGCCTTTTATCAAAAAAAAAAAAAAAAAAATAGAAATAGACAAGTTACATCACATCCGCACCATGCAGAATTATTAGAATTATACCTTTTTAAATAATCGCATGCCATAAGCTGAATAAAATATTAGAAACTAAAAAAATCACCATAAAATTAATAATTCTATGGTACTCTACAGAGTAAAATATTGTAAGAAGAAATACAAAAAAAAATTGAGGTCGTGTAAAATTTGAGTTCCTGATTCGAATTATTTTTTATTATCTGCAAGCCCATAATATTTTATCCACGTAAGAATAAATAAATCCAACAAATAAATAAAACGCATTAGGAAAAGAACAGATGTCATTTGAAAAAAGGTATTACACAATATTAGGAAAAGAATAGAAGACAAAAAGATTTTTAAAAGTTAATCCCATGTAGATGAACCACCTGTACCAATGTCGGGAGGTGGAGAAAGCAACTTAATAGCCAAAGAGCCGGAAATAACTGTTTTACCTTTCTCTTTCTTCTTGTTCTTCTTTGCATGATCCACAACAAATGCCCCAACTAACTTATCTTCACCTTTTCTCTTCTTCTTATTACTATTCAAATTGTTGTGATTATCACTTTCTGATAGTATTACATCCAAAAAAGGTATGTCTGCATCATCAATCTTTTCATCACCATGCTTCTTTTCTTCATTTTTGGTACTTCTCTTTTTCTTCTTTCCGTTGTTTGATTCTGCAGCATCATTGAATTCAGGGTTTGAATTTGCACTTTTCTTTTCTGGGTTAGTCTTCGCATTGCCATTTTTCTCAAATTTATGTTTTGTGTTAGTCTCTTTTGGTGAATTGATTTCAGGGGCTACATTTCGAGAGATGCTCTTGCAGATGTTTTGCTCAATGGGCTTTGCATTGAATATACGTAGGTTTGGCACCAACTTCTTCACCTGCAAAATGAAAAAATGGAAGATAGAACATACAAATAAATATGAAAACTCAAGAGAAGTTCCTAATAAAAAACAAAGCCCAAAATGCCAAAGTCAGTCTTAGAACCAGTCCCTGTGCAATACACATTTTATACTGGCCATGAGCCCAGGAAAAGTGAACTGCATCAAATCTGTGAGTGAGATTTTGGTGTGTGTGTGTGTGTGTGTGTGGGGGGGGGGAACCTTATAGGCTAAATTGTCCTTGTCAGAGATGGGATTTGCATGCAAGTTGAGATTCTTCAAGTTGGGCAAGCCTGCGAGCACCTGTACCAAACAGACCAATGAAATAGCTTGACAGGACATGCAGAAAGAAGTAACATTCTTATCCATTTTCTACTAAAAATAAATTGTTCCATCACGTCAAGGATCCAAACAAGCCAAAATATCAGCTGAAACATCCATGAGTCACAACCCAACACAACAGTAATTTTAAGAATACTAATTTGTTTTGTTTTTTTCTTGGTTTTTCCAAAGTTAGTTGCAGATCTCTAAGATAAAACAATTAAGAAAAGAGGAAAACAAAAGAAAACCTTCAAGTCAGGATATCTCTCAATAGAATTGTTGCCCAAATCAAGAAGTTGAATCTTGGTGTTGCAACTCAGGTCAGAAGGAATTGACTGCAAATGTAATTCAACATCTTTCTAAAATTAGACACAATCATAATGATAACAATAAGAGATTGCTTTATATGAACTTGTCGGTAAACCCGTCTTTCCCCTACTGAGGATGGGGATATCGCTATGACATCACTTTGATGTTCCTATAAATTAAATGTTCATAAATATTTCTATGTACTTGAGTAAACTTTTATTCTGAAAATAAGAATATAATTATGTCAGTAATAAGCAATGTTCTAAGTTGGGGTTAAAACTGAGAATATACAAAGCCTTGTTACATTTCAGGACAGTTGAGGCTCAAATGAGGGATTAGCTGGGTTAATGGAGGTGCAATAGCCAATTTGAGGAATTATTTGGGTTTAATGGGAGTGCAACATACTGAAATATTGTTATGAGCAAGCCGTAGTTCCTTCAGCTCGGTGCATGACATCAGTGAAGCACCAATTTTTTCAATTTGACAGCCAGAGAGAGATAACTATGAATTCATTACAAAAAAATAACACAAACATAGAAGACAGAATAAATAAGTTACAAGTGTCTATTATCAGACAGATAGAAGCATTTGTAAACAGTTTGGTAAAAGGCCTTTGCTTTTTTTACTTCCACAATTCCACCATACTAAATTAATTTGGCTCCAATGCTCTTGTCTGGTTGGTAGCTGCTTGGAAACAAAAGAGATTCCAGGGGGGGTAAAGACAATATGAGGTAGAGATTGCAGCCTAGAATCACCAACAGTTGCATCCGTTGTGTTGTTATTGGTTGATGTGTTTTGTTGGGGTTTGATGTTTGCATGTTGTTAGATTTTGATTTTGTGAGCTTAGCTAGCTCATTGTTGTGATTGATGCAATTGCTGTTGTTGATGTGGGATGATGAATGTAGTTTTATATTTGTTTAATAAATTATACTTGGCAGCTGTTTGCCAAGTTTCTGGAAAAAAAAAAGAGGGAGGGAGGAAGGGAGCATACTTTAGTCATAGATTTTGAATTTTCCAATGCATCACCTATTTTGGAAATTGGATTGCGAGATAGAACTACACCAAGTTTCAATAAAGAATAAGTATCAATAGAAAATTAATGCTCAAAGCAAAATATATATGACCGTGTACTTTAAAATAACACTGGCACTTTATGAAGTACAAGATATTTTGAAGAGAAGGAAAAATTAAGTGCAACTTTTTCATAATAAACATGTAGGAACCAAAATAGAAGTAATTTCCAGATCAGGTACCAAATTGACATGCTTTTACCAGTATTTAAATCAACTGCAGTTTGGTAAAAGACAACATTTGGTACACCATTCCAGGATTGTATACAGCAACTTTGTTAATTATATTTTCTTCTACTGCCAACCCCCTTTCACCAAAGGAGAAAAGGTGATAATTATTTAAGCTTCTGGATCAATCTTTTCATGGATATTAATATAATTTGGAAATGAAGAGAATTAGTATCAGGCATACCAAGTGTATTCAAATACTTGAGCTGATCGAGCTTGCATATTGAAAATATGTTGTTATCTACAAATTGAAGCAAACACACACACACACCGAGCCAAAAGAATATTAATCAAATAGATTAAACAAACTTGATCAATCGCAAAATAGCAAAAATATAGCAAATATAGAGTATAGCTAATAATGTCCTAAGTCCTAACAAAGACCAACCTAATAATTAACATACCAGCTTTCTGTTACATCCCAGTTAGGTTGGGTTCCAGTACAGTACGGGTTATATCAGATCGCGCGTAATCAAAATAATAAATGGAGGTTATAGCAGTAATATTTATATAATATCAGGTTGGGACTGTGCTGGACAGATTTTGTACATGCATGCACAGATAACAAGCTTCACTTTTTCATTATGCTGCCTTTTATTCTTTTTTTATAAATTTTTGGGGTACCCTTTTGTTTTTCAAGGCTGGTTACTATTCAACAGTTTGGGCAGGCAATATGCTGGTAAGAAGTTTCTCATCATCCTATGTAAAAGAATGATCCTATTCTTTTCCCTTCATTCCACTTTTTGTACCGTTGCCTCGGGATGTAATTTGCATTATTTAGAATAACCATGGATATTTTGACATTCTTTTCCATGAACTACCAGAGGGTCAACCAGTGTTAACTTGGGGTAAAAAAAACATACCATTAAGAATTAGTGCCCGTAAACTAGTAGCTGATCTAATCTCTTCCATTGATTTTAGTTTATTCTTCCCGGCATTTAGCACCTATCACACAGAGAGATACAGAGAGATAGATGGTAAGGTTCCATACTAGTGATTACAAACAATAGCACTCCTGTCCTCCTGGTACCTTTTTCGAGTTTGAATGTATTTACTCTTGCCTTATCTTGTGTTATTTTAATGGTTTTTGCGAACTTAGTGGTTAACTGAGGTATAAAAAAAGAGCTGCTATTACACCGAAATTGTGATGTTGAGTACCAGTTATTACTTTCCAAACTTGGTGCTCCTGACAGGAATAGGTAAAACAACATAAATATAACTTACTGTAAGATTTGAAAGTTTTTCTATCCCTTTTAAGCTCTCAAGCTTGTTTTCTGCAACAGAGAGCCATTTCAAACTTATACAAGAAGATAATCCCTGAATACAAATCAACCAAAAAAAAAAGGTTAAGACTAGACTAAGTCAACTCATTCACCTAAGCAGGTCTAAAAGAATACCAAAATTATCTCTCAAGGTTCTTCAAATTAATAGAAAACTGATCATCTATGAATGAGGTCTATGCTACGACCTGAGCCATTCAGGCAAGTTAGATATTTGTTTTGTGAGGGTCATTTATGAAAAAAAATTTGAGGGTCAAAATAATTACCAAACTCAAACAGACATTGGGAAAGTTTGTTGGAATATATTCCACTAATGCATTAAAGAAGGCTTAAAATAAAATACTTATAATCAAATTTATTCTGCTGTAATGATGTTGTAGGTGTAGCCTTTGACTCAGTCAAGGATCATTAATTATTAGACCAAAACCATGTCAATACGCATGCACTCTGTTAGGATTCAGTAAATTTCAGAAGAAAGCCTTTCACCAAAGTTTGAAATTTGGATTATTCTGTAACAAAATAATTCAACAAAAGTTCCCATATATCCATTGGTTGTGGTATGGTGCTTGAAAAAAGCACTGAACTTCACACCTTTAAACCACCCAATTAACATCAAGATTTGTGTGCTCTGAAGTCATGCCAATCTCAGTCCATTGCGAGTTGCAAAATAGTGAAGCGCTTTGAGACTGTGTTAACCTTCAAACCATAGGATAGGCTTTGAATAACATCCCAACCCGTTGATCTTGATCTATTTCACATTATTGCGTGCAAACCACAGTTTTGTAAGTTTCTATATTTTGTTTTATATAGTGACAGGTGTTCCCAGACATTAAAATACGAACGCACCAAAACAAACTTCTGGATTTTTATTGTCCAGGCTCTCTGTCTGATAGAAAAAAAAACTGCAACTTTTTGGGGAAGTAAATTCATCGCTACTGAAGTAGACAGAGAATAACAGTCACACTTTTCGCATCCCCTGGTTCAAAACCAATCCAATGGCTTACAGGGTCAAGATCACAAACCTCATTGGTGAGCTTTGTATTACCTAGCTGACTCCACAGAGACACTTGGACTTACAAGACAGACAGAAACATTCTTATATTGAACTTCTTTGAGTTTACCACAAGGCTAGGCGGTTTAAAGATTCAGTGAGTGAGTGAGTGAGAAAGAGAGACCTCGAGGGAGGAGAGACAGTTAAAGCTGAGATCAACGCGCTCCAGTATAGCCAATTTGCTCAAGCACGACACCTAAATATCCAACACAAATGTATTTTTTTTTAGGAAATGCAAATTTAAGTATGAATATAAAGTTACTTACAGCAAATGCACCCGTTGCAAGTGGGAAATGAAATTTGGGAAATTAGTAACAGCGAGAGAACTTACGTCAGAGAGAGCTCGATGAGTGAGTTGGAGTGAAGTGATGCTACTTGTGTCGCCGTTGTTTTCGCGCTCTATCTGTTCCATCGTTAGCGGCGCCATTGATTGGGAGAAGCCTTTTTTTTGTTTTGTTAATTTTTACTTAAAGCCTCGGAAGTCAAAACCCTAACGAGCGGGACTAGTATCCTGAACCCGAGCAGAGAAGAGACTGCCCGAGGACCCGTGAGTGAGTCCATATTCTCTGAGGTAACACAATATCACTGTTTGGATCACTGCCGTTCGATTGAAATCCGAGCCAATCCTGCTCGACGTGGAACGTACGGAGCAGCTTTAATAGTGATGTGGATTCTAATTGACGGTCCAGATCCCAATAGAAATATTATGTTACCTCAGGTGAACGAATTCCTCGTCACTGGACACATAAAAGAGCCCATTTTTTTAATAATCGAAATTAAATAGAAAAAATATCGAAAAAGGGAATAGGATCTTGTTTTTTTCCAAAATTAATAAGACCGGAATAATTATCAACGTCCATAGGGACGGAACAAACAAAAATGTCCCTCTTAATCATAATCCTTACCCGCATTACAGCTTAACCCAAACGAGCGAGCCAAAAAAAAAAAATGCAACGGACGGTCTGAATTGAAGCGTCTTTCACGGACGATGTAAAGAACCACGTCCATCTGTGCTATTAAGCATATATTTTATCGAATACGTGTGTGATTGCATATTACGTACTTAATTATAAGCGGTATGTAAATATATATACAATAAATATATTATTTGAATACGTTTTAAAATATATAATCTAAATAAAATTCTTCAAAATAGTCAATAATAGGAAAATACAAAAAGGTATTGATATAATTTTAATTTATTATATGATAGTGTTGTATGTATTATCAATTTTTAATTTTAAAAGAAGCATGCTTTTTTGACTGCTTAAAGGTTACATAACTAAAGAGGCACTTACATAAGATCTTCTATTAACAAATTGATGATAGCAAAAAATAGTTAAACAAATGACAATGTGAAAAGTTTGATCCAAAGAAGTAGAATTTTCTGAGCTGAGTGAGTTTTACCTGATAAGAAAGAAAAGAATGTAGAAGGGTTTAGACATAATTTTTTTTTTTTTTTTTGCATTGATCACAAGGTACAATCATATGATTTTTTATATATCCAGACATTATAAAACAAAGGAAATTAAAGTCCAGAAATGATTGGGTACGTAAACCCCATGAATTCCCATGCAGAGCCTTTCGTAGACCCCATCCTTGCTAAACCATCAGCTATGTGGTTCTCCTCTCTTCCAATATATCGGCATTCAAAACTTCGATTAGCTTTCATCATTTCCCAGATCTGCAAGACCTCATCAAAAGCCTGCCAGTCCGTATTCATTGGCGGATGAAACTGAGAGACTGCATTCGAGAGAGATTGACAATCGGTGAGGAAAACACATGAAGTAATGCTTCTTGACATAACATAACGCATCCCATCCCTTAAAGCTAAGGCTTCTGCCTGTAAGGGACAAGACGACATTAATCCTGCTGATTTGTATGCCACCAGTGAGTCGCCCTTTATTAGAATAAACCCCAGCCCACCTCTCCATTCATCAAACCAAGACCCATCAACATAACAATAATGTTGGCATTGAACTCTCATCAGTGGAGATAAGTCAGAACCTTCTTGTGCCAAACATTGAACCGAGCCTGAAGACCGACTACCACATTCCCTAGCAGAACTTGCTATAGCCGTTTCAGCATTAATTTTTTGAAGATATGAGCAAAAGCTTTCAAAGACTGGCAGTTTACCACTATAAGCTCTATCATTTCGACACCGCCATATGGCCCAAATGGAATTAACCAAAAGAGTCCATTGCTCATCTGTAAGGTTGTTAGCTATATCTTCAAGGGTTTGGTGAATATTTCCTGTCAGAGAGTCAGCTCTAATTGGCAAAGGACCCGCAAACCAACAACTCCTTGCAAAAGGGCACTGAAAAACCATATGCACGGCATCCTCATTCGCCTCTCCACAAACTGCACAAGCAGAGTCACCTTTTGAGGTACGAGCTTTTAGAATCGCACCCAATGGCAGCGCTTTCCGAACTAACTTCCACATAAACAGTCTGAGCCGAGGAACAATCGAACCTTTGCGCCAGATAATTCTCCAAGCTTCCTTTTGCAATTGAGGAGGACGAACCCCACCTAGGTTCTGATTATGCAAATCTGAAATCCTGTGGTATGCCTTTTTAACCGAGAACAACCCATTCGATGACGGAGTGAAGATGAGCCTATCCTCTTGGTCATGAGCAGTTGGAGGGTGAACAGAGGACATAATGTGCATGCATCCTTGTAGACCGAACCACTGCATCAGTTTATCTGCATCCCAAGTACCCTCTGCTTGAAGTACAAACTCACTAACAGTAATACCCCTTTGCTGGGCATTTTGTGGCACAACTGCCATTGTACCTGGTGCCCATGGCTGAGCCAAGGCCTTACAGTATTGCCCATTCCCTAGCTTCCAACATAACCATGGCAATAAGAGAGGTCTAAGAGACATGACTCCCTTCCAAAAAACAGTACATCTACTACTCCTTTTATTTGTCCAAATATCTGACCTTGGCATGTACTTTGCATGAACTATTTTAACCCACAACGCATCAGAACCTGCTGCCAGTTTGTATAGGGATTTCATTAGCATTGCATCATTAACCCTTTCTAAATTCCTTATTGCCAGTCCCCCTGCATCAAAAGGTTCGGCCAATTTGTCCCATGCCACATATGAGAGAAACCTTTCTTTGTCCATCGCTCCCCAGAAAAACCTCCGCATTAAAACTGTTAACTCTTTAATAACTCCACCCGGGATCTTCCCAGTTGCCATGTAATAAATAGGCAGTGATTGCACCACTGATTTAATCATGACCAAGCGTCCCGCTTGCGAGAGGAGACGACCCTTCCACATTTGTAATTTAGAGCTAACTTTTTCAATGAGAAAATCATACGAACCCTTTGAGGTCGAGATGGGAGCACCAAGATATAGAGGGGACTTGTCACTGTTCGGCACCCCTAGAATACTAGAGATAGCAACTTGCTCCTCTTTTGTGGTGGCCGCACTATACCAAACCGAGCTTTTATCAGGGCATCTCCATAGGATTTAGTAGATTGGATAGTTTGCTTGCATAGCACTTGAGAGCATGAATGGAAAGGCATAACGTACAGTAGGTTTGCAAGGGTAAATATATGCTTAATAGCACAGAAGGGCGCTAGCTAGGCTACGTTGTAATGCCAGGAATGGACGTTGATTTTAAAATCGTTCCCGAGGGACGTGGTTCTTTACATCGTCCGTGAAGGACGTTTCAATTCAGACCGTCCGTTGCATTTATTTATTTTTTGGCTCGCTTGTTTGGGTTAAGCTGTAATGCGGGTAAGGATTATGATTAAGAGGGATGTTTTTATTTGTTCCGTCTCTGGGGACGTTGATAATTATTCCGGCCTTATTAGTTTTGAAAAAAAAACTAGATCCTATTCCCTTTTTCGATATTTTTTTTATTTAATTTCGATTATTAAAAAAATCAGCATAAAGAGTATAGTAGGCAATTATACCTCACTTTTGATTATTTTAGGATGATAAATACGATTTAAATTTAATAAAAAGATAAACTACCACGGACAAACATAGTGTGCATATATTTCCGCAGAAATTTGTGTATATTTTATGTGGTTATTTGATTCAATACAAATAATATTTTTCATGTGAAAAACTATAGGTTTAAAATAATTAATTTTATCTTTATCTAAAAAAATAGAAGATATAAGTTAGACATTTTGTATCATTTCGGACAGTTTTAAAGTTATATATAATCTAAATTTATTAAAATATAAAAAGACGCATAAAATGTGTTGTTAATGCATTATATTCTGATTGTATGCAAATATATTATAAGGGAAAAAAAAATTCATACAAAATATTTCAAAAAAAATCAGGCTAAATAACAAATAATATTTCTTTAATAACATCTAGTATATACGTTCCTTAAATGACATATATGGTTTTTAATCTTTTTGACATATTTTTATAAAAAAAAATCTCCTATAAAAGAACGTATTAAATGACAAATAATATTATTTAAATGATATAAGAAATAGAGAAATGAAAACATAGACAATCAATTAAAAAACTCCTTAAATGATATAAACAGAAATGAAAAGAAATCAGGACAAATCATAAGGATAATACAGTTTGCATGTGACGAATGCGTGTCTAACTAAATTTGAACTTTTACACATAAAATAAAATAAAAAAGATGCATAGAATTAGAAAAATACATATTATTTGATTTGAGGGGTAATATTCAATCTGAAATTTCATCTTTTAATCACAGCCCCTGGCAGATTAGGAGATCAACATGCTTAATACAAAAATGGAGATATATTTGATTAGATAATTAAATTTATGCATATCGAATGAGTATAACGTAGACATTTTATTTTTATGATATTATAATTATTACCCGACCAAATTATTAAAATAATCATGCATTTCAACGGTGTTTTATGGATAATATAAAAAAATCTTATTTGATTTATCTGATTATTCTATTTGAATCCGTATAAATAGATATAAATATATATATATATATATATATATATATATATATATATAGAGTTTGGCTAATATACCACTGTTGGTATAGAGCAGTTCGTTATACCAAGTGAATTTTGTGATTTTGAAGTCCAAATAGCTAATCCGAACCACTCAACATGTTCTCCATATTGAAATGTGCTTGGAGACCAAATTTTACATTTTTTGGATTTTTTTTACTATTTATCAAGCCACTTTAAAAATCGCTGATCCAACGGTGACTTGTATTTTTACTGTTTGGTTAAGCCACCGTTGGATCAGCAATTTTCAAAGTGGCTTGATAAATAGTAAAAAAATTCCAAAAAATGTAAAATTTGGTTTCTAAGCACATTTCAATATGGAGAACATGTTGAGCGGTTCAGATTGGCTATTTGGACTTCAAAATCACAAAATCCACTTGGTATAACGAACTGCTCTATACCAACGTTGGTATATTAGCCAAACTATATATATATAGTTATATATATATAGAGTGTGGCTAAATTGCTTCCGGTAGCACTTCGACCGAAGTGCTACCGGGGCCATATCTTAGTATCTGATGTTCAAACAGTAAATCCAAACCGTTGGATGTTCAATCTATATTAAAATGTGCTTGGAGACCAAATTTTACATTTTTTGGAATTTTTTTGCTATTTATTAAGCTGGTTTGAAAACCGCTGTTTTCAATGCTCCAGAAATTCAATAAAAACAGCGGTTTTCAAACAAGCTTAATAAATAGCAAAAAAATTCCGAAAAATGTAAAATTTGGTCTCCAAGCACATTTTAATATAGATTAAACATCTAATGGTTTGGATTTGTTGTTTGAACATCAGATACTAAGATATGGCCCCGGTAGCACTTGGCCGAAATGCTGCCGGCAGCAACTTAGCCGGACTCTATATATATATATATATATATGAATCTGAAAAATACACATGATAGCTTACCGGATCCGCATATGAATTTTGAAAAACGGTCTACGTACCTTATTGAATTGATATTTCGATCATTCGATGCTCCAAAATTTGTCAAGGATTCGTTAAGCAATGTTATATAAATATTCTTAATATAATATGAATTGTTTCAAAACTGTATATACCAAGCAAAGCTAGCGTATTTTATGCTTACCAAAGAAATTTATACTAAATTCTATCGAATTGACTTCAAATGATGAATAAAAAACATTTAAATCAACGTACTTTACAAGTAATACGTGCAGATGCAAAATTTGAAAATTTTCGAACTTATTTAGTACAGAGTCAAGCTAACAAAAAAATGATGAAAAATGGATTTTTATAAGTTATGTTAATGAATTCGTTTTTCATCATTTTTTACCTCTTGACTTTCTACTAAATGAATTCAAAAAAATTTAAATTTTGCATGTACACATCACTCGTTAACTAGATCAGTTTCAATAGTTTTGTTTCATTGTTTGAAACCAATCCGATAGATTTTGAAGTTTATGCCCACCAAACTCTGAGCATAGCACACACTAACTTTACTGTATATTATCTATATTTAAAAAAGTTAAATTATATTTAGTCTAATAAATTAAAACTATTTTTATTCACTGGGTGCGTTTGGATCATCAAAAATAGCATGGCGTTAGCGCTGTTTCTGGGTTAGTGCATTATTCTTTTCCTCTATTTTATGTTTGGATCGCTAAAGAATAGAGTTATTCCTGAATTAAGCAATATTCTTGCTAATCCATTTAAATGATGAAATAGCGCTAACTTGATAAGTATTGTTCTTGCTATTCGTGAGATTGCATCCGAACACATCCCTGTGTTATGTATGTATGATTAATTGTAGATATTTTAAGTAAAACATCTTTTATGTTTCGAATTCGATCCAAAATCTACCATGATAATGAATATAGGTTGTACATTTAAATTATAATTTCTTTATCAGATATTATAGATCCACATATACATCTCAGAAAATTTTAATAAATTATACTGTTATCCGATCCAAATCCGATCATTAACAAGTGATCGGGGCGTAATAACCGAATTCATACCACCTAAGGTAATTCAAATTTTGAGTTTTAGATATGCACCGTTAGATCTACTTTGCCACGATCTTAAACGAGCTCTGTGCCGGATTCTAATCGGACGGTCTGCAGCTAAACTCAAAATTTGGGTTACTTAAAGATTCCGGACTCGAAATAACCGCACCAGGCCCAATTCGAATCCTCTGAGTTAACTCAAATTTTGACTTAAGATCTGAACCGTCAAATTTAAATCCGCACCAATATTAAAGTCCCCGTGCGTTATAGGCGTGGACCGGATTAGTCCGAATTCTGATCTCACGGCCTAGAAAATTAACTCAAACGTTGCGTTATCGCTGAGCATATGGATTCGACCCGAACCCGGTCTTTTCGGTATTGGTTTGTCAGCCGAGTGACGTAAGATCACAATATAGAAGAAAACAAAAATAAAGTGAAAATTATAGCTCGATTTCCCCTTTCGCGCAGTAATCACCCAAGGCAGGCACTGCGAGGATTCTCTTGCCTAGTAAGCACACGCGATTTGTTCTTTCTAGCGGACGACTCAACAACGCACCTTCCCTTTCCTCCACCCTGCGCTGTTCCGGCCATGGCGATGACGGTGGAAGGTTAGCTTCGTTTGTTCCTCAATTTATGCTTTCTATCTGATTGATCAGAAATTTCTTAGTTCTGACATCTTATTGTGCGAAATCGTAATTCTATTAAGATCTGTTTCTGTGGAATCGGTGCTGACAAATGGTTTGCTGCCTATAATGTCTTGTTGGATCTAGAAGCCTGCTGGAAATTCGAACAGTTGCTTGATATATTTATTCTAGTTTCTTTACCCTTAAAATTCACAACTTAGATAATGGATCAGAATTTTGTATGCAATTATCTGATAAATTGTCCTACAAAATTCTACCTAAAATTGGGACTGGGGACTGATTATACTGAAAAGTGCATAATTGGAAGGACAATCTGAAGTCAGCCATGTCAAAAAGGACTGTACCATTGATTTTGCCTTGTTAATTATTAAGTGCGTAACTTATTTTTGTTCAATTGCAAGTGGAGCTTGAACTTTCAGGATGGTAACATTTGCATACTAACCAGTGTTGAATATATAACCCTATGCCGCTTAGCGCCTCTGCTTTTAGTCTTAGTCCCAAATTGTCCTATTCACTCTAGGTTCAAGTTCTTGGACAATATTAATGTTTAAAAACGTTAAAATTTGTTTATATAGAAGTCAGTTCTTATTTTCTTATGCAATGGTTATTATTTAGGGTGCAATCTCGTAGTACGGTCATGAAACTGATTTATCTGGCTTAATTCATCTTAAACTGTTACTTATTTAAGTAATTTCACTGGCTTAATTCATCTTCTTCTGATTTCTATATTCGGAATGGCGGGGCTGTTAATTCACCAAACTTGGATCATCTTGGTGCAGTGTAAGTTCAAACAATTCATATACAGAGAATTTCTAAAGAAATGATCTTTTTTTTGCCTATAAATTTGGGTGTGTCAGTACCATTACCATGTTAGCCACATGATTCTATTTTCGCTAAGTTCCCCTCTGTGTCCGGTGACAATCCCCCTACTCCAAAAGGATATAAAAAGAAATAGTTACATTTGTCTGTTAGCTTTGATTGACTGACACCATAAAATATTTGGCATATTGCAAAAATAAATAACAATTGACACGTTGCCAAAAAAAAAAAAAAAAAAATATATATATATATATATATGACAGAAAATGTGACTAAAATATTGCTGGTATACTTCTTTACTGAAGATGTATTATGGATATTATTATTTTGTGCATTGTTTTAATTGCAAGACAGAAAAATGGGTACTTGAACAAGCTGACAATTGTTCCAAGCCTGTATCCTTTATTTCCAACATTTTCTTTTAATCTTCTATATTTCCATCTCTGTTTTTGTTGGATAAACAGGCTTGCTGGACTGGCATTTATGTTCTCTACCAGCATTTTATTGCAAATCCTGGTAGGCAGCATCATTTCTTTACGTTTATTTATGCATGTTTGTTATTGTTCTGTTCCATTTCATATTATCTGGACTTTCCTTCATTAGCAATTTTCTCCCCATTAATCAGTGTGTTGAGAGGAGTATCATAGCACACCTTTAATAATACGTGGGTGGTTTCTTAAAAGGACACAATGTGCCTCTTTTATTATTATTTTTTTTTGTCATTCAATTAATGAGTTTGAAAGGAGGGTAAATTTGGGTGTTTTTTTTGAGAGATGCTGTGGGGGCATGGTTAACTTTTGAGTCTTTGCAGAGGCATGAATGAAACTCTTTTATGATTAAATTAAGCAAGTATATCCAATGCTATTGTTGTAGGCATGTGCTTTGTACAGCAATTGGTGGCCTATGTTATCAGGTTAGTATTTACACTTCTGTTTTTGTAGAGTACTGTTAAAATAATCCATGAATATCCTGCCAGTCATATTGGTTATAAACCATAAATCATATATTTACAAAGTCATGTGGAAGTTCCATTTTGCAATACTATGTGACTTCTCTCAAATGATTGAATTTTTTTCAAGAGATTTCGTACAGAAATTCCTGCAAATTTTTTGAGTTTAAAATGTCACTCCTAATTCTGAGGACCCTTCTATTCTAAACAATGAAATACAATTGTGCGTACAACCGCACTATTTCATTGTATAAAAAAATGCATTTTTTTTTTTGTAATGTCTTCTTTTAATTGGCTATTACTGGTGATGCATTTGTTAGCTCTGTTGTAAGTGCTTGTACCCACCCTATGACTTCTCTCAAGTGATTGAATTTCTTTCAAGAGATTTCTTATGGAACTTCGTGCAAATTTCTTTTAGTTTAGGAGATCAGCTCCTAATTCTTAGGAGCTTTCTATTATATACAATGAGATACAATTCTGCATACATCCGTGCTATTTCATTGTGTAAAAGAATGCATGGTTTTTTAAATGTCTTCTTTTAATTGGCTATTGCTGGTGATGCATTTGTTAGCTCTGATGTATGTGCTGGTACCTATGCCCTGTCTATTTTTTGGAGGTGGGTCTACCAGCTTTCTTACGAGCAGAGAGAGTAATGGGTCAGTTTCTATTTTTCCTATTTATTATAACTCTGTTTACCTTTGCTTCTTGTTTCTTTTTTTGTTTTCACCTGGATCTTTCCTACTTTTTACACCCAACTGTTATTTAAGCTAAAATAAAACCTTATCAAGACTTGATCAACTGCTGCACTTGGTGCTCAGTATTGTACTGGTTCAGTTTTGAAAAGGTTTTGCTAGATGGTCATTAAGCACAATGTTTAGTCTCAATACTCCTTGCCTTAAATCAGACTTGCTTTGATTAAGCCTCATCTCTGCATTTTGCCTTAATTAAGCATGATTTTCTCCACATGGTATAATTTAAGACTAAGCTAGCCAATAAAAGAAAAATTAAAAATGAAAACAAATTGCCCAAACCATACAGATAATACATACTGGCATTAGTTGACCAGACAGACACATCTCATCCATACTTATGCTTCCGCATTAATGTGTATAGTGGTACACGTGATTATTGCTGGTACTATACTGCTACTAGCACATGAACTGATGAACCTGTACCACTTTATTCTTAGAAAGAAAGATAGCAAATTAGGGTTTCCATTATCTCTTACTAGAGATTTTCAAGAAGTACAAAGTCACCCTTGTTTTTTTTCCCAATTATTAGGTGGATAAATGGTGCAAAGTTCTTGACGGGCTTTTCTGCAGTTGGTAGCATGGCAATACCGGCTATACTACATCATGCTAACCTAATCGAAGCAGGTGCAATGTGGATCGCATTCACCTCTTTCTTCATCCTTGTTTGTACTATTTTGTGTTTCCACCGTGCCAACCTTGATGAGGACTGGTAAATACTTCTTAGGAACTATAGGTGCCAAAGTGAAAAAGATTGTGAAATAGGCGCTCGTGTGTAGAGATGTATGTTCAGATTGCTATTTTTTAATGTCTGATTTCTAATCTTTTAACTTCGGTGAGAAGTTGGTAACAAGCACTCAAAGGTATAGACAGAGGTCAGAGAAGCTCAAATCAAAAGAGTAGTTTGCCATCAATTCTTTGGTTGTCCTTTGTCGTTGCTTTTATTTATCTATTTGATGAGGATCCATGTGCAGCTTCGGAAGTATAACCAAGTATTTTTTGTACTTGTCAAATGATTAATAGAGTTGATACTTTTAAGTGCCTAGTGCTTGTTATGAACAAACCTACAGTACGTACCACGGGCCAATGACGACAGAGTCTATACATAATTAATCTTTCCATTCTCACCAGAAAGTGCATTTCAGATTTATTAGGGAAACAATCTATCTCCAAACACTTCCTACGGGCAATCCTTTTCAAAATTTTCCAAGCAAACTCGCTGTTATGCATGACCAAGTTCAACTTCGGGTAATTTTGTACAATAAAAGAAATTTAACTAAGAACAACACTTTTACAAATTATAGTCAATTTTAACGATTAATTTTGTTCATGATGAATAGGACCAATCAAATTCGTAAGGTTTTTAATCCTATGGTCACTATATTGTAATTTAAACATTCCGACCCTTGGATGCAACGATTCATCAGCATCAAAGGTTTTAAACTGGAAGTAAGATATTCAAACAAGCTGTGCTGATGTAAAAAGTAGCAACGGCAACCAGACTACAGAGACCAAAATTTATAATACCACCTGGATAATGTATCAATATTCAATAGTAAAAAGTTGTACTCTAATTTCCCCTTATCGTGAGGTGGAATTCAAAATTGCTTTGTTCATCTGCTACATGGGAACCCAAAAAAATCCACCAATAATCAGCACCATCTGATAAGAGTAAATTCAAGTAAAACAGAAAAGTAAAATGGAAGTTGAGCAGCATAATGAATAAACTCAGAATAGTGAAATAACTGTTAACTATTAATGAAAATTCATATACATATAAATAAATAGATTGCTAAAAAATTTGGTCTAAGGTCTCGTTTCACTATTAAGGATCTATGATATGTTTATAAGCTTGAAACATTTTGTGCCATGAAATTACAGCTTCGTCTTGGCCTTCAATTTTCTGGGAAGTTACTTATTAGATGGGTTTGAAATAATGGTTCCCACTTTCTCCCCCATTATGGCCTTTGCAATATTTCCTGGTTTTTGCAAGTTGAAAACAACCACTGCATTGGATGGCAAAGAAGAAACTTTAGTCAAGTAAATAAACCAAACTTTGCTCAAATGATCTACTATTGAAAACTTCAGCTTCAGCCTCAAGTCATCAACTATTCAATATGCACCCAACAAGTGAAAAAGAAAAGAGAATGTCATCTATTCTAGACATAAATGATACAAGTTCCTGCTTTACCACTTAAGCCACCAATTAGCCTATGTAACCTTGCTTAACCCTCATGCAAGTAACTACATCTCCATTAAACAAATTGTTGCCTCAGCTAATCCTCTATTTACTAGTTGGCCTAACCTGAACCAAAATTTGCCTCACTTGATGAACTGTGTCAATATAATCTTTTGTAATTTGAAAAACCAAACTTGTGGACATGATTAGAAACTTTAAAATAGAGGTTTTTAAAAAACTACCAGGGATGTCATTTTCCTGGCAGAGGGTAATGGCAGTCATGTCCATGACAGATAGATCCTTCGAAGTGACCTCATAATAGCTCAGCTTATCAAGAAGGCGTGCGTTAGGATTTTGCTTTGGGTCAGCATCATATACTCCATCTACATTTGTTGCCTTTAATACCACCTCTGCATTTACTGGTTTTGGTTTTCCGAGAAATAAAATGTCAGACTACTTGCTTGATATTTCTCTTAAAATGAATAAAATAGCCTTTAGCACCGGTGCCTCTGAGAAACTGTGAGAGGAAGGATAGCAAATGATATTTCCAATCTTTTACATGCCATATAAGATTTATTTCATTTTGCAAAGGCATACATAACCAGACCCAAATTAATCAGAAAAGTATACATGTAGGTAGTCGTATCATCGTGTGTGTTGGTTGGTCTTAGAGGTAAAGAGCAGTTCCCTGGTAAAAGCCTAGTTGTATAGTGCCCAAACAATAAGGTACTGAAGACCAGGACAGTAAGTCCCGCAAAAGAAGAAAAAAATTACATGCGGAAAAGTGACACAGCATGCCAGTGGGTTAGCAATGCAATAACAAATTCTAAGTAAAACAACAAAGCTGAACATACTCTCAGCACAACGGAGGGCTGCAGCCGTGTCGGTGGTGAAGAACGGGTTGCCGGTACCTGCAGCAAAGATGACGACTCTGCCCTTCTCAAGATGCCTCACAGCGCGGCGGCGTATGTACGGCTCCGCCACCTCAGACATTCGAAAGGCCGTCTGCACCCTTGTTGGCACACCCAGGCTCTCCATCGTCGCCTGTAGGAATATCGCATTCATCACTGTCGCCAGCATCCTGCAATGTAAAACAGTATCCATAGTTTTGATATGTTATATCCTTAATGTATTCAACAGTACTCATACCAACAGCAAAATATATTAAATTTCTCCAAACACCAAAATATGACTGTAGAAAATTTGTACCCAATATAATCAGCAGAGGAGCGATCGAGGCCACTACAACCGGCCCGGGAAGCCCCACGAAATATGTTACCTCCACCTACTACTATTGCCACCTGAAGTATTTTATTAAAAGATCGTTAAGTTGGTTTGATCATAATTTATTCATTTGTTTAAAAGAATCCTTTATAAAACTACACATATTGGTAACTGGAAATGCAACATGAGCAACAAAACAACAACCAAGCCTTTAGTCCCAAACAAGTTGGAGTAAGCTAGAAATGAAACCCAATCGTAGTCACAAGGTGAAGTAGCTGACAGGGGATCGAAATGCAACATGAGCAAATGAATAAAAAAAAATTAGACCAGAAGTAGCTGAGAGGGGATGGAAATGCACCTCTATACCAAGTCTAGTGACTGAAGCAACCTCTCTAGCAATCGACATTGTTACCTAAACCACAGAAATTGAGGAAAAATATAAATTAACAAATTGAATTTCAGGCCATTGGCAGGTATATACAGTAAGTTGACCGATGTGATATCAGTTCCCAAATTTTGCTAGTAAACCCAAATTATCACATTCTACAATAAAACTTTAAACTAAGCTTCAAATTAGTTTGATTCGTTCAATTAACCTCAATCAACACAATTATGAAACTAAAGATACCTTGTAATAATTTTCTGTTACAATAAAAAGCTGGTTGTAGTGGGGTGGAGGTGAACTAAATACTAAAGATACCACGAAACATATTACCCTAAACCCTAAACCCTAAACAAGTTTGCACTTAAATCCAAGGAGGGTAAATCCAAGAAGGGCTAAAGTTGGTAACATTAATACAGGTGTACTAGTTTTATCCTTGACAACCTTCGGATCTATGTTTTCAGTGTGGTCGCCAGCGAGGGCTTCTCCACTGACTTTAAGCAACACTCTTTGCCATTTACGTTCTGATTCTACCCTTGGCTTTTCTTCCATTGAAACCCCGAGGCATGACATTGGTGTCATCTGTGACCTATAATCACAATATTACAAAGGCAAGTGAAAGAAAGAAACAAACAAACAATTCAAGTTTGGCAGTGTTTTAATTTTGAGGTCGACTGGTTTGGCACTGGTACAAAAGACTTTATGCTAAACATGTTTGACCAACTTTTAAGTACTTTGATCATTTTTGTAGGTTTCACTAGTTGGATGCACGGATGAGGGTAAGTTTTAGTGTGTAATTGGGTTGATTTTAGTTAGAAGAAGGGTACACTGCTAGGTTTAATATAGAACACGGGATTAATGGGGCAACCATAAGGCTTAATGAGCTTTTTTTTACCAAACATATTTTTGTAAAGCTGGAATCAAACATATCAAACTGTACCAGGTATAACAAGTACCAGTAAGCACTGGATGAGATTTCAATCCTTTCTGAAAAGAAAATTAAACAGGCTTATTTGGGCTTCATGGGGGCCCTTAATTAAAACCCCTGGAAGAACGCAAAACCCCAATTGAGCACGAAGAATATAAATAACAGAGAATAAAAACATAAAAGAGTAAGGCTTGGGTGCTATCCATAGCACTCAAGACACTATGCAACGGCTCAAAATTTGAGTTTTTTAAATCGTAACGGTCGATCCGAACCGTTAGATGTGTTCTCCATATTGAAATGTGCTTGGAGACCAAATTTTACATTTTTTGGAATTTTTTTACTATTTATTAAGCCACTTTGAAAATCGCTGATCCGATGGTCCAGACTTTTTTACTGTTCACCCGTTTTTAGCGATTTTCAAAGTGGCTTAATAAATAGTAAAAAAATTTCAAAAAATGGAAAATTTGGTCTCCAAGCACATTTCAATATGGAGAACACATCTAACGGTTCGGATCGACCGTTACGATTTAAAAAACTCAAATTTTGAGCCGTTGCATAGTGTCTTGGGTGCTATGGATAGCACCCAAGCCTTACTCAACATAAAATGTACTTAGTTCACCTACACTTTAAACCGAATGAACAGAAACAGCACCAAGGCATTTTCATACAATAATCTGTGTGCATTACAAACAAAAATAACAGTACAGACCACACATCCTAGGCTCCTACAAAGAGAACAAATTACCTGCCATTAGATGAATCAGAGAAAGGCCCCGAATTGGAAGGAGAGCAGAGACACGGGTTTAAGCGAGTTGAGCTCGAGCTCAGCAATGGCGGGGCCGCTAATCCGACAGGGGGTGTAGAGAAGGAAAGAGAAGACAAGGCGGCGGCGGAGGCTGAGGAGAAGATAGGAAGAGAAGGGAGGGGTGACGAGAGAGAAAGCGAGAGAACCATTGAGAGCGCTTTTCTGTCTTCTCTACTCTAACGAGAGAAAAATATCAGGAGAAGATTTTGATAATCATCTAATGGTGCGGGAGGTTAGCATCCCAGTGTTGGATTGGAATGTGTCTATTGAGCCCGTAATCAAATAGAGCCCAAACCCAATAACGAAGCATTGCTAAACATTTAAATTACGTTGGGCCCGTGGAGATCTGACTCAGCCAATCCAGATAGGTCCATAACTTCATGTCCACGGCCCTTTAACCCGACCCAGCAATGCGGTTGATTTAGCTTTTCGCTTCAAAATGGCTAACATCCGATCCATCCAATCGAAACAAATGGACCAGATTTACGACCAAATTCGGTGTATTGTGCAGTCGAAGCTATTTTATCCTCATCAAGGTTAATTCAGATTTGAAGGGCTAATATGATTTCTATATAATAATTGTCTCTTTTAGTAGTTAGTACAATTGATAATCACCGTGATTATCTCTTTAACACTTTAATGATGTCTATAATGATAAGAAAAATTGAATAAAGAATGTAAGCTTCATAATAAAATGTTTAATTGCATTTTTTAAAACTTGGTGCTATCGCATTTTGATGGTTCAAATACCTTCTCAAAAAACCAACTTTATATTTAACAATATGTGATTTGGTAGAACCTATCATTTAAACAAATTAGACTAGTGGATAAGAAAACACCATCCACGTTTTGACAGCCACCCCTGGTTTAGCACCCAAAACAATTGGATCACCCTCCCAATTGAGGGGCTTACAAAGAGAGGTTAAATCAAGGTTTCCTCATTTGTTTAAGTGACCAGTAAGTAAATAAGTGAGAGCAGAATTAGATAATTTAACGAACAAAAACAAAAACAAAATAAACAAAAAATTTAAACACAATAAAATGGTTATTGACATTTTACAAGTAATTTCAAGAAAAAACTTGTACATAGTCATTCCCACTCCCCAACCCTGTTTCTCATTATAGCACCACCGTTCGCAGGTCCATGTCCATCCAATATATAGATTATTGAAAGAATTAATCAAAGCCTCCAACGCAAGTCCTGCCATCCAAATAACCACTTTTTTTACACTGCAGTGCTCAAAAATAAAAAATTTAACTTTTGCAGAAAGCAAAACCTATTTTTGAAATGGTTCTTGAATGTTAAGTTTTGTTCAATGTTGCCCCTCCACCAATTTTGGTTTACCAACCCCTAAAACTTTTGTTCATTGGGGCCAGGCAGCTAGTAACTAGGCTGCTGGCTCAGGCATACCAGTAAATATCCCCCTCTTCTCCTCTATCCCTGTACAAAATGAAAATACCCTCCTCCATTCAATCGAGCTAAAGAACCAGATTGAACAAAACTTACAAGTTCAGGGGCCACTTTCCAGAATTCCCTCTTTTAAAGTAAAAAAAAACCATTAGAATCCCCAAAAGAAAACAAGCAGGCTGCATCACATAGTGTAGATTCTGTTACTTCTGTTTGTATGGTCAATCTATGGCTAATATAAGTACTGGCTAACATACTTCAATTCTGCAATCCTTGATTAGTGGTTCTGCGTGGAAATTGGGATAGAAAGACAAAAAAAGGAATAAACTAGCATGCAATTAAGTCTCAGGAATAAGCATATCCAAGGACTTGAACTTGATAAAATTTTAAGTGCAAAAGCAGAAGTCATTGCCAATAATGACGAATTTCGATATCTTGAGAGACTATTTGTTGTACGCAGAAGTTTTTATATAGCCTTGTCACACTAGATGAGCTGCCTGATCATTTTAAAGAGGCCTCAAAACTTTCCAATCATAGAAAAGATAAGAACATACCTTAAAAATTACTTAGTAACTTGAAGAGCTTCTTCGATACGTTGAATGAGCTGATTAGCATTCAATGCTCCCTCCTGTTGATATAACAAGGAAAAAATGCTAGAAAAATTAAAATTAAGTAATTGTTGCATTTATCAATGTATCCATAATTCCACCTCAAAAAAAAAAATCCAACTCTTTTTTTTTTGTCTTTTCTTTTGGGCCCGATTAGCATTCCTAGTTTTGTTTCTTCAAAGATAGCAGTAAGCCTAACATCTCTGATGTCAACATACGGTTTACTCCCTGAGGTCTTGCATTGGCTTTGACTACACCAGTACCAAAAATGGTTAGAACTAAGATTCATAATTCTCAGAAGAACGTAGCGACAGACATTTACACAGACTCCAGATCTCTAAATTGGGGATTGCTTTGAAACAGTTTAGCACTGTAATACTCATGAAATTTTCTATATGGTTTTCTTTCCTCTCCTCCCAGCCATAACAATACCTTTCTCCTTCTGAGCAGAAAATCTTAAGAAACTAAAAGAAAATGGAAAGAGGATTTTGAACTGGAAATCCTTTTTAGTTTATAAAAAGAAGGTGACAATTTTATAACTTACAAATCGGTCGCATGGTTTGCCATCCTTGAAAATGATGAAAGTAGGCAAAGCCTCAATGCTGTATTTGCTCGCGATATTAACATATTTCTCAGTGTCGATCTTCACCACTACTATCTTGTCATTTAGCCTCTCACTCACTTCTTCTAGGACTGGTACCATGAACTGACATGGTCCACACCTATAATTAAACAAATAAAGATACAAACAAATTTAAGCCAGCAATTATGTCAATTATACCTCAGTTGAGACTAATGTTAAAACTAAGCCGGATTCAGCATTTAATCACAATATGATGTACTTCATTGTTGAATTTCCCTAATAATATCTTGGTTTCAGCTTTCAAGTTACTTCTTGTTAGGATTTAAACAAACATACAAAAAAATAATAATAATCAAATTCATAAAGAATTTGACCAACGTATTTTAAGTCTTTGCAGAGCATGTCCTTACCAGATAATGGACTGTATCAATGCCCAGAATTTTGTAGCTGCTATGTACAGCAAAGTCCAATTTGGTCCTCAAAATGTTGCAGATTATTACCCAATTCCATTAAAACAAAATGTAAAACTTAAAGCAGTTTGACAATTATATATTGCAAAACATAGAACCCCTTTTTTTTCATATTAACAGAAACTCCTGATTATCACCGTATAACAAACAAACCTGCTTTTAACATACAAACTTCTAAATGTTTAACAGGCATTAAACATTGAAACAAAACACAGAGAAATTTCATGTGAATAAAAACATATACCAAATAAGTGAATAGGAACGTATTAAATAAAAGGGAAAGAGACAAAATGCACACATTCATAATTATAGGAAAGAAGATAGAAAGATGGACGAGGAGGAAGAAATCTTGATATTACCAAGTTGCATAGAAGTCAACAAGCACGGGCTTATCTGATTGCGCAAGTAATTCATCAAATGAGGAGAAGGTTTGCTTCTTTGCTTCAATCTATCAGAAATATCACTTTATTAGTACATTGAGCTAGCAATATAAAAATACAAAACAAATACAGCAAATTGAAACTTTCATTGTCTGTGATAAACAGAACAAATACTGTAAGGTGGTGCATGGGCATGAACAATGCTTGTACACGTGCAGATTGGCAAATTTTGTAGAAAATACTATGAAATCCATACATATCTTTTGGTTTTCAACAGCAATCATTCCTCCTTTAACAATTTTCATTTTCTTCTTTCCTAATTTCTTTATTTTTTTTTCATTTAATTGTGAGTGCTCGGTGGCGAAACTAAGGAGGTTAGATTTGGGACAGTACAAAAAGTAGCTGAAAACTAAAGAATTGCTAAATTGGATAATTACTCGAGTGGCAGTGCGGCGGGGAATCACGGCCGCGAGTCGCGGGAATCTCGACGGAGAGCAGAGGTGAGGCGCGGCCTGGAACGAATGGACGGCCAGGAATTTTGGAGTGCGTAGGACGGAGCCGATCGGACGGACGAGATTAAGTGATGCTGTTGAAGACGAAATCGCCATCCGGTACTCTTTTCTCCGGATATTTTGGACCTACGAGTCTGCTGGTAGTTACTTTCTTGTTTCTCTGGGCGAAGAGGATATTTATATGGCTTCTTTCGCTAAGTAATCTCAAATTCGAGATTTTTTTATAAACCATAATTAAAAAAAAAAAAACAATTTTACCAAAACAACATGAGTGTTTCAAAATTTTGAAAAACCATAAGAACCGAGATTTGAATTCAGTCTCTCTTTCTCAGACTGAAAATAAAATTTGGTCTTCATTTATTTCCAATTTTTTATCACTTTTTCACACCCATATTTGTGTGTAACCGTTTGTGCTGCAAACCACCCCAAGACCGAATTAAAATTTCGGTCCATGCTGGAACCGAAATTTTAATTCGGTCTTGGTAATTTTTTTTTTTATTAATTGGTTGTAAACGAAAAAAATTGAGTTTCAAAAATTCAGTTCCATTATACATTTCGGATGAACCAAAATTATTTTGGTTCATAAACAAAATAAAATTAAAATTAATTATTTTGGTTCATAAACGAAAAAAAAAAAAAATCATGAGACTGAATTTAATTTTCGGTCTTCAAGGAAGACTGGATCACACTCGGTTTTGAGTGCGCACACTAGATCTGCACTCTCTGTCTTCATTGAACATTATCGGTAATTCGTGTGGTCTTTTTAAGTCTTTCATCACCAATGTCAACGACATCTCAATAATTTTGGTTAAATAAATTAATTACCCTAGAAATTATAATTACAAATCTAAATTAATAAGCTACTATAAATATAAATAAATATTTAAAAAAGGGTTCAGTGGAAAAAATAACTAACAAAAGTTGAGAGATGATGTTTGATCTGATCGGTGTAAAATTCACTATATTAGTGGATTTAAATAGTATCATTAAGTGCGCACACTAGATTTGCACATCCATAAAATGGTGTTTGTATAGTCCGAGCATTGGCCATTTTTGGTATGGGAGACGAGGGTGTCCGATGCCCATCAGACCAGAACAGTGTTTGATGGGTGGTTTCTACCGTCCGATGTACTTCAAAATTTGTGCGCACGTATATTAAAACAAACATCACGGATATTAAAGTGATGCGCACAGATTTTGAAGTGAATCAGACGGTATCGGACACCCATCGAACAGACTCTGGTCCGATGGGCATCGGACACCCTCCTCTCCCTTTTTGGTACACATACTGGGTCGATTTTTTAATTTTTTTTAATATCTAACATTAAATAAAAAATAATACAAATATTTGAATTTTTTTAAAAATGCCCAAGACTGCTGAAAAGTTTGACGGTCGAAAAAAGAATTGGGCCTTCAAAATTTTTGACTACCGGGTAACATAAATTATTCACTTGATTTCTGTGATTTCTGTCAGAAACCTTTTTTTTATATTTATGGTTTTTTATTTAATTAGAAATTTTTATGATTTTTTTATTTTTTTAAATATTATAATATTTCATATATTTTTTTCGAAGATATATGGAATATTGTATAATTTGATTTATTAGAAAGACGGTAACAAATAACTTAGATTAACATTTTTCAGGCCAGATTTTTTACAGCTGAAAGAAAAATTAAAATATTTTCTTTGTGTACTACTGGAAAAAAATAAAAATATTTTGAATCTAAGTTATTGATCCTGATTCAAAACTCACTTCTGAGTAAATAAATAAAATATTGTGGTCGTTCTAAGTATGTTTAAATTCTAAGATATTGTATATGTTTCGAATTTTTTTGAAAATAAATCATTCCGTCTGACAAAATTAGAGAATTTTTTTTCGAAAATAGAAGGATCATGATATTTTATGAATTTACATAGAAGTGACTTTTGAACCGGGATCTATAAAGATTCAGAACATTTTTATTTTTTTCCAGTAACACGCAAAGAAATATTTTATTTTATTTACAGCTATGAAAAATCCGATTTGAAAAATATTGACCCGGATTATTTATTGCAGTCTTTCTAATAAATCAAATTATATAGTATTACATATATTTTTAAGAAATATTTCTAATATTTTAATAGGAAAAATAACAAATAAAAAAATTTCTAATTAAATAAAGAAAACCATAAATATAAAAAAAAAAGGTTTATGACAGAAACCAGTAAAAAAATTATGTTACTCGGCTGTCAAAAATTTTGGTGGCCCAATTCTTTTCTCGGCTGCTGAAATTTTCGGATGTTTGGTATTCTTAAAATTCTTCATAATATTTGAGCATTTGTATTATTTTTTATTTAATGTTGGATATTAAAAAAAAATCAGCATACTGGGTCTACATTTAAGTTATCATCCAAGATTTAAATCATGCTAATTTTGAATTTTTGTTATTTTTAAATGCTAACTAATAAAACCGGATCTCCGAATTTATAGAGAACAAATTACGACATTAAAATAAATTAATTAATTAAATGAAAGACATGGGGACGTGTAAATATTTTTTTTATCAATAAAAAACCGTAAGATGGCACGTTGCCACCTTACCCTGAAAAAAAAAAAAAAAAGACACAGTAAACTGTAAATTTACATATAATTCGGTGCCAGTGTCGATGCTTTCGAAATTCTTCTTTGATTCTACGACGGTAAATTGTCAGCTTCTATCTCAAAAGCTAGAAGCTGACAACGTCAGCAACTTGGCATTATCGTTTTGAGTCTTGGACTCTCGGGTGCTCATATTTTCTTCATCTTTATTATTTTTGTAAATTTAAACTGTGGCAAAAAAAATATTATTCCTGAAAACTATTTTTGGACTAAAGACTGTGATCCACTTTTTTTTTATGTAAATTATGTATACTTAAATTGGTTATTATTGGAAATTACTTTCCGTCTCTTTGGAAAAATAATAATAATTAACATTCTGGATGTACGTTAAAACAGTACATACAAACTTTTTTTTTAGCATCAGTACATATAAACTTAAATGCGCGTCAAAATTACCGTATTAAGATCTACATAGTATCGAGTTTATATCCTTTCACGATAAATCAAAATCAATAGACTTGTATCAATCATCTTCATCGTCTATTCTAATTTAATGATAATAATTAGGGTAGTTAAGAAGTTCCTTTCTTGTCCTTGGCGTGACGACTCTGAATTCAGAAAACATGCAATCAAGTATTTTTTTTTTCCCGACACAAGAGCTAAAAGTCTAATGAATTTGATTCGGTATCTAGTTTGAATCGTTTAATATCTGCGTTAAAATATACATGTTCAATTTAAATTTACGGAATAATTTATACTTTAATTTTCTATATGAAATTTGATGTAAATCAAATGATTAGGATCGAACATCAAATCCAATTGAATATGATATCTATTAAATATTCCATCAGATATACATCAAATATTCTCGTTATCTCAGCATGTCGATCTATATAAAAGTCGCGAAAAAGTAATTCTCGTTTCAAGTTTCAAGATTTTTTCCGCAAATATTTAAATAGTAATCCGAAATAAACTTTATATACTTTTTTTTTTTTTTTTTAAAGTTTTAGAATTAGATACTCAGACGAACTCTATTGTTGCAAATTCTCACATATATAACACGAATTGCATGGAGACAAATTCTAAGTTTCTTTTTAGACTTAATTTTAAAATTTATTGGTACATGTAATTAACTGTTTCAGCAATAAAATGGAATTTCAGTTTCTTTTATTTTTTTAATTTATTGAATTAATTTCAAACGATAAATTCAAATGTTTGAAATTAGTCTACTTCATCTGTGATCTGTTTCCATTCAAATTTATAAAATTTTGAATTAATTTAGTATAAAGTTAAGTGGTTAAAAAAGTATTATAAGTTAAATTTAATTTGTTCATTTATTTATCATTTTTTCAATAGATGTCAAATCACTGTTTTTGTACCTGTTAATAATACAGTAAAAAAATTTAAAAAATATAAATTTTGTCTCCAAGCACAATTTAATATTAATATGGTGATATGGTGATATGTTGAGTAGTTTGAATCGTTTCTTTGGAATATGAAAACGGAGATATAGATATGAGACATGATGAAGCATGAAAGACATGAAACATTTGAATTCTAAATACAACAAACAAATAAATATACTAAATACATCATACACGTAATATCACAAAATAAAAAAATTATAATTTTTTATCTCCTTATTTTTAATAATATGAATTATTAATAAAATAAAATGACTTAAAAGTATTATATAATTTTTATCATAAATTACTAATTAAAAATTATATAAATATTCAATAAATTAATTGTATCACAAATTATTAAAAAAATATATAAAACGTTGTATAAATCAATATAATAATAAAATAAAAATTATTTAGTTATACGTGTATATAAAAATGTCATATATAATTTTATATTTATTAATTATTTTATAATGAAACAGAAACAAAAAAAATGGTTCTTATTTATACCATTGTCTAGTTAGTGAACCAATGAATGTATGAAACCTATTTTCCTTATCGAGTTAACAAAGAAAAAGTGTTATGCGTTCCAATTCGCTACCAATATCATATCATGTAAAACCCCTAATCCTTTGAACTTGAATCTGGTCCGTTCGTTGTATATTGAATGTTAAAGGATCCGGTGCATAATTACAAGTTTGAACCGGATTGACCTAAATATGATCGGACGGTTCAGATTCAATTTCAAACGGTGAGGTAACGCAGACAATCCAGACTCTATCATTCACCACTCCTTATTGGCTGATTTCAATAACGAGAAACCCTAAACCTCTTTGATTGCTACTAATTCACCGACTAACTGCTCCTCGTCCCCGCCACGCCAATAATGGCGGATTCCCAATCCCCATCAAACCCTAATCCCGTCTCTAAGAAGTCCGACCTATGCGAAGAGTGCGTAGAGAACAAATGGAAGTACAGGTGCCCGGGCTGTGGCCTCCTGTCGTGTAGCGTTCCCTGCGTTAAGTCGCACAAGGAGAGGCTTCAATGCACCGGGAAACGGCCTCGCACTGATTTTATACCCATTTCTCAGTTCGATGACAAAGCTCTCTTGTCAGGTCCGTGTGTGTGTCAACCCCACCTACTATATAATATACACTGAAAATGATTTAGTTGAACTCTAGTATACTAATATATTGATGGTATCAGTTAATGTACAGTTTGCTTCCATCTGGTCGTGGTAAGCAGAAGTTACTTTGTTTAAATAACTGAGATTCTATTTAATGAAACTCACTCATTCTAGGATTGCATAATTCAGTTCCTGGCGTGTCACTATAGATAGTTAGCTCCACAATTAAGAACTGCTGACTTAAATGTTTTAACCTGGGTGAATGTTTTGAATTTTTGAGTTGAACCTGATTTTGCCTCAATTTTAATTCCATTGAGTCTGATTTGACCCAACATAACATTTTCTGTTGATGCGAATTATCATCCTTTTTCATGATCTTTGTTGTCATGGAAACAGATTACAACTTTTTGGAGGAAACAAAACGGGTTGCGGAGGCGGCCCGTAGAATTATATCAGGTTTCGGGGCTAGCTATACTGGTTATTTGCCACATAAACTCCAAATTTTAAGGAAGGCGGCCTTTAAAAGGAGAACCACTCTCTATTTTCTTCCGAAGGGAATGTCAAAAAGAGAGTCTAACCAGTCTCACTTTGACAGAAGGTCCGAGTTCTTATAATCTGCTCTTGTTTAGTTATTGTCATTTAGTAGTATGGTTAAGTTCCACTTTATACCATTAAATTATAGTTAGTTTATAATGATCATTCATTGGGTCATGTTTTTTTTTTTTTTTTTTTGCAAAATTTGACTGAAATGGCTGTAACTGAGGATAATAAAGTCTACTTGGAATAACTGGGGAAATTGAAGCTTGAGAATTGATACAGCATAATTGGAAACAGATATGGTCTAAATGGGTCTGAAATGTGTTTTGCTCTCGAATTAACATTTAAATCTTGCTCAATTTACCTATTTTGTCTGATGAGCCATTAGTTCCATCAAATTTTGTGTCATTTAACCCTCATATTTGTAAGCCTCTGACACATTAAACAAAACTAGGCCTCGATCCCCATGGCCATGCAACTGAGTACCAAAAGAACTCGATATTATGTATGATATTTTGCATGCAAAACTTCAGAGGAGCTGACTTTCCTAATTGTAAGAATAATTTTTCTTTCAGAAGAGATTGCATCTACTGGACCATAGAATGGAGGTTTCATTCCGTGCATTCCACACTTATAGACCATGAGTGAGTTTCTAATTTTTGTTCCTTCGCTACAATTTGGCTGGTATTCTAAACTTTGACCTGTTTGGTACAGATAAGTAGTTGGCGACAATAATGCTCAATCAAACCTAAATTGACTCATAGACTGTGCTTTAAGTCTCAATTTGCCCTCAACTTGTTCTTAAGGGCCTGTTTGCTCCCTTGAATTTAGGTGGGAAGTAATTCAGTTTTTTTTAAAAGCTAAGAGAGGTGTTTGGTGACCTATAGCAAACCAAGGCTAACCGGAGTTGTGCTCCAATAAATACCTCAGATTCTTTGCCTTTTGTGAAAATCCAGTCTCGTAGTTTTGGCTGACATTGGATGCTTCTCTTCAATTATCTAATTGTACTGAAATGTAGCATATGGTACAATTTGTCATTTACCCCACTGGAACAATTACCAAGTATTCTAGGTTGGTGTACTGTATACATATGCAAAATGTGTTGTGCTGCAGTACATTATCATTGATTTGAGATATATTTTTGGAAGTAACAAACTAGAAAACAAATCACTGCTTTTTTGTTTTACCCAACTATGGTCTGACTTTTTTGTTTTACATTAAACACTTGTTCCTCTGGTTTCTCATGCCATCAACACCTTACTATGCCGTAGCTTTTGAAAATCTTACTCCTACCTTCCTGAGACCATGGTTTGTTATGAAAAATAACATCACAGGACAGGGCCTAAGTACCAAGTGAGTGGTGAAAACCTAAAAGCACTGTTGTTATATTCATGTTTAAATGTGAATATCACCTGCAGTTCTCCAGGGTTGAATAAAGTCAAAGATGACTGAGCTAACATTGATTGAGGGTAGGAGGGATGAAAGGAGGATAATACTATCAGATGGACTTCGAAAGAATATCCTGAAACTGTAAAACTTTTTTGAGTTAATTTCGATAAGATCAAGAGGTTGAGAAGTTTGTTTGGTGGAATCCCTTATCAGCAACATCTATTTCTTGATTTTTAACAAACAGACTAAAATAAATTACAAATTTGGGACGTTTACTAAGTAGATCAAGATATAGTGTTTTTGTTTATCTTTTCAAGTCCATCCAAGATCCAACCATACAGAAGGTAAGCCAGAAACCCCCTTCACTCCACTCCTTTTGCTTAACACAGACATGCTCCTGTACATCCTTAATAGCAAACAGAAGTCCATGTCCGAAATGATTAATACTAAAGGTGAAAAGGGGGTTGGTTGATTTTTGAGAATTTAATCCATCTACAATTTATTTTTCCAGTGTACCTGAAACTGAAAGGTTGGAAAGATTGATAGAGAAGCATTTATCTCCTACTCCATGGAATGACAACCTTACCTCTTATCGCAAGGTTCCTTTGTCGGACTTGAGATTCTTTGTGCAAAAGCATGCCAAGGTAAATTTCATAATTCTGTAGAGCTGATTGATTGAGAATTAATCTTGGTACAAGGAGTTGAGAGAATTTTTTCACAGATGTTTTGCAGTAAACAGCCACAAAATATAGCTGTGAATTGCAAATATTTGATAACTCGTGTTCTTTTTGTTTATTTTTTTTTTCTGAGAAAAGCAATTGCAGGTTAATGTAGTCTTCAAATGCAGAGACATAATAATTTTCTTAAAGATTATATTTGTTTTTTCAGACATCTAAGTCTTTGTTCAGGGAACTAGACATCAAATTACCGATGTGTTCACAGCTCAGAAGTGTTCTCATTTTAGAGCATCCAGTGATACATGTATATTTACCGACAGAGACACCTGATTTCAATATTGAAAAACGTGTAATGCCTAAGAATACTAAAGGTAGGGATGTGTATTCCTCGAACCAAGATAGCAATTTACTAGCTGGGGAACCAGCTGCGAAATGTAGTGTCTATAAAGAGGAGGAGATAGAGGAAGGTGAGACGGAGTCAGAGACGCGAGTTGTTGATTTGAGTGAACATGTAGCACAAGATAGCAAATTTGGGAGAGGTAAGAGGCTTCATCCTTGTATGTTTTCGTCTTTGGATTTTTTTTTTTTTGACTCAGGTACATAGAAATCTAAATGTTGCAAAATTGTAATTATACAACTATTAATTAAAAAGTCTAAGATGATCATTCTCGATATTTCTAATCTGCTTACATAACGTAATTTCCTGATAAAACTTAAGAAGTGGTTTTTATTGTGTGTAGGGTTTGTGCACTGGACACAGTTTTACAGTACCAAAATTTTGTTAAATGTATCTGCCTCCCATAAACTGTGGCCTATTGTATCTAGACAAATTACTACAAATCCTGCCGAAGTCAACTCAAAATCTACTTTGATATAATCCGGTAGAAATATGATATTAACTACATTGATGTAATATGAAAAATGAAAACTTTCTTTTGTCCTTCCTCAAATGGTCTGCTGAGAGGTGTATCTATAGCTGATCATTTTTTATTTATTTGTTTACTTATTGGGCATAATTAGCAGGGGCAGGCATGCGCAAGTGCAGTACGGTGGCGAGTCCAGCAAAGAAAGCGAGCCAGTCCCGCAATAGTACGGAAGGGACGATACAAGTAGAGGGACAAGGGCTTGATTTTGACCAGGAGGTCGAAAGGGCATACAGCGACCTGATAGGAGGAATAGACCCAGATGATTTCTTGTGTTTTGATGATGATGGTTTCATTAACAGTGTCCATAATTACGAGAATAACACTCCTGGTCCTGGACTTGGAGAGGAACTAGAGGATGGGGAGATCCATGCATAATCAGTAGCTTTTCTTTATCTTTTCGGAAAAAAATTTAAGAGCCGCTTAAACTTTGAAATTTTGGAAATATAGGACCTTTGTGGTGTTTTCAATAGGTTGAGAATTTAGAGTAACTATTGTTGCCCATAAAGTTCATTTTCTTTTATACCTGCTGAAAATTGAATGAAAAGAATGCAAGAAGTTAACCGTGGAAAGAGATTTTTGTCCGTTCTTTTAATGTGTATTCAAAATATATGTTATACAAGGTATATGAAATTTGGCACTGCCTTGTGACTTTTTGAGACATTTACGCATAGGGCTGCAAAGGAATCGAATCGGATCGAACTTATCTCAGTTTGAGTTTGGTTTGAATTAATTTCAAACTAGGTTTGGTTTGAATAATTTCGAATCGAATTTTTTACGAACTCAATTTTGAATCTTTTACGAACTTTTTTACGACAAGAAGAGTGATTGTAGTTGCTGAGAGTGAGAGGTGAAAGTCATCTAGAGTTTCAGAACTGAGAGCGAGAGTTAAGACTTACAAGTTATGACTTATGACTGGGTGGTTTTATGTTTTAATTTTTAAGTCATTAGTGAACATAAGTCATTAGTGGAAATTAACAGTTCATATTACTTTGATATTCGAACTAGAATAATTTGCGAACCTATTTCGAACGAATCAGGTCCAGTTTGAGTTTGGTTTGAATTAATTTCGAATTATTTCGAATTGAATTTTTTACGAACTTTTTCGAATCAAACTTGAAGCGAATCACGAACTACGAATTTTTTGTGCAGCCCTATTTACGCATATGGACTCGGGGTTAGTGTGTTTTCAGTTGTGATGGACTGATGGATATCCATCACTCTTTAAAATTTCTAAATTTTGTTCACAGCAACGGTTTTCTTTTCTCGTAATCTCTATCAATCTCAGCAACTGAGTTATTAAACCAAAAACAGAGGCATACGTAATAAACCAAAAACAGAGGCATACGTAATAAACCAAAAACAGAGGCATACGTAGTGCTAATTAGAGTTGGTGCATAATCAATATACGACCCAGCTAGCTAGACATTTTATTTGTGCCAATTGATTTTGAGGCAGAGAAGTTAATAAATTGCAATGTCTGACGACTACAGCTGCAGCCAATTTCTAAATAAAATGGTTGACAACTTGACATACAGTTTCGGAGGCACCTCTGTGGCCGTAATATGCGCGTGACCGTAGTACATGATTGACTGTATCCGTCGCACCACAGAGAATCCTCTCTCAATTCTCATGCATCCAAACAAAGTAACCTTTTCTTCCTCGTGTATTTGAGATAAAAATATCCTAAAATCTTGGTAGAGATAAGGCTTTGCAAGCCTCACTGCACACTCATGAGAAGAACGTAACCAAATCCAATTGATAACTAAAAATTTAAGGGTTACCGGAAAACTTCTTGACCCCATGGCCATGGCGAACACTTCTCCTTTTCTTCCTACCTCAAAATACGAGAGCTTGGTTATTTCTTCAATAATTCAAAGCACGAGAAAACGAAAGAAAAGCTTGTCACTGCACGCCTCATCTCAATCTACACAACACCCTCCTCTGAACCTTGACTACCTCAAGCGCGAGTTTGCCGGGCCCGGCGTCAGCTTTGAGTCAATCGGATCAGGTCTCGGATGTTCTATCCGCCTTAAATTAGACAACAAAAGCACGGCCAATATGACAATGCCAGGTGGCATGATCACGTCATATCGGCCAATGATGTGGCACGGTGCCGTTGAGGAGGTGCTCCAAACAATAGTTTCCAACACTGACGATGGAACAGCGAAATTGCAGGGAGGTGTCTTTGTCGATTTTCAATGTATCGGCAAGGACGCTGACGTGTGGGCCCCACGGGGGTGGATGTTGCGTGGAGTTCAAGGGAGACCTAACCAATCTATCCAGGTGCGGCGAGTTCATAGTGAAGTAGTTAGTATAAACTAAAAGGAAAATTGTTTTTGTAGCCTGAAATAATTTCGCCAAGCTAGGCCTAGCACTGATTAAAAGTTTCATTATTCGTAAGATATATCTAAACAGAAGTAGATACTGGAGTTAATAAAAGCTTTATTTCAAAAGAAAAAAAAAATAATAAACAGTCAGCAGGCCTCAAACTAAAATTACTAGTTAAAACAAGCTACCAATTTGATGTCTTCAGAATTTGCTCAAATCAGACCCATTTTTTGTCCAATTATGCAACCAAGTCCTAAACCTACTTTGAATCAGTGAATCGTCAAACTAAAATTCTATACTAAATATGACTCCACTTATATCTAAATATAACTTCAAACTGAAACTTATGTCTCTACACATATATACGACTCCACTAATATCTGTCTAAGCTTGGCTCAATGTCCAATTCAAGGTACCTGCCCCAATTTACACCAATTTTTAAATTAAAGAAAATAGTTTATACAGAAAGAGGTCCATAGGTGATTGCGTAATGTACCAGTTATGTACCCAACAGAAACAATGTAATCAGTTTCAGATATTTGAATTTCTATTTCATTTGTTCTGATTTTCAGATAGAATTTTTTTGTTCATCTCCGTTGCATGGCAGTGAAGCCCGGTATGCAGTGACTCTTTGTCCAAACCTAATTTCCACTGAGCTCTCAATCACAAACAATAGTTTGTCGCCTCTTCACATCACGGGTATTATACTGAACCATCTAAAAGCGAGCACACCTGATGCAACTTACTTAAATGGTATGGAACGGTCTAGTTACTTTACCTGTGAGCCCATCATGTCAGAGTTGGGAATTGTCCCTGGGCCTACATCAAAGACTAGTCTGGGGTGGGCCGAAAAGGGGTTCGATGGATTTTTTGGAGGGAGGAGAGATGAGTTCAGAGGTGAAGAGAGAGAAGAGGAGAGTGACTCTGTGCATTTGACAGAGGAGTCATACCGATTCTATAGAAACTCACCCAGGGAGTTCACAGTCCTTGATAGAGTAAGTATTTATATTAGTTGGTCAAGTTCTTATTGTCAAATATCAAATATCAAACTTTTGTGCATGAACTGATCCTTACTGTTAGACAGTTTGAGTACAGTTTCGATCAGATAGCTTGCTTGTATTTTATTTTGAGTAGGTTCCTAAACTTTGCCTTTTGCCATGAATTAATTGGATTAGAAAGGAGAAAAGTACAGTCAACTGTCAGTCAAATGAAGTGATTTGGAAGGACCAGTGGCAGTTGGGGGGGAAATAGTTGGTGTGTTGATGAAATATGATGAGTTGTGTCAAGTTGTTACTCCTGTCAGCTTCCTTCGCTGTGTCGGATGGAAATAGTAGCAGAATGATTTCATCGGTACAAATAAAAAATCCAGCTGCTAGTGAAGGACAACTTAAAATTGAATGACTAATTGATTGCAGCTGGTTTTGGCTAAATTTTTGTTTCAACTACACAACTGGGGATCAATTTCATGAAATTTTTATTAAGTCATGGCTTAATCAAAAAGGGAAGAATCAATTAAGCCTCAGTCAGAGCACATAGCGGAAGAACTCCGTGTTGGCACAATGTCAAAAAATATAGTCAATTGGCATATCATGAACAAGAGTTATCTCCACAACTACTGCCAAAAATATAGGCCGTTTGATTCCGGATTTGGTTTCTGAAACTATTAATTTTGCATTTCAGCCCTTGACATTGTTTTACCTGTAACTTCAGTTCTCTTCCATTTTTTTTGCTTTCAATAAATGAATAATATATATGGTCAGAAACACTAAATCCATTCCACAATACTATTCAATTGCCTGCATCTAACAACTGGGGGGGGGGGGGGGGGGGGTGTGTAATACTTGCTAGCTTGGAAATTATGCTAGTCTGTATATCCACCGGCACAAATGAAATAACACTAATATTTGGAATAACAATTTGACCTTCATTTAACATTTGAATTTAATGGCAATGTACAGGGGAGAAGAAACTCCATCAAAATAGGAAATAATGGATTTGACGAGCTATATATCATGAGCCCGGGATCATTTCATGAATGGTATGGGCAATATGCTTATGTCTGTGTGGG
The DNA here is from genome assembly GCA_964058825.1 of Carex arenaria. Lineage (NCBI taxonomy): Eukaryota > Viridiplantae > Streptophyta > Magnoliopsida > Poales > Cyperaceae > Carex > Carex arenaria. The sequence goes on from CAXKVW010000232.1 coordinate 132,567, forward strand.
CCCCACTGTACAACAACCGGTTGTTTTGCATCCTGGAGATGTTTGGCATGGATCACAGTATTTGTACAACCCTAACATGTAAATGAATACTACTATACATATCAGTTGTCTTTCCTTCTATTGTCTGTTTTTTTTTTCTTTTTCATTTTGTTCTTTTTCCAAGGGAATTGGTGAGAAATGTAGATTGGACATTTGGGGCCGTGAATTCTCGGCTATATGAAACACTGCACAGTTTCTGCATTTAGTTTTGGCAACACAATCTCACAGTTTATAAATAATTGTATTGGTTTACAACAAATCTAATCAATAAAGTCAAACAGTATTTTCAGATTGTGATTGATGTTGTAATTTCTATGGATATTAGCATTTGCGGTACTGTGTTTCCATTTCAGAAACAGTTTTCTTTCACATCCTCTTCTGTACTTTTTTCACTTGATTTGTTTCCACCAGATTCATGCCGTTTTGGTATTTGTTTCATAGCCTTACAAATGACAAGGAATATATTTTGTGCATCATGTGCATATATGGTCTGAAAATTGCAAAGGTAAAATCCACAAGAAAGAAGCTAAAACAGAATTCGACAAACAATATCACATTCTATCGTACCATAATTTTTTATACTTATCACAAAAGATCCTTACCCTCACAGAATTTGGCAGTTAATAGTAGATATGCCATGCTAAAATTGAAGTCTAACAAGATACATATTCTTCAAGTGCCATGCTAGAGACAAGATTTTCTCCTACTTTAAGATTTTATACAATAATCTAGAAGGGATTTTTGGCCATTGCGTATGGCACATGTTTCTTCCATATGCCTCTTTAGTGTAGTCGTGCTACCGTCTTTAGGCATAGTAAACAACTTTTTGCACTTCTTGCATTTTAGTTTCTTTACTTCCAGATTTAACCCCTTCTGTTTCTTTTCAGTGACCACAACTTCTTCAAATTGGGCCCACACATCAGATCTTCTCCTGGTTCCCCCCATTTTTGCAGTTTTGTCAGTCTCCAAAACTTCAGCTCTCACCATATCTTCATTCTGAGAAGAGACCTGAAAATGAATTGATTGATAAAGATATCAGTAAGTAGAGTGCAACTGTCTTAAGGCTAGTAAACAACTTTTTGCACTTCTTGCAGTTAAGTTTCTGTACTTTAGAATTTAACCCCGTTTGGTTCTTTTCAGTGACCCCGACTTCAAACTGGGACCACACATCAGATATTCTCCTAGTCCCCCCCATTTTTGCAGTTTTTTCAGTCTCGGAAACTTCAGCTCTCGCCATATCTTCATTCTGAGAAGATACCTAAAAGTGAATTGATTGATAAAGATATCAATAAGTAGGTATGTGTTTCCAGTTGAATAAAGTGAAACAAAGATAATGGTATTCCGATATTAAGCACTCCTTCGGGATGAGGCCGAAAAAACATTGCAGTTTCATTTTGCTACAGCCACAGCCGAGCCCTATAGAAGTATGTACCGTGCTCACTACCATCCCTATATGGAAATTTTACCTAAAATGATGACAACAAAACACTTGGGCATGACAAAATAAAGTAGCTGAGAGTATCCTCTTAGTACTATATATAGCAGTCAATGCTCACATCCTGTAAGGGTAAGCAATTATTTAATACTGATCTAGATCGCTGTGTTTACCAAAGAAAAGCGTCCCTCAGTAGTAGTGTTATTTAAAAAGACCATGATTCTGCTAAAATACCATGTGGTGCAGTAATAGTACTGCTAGTAATCTTGTAATTCAGAGCATACCTGTTGAAGATGTGGGTGCTGTGCTTCAGTGTGCCTCTTTAATGCGGAGGTGGTGCCGCACTTTGACTTGGTGAAATACTGGTTACAGTCCTTGCATTTTATTTTCACAACCTTTTGTAGTATGCCATTGCTGATTTTAGAAGAAATTTCCACTTCTTCGAAGTGGGTCCACACATCAGATCTCCTCCTACCTCCCCCCTTGATTGATAAAGATATCAATAAGTAGATATGTGGTTCCAAATGAATAAAGTGAACAAAAATAATATAATTCTGATATTAAGCACTACTTCAGGACAAGGCCAAAAAAGCATTGTAGTTTCATTTTAGCTGTTATCTTTTTAGCTGAGCCCTGTAGAAGTATTTACTGCTCACTAACATCCCAATATGGACATTTTACCTAAAAAGATAACAGCTAAAAAGACCATGATTCTGGTAAAATACCATGCCACACAGCAGTGGTACTGCTACTAATCTTGTAATTTCAGAGCATACCTGTTGCAGGCAGCGTACTTCAATGTGCTTCTTTAATGCGGAGGTGGTACCGCATTTTGACTTGGTGAAATACTGGTTACAGCCCTTGCATTTTATTTTCACAACCTTTTGTAGTATGCCATCACTGGTTTTTGAAGAAATTTCCACTTCTTCGAAGTGGGTCCACACATCAGACCTCCTCCTTTTCCCATTTGCATTGATAGGTTCTTCAATTTCCACCGAGGTCTAATATACAAAAGAATTTAAGATTGATACAAATATAAACTTTTGAAAGCAACAAAGACCCTAAAACAGGGCAAAAAGGGGAAAACAGATTCACAACCAATTTTGCTATTAACCGCAAAATTAGTCATTCGACTATTCAGTTGTGCAATGCACCTCAATTTAACCTAATTTGAATCTACAGTTTTGCAATTGGACCTCAATTTAACCTAATTTAGCATACATAACCCAAATGTTGCACTCGATCAACTTAGGATTAAATTGAAATTCAATAACACGCAATGCAATTTGTTGTTTCGGTACAGTAGCAAATTTTAGCCATATACACATTTCTTCGCAATTTTTTTTTTGGCATATTACTTGCATGAATCACTATGATGTGAATAGAAATAATAACATATCGGTTTATTTCAGTCAGAACATAACATAAACTTAAAAGTATCTCTCTAAAATACCAGTTGAAAACTAACCCTAAAAAAAATAACAGTTGAAAAATGTGGGAATCAATGCAAAGTCAATTTTCGGACAGAAGGTTCAGAAAACTTATATTTTGCCAGCGGGAAACAAAAATCAGGAAATTTACACAGTAAAACTCTCATTTAGTCTCAAAGAAGTATATAACACTGTCATGCACAGCCCTTTTTTGTTCAAATAGGTGAATAATGCATGCCTTTTGAAAGATATTTACTAAAAAAAATATTGTAACGACTAACGAGTTAACGCTTTAATCAACCCTTCTTTTTCCTAAAAAAACCAAAGAAAGAAATTATGAAGTTTCTAATTGGGGAGCTCCAAGAATCTCAATACAAAAAAGCATTCCAAGATTTCAAAGAACTTTCAAGAAGCAGACCAACGAACTATAAAGAGCCGATACACAAAAAGAGAAGTTAAGATTGCATACACGATCCATTGTAGGAAGTTGAAGATCAGAGAGGTGATCTCGAATTCTTCTCCCCCAACCTAAACCTTCTGTTTATCTATCTCCGGAATTCCTTTTCCTTTGCTTTTATTTGGTCTTCTTTAAAGATATATCTCGATTTTATAGTTGTGATGAAAAACACAAGCAGTCCCTGCCCGCCAAAAAAAAATCGCAAAAAAAATCCTCCCGCGTAAAGTTATACATTTCCGAGGACGAGCCAGAGATCGAACCGAACTAACGAACCGAGCTAACGAACCGATCCAGTTCGTTAACAGCTCGTTTTTAGAATTTAGCAAAGTTAAGGGATGAAATTTCAAAATGACTATGAGGACCATGCGGGATCGGGGGTGCGGTACTGCGGCGTGAGGGGGCCGAGGAGAGAAGGAAGCGCCGCCGTGAGCCAGTGAAGCAGCAAGGAGTCCAAAGCTCTCAATTAATGAAGTTAGTATGTGGGAAGGCGAAGGAAGAATGGGAGTAGAATATAGTCTTTCATTTAAGTCGCTTGTTTTCCCTGCCTATGCTCCCTGTTTCTTCGTATCTATAAAAAGGAATATGCCATGTCCCCACTGTATAGGCTGTGTGTTTATCGAGCGGATGGGAAATTCAAAGAGGTTTGGATCACCGGTGAGGAGGTGAGGCCGGTTGGCAAGTGGAGAGAGGCAGTGAGAGCGAGGAATCACATCACCTGCGGAGCTCCGCAGTGTGGTTCTTTTAATCTGGTCCGATCATTTTGAACGGACGGACCAAATAAGATTTTGGCACGAATTTTAAAACACAATTAATACTGCTCCTCCATCATCCGAACACTCACCGACTGAGATTTAATCTAGACCGTCCGATCAGCTCCGCACAGCTCCGCAAGTAAAAAACTACGCAGAGGATGCTGGTCCGTGAGAGCAAGATTGCGAGAAAGAAGAGGTTGAGGACGAGCAAGTCTGATCTAAACTCGAACGAACGCGTATCCTCTGCATTAACTCAAAAGGGAATCTCAACCGTCCGATTTTAAACGGACTCAATCCGGCTACTGCCTATACTATAGGAGTTTTTCAATATTAGTGCAGATCTAATCTGCACGAATCTCAAAATAAATCGAACGGTTGAGATTCATTAACTCAAAAGATTCCCTTTTGAGTTAATGCAGAGGATACGCGTTCCACTCGAACTCGGTTCATGAGCTAAGATCGAAAGTCAGCTTGTTAGCAGAATTTGAGGGTGACGAGTTGCGAATCATTGTAGAAAGCGGTTAAGCGGGGGAACGGGATCTGCTGCGATTATGAACAGTAATTATAATTCTAAAATTTCTGCTTGTTCAAAAAATAAAAAATGTATAGATAGATTTGGAAATCTGAATAAAAAATGTATAGATTTCTACTGCGGTTAATTATTTTGTAACCGATTATTTTGTAATCGATTATTCTAAAATTAATGTATAGATAGGCTGTAACCGATTATTTTGTAATCGGTATAGATAGATTTGGAAATCTGAATAAAAAATGTATAGATTGTTAAATTAATTTCAGATTTTGTATATTTATAAAAATTTCTAAACACGAATAAAATTGATTCTAAAACGAGAATAAACCACTTTCACCATTTTATTGGATCCATCATTCATCTCTATCTCCATAATCTTTTATTTTTTAAGTCAGAATGAGAAGCGTTGGATCAACCTGAGTAACCCTTCACATTCTTTTTTTTTTAGGAACAGTCCGTTGGCACTCTTGCTTAGCCGATTTTTTATTAATAGAAAAATAAAATAAAAATATTGAAAATGAGATAAAAAATTATAAATTTTAAAATATAGTAAGAACGTTATAATTTATGACGTCCTAGACACTATAGTTGAACGTTAACGTTCAATTAATCTGATTGCTAATTAATTAAAAAAAAAGATGTCGTAGCTCGCCGTTATAGTCTATAACGTCCAGCTACAATATATATGTGTGTGTGAGGAGAGATCAAGTTACAATAAAGTTACGACAATGGTTTTTTTCATTTTTAAAGTCCAAATTGTCGATCCAAACCGTTCAATATCATTATCTAAATAAAATGTGCTTCCATATCAAATTTTACATTTTTTTGAATTTTTTTACTGTTTAAATTCAATGTCTGGAATTACATTTTTTTTACTAGTTTTTGTAAAATACTTAATAAATAGTAAAAAAATTCCAAAAAAAATGTAAAATTTGATTTGGAAGCACATTTTATTTAGATAATGATGTTGAACGGTTTGGATCAACGATTTGGACTTTGAAAATAAAAAAAACCGTTGTTGTAACTTGATCCCTCCTCATATATATATTTTTTGTTTAAATTTTTAATGTACTTCAATTTTAAATCCGTGGGTTATTGAAATAAAAGATGGTTTTTATGGTCTCATAATCCATATCAAATTAATAATATTCTACTGTTATGCTATTTTATTTTTATTTTTGATCAGATTTTGTTTCACGGTATCGTCTTTTGATAGTACCAAATTAAAAAAAGTTACTGTAGCTAGATGTTATAATAACGTCTAGCTACAGCTTTTTTTTCTGCAAGTTAATTAGCAATCGAATTAGCCAAACATTATAGACTATAACATCCAACTACAGTATTATAGATGTTATAGTCAATACTCAATAACATTATTTCTATATCTTGAAAATTTATGATTTCTATTCCATTTTCGATATTTTCTATTTTATTTTTCTATAAATAAAAAATCGACTTGCTTAGTTGCTTCTCTTTTGTTTTGGGTTGTCGATTGGAATTTTTTTATAAACCATAATTAAAAATAATAATTTTATGAAGCCAACATGATTAATTTTTTTCTTTACAAAAACTATAAGAACATAAATGTTATTTTTGTCTGCTATTTTCTTTCGGGGCCGAAATGATATTTCGGTCATTGTGATTTTACAATTTTTTTATAAGAACATGTGTAGCCTTTGGTGTAAAATTATATTGGATCAAAATGTCATTTCGGTCCAAAAAAAAATCAGCGCACCAAAATGACATTTCAGTTTTTATAATCTAAAAAAAAAGGTCATATTAAAATCATTTTTTTTAGGAGGAATTTCACGTGTACCCCTCAAAAACTTCAAAATTACATATTTCCCCCTCTAAATTTTAAAATTACGTATTTACCCCTCCAAACTTCAAAAAATCACATATTTACCCATTTTATTGTATTTTATATTAAAACACATTTTAAATTCATAAAATACCCATTTTACCCTTTTATTAAAAAGCAAAAAACATCAATCTCACTCAAATTTGAATATAAAAGGTTTCTTTACCGTCTGAATTGCTTTAAGATCAGTGTGTGCTAGGTCAACACGAATCTTGAAGCGAACATGTACAAATATTGAAGCAACATGCATAGATCTCAATGTGATGCACACAAATCAAATTGCTTTATGCACATATCTTATTGCGATGCGTGAAGCCAATATGCACATATCTTATTGCGATGCGTGCGGATCAGACAGTAAATGAACTATTCAGATTCAAATTTGAGTTCGATGAGGTGTTTTATATTTTTAATAAAGGGTAAAGTAGGTATTTTATAAATTTAGAATGAGTTTTATTACAAAAGACAATAAAATAGATAAATATGTGAGTTATTGACGTTTAGAGGGGCAAATATGTAATTTTAAAATTTAGATGGGAAAATAGGTAATTTTGAAGTTTTTGAGGGGTACACGTGAAATTCACCTTTTTTAATTATGGTTCTGCCGATTGCCGAAGCCCCAGGTTTCCAATTTTTAACCCCTTGCCCCCGAGTCCGGATCCTCTGCAATACCTCACTGTTTATATTTAAATTCGGACCGTCCGATCGGAATACGGGCCAACCCGACCTAAGTATGTAATGTGTGGTTCCTTTGAGGTGCGTACTAATATATAATGAACGGATAGGATTCAAGATAACCGTCTGAAGTACCTTACGAGTTACGTGAACTGAATCTAGCCCCCACCCGTCTTTTCAGAATTTCAGTTCGGAATTGGACACCTGCCTCTCATAGAGTCATAAGTCTGCAATTTTCCTTTTTATTACTTTTTTTATTTTGGAAATCTTCACAGTTTCTCCCTCACCGATGCGCTTCGTAGTTTGACCCTGAGAGAGAGAGAGTGAGAGGTTTTAGCAAAAAGAGAGAGATTAGATTTGAGTCGATCGACAAAGCTCGTGACAATGGAGAAAAGTAGATGGATTGCGTGGGGAGCGGCGGTGGTTATATTCGGGGTATTAATGGTGGTCACACCCAAAATCCCTCAATCGGAAGAATATCACGATTTTGCAGACCAGCGGAAACTCCTGTTTGGTGAATTTTTCATTCCATTTTCCATAAAATTTATATGTTCTTGTGTTCTATCACAATCCTGAGGAGTAACTTCAGTTTTAACTTTTTAGATAAAGGGATAATTGTTGGTATCCCCATTGAAACATTCTAAATTTCGTATTTCCCCATTCTCAATTAAAAAACTTTCTTATTTTCCCTAATGTTGATTTAATCTGAATTTTTGAGTTTAATTTAGCATTTGTTTTTTTTTTATTTAAAAGTTGAAATATCTATTTTAGATGGGTTTCAACACAAAAAATATTGTAGGCAATAGGAAAAGTCTATACTGAAAATATGCACTGATCTGGCCCAACCATGGCTGGCAACTTTATTTAGCATCTGTCCTTTTTCTTACTTCTCTTTCTTTTGCATTTGGGGGGTGGGGGTTTGCACAGCTTCATTGTCATTTTGAGCTCTACTTTCTTTGTATTTTTTTTGTGCTTCGTCTTTTTTAATGCTTCCTCATGGCTTCTTTGCTTTCTCACAGGAATTCCTAACACCTTAAATGTGATATCAAACATACCCTTCTTCTTTGTTGGCATTATTGGTCTCGTCCTTTGTTACTGGAAGAACTATTTTCAGCTAAGGTAATATTTACTGCATAAGGATCAAGATTATTGTACCAAGCTTCTATTTAGCAACAATTCAGCTTTAGGATGGTATGATAAAATTTCATTTGTTAAGAGCTTATTGCAGAACTATGTTGTTTGTATTCAATGTTACCTTGGATGGGTATGGAGAGTTGTTTTAGCTATTTAACAGGGTTTAGGATATATGTATTACTAGAGCGGCATCAGTACTTGTACTGATTGATTTTATCTGATCTGTGCCAATTTGCAAGTCATGCATGAATGTTAATGGCAAATGAGATGATCCCATAACGCTATGTAAACCTTGCATAGAGCGTCTGTTTAGTCACCAATCGTCTTGATTTACTGGATATAAGCATGCAGAGCACTACATTTCTTTTTCTTTTTTTAAAATGAATAGATATTGTTTCTTTGTTTTTCTCTTATTAATTTCTAAATTGAATAGCTTACAAGGAGAATTATGGGGATGGACATTATTCTATTTGGGTGTCACAGCTGTTGGTTTTGGGTCCTCCTATTACCACCTCAACCCCAATGATGCCACACTTGTGTGGGACCGTCTACCTGTAAGTTCTCTAAAGCCAACCCTTCTTTGTATCAATATTGCTCGGAGAAACTTTGAGGTTAAATTAGGTTAAGTGTTGATTGCATACAGGTAGTATAAATGATGGTTTAATTGAGGCAAAATTGGTTTAATTATGAGTTGTTAATATTAAATGAGCAGTGCTAGCTAGTTTTAAATCAAACTTTCCTCTTTGCTGGTAGAGAATGCTTTAGTTGGAAATGCTTGATTGAAATAGTGAGGCTTTATTGTTGCATTTGTTGGAACAGATGACAGTGGCCTTCACATCGATAGTGGCAATTTTTATAATTGAGAGGGTTGATGAGAAAAAGGGCACTATTTCCCTATTGCCTCTTGTCTTGGCTGGTGTTTTGAGTATCATGTATTGGAGGTAAGTTTTTATTTTATTCTTTCTTTCGTTTTGAGTTAACTAAATGAATTTGTTTGGCTTTATTTAATTTGAATCAATTCAACTTTGTCATTTTCTCATTCTCTCACCCTTAACCTTCTGGTCTATACACTTTAGGAGCTATGAAAATTTCATATCTACCTGGTTTAAAGCCTCAAATATCAGGTCTACCCTGTAAAAGTATTGCTTACTGCATGATCACTTTTTACCCTGTAAAAGTCCATAGTCCTCGGGAATATGTGCCTGAATAACTAAGGGAGATGTAATTGGATATGCATTGGAAAGGCGGGGATGGGGTTGGAGGTGGGGCCGTATAGATTTTTGTGGAAGCTTCTCTCGAAGCCAATGAGACTAATTTGATTTGACACAGATATAGAGCAAGGGTGTAGCTGATACTTTCAATATAAATGTATGGTCATATTATAGGGCATTTGTAGGGACAGACAGGAAAGATTTTCATACCTATATTCTATTGTGTTTGACTATCTATTTTCGAGTGTTTTTTTAAAGTGTACTTTGTAATCACATTAGCTGCTTATGTTTGTGTAGATACTTTGATGATTTGAGGCCATATGCTGCAGTGCAGTTTGTTCCTTGCATAGTTATTCCAGTCATGGCCATCATTATTCCTCCTATGTACACCCATTCGAGTTATTGGCTTTGGGCGGCAGGTTTGTTACAAATATTCTTCTGGTAAAACAAGGATTTGGTTAATGTACTGGAATTTACCTGACCGAGTCTTAATTTGAGTGTAAATAAACAAGCTTCCTGATGTATAAATCGAATACTAATTGTACAACTGAGAATAATTGAGGCAATTTGAGAATCAGTTGTACTTGTCCGAAGAGAGTAGCTGTACAAATTTAGGTAATTTAGGGTTAATTTAGCTTAATTTAGCTAAGTCTGGGCCTTTTATATTATTTAAGAGGGCTCTTGTGATATATGTGATATTTGCATGCTTGTACGGTTCTGGGTATTTCTCCTACATGTAAAATGGCTACTTTATTTGACATTTTCATAAACTTGTTTTAAAGAGGAATCTCGCAAAATTAACTTAATTAAGTAGTATGAATTCTAGGGTTTTATCTCCTGGCTAAGGTAACGGAGGCGATGGATAAGCCAATATACAAGTGGACCCACCAGATTGTCAGTGGACATACCCTGAAGCATCTGTTTGCGGCCATGGTGCCTGTTTATCTAACCCTAATGCTTGCTAAAAGGACCATAGAGCTTGACCGGTACATATCTCTCTTCATCTGTAGTTTATTCTGATCGTAAGACCAGGTCTGTATTGAGCAGTAAACCTGTAGTAACTAAGGACACTGATACTGCATTTTGGTAAGGTTTCAATAATACCATACATGACTACGATTGGGTTTCATCTACCCCAACTTGTTTGGGACGAAAGGCTTGGTGGTGGTTGTTGTTTAATAATGCCATACATATGCTACCTGGTACCCCTATGTACTGGTCAGAATCTCAGTATGTTTGAGTTGGTATATTGTCAGTGTGTACAGAAGGTGCTGGTTCTTAACTACCAGTTGATGCTTTGAACCTCTTCTATAACGACTTGACAATGCTGAATTTTGAAACTGTGATATTAAGAAAAAAAGTGGGTTTGGGGTATGACTTCATGCACTCAACTTTATTTCTTCCTTTGTAATTTTACAGGAGGAGTTTGTTGACTATATGGAAAGTTCGTTTGGTAGAAGTGAAAGAACGGAGGAGGTTCAAGTCAAATTCAACAGAGACTAGTTTAGATGTTGAATACTCGGCTGTTTCAGCTACGAACGAGTAATTCAGAGTTTCATGCAATTTTTTGTGTGCTTGATTTTAATAAAAAAAAACAAGATAGATAAGTTAGCCTAGTTAGTTATCAAAGTCTCTTTCTTTTCTTTTGTAAATATTATTAGCAATAAGATCCTCTGCCTTTTCTTTCCTTTGACATAGTATCAAGAAAACAAACCAATAAAATGGGGGATATAGATTGCCCCCCCCCCCCCCCCCCCCCCCCCCCCCCCCCCCCCCCCCCCCTCCAAAAAAAAGATGTCTTTATGGTAAGTAAATTATTTAAATGACTACTACGTTCTCGTAGTTGGTAGGATATTGTTTTCTTAACCAATTAATTATATACATCCCTAATAAGGGGGATAAATTTTGCTGTGAATCAGTGATTCATTGTTGGTAATTGCCTACTATTTGAAAGAAAAAAAAGAAAAAGAAAATCAGGATCACCTTAGCAGTTGACTCTATTTCCTGTCTTTAAAATTACCTTGATGTGGTAACCACCCTTTCATATGATACACAATTCGATCACATTTATCTTTGCAAATACTGGAAGTTGCTATACCATTTTGGTAAATAATATTTTTCTTTGATTTTAACTAGTTGTTTTGGGCACAATTTTTTTTTGACGGTAATTAGTTCTTTTATTTTAGTGATTCTGCCGAAATTTTTATTTTCGGCTACTCAGTTAAATCCCAATTAAATAAACGCCACCCATACCAAATTAATTCACAAAATGTCACTCACGCGTGGACTGGATCTACGCATCAAATTTGGCTGGTGCGCGGATTGAGGAGGCGTATCAAACTGAGGAATTGTAATGTTTTTTCTGTTTTGGAATATCAAACGTGCACCATTTTTTTTTTTTTTTCTGTTTTGGAATTGTAATGATTTTTAAATTTAATCTTTCAAATAATATTTTGTTCTCGATTTTGATAAAATTATAATGTACGTCGTATTCCCAACGTATTGTGGTATGTCAGGCCTATTGTATTGGAATCATACGATAATATACGGAGAACATATGATAAGTAACATAAGGAGAACATACGCTAAAAGTAGAAAAGAAGCAAGAATATCAAAATATAAGTCTCAAATATTTAAATAATATTATAAAGGGAGAATTTCATATATACCACTCAAAAATTGTGAAATTACATATTTACCATCAAAATTTCTATAATTACATATTTACCATTCAAAACTCTAATAACTCACATATTTACTCAATTAATAAAAATCTGAGAATAATTAGAGATTAATTAAATTTAATATTATAAACAATATAATTAATAGTTGAATTAGTCCCTTCCCCTTCTACGATCAGAATTCCTCTCTTTTATTGACGCTAAAACCTACCGCGCGAGTGTGATTCTACTCCGAGCTCCCATCTTGATATGTCTGTCTCCTCCAGCGCGAGTGTTTCTTCCTCTTCGTATTCCATCTTCTCTAACCGTTCTTTCTGGGTTTTGAGATTCCTTGATGGGAGAAAGGTTTAGCGGGACAGGAGATGAGGCGGAAGAGGGTGGTAGGTTTTAGCGCCAATAAAAGAGAGGAATTCTGATCGTAGAAGGAGAAGGGAGTAATTCAACTATTAATTATATTGTTTATAATATTAAATTTAATTAATCTCTAATTAATCTCAGATTTTTATTAATTGGATAAATATGTGAGTTATTAGATTTTTGAATGGTAAATATGTAATTATAGAAAATTGGATGGTAAATATGTAATTCCACAGTTTTTGAGTGGTATATATGAAATTTTCCCTATTATAAAAGTTGAACATACGTAATAAAAGTATGTCACAATATAACAACTAAATAACAGTCTGGAAAACTTAACTAATGACATAACAAGTAAATAACCGCTCCAACTAACTGCTCAGTGGTGTGTATAGCACCCTCGCTTTCCTAGCTCTGGCCTGACTGCACAGATTGTAAGATTTTCTTATTCTTCTATTATTTCAAAAAAAAATTGAGCATTGAATTGCAATTTTAACTAATTTTTAATGGTTTATTCGCAGATACTCATGAACATCAAGCAATGTTTGATCTGATCGGCGCAAGATTGGCAATCACAAGAGGCTGGAAAAAGTTCGGGAAGAAATGGTTGTGCATGGCTGCACCGCCGGTCGCCATCGCTGGGTACAAGGACAGCCTAGACAGGATCCTGAGGCTGTCAGATCTGCCTAGATATGAAGATCTGCAAGGCGACAATGATACGGAATCTGCAGAGCTGATGACCACCCAGAGTCGAATTTTTCAGACTTAGCAGCGACTGCTGAGGCAGCATTTACAGCAGTACATGTACTATATAATAAATTATTTATGTTATCTACACTGTGAAACCTAATTATCCATTTGTTTCAGGGAGATACACCACGGGTGATGATGATGAGCCCACGCCACTGCCGCCCTTTGAGTTTGACTTGGGCGGTTCTCAGTACGTTGCATACACTCAGGATTACTCCTCTCTTACATTTTACACATAGGGGAAGCCACTCCCATTGGATAGGACAGTGCACCAGTGATCCAGCAGAATGTCCCATATCGACCTGTGTACACTACAGTTGATACACATGAGGTTATTTTCGGTCCTAAGGTAGATCAGGGCCCATCTGAGGAGACACTTCGGGGAGATACAAGAGGAGGCCCACAACCATCACGACAGTATACGCCGCTGGCACAATTGAAGCAGATGGAGGAGCACAGTAAGAGACTGAGGAAACCGAGTAATCAGTTAGAGAGGTTATGTACTTGTTATGTCATTAGTTGTTATGTTTTCCGGACTGTTATTTAGTTGTTATGTTGTGACAGAATTTTATTACGTATGTTCGACTTTTATGATATTATTTGGATATTTGAGATTTATATTTTGATATTATGTTTCTATTATACTTTTAGCGTTTGTTCTCCTTATATTACCTATTGTATGTTTTCCGTATATTATCATATGATTCCAATAAAATAGGCATGTCATACCACAATACGTTGGGAATACACGACGTACATTATAATTTTATCAAAATTGGGAACAAAATATTATTTGAAAGATTAAATTTGAAAAACATTACAATTCCAAAACATAAAACAGAAAAAAAAAAAAATAGGCTTGACATACCACAATATGTTGGGAATACACGACGTACATTATAATTTTATCAAAATTGGAAACAAAATATTGTTTGAAAGATTAAATTTAAAAAACATTACAATTCCAAAACATAAAACAGAAAAAAAAATTGGTGCACAGGCCGGCGCACTCTTGGTGCGCCTCCTCAATCTGCACACCAGCCAAATTTGATGTGCAAATCAAGTCCGCGTGGGTGGTGTTTTGTGAACTAATTAGATATGAGTGGTTTTTATTTAATTCGGATTTAACTTAGTGACAACTAAAAAATTTCGGGTGATTCTGCAGCATTTTCCCCGCCTGATATATTAACTCTTAAATCATTTTGCTAAAATAGAGCAACAAAAATCATGCGTAGACTTTATCAACCTAAATTACATTAGTTTCCTTTTCTAATTAACCGTTAGAGATGGAGCGATGTGACCGCTGATACGGAATTCAGTGGAATTTGGATATATTACCTGTTCATATGCTGATCAATAATGGATTCTATTAATATAGGCCATCTGTTCTAGATTGCGCGTTTCATATTAGGATAGCCGATAGCGGTACTATTTGATGGGGGCAGGGACAGCAGCAGATGCAGACCAATTGCCTGAGGATCTGTTGCTATCCGTCTCATCCGGACTGTCTGATTTAAAATAAATGAGTGAGATCGAATTGATTGATGCTGTCCCTGTTAGAAATGTACTGTACCAAAATATTATGTGCCATATTAATAATTAATATGGATCAGATCTTAATGGGCTAGGTCCGAATTCTTATTCTCATTTGATCTGATCTGATCGGATTTGATCAGATAATGTTTTCTGAATGGGTGCAATGAAATGGTTCGATTGAACATGTGCATAGTATTATAAATATACATACTGAGTTTGGTTTTTGGTTGTTCTAGAAATTCGATGATATACACATCAGAAAACGTAAGAGAGAAAGAAAGAGAAAAGACGGGGATGTTAATTCGGTACTAGCATACCGAATTACAGAAGTTTGTCAACCTGTTCGTGTGGATACTGATAGAGGCGTGACTACTGGGCTGTTGCGCGAATCTTACACGAGAAGAAAAAAGGAGAAGAAGGCTACTGCTAGATTAGACTTGAAGTTTCCACTGCGCTGCTCGTCTAGCGGTGAACTCTATTTAATCCTGAAATTAATTTTATGCATGGATTCTGATTTTCGGGTAATGAATAAATCTTGAAATGATTTGAATTGTTGCATTATAACCTATACGAAATCCCAACAGTCCCCAAATTCAATTAACGTAATCTGATCAGTTCGTTGAAAATTAGACAATTTAAATACATAAAGCAAGATCCTACATTTAATGATAGTTTCTTTGTTTTCTTCACGTCTGTTTTTATAATTTTAGCTATATCAGCTTTGAAGCCATTGAACTTCTATTTGACTTCTCGTTAAAATTTGATTGTCTTGGTATCATTGTCGCCTTATCGGAAATGACCTAAAACTTTTAAAAAGCCGATTCAAATCTACTCCCACTCTTCCGAATAAGAGAACTCTCATCTTTCTCTTTTCTCTCTAACTCTCTCTTTAAGAGCAGCAGATAATAGAGTTTGTTATTCTAAAAAATGAGATTCACTGGAGTTATTGAAGTGCAACGGTCTAAATCTTCTATATAAGTATCTGGCTGATCTATATAAATACGAAAACACAAAATTGCACAATGCACCGCATGTTCATTATGGCAATTGGCAAGTTCAATGCATAACTTTTTTTTTTTTTTCTTCTGTTTGTTTTGTTTAGAATGTGCAATAAAGAATTGTATGATTACACAAATTAAATTAAATGATAATTTATTATCGACAACTTATTTTGATAAATGACAACAGTTCAAATTATATCAAACAAATTTTTAAAATTAAAAAAAATATATTATAGACGTGTTGTTTTTCTTATAATTGAATGTATATTAATTATCACGTAATTTAAATATTATTTGATATTTTATTAAATAATATGTATCATTACAAATTTTATGTCATTTGATGAACAATAAAACTTGCAAAACATTTCATCATTTTTTACTTATATGATACATGCATAAAGTATCAGTTACATTTCACTTGTCAGAATTAAATATAATAAATTATTTTTATATGATTATGACAGTTTAAACAGTTAATTTATTAATAGCTCTCCATTCTTACAAATCTATCTATTAAGATGTTGCAAGGTCTTTGATTATTAGGATAGACTACATCCAGATACAATGACCCAAATAAAAAATGAAACAGCTTATGTGGGGGTGAAAATGGAGGGGATACAGAGCTGATAATGGTAAAATCATATCTATATTCTTTTTAATTTTTTGGATACGGATACGGATTGAATTGAATCGAATATTTATAAAAAAAATACTAAAGTTCATAATATTTTTCTAATTAGAATAGTGAATAACATATCTTTTTCATAATATATATTAAAATATATAGTATATATCTACTATTCGAATACAGATAATTGAAATATAAAATTATATTAGTATTTATATCTATATAAATATTCGAGATATTAACATCTATTTTTTCAATTGCGGATCATATATTATCCATAACATTTTCACCCCAAGCTCATGAATGTAACATGCCTCCTATTTGTATGTTGTTTTGTGTTGCTTTCTGCCTCTTCCGCCTCTCCCTCTGCTTTTCTTCTTCTTTTTCTGTTTAGGGGTGACTGTCCTGGGCTGATTGATTTAGTTCCTAGTTTGGTTTGATTCAGTGCCTTCTCAACTGATGGGTGACTATCCTGGTTATGTCGATTTGGTTCTCGGTCTGATTTGGATTCAGTGACTTCTCAGTTGTGATATGCGTACCAAGAAAACCACTACTAGACTCCTATCACTCTAATTAAGTAAGAATGATCAATTTTGCGTCCACAAGATGCACATATACCTGTGTGTTTTTAGTTTTGTTTAGCTGTATATTTTTACAGATGCTTATTATATGTAACAACTACTTTGTAACTTTTTTTTATTAATGTAATTAATGTAATTGTCTACGGTTTTTTTTTAACCCCCAAAAAAAAAGGCCGATATTTTCCAATCTATAAATTAATTGTATTTTAAACCAAACTATTGACTGGTGGCTGTGAGCCTATGATATTTCCACGTAAGTAAAGGGAGGCGGAGAAAAAAAATCTCAAGCAATATCTCATTCCTGTAGGAATAAGACATCCGTGATTTGTGACCGCGTAATTTACACGACTGCGCGAGTGTTGTATCTCTGACCCCTCCAAAGAAAATGATATACGTCTCCAAATAGGTTTCAATTACTTGTACTGATATTCTACATGAGATCAATACATATTATGTCCGAAATTTTTATTTTTACCATCTTTAAACTAAATAATCACGATTAAATCATAATTTTATTTTTAACACGGCCACAATTTCAAATTGCAAACAAAAATTAAGTGTCTGTAGTTTGAAACTGTGGACGAAATACTTTCTTTTTCCTTAACCAAAGCCGTTGCTTTGATTTTTATGGGCATCAAAAAAATTTTGGCCAGTCCAAAACTGTTGAAAACCAAATTTGGGGCAAAGCCGTTGAAAACCAAAAACATTTTGTCCGTAGTTTGAAGCTATGGTCGTGTCAAAAATATAATTTCTCAAAAATCATGATTATTTGGTTTAACTTTTTTTAAGATGCTAAAAATAAAAATTTCGGTATTATGTACTCATTTCTCTAAATTTTATTATAATCGAGTTGAGTTGATATTGACAAGACAATTAAAAGGAATATTTTAGCTTCTATTTCATTTAGTTGCACAAAATTAATTTTGTTGATCTTGACTTTCGAACTTTGAAGAAATATATATTAGTGAATCATGCAATTAACACATATTATGTTAATGACTTAGCTAAAATTTTATTCAACCTTCACTAACTTAAATTGTGCATTCTAACAAAAGAAATATCATATAATAAAGTAGATACAAAATAATGATTCATTTATTAAATCTCAGTTCATATTTAATAAATAAAATGACTAATAATAAATTTTAGCCATATAAAACAATTGAACACTTCGTCATCCTTCTTATCTTTACTTGCATAAAAAAATATAAATTCTTCTAAGCCATTACAATACAAGAAATTTCTTTCTTATTTTTTTAATCAATAGTAAAAATAAAGAACCTTAGATATTATAAACCTTAGATATTATATGTGAATCATAGAAGAAGATAAGTGTTTTATTGTGTATTTGTGGAGTTAGAGTTCTAACTTGATGTATTTTCTTGTAAAAAGTAAAACTTTTTTGGAACTTACTAAAATTTTAATTAATTTGTAATATTGTATCATAATAAAATAAAAGCTCAATGTCAACCATGTATCACATTCAACAAAATTGAATAAGAAAACTTTCAATATTATCATACTTACAAAATTAATTCTTATCTCTTGTTATAATTAAAACAAAGATCCTAACTCAAAAATAAAAACAAAACATAAAAATTTGTCTTAGATCAAACTTCTCGATACTTTTAAAGGTTATATTATTACTAATATATCATTCCGTCAACCTTTCTATTTACGAGTCCGAAAAACTTAATACTTTACAATTACGGATCCATGTGTGTTTTGTTGGTGACCCGAAGAAAAATTCAAATAAGACGAACAAAATCCAAACCTTATCCCAGTCCCAGCTCACCATTCCCTTTTTTCTCACCCAACTGCTTGTGGGTGCTTATCCTCTGAGATATCTCAATTTTTGCGTGACCGACGTGTCCGGTGTCTATTCGGGGGGACGTAGGGGGCCAGTATTATTTTAGCTTTGAGATTCGTGCAGAACGTATTTGAACGATCGATATATTCCAAAAAGTCACGCAAAATTTGAGATATCTCAGCGGATGCGAATTCGCTGCTTGTCCACTCCAGACCACACATCTACATACATCTGCGTATATATGCGTAAACAAGCCGGTGTAAATAGACTAATACCCGAAACAAATGGCCCTGGAAGCACCAAGTCAGCAACGAGGCACTCACTAAAACGCCACGTGGCACCCCGTGGGAGGCTCTTTCAGATCGCGTGCCCCTCCCGCCTCTTATCGCTACGCCACCAATAGCCAAGACGATTTTGCGCAAAAAAAAAAATAACGAAATTTTGTTTGAAGAGATTTATTTTTCGCTATTTTCTTTCCTCCAAAAATTTTCTCTCTTTCAAGTTAAATCTCTATGACCACTGTGGCAGCCTTGTCTCTCTTTCCAAATTTAGTATTCAGGCCTTCATACAAGTTCTGCTCCAAAAGGGTACTTTTTTCGTTTTTGATTTTTACTAATTTTATAAAGCTTAATTTGAACTTCCCGTGTTTTGTACATTTTAATTCTAGTGAAAATTTGAAGATCTATTTGCTTTTCAAATAGTTGTGATGTAGGTGATCGCAAAATGCCGAAAATTTAGATTGTTTATTGCCAAAATTTACCGAAAATTTAGACTGATATAGCTGATTACCAAATCAATAGAATTTCGGATTTTCACTGTATGTTCTTTTTTGCAGAAAAAAATATATTCATCCAAATTTAAATTTTCCACCAAAAGAAAGAAGATGAACAAAAATAAAACAGCACACTACTATCAGTATCTCTATTTTCAGCTGGTAACTCCTCTTAATGGTACATTCATTGTGGGCATTTTTGTAATTTTGTAGGTAGGTGGTAAGAATGGCTTCAAGGTACTCGCTGTTTTCAGTGAAGAGGCGAGTGGATTAGAGAGGAAAAGTAACAGCAGTGTGTGGGGCGCGCTTTTTGATGTAGAGGATCCTGGGCCGAGGCAGCTCCCGGTTGTCAGTGGGAAAATCCTAGATGTCAACCAGGCTCTAGAGGTGGCAAGACTTGACTTACAGTACTGTGATTGGCGGGCCCGCCAGGACTTGCTGACGATCATGCTTCTTCATGACAAGGTTAGCACGATCCTGTACTATAATTTCAAGCATTTCATAAAGACTTGCTAATGTATTGCTGTTTGCAAATCTGTCTTCATATAAGGCTAATACAAGGGACCTTTGTTTTCATCTGATGCAGGTGGTAGAGGTGTTAAATCCTCTGGCACGTGAATTTAAGTCCATAGGTACCATGAAAAAGGAGCTTGCCGAATTGCAACAAGAACTAGCACAGGCTCATCAACAGGTATGCTGGTAATTTAGAGGCCGGAATAAACAGATAGTTATAGATAAATGAGGAAAATTTCTGTTACATTTGGCCGGTAAGCAGAAAGATTAGTTAAGGGCCTATACTGGACTTGCTGGCTGGGATTGTGCCTGTTCTCTCTAATCGTCAATTACATTAAGACTCAAATATTCTCATTTTTTCAAAACCAAATGACCTCAATAGGTTTTTCAAACTCTCAATACTCTAACAAATTAAGCCGTGATTGGCGTTCAACTATTCAACTGCATCTAAAGTTGCGTTTATTATCATCCAAGAGCTCGGTTTGCAATTCAACACAAAAGTGTTGCAAAATAATTAACAATAATGATACTGTTGCAAAATCATTTGGAGTTTCTGGTATAAACCTTATTTTATAACAGGTACATCTATCTGAAGCTAGGGTTGGAACTGCACTAGACAAGCTAGCATACATGGAGGCATTGGTGCATGACAAATTACTTCCAGAACAAAAAAGCAAAAGACCAAGTGGGCCCACAAGTGAACCTGAATCCGAGACTTACTCTCCGACAAACTCGTCCAGTAACTCTGGTCAATTGCAAACCAAATCTCAAAGGAGGAATTTAAATGTATCAGGTCCTGTCAAACCCTACAACTCGTGCTTGAAGAACTTTTGGTATCCAGTTGCCTTCTCTAGTGATGTTAAAGATGATACAATGGTAATTTTGTTCATTTTTTTTTTCATGGATATGTTTGTCATTTTACTATTACTTAATTGTTTAATCACTTTGCTAGATGAGCCAATCTTACAAACATTCAATCTTTGAGTACTTAATTCTGATTATCTGATAAAATTGGGGACCCTTTTCTTCATTAGAGTCTAACCTCTATTTACACTTTAATGTGCCAAATTTTGCAGTTGAAGATACCTTAATTGTGCTGTGTCCTTATTTTGAAGGCTTGATTGAATTTCTAACTGAGATAAAATCTGGTGACTGCATATTTCAAAATTAAGAATCTCATCAGTAATTTTTTATATAACTTTCAGATACCAATAGATTGCTTTGAGCAGCCATGGGTGATATTTAGGGGTAAAGACGGGCAACCTGGTTGTGTGCAAAATACATGTGCGCATAGAGCATGTCCCCTTCACCTCGGGTCAATTAATGAGGGTCGGATCCAATGCCCATACCATGGTACAGTGTATTATTTGTCTTCATAAAACTTGAATTGTATTAGGTGTAATGAAAACACATATATTTTGAAGTATTATCAGGATATGAAATTTCATTCAGTACATTTGAGCTTGACCAATACAGAACTGGATGACAATGAGTGATATTGAGGTTGGCACTGTAATCCTATTCAAAATTTATCAAAAGAGGGAGACTTGATAACCCACAAAAAGAGAGAAGTCCCCATATATAGCCTGCGCTATATACGTACAATGTAAATATAATATATCAGTTCGATAATATAGTACTTGCACAGCACAGGGTATTATAGTTTACGGATCAAAACGATAAAATGTGCGAGGTGTATATTCAACAGTGACATTAAATCATATTAACTAATTGGAGAAGGCTCAGAAGTCCCATCTTTATAAGATGTGGACATGTGGGATTAATGTTTGAACCTTTGACCTCTTCAAATTCAGTATAGTACCTTACCACTTGTAACTCGTAAACTCATGGGATTTGAAATAAAAATTTCAGGATGGGAGTATTCGACCGACGGTAAATGTGAGAAGATGCCTTCAACAAAAAAGCTTAATGTAAAGATAAAAGCATTACCATGCTTTGAGCAAGAAGGGATGATTTGGGTTTGGCCTGGTACAGACCCTCCCAAGGCTACAATCCCTTCCCTTTTACCCCCTCCTGGTTTTCAAATTCATGCTGAGGTATCTTGATTATTTACTGCCATGCAATTCTCAATTTTAAACTAAACAGTATCCTATTTGAGATTCTTCAACTTATTCATGTATAATGGATTTTATTTCATTTTCTTAACATGGGAGACAGATAGTAATAGAGCTACCAGTTGAACATGGACTGCTATTGGACAATTTGTTAGATCTAGCACATGCTCCTTTTACTCACACTTCCACCTTTGCCAAGGGTTGGCCTGTCCCAAGGTTTGTTCATCATTTTCCTTCTTCTTTTAGTTAGGCCTTAATTTAATCTCCATTTCCTTCAATTATCCTCTATTGTGCAATTAAGCTTTGTGTTACTTATCCAAAAGCCAGAATTAAGCTTCACTCAATTTAAAAAATCCGAAATGCAATAAAAACATGGAATAAGTTAAAGAAAAAGAACAAAAGTTAACATCAAAAAGTTAACAAAGGGAAAAGTTTTGTTTACATCCTTGGCAATTCATGTATCCAACAATTTTTTATTTTTTTATTTTTAAAATACAGCCTGGTGAAATTTCTGACACCAGCATCAGGAATGGAGGGCTATTGGGACCCATATCCAATAGACATGGAGTTTCGGCCTCCATGTATGGTTTTATCCACAATTGGCATATCAAAACCTGGTAAATTGGAAGGGAAAAGCACAAAGGAATGTACCACACATCTACATCAACTCCATGTTTGTTTGCCTTCGTCTAGACAAAAAACAAGGTTACTGTACCGCATGTCCTTGGATTTTGCACCTTGGCTAAAGCATGTTCCTATGATGCACCTCTTGTGGAGATATTTTGCGGAGCAGGTCAGAATAACAGGAATTTTTTGGAATATCTTCCCTTATAACCTTGTAAAATCTTGAATATTAGTTTGCGCTAGTAATCTGAGAGGAGCTTTGTTAACATATTTTTTCAAGAACTTTAAGCAACAAAATTTCCATACCCAAAAAGCACATTCAAACAGCGATGGTTTCAAAGATTTCCTGGTACACTTTAAAAAGAACATCCTGAAAATCCCCATGACTTTAGTAACAACTGGTTATTATTTTTTCTAAACAAACTTTTTGATATGGCCTATATTCTTTTGTTCTTTCTGGGGAAACTGTAGGTGTTAAATGAGGATCTACGGTTAGTACTTGGTCAGCAAGATCGCATGAATAATGGTGAAAATGTGTGGAATTTGCCAGTATCCTATGACAAATTGGGGGTACGGTATCGGTTATGGAGAGATGCAGTTGATAAGGGAGCTGATCGCCTCCCCTTCACTAAACAAATCAACTCTGGTTTGTAGTCTTAACATTGAAAGCATTCTCTTGAATTTCTCCTTCTTCCTGTGATTGGGTTATTATTTGTGAATGCCATTGGTGTCGAAAGTGCAAACTCTACATAGAAGTTATTGAAACTTTTTCAGAGATGCTGCATGCGCACACTAATTGGAGAAGGTCCGGAGAGTAGGATGAAGTTGGAACCCCCAATTGCTTGTACTATATAGGCGTTCACCATTTTGGGTCGAATGCTGAGTGTAAAGAGTAACTTATTGAGTTGATCTTTTATTTCTTTTTTTTTTTGGTATTATTTTTTCCTTGTTCTTGGTTTGTACATTAAGGAATAAATACCTGAGTTAACGGCAATAAATTGAATAACTGTCTATAGCAACAGGTGTCTCTTCTGTTATTGTTTTCCAAATCGCACTTCTTCAATCTTCATACTTTCAAACTTGCATGACAAGAACAAAAATTATACCAATCATTATCTTGTTACTGTTCTGTATTATCTTCACTAATGCAAGGAACTTTTCATAAAACCGTTAACGCTATCATATATGCATGGGTGCCAGAAAGAAAATAAAACTTGCACCATGTTTGTTCACACGAGGTGAAAAATAAAAGGAAAAGAAAGGAATGAAAAGTGTCACGAACTGATTGTAATTCAGAGAAAATTGAATAATTTGTTGACTGATTTTGGAAGAAAAACAAAAAGGGGTAAAAATGGCGATGAAACGGCAGCAAAATGGATAAACTCAATTGTTCAGAGCGGGTAATTAACAATAACAATCGACTCACCTTATATAATTCAGCTAATATAAAGCAATTAATATGCTAATTGTAATTAAAACTGGATAATTGGGCCAAGGGGCGAGATTTCTCTTTTATCTTCTCTTACGTCGAGCAGTTTGGGTCCGATGCCCATCGGACTTAAATTTGCGTCCGATGAGTTACATAACCGCCCGATTTGCTTTCAAATGCGTGAGCACGGATATTAAATCGGATGCGCACAGCTCTTAAAGTGGATCGGACGGTTATGGAACCAGTGAATCCTCTCCATTACGACGTTATGGCCCCCATCTGTCAGTGGATGAGAGCCTCCTAATTTGAGTTGAGACTAAAGACTTGAGAATATCATGAGGCTCAGACGCCGTCCAGTGCTCAGTTCCTCTCCAGTAGCCCTGGAGAATGGGCTACGGGCAGGGATCTGTTGCTGGGGGACCCACTCGTCAGTTGTCCAGCCTCCTCTCTTTTTTCCTTCCTCTCCATGCATCAAGCTTCTGACAGAGTGGGGCCCACTGCCTAGAGCCTTCGTTTCCTGACGACGCCCAAGTCCTAACCCACAGCTCAGTGTCTCATTGCCAAACTTCGTCAATCCGTTATCTGGTCCACCTTGGCCCATTTGACTTGGTCAATAGAGAGCCTGACAAAAAAGGAGGTTATCATACTTTCATTTCTCTTATTTAATTTTTTTTCTTCCACTGACCTCATTTAAAAAGCAACAACATATAAGAGTTCTAAAAATTACAACAGAACGTTAAAAGGGTAACATTTATTAATGTTGCTTTATTATGTTTTTCTCTGTTCCTTCTCTTCCATTTCTACTTTGTCCACAGCAGGCTTCAAGATAAAATATTGATGATTTCGTGCAACACATGAGTCGTATATTTTAGGGGGAATTTCATGTATACCCCTCAAAAACTTCAAAATTACGTATTTCCCCCTCTAAAGTTTGAAATTACATATTTCCCCCTCTAAATTTTGAAAAATCACAAATTTACCCATTTTATTGTTTTTTATAATAAAACTCATTCTAAATTTTTAAAATACCCATTTTGCCCTTTATTAAAATCATATAAAACACATCGGACTCAAATTTGAATCTGAAGTGTTCCACTATCGTCTGATCCGAGCGCATCGTGTTAAGATTTGCGCGCATCACTTCAATATTTGTGTAGATCTAATGTGCACGAATCTTACAGCAATTCTGATCAGCATGTACCGCATTAAGATCTGTGCGTGTCGCTTCAGTATGTGTGCATTTTTGCATCAAGATTCGTGCTGATCTTGCGTGCACAAATCTAAAAGCAGTTCGGACGGGAGAGGAACTGTTCATATTCAAATTTGAGTCGATGGAATTTACATGCTTCTAATAAAGGGTAAAATGGGTATTTGATAAATTTAGAATGAGTTTTAATATAAAAGATAATAAAATGGGTAAATTTGTGAGTTTTTTGAGTTTTGAGGGGGAAATACGTAATTTCAAACTTTAGAGGGGGAAATACGTAATTTTGAAGTTTTTGAGGGGTACACATGAAATTCCCCCTATATTTTACTATTTTGACTTTATTGTTTTTGTGTTGCATGAACCCAAAACAATATTGTTCACTATCTTTACGTCAGTCTCCACTCTCCAGACAAGAAAAATGAAAAGTCAACATTCTAATTACCTGAGAGCATGTCGTGTTAATGCTAACTTAAGCTGACGCTTATACAATATGATAAGAATTAGAGCAAATGCTGTGTAAGTGTCAACTAAATATTTTACACACTCGTCATTTACTGAACTAAAACATGTATTTGCAAATCTTAGCAATATTTAGTAATTTATCTCTGTTTATACTTTATTTTTTTACTACAGTTCAAGCTAACAAGATATAATAAACATAACCATTTAATCAATTTTACATGGAGTGCAACTTAAACTTCAATGTTTACTAGTTCAAACATCTTTATCAATACACATACCAAGATCATCTCATAAGAACATATGATAAGTCATTTATTTATTTGTGATTTACATTTGATAACAAAATATAGTGTGGCACACACTTTTTGAATTGTATATAATGTACTAACCAATAGCCCCCCTAAAAAACTCTGTGATCAATACGTCTCTATAAGAAAGAAATCAACAAAAAGGAGTAAATTCATAAAATCTCCTCAAATCCAAGCAGTGCCTATTCACCATGGAATGTAGAAATGTTGCTAAACCTTTCTTTTCCTCTTTAGAGGTTTAAAGAATGCTCAAGGCAGTTAAGGTGTCGACTGTAATTTATTAAAATTTGCTAAAGTATTCAATTATTTGAATGCTTCAAGCTAACAACTATGGCGCAAGTCGCTAGTGCAATTGCACTTGTCATGAGACCAACTTGAAAAGTCGACCAACCTCTTTGTGAATTCGAAATATCACGCTGTGTTGCAAATGTTGTTTTCATCTTCAAGTTTGGCTCGTCAATGTGAATCCTCAAAACCTGTAAGGTAAAATTAGTAGAATTAGCCATTTGCATACATAGTCCTGATAATAAGAGAATTATTTTTCACCCCTTCAACTCTCAACCTGCAATTGCACACTGTGGGTACTGTCTGGTGCTTTGGGGGACTTAACAACGATATATATAACAGTAACACTGCCTTTGTTGTGCAACCCAACTAGAAATCCAGGAAAAAAAGTAGAAGAAACCAGATAGTGGGTTAAAAACTATATATTATTGTAACAAGTCCCTTATAAACTGCTGTGCGCCATAGTTACAAACCTAATCAAGAGTTTGTTATAATCCTTGAAAGGTGTGTATTTCATTATGTTCATGTTTACTTGAGAAAGCAAAGATAGAAAAGGTACCTTCAAACCGGCACATCGGGCATGATAGATAGCCCCAACGAGATCACTATCCGTCATCAAAGTAACTTTATCTTCTTCTTCATCTTCATACTATTATTCCAAAAATTTCAATTAAGTTGGAAAATCTGAAATATCAAGACTGCAGCTCACCAAAGTATTATAGATGCCCCTCCTTGCACTAATCATCAATTTCGATTTGTCTAATTGTGAGCACAGGTACACAAAGATTTTGTTGTTGATTTTGGTAATCGACCAATGTAATGCAATTGGTTATACTAACAGAGTTTGACTATCTACTAGTTTAATAGTGACCGGTGACGTCGGTGATATTGTGGTGATTTGTAGGGACCCATGACATTTTACATTTTGCAGGGCTGTGACAACGCATGATATTATTGAGGTCTTAGAAGGGTACACGAAACTCCACCTTTTTTTTTTGTTATTTTGTATTATGTTTATTGCAATGCACTAAAAAAGGAAAGCTCTAAGCTCACACCTCCTCAGGTTGCTAGTGAGATATCCTAATTATACCTCTTTAACATTAATATTCTCAGCACATGCATGAGAAGTGAGATGAAATTTGGGTATGTTTGAAGAAATTAAGAAGAGAAGCATTACAGGAGGTAATTCCCATTATTTTTCAAATTAAAAAAGAGGAAGACATATTCAACTTCCAAATTAAAATGGAGAACAAGGACTAACCAAAAGTTGAACAGTATTTTTTTCACCTTCCAAACCTAATCGCTGCATTACAGCATAAACAAGGTCCTCCAAGCTTTCTGACACTGCAGATGAAGATAGAGTTCTCGAAGTTTTAGGCAATAAATGTATGAAATTATCATGTTGGTGCTTTAACTACAGTTTTTCATCTTTGCAATCTTATAATTGATTATCAAAAAGAGAAAAATCAAACTATCTTTGTACTGTGGACATTTCCATGATTCCATCCAATCCAACAAACCATGCATCTTTTATGATTCATCCAGTCATTACAAGTAGACTGTTCAAGAGATGATATTTTTCCGCAGTCTCTCTATCTCTCTTCGACAAGCAAGAGAGAGAGAGAGAGAGACACTACAGTACAGAAAAATATAAATAAATCACATAATGGCTCCTTCACTTCCTACCACCCTCTCCCCCCCCTCTCCCCCCCCCCCCCCCCAAAAAAAAAAAATCAATCAAAGACAGGAATACATTCTCTGCTCTCAAGAACTGAATTATGTAGTTTCATTTTTTCTCCGTCCATCTGTTTCCAAGGACTGAACTAATCACCAGAATGATATCAGTGCAAGAATCTATTGGCACGGTGACTGGATTTTTTAGTAAAACAATGATTTTTTTAGTGCAATTTGATATACATACCGCAACTGAATCGATGCACATGACCCCTTTGATCCTGTATCTTAAACACAAATGAATTGCTGACATGTGGAGGTGACATCCTCATATGATGCTTCCCATCCCCAACTTCTTGTGCCATTACCATTGATGTGTCACTGCTGAGGACATATAAAGAGGAAAAGCAAACATATTTATAGATGCATTCACAGCTCAATTTTTCAACTATACCGATTTTGCCACATTTGAGACATCACATACAACAGCTAACAAATATGGTCTATATCATGCAGAAACTGATGCAAACAGAAAAAAAAAAATTGCATCAGTTGTGCAAAATTTTGAATTTCCTTGCTTTGTTAGTATCAACAATATTGAATTACATTATAACGCATGATTGCCTCCATGAATACCTTTAGTGCCACAAGTAGGGTAAAATGTATATTTCATGAATTGCAGAGGGGTGGTGTATGCAATATTTCCAGGTTTTAATAATGTAATCGCTTTTACAGGTGTGTTATGATATATTGAGATTTAGTCTCTCAAAGAAAAAAAAATATATAAATTTTGCCATTTGCAAGGATGCTTCATTTTTATTACGAGCTTTCTTTGGGGGAAGGGGGCTGAGGGGTATGACAAAGGAAAGAGGAAGGACCTATGGGTGTCGTATTCCTCTTCATGATGTTGTGTATGAAGTGCAGAGTCCCAAAAGCTGTGAATCATTGTATTTGCCATCTCATTTAAAGAACTTCCATTTCCTTCAGCCTATGAAAAAATTGCATTCGAAAAAAATTTGGTCCACTGAGTGTTTCCCTCAAATGGTTAACTAAACTTCAAACTAGCCAAGTATTTCTGGTTTATCCTTGATAGCGTGATAGTGCCTCATTTTTCTTTTAAGGATAGTTGCATTGTGAAATCAAGGAAGCCTTTAGGTTCTTCATAAAGCAAACGACAATATTTGATCCATAGATTGGGTCATATGCAATTTGAGCATGATGTTGTTATGAAGAGATGATCTTACCATTGAGATGGCTGCATGAGTTAGCTGAAGGACATCTACCATTGCAGCAACGTGTCCCTCTACTATTTTCACAACAAATATTAGTCATTGAAATCTTTCAAACATATAATATTACTCTCTTGTATAATAATAAAAAATGAAACATACCTTTATCTAGTACTGGGATGTGAAGGAACTTCATGTTGTGCATCATATGTAACGTATCAAGAATTGATGTCTCAAGAGTGGCACATTCTGGGTTTGGAGTCATGGCCTTCACAAATTAAAAAACCTTTTTTGACCAGAATGCATAAAGATGATTCTTGTTTTTTTTGCTGCAAAATAATAGAAAACCTCAAAGAGGAGGGATGAAGAGAACCTTTTCTGCTGGAGTATCTTCTGGGGCTAAATTTTGATTCACCACCCGTGCAAGCAAATCCTTCGGACTGCAAAGCAAATTTATGAAAAAGATGCTAATCAAATCATAAGTTCCTTTTAGGTCTCACTATTTACCTTAATTGTATATATCAATGAGGCCACATTTAACCCTATGGGACGTGAAATAAGGTGATATATGAACAAACATCAATACATAGACGAGAGTCGTATGTAACTTTTCAATCTTTTACTTACTCAAAAGATGCAGAAACTAATGTTCAGATACCTTTTTGTTTTGTTGGTGCATGCATGATATATCGGACTTTGTATAGCATACATGAAAATTGTCATCAAAACAAGAGGGTGGGGTTAGGAGGGAGTAATTACGTAATAATTCCTTGAAGTGTATCGTCAGCCATGACAATCACTGAACTGACTTTAAGGTCCCGCATTTTTTGTGCAGCAACAAGGGCCGAGTCTGAAGACAATACAGATGGTACCCTAAAATAAATAGAAAAATTAGACAATAGATAAATATTATAATCTTAAAACTAATTCCGAATTGTAAAATTCAAGTTTGTGAGTCATATTAGCCTTTTCCATATTTCCATATTTCCTTATAATTTATTTTGTGAAGACAAAAGATCCTAAAAAATAACCGGGAAAGATTTAAAAAGTGAACTATAAATCTTGTAATTCAAAAAGGTGCATCCTGGAGGAATATTGTGGAAATTAAGATTTATTCTACAAATGTAATACTGATCAATTTACTTTATTTTTCCCAGTATTAGATCCTGATTTAATAGTAATTTATGGTGATCCGAAGAATATTTCTGGTTTTCAGAACAAAATTTTAAGAAAATGCACATACACGTTATTTTCAGGGATTATAGTAGACAACGAAGGCTTAAACATTTTCTCCCATAAATTCTCCATGAAAGCATGCCGAGCCAAGCCAGCTGCAATACATTTAATTAACACAAATTTGTTCTGTGAATACGTACTGCTCTGGTATCTAGCAGTCCATATAGCTTGAAACCAATACAGGTTCTATTACCAAATATGGTACCCGACAGGTAGAATTCGGTAAGAATCTATACATCACATGAATCATTATAGACCTGACATGCACAAGACCACTCTAATCCAAACGCATAACCTGATATCTAGTACCCTGTACTAGTTACCTGATACAGAAGCGCCAATAACAGAATAGTACATGACTGATAAGAGATCGGCACTGTCCATAAAGTACCAGTACCAGGAAAGAGTGGACCTTGGTGGAAGGGACCAAACCTCACAGGTTTATTCTTTGGTGCTACTGTATGGAAAATGTGGTGCATATCCTTACGAGTGCCAGGAATGTCAGCTCCCAGCTGTTGCTCCACGCCTTCTACAGCCGCAGCGATGGCCTGGCCTTGCTCGGCAACCTTCTCCATTTTTGAAATTGCCTCATAAAGAAGTTTTGTTATATCCATTATGGCTATCACCTCTCCATTTTCCACCACTGGAAGGTGCCTAAACTTGCCTGGCAAATGCACAGGACAAGCACGGATTTTAGTAGGAAGTTCAGACAATTCACAAAATTTGACTGCTTTATGGAATGCAATTCTGCCAGTTTAATAAAATTTCCATCCATACCTACTGATTAGTGCATCTGGACTAGAGAAATATTTATAAAATCATCCAGTAACCCTCAACCCTAAGCCTTAATTTAATCCATTTTGGTTCAATAAACCTTCACTTGTTTGTGCACACCTAAATTAACCTTAGAGAGTGCAACTAATAATCAGAAAATGCATAATACTGAGAGGAAAGATCAAATAAAATGGGAAACCTGGGATTGGTCTAATATGGATCATAATGGTTTAATGCCCGAGACAAAAGTGAGAACTTGTGCAAAGTACGAAAACATTGCAACGAGAACTTATGCAAATGAAGATACTGCAGGGACACATGCAAATGTGAGAAAGAAAACTAACCTTGCACCATCTTTTGCATGGCTTCAATAGCTGGGGCGTCTACCATGATAAATACGGGGTTCTTTGTCATGGCACGACTTACATTTGTCAAATCTGGTCGTAATCCTTCAGCTATCACCTTCTTTACTATGTCCTAAATAAATCAACGAAATAAAATAACTATGATTTACAAGTAAATAAGTAAATTAGTGCAGCAGCTTTCTCTTTTCTGTACATACAGATATTTTGAGTTTATATTGAATGTAACCGGCAGTTTTCAAGGAACAAATAGTTCAACAACTAGCTCTATCTGGCAAAACCAGAAATATATCCAATATGTGTACACAAAAAACAACAGAGTTAAGCATATATTACTATCTTGCCACCATGGTTTCCTCCTTCACAACTTATTTGGGAAATCACTCACTTTAATTGTTGTGAGCAAACATAACAGAAAATTCTAAAAAAAATAAAACATCAGTAAAGGCAAACAAGAGGGGAATAAAAAAACCTCAGCGGTGACGATGCCAGTGAGGAGGCCATTGGGATCAGTGATTAAAGCAGAATCAACCCGCCTGGATGCCATTCTCTTGCATGTTTCGGCAATAGTGGTGCCTTCAGGCAGCGTTAGCGGCTTTACCTTCTGGAGCTTCTTAACCGTTCTCTCACCACTACATTATCATTCAAGCAAAGGCCTTATTTGTGTCCATTGCACCAAAAAAGATAGAATAACTTAAATGGTTTTGTGTACTTATTGTTTTAATATGATTCAGTTTTCCTTAAAAATTTGGAACCAAGAAATTCATATGGTTCCAGAAACACTTACAGGTGTTTATCACATTGACAAAAAAAATAATGAAAGAAGAATGTCAGATTAAGTAATTATGAATATATATTCACAAAAAAAAAAAAATTCACTCTCTCTTTTTATTATTTTTTCTTGGCCGCAAACATTTCTAATTAGTAGTAATTAGTTTAATACTTCCAAAAACGCCTAGGGAGAATAAGAAACAAGTTCACCATCGTATGACCCCCGAAGACCAACAAAAACATCACTGGAACATTTCAACGAACATCTTGTGTGCACACAATATAATATATAGAGCACAATACAACATATAGAAATAAACTAAAAGGAAGGGTGCAAAATACCATTTGTTGTTTAGAAATCACTCCCCTCCCCGCCCCACCACACACACACCATTGGAAAGAAATTCCATGAGCTAACTAATTTGCCATGTGCAGACAAGTAGAGGCTAAACCCTATTCTTATCTCTCCGCTCCACAATATAATATATAGAGCACAATACAATATATAGAAATAAACTAAAAGGAAGGGTGCAAAATACCATTTGTTGTTTAGAAATCACTCCCCTCCCCGCCCCACCACACACACACCATTGGAAAGAAATTCCGTGAGCTAACTAATTTGCCATGTGTAGACAAGTAGAGGCTAAACCCTATTCTTATCTCTCCGCCATAGAAGCATCTCAAAATAATCGTACTTCTCCAAACCACAGCATTTGACAACAAACACACTCCTCCACTACCCTTATAGACATAGAGGATCAAAAGTTCGTATCACATCCTGGGATATGACAGGTTCCCCCAACAGATGGTACCGAAGAAAGGCCACAAAGGCTGTAGCAGACTAGCAGTAGCACAGTATTTTAAGCCACCTGTCAATTACGAAATTTCAAAGGCCAGGTCGGACCGGGCTTTTCTGGGCCACCAAACCGGGAAAGTTAGGAAACACTCAAAACACCGTGAAGAACAGAGAAAATATTTATTTGGAACAGTCTCAAAGTTCTTTTAAACGCGGTATAGTTTAAAATGGGGATCAATATCCTCCCAGGTACCGTAGAGCTCGGTCTCACTTTATGGTTTGAGATTCGGGGGAAATACGGGGCAGTTTTATTAGGCTTTGAGATTCGTGCTAAGCTGAAAAGAACGGTCCGGATCCACTAATTGTAAAAGAATCCCTTTTCAGGTAATGCACTGGATATGAATTCTTAAAATGGTGCGGTATTGTATACAAGAAATCAAGAATTAATAAACAGCGCATTACGATACCAAAACAGTGCATTAATTGCAAATCATGCCAGCATGTAATATACAAGACTGGGATGCCAATTGCCAAAGATGCACATGTTATATGATTAATTATTGCATCCTGTGTAAAAGTTGTTTGTGTTTTGCTCGGAAAATTATCAGAATAATCGTGCAGTCGGAATCGCTAATCCCTCCATTGTTTTCACCTTAATCACCATTGTTGGGACCTTTTCTCCATCCGCAAAAGTCTATGCTTCCTCTGAATTCTGATGCTTGAGGTACAGCTCGATTTTCAGGGTTTAATGTCAGGTTTCCATGGATGTGTGCGTGTGTGAGAGAGGAGAGAAGAGAGAGGAAGAGAGGCTTAGAAGACTTACTTGGGGTGGGGAGGGGAGGAGGGTTTGGAGGCCCTCCCGGGACCACCACCGATGCCGTCTCGATTGCTTTTTCTCGGTGGCGGTGCAGGTAGAGGCGGCGGTTGCTTGTTGCGCAGTGATGGTGGCCTCTTTAGCATTGTATACTTGTGCAACACCAGCTTCCCTTGATCAGAGCCTGTACCTCTAGTTCCTTCTAATTGTCAACAATTTATACTATGTTTAAATTCTTCTCTTTATATCTTTGAATTGAGAAAACAAAAAAAATTGAAGGGAAAATGAGGTCTTTCTACTTTGAGGAAATTAGTTTTTGGTGTGAGCAGGAGAAAAGAAAACAGAGGGCGGAGAAGAAGAAAAGACCAAACAAAGTATCTCTGTTTTGTTGCTTTCTTCCTCGAATCCTAATCTATTATTTTATTATTTTGCTCATAAACCCATATAAGACAAGTAATTACACTACAATGGTCTAATCCCCCCGCAGAAATATTTATTATCTTAAACACATGCTCTCGATTTGTTTAGTGAGATTCTCCTAATTAATATTTCTTACAAGACATCGAATAAACATACTGTAATGTAACTGTTTTGGGAATCAAATATATTTAATTAGTTTTCCTTCACAAAAATATATCGTATTATTTTATATTCTCCATCTAGAAAGTTATTAATTTGGAAATACAATGTATTGTATTAATTTTTTTTTCCACGATAATAAGTTGCATCATATGATATTTTCCGTATACGTTTCGTGAGAATTACAATAGAAAGTCACTTTAAAATTACCATTGAATATGTTCTTTTTTATTGATTTGTCTGATTATCTAATCAGTTCTCCTCTCATTTTATTTTTCAGTCTAAGTTGTATATATGTTGGATATATTTGGTAATATTTGAATAGCAGGATTAGATGTTTTCCATATTTACAGGTTTTGTAATGTTTCTCACACAAGATGCACTCTTCTTTTATTTTAATGAACTTTGAAGCATTCTTTTTTCTAAAGATTATCATTTTTATATTGTTAAAACTTAATTGAGAATATTTATAGTTGCTTGTAGTTTTAAGATGGTATTTGTGAATTTGTTAGACATCTAGGTGCTGGTATTTTTTTGGTATCTCGTGTTCATTGTTCAATAATTCAAGTATTTTTTTTTTCAAAATATACATGTCATGATATATCATGTAAGAAACTCTTTATATGTTTATGCTTGTAATAAATTTGAAAGACAATTGAACTTGCTTTGTGCATCGAAATAAGTTTAAAAATCTAACCAAATTATCTTTGCTGACTTCATTTTGTATAGCTGGAAATTTCACACAATTCAAATTGGAGTATGCAAATTATAGTAATTGGGAAAAAAAAACAGAGAGAGAGAGAAAAAGATTTAACCATCATCTCTAAAGAGAAAGATATGAGAAAACGCTATCTCTTTACAATTTTATACTTACATCCTTTTTTATGTAATTTTGTTACTAGGTATGTCATTCCGAGATTAATTATAAACAATGTATTAAAAATAAAACTTTTGGTAAGAAGTTACAATTTACAAAAATAAAATGAGAAGGATTCAAATGCTTTAATTTTTTTTGTGTCTCTATCAGTCTATTATGTCTTCACTTTCTAATTTCTAATAAAAAAAATCTAAAATTTATGTCAAAATAAAACGGTTAGATATGATTTATATTATTTACTCTATATGTAATTATGTAAATGATTTGCAGGGGCGTGTTGTATTGTAAATAATTTGTAGGGGCATCCATAACAATTTTCCAAACTTTATCTGCTTTAAAAAAAAAAAAAAATTTCAACGGATGTTATTCCTGGCACGTTGACATTTTTGTCACGGGGACTAAAGAAAGTTAGGCCATTAAGTGTACATATTTGAATTAAATCATATCAGATCAAATCTATCCGTATTTTATAGTTTATAATAATATCAATTATGAAAATTCGATCTAACTACAGAATTCAAACGGCATGCTTCGAAACTTAAATATGCTATTCGTTTGATGTACGGCAACGGAAGGAATCCGTAGAGGATTGATTGTGACTTGTGCAATATAATAAAGGGGGAATTTCACATATACCCCTCAAAAACTTCAAAATTATGTATTTTCCCTTTAAAATTTGAAATTACATATTTCTCCCTCCAAACTTAAAAAACTCACAAATTTATTCATTTTATTGTCTTTTATATTAAAATTCATTCTAAATTTATAAAATACCCATTTTACCCTTTATTAAAAGCATATAAATCTTATCATACTCAAATTTGAATATGAACGGTTCCTCTACCGTCTGAACTACTTTTATATTTGTGCACACAAGATCGGCACGAATCTTGATGCAAACATGCACGCATATTGAAGCAACATGCACAAATCTTAATGAGGTACATCCTAATTGAAATTGCTTTAAGATTCGTGCGAGTTAGATTGGCACGAATATTGAAGCGACGCGCACAAATATTAATGCGATACGCACAGATCAGATGGTAGAGGAACTGTTCAGATTCAAATAATTTGAGTCTGATGAGATTTATATATTTTTAATAACGGGCAAAATGGGTATTTTATAAATTTAGAATGAGTTTTAATATAAAAGACAATAAAATGGATAAATTTGTGAGTTTTTTAAGTTTAGAGGAGAGAATATGTAATTTTAAACTTTAGAGGGGGAAATACGTAATTTTGAAGTTTTTCAGGGATATACGTGAAATTCCCCCTAGAATAAATGAATAATAGATTGCGCAAATTTTATGTTATCTTAATCTTAAAATCTTATAATTTATGTAATTTACGATGTAAGCCGAACGGCAAAACGCTCAAACGAAACTTTGATTTAGATAGTCTGAGATGTTTTTTTCTCTATAGAAAAAGGAGCAGCATATTAAAATGTTTCTCAAAGTGCATTTGAAGCATCAATTTGCAACTAGTTTAAGCTAGCTAGTTGATAAGTTTAATATCAAAATTGATTAGTGCGGTTTTAAAAAATAAATTCAAACAGTTGAGGACGATCTATTTTTGATGATTGAACTCAGAGACGGAACTAAAAAATTTAGATAGGGGAGACTAAAATTTAAAATACATAATATATGATCAGGACATTTATTTTTTGAAAACCTTCGCAGAGGCTGTTAAGCCGTGAGAGATAATCAAACTTTCAACCTTCGGGTAACCAACAATTTTAGAACTTTTTTTCTTACCAACTGTGCTATATCCTCTTTCCGTATGGTAGAACTTGAATTTTAAGTCTCCGTAATAATAAATTAGAATTATGACTACTAGACTACCAGCATACATATGATAATTTACGAGGGAACTAAAAAATATTAATTAAATTTTCATATACATGATTTAAAAAAAAATCATAAGGGTATGATTAGACTAAACAAAACCGACAATCCTGTGTCTAAAAAAAATATAAATTAAAGTAGCAACTTTTATATATTATACAGTTAGATTTTGACCTAACAAATAAATTGTTATATTTATAAATTGAGTAAGACTATGCATAGCTTATATTGATTCGTATTTCAAAATAAATTATTATCTTTGAAATTCAAATAGCGGATTTTAATTGTTTAATATAATTTCATATAAAAATATATTCACAAACTCAATTTTAGATTTTTGTTTACTATTTTTATATAGGTTAAAAATTACCTTTTTTTTAATGATTTAGAATCTTTTTTATCTATTTAAAAAGTTTGTAAAAAAAGATTCCAAAAAATATAAATTTTAATTTGTAAGTATATATTCATATGAATATCATGTTGGTTCAGATTGACTATGAATTTATAAACAGACATATTGATTCAAAGTGCGTACCAATGTTGTACGCTATGCATAGCACATAGCCTACTCTTTATAGTTTTGCAATATAGTGTTTATATGTCAATGATCAATAATCACTTTCACAAATGCTCAAGAGTTAATACTGCATGCTTTATTTCCTCTCTGGAGGGGAAGTTACTGGGGAATTAATGGACTCAGGTTCTTGAGTCCATGATTCCCCGGTACCTGAGGTACCATCTAGAGGTACCTGGGGTGATACTGATTCGGCGCACTTGTTTATTATTTGTCAAGGGAGTATGATTTGACCAAATTAAGCTCCAA
This sequence comes from Carex arenaria, assembly GCA_964058825.1. NCBI lineage: Eukaryota > Viridiplantae > Streptophyta > Magnoliopsida > Poales > Cyperaceae > Carex > Carex arenaria. The sequence continues at coordinate 170,894 of CAXKVW010000232.1, forward strand.
ACGGAGTCGGAAGATTTTTCAACTTATTGATCGCTATCAAGAACTTGTAAAAATATATTAATATGAATTGATTCTGGATGTTAATTTTTCAACTTATTGATTCATAGAAAGAAAACAGAGAAGTGATAAAAACATTTATTTGCATGTAGAGAAAACAAAATATATCACATCTAACAATTTTATTTTGACATATAAATTTTAGAATTTTATTATTAGAAAATTAAAAGTAAAGATATCATGAACACACAAAAAAGAATCATTTAAATGCCTCCTTAATCCTTATTTACAAATATGCTTAAATCGAATAGAATTATAAATATTCATCTGACAACCTAGCCAAATAAAATTAAACTAAAGCGTGCACTGAACCGGACTAAACCGGATTACAGCGTCGTTTTTTCTAATCCAATAAACATTTATATTTCATTGACCGAAAAGGCGCCTCTTGTTTCTAGCACACAGGTTTAATAGCCTGATCAGAACTAGTCAAATTAATATATCACCAAATAGGCAAATACTTTAACGTTGAAAAATTAATAGCGTTCAAAGCATTGTGATCAAATTAAAACGACCCCTTAATTAAATTTTAATTATTGATGTATTATATACAGTCTGACTTCCGATTTTTTAAATAAAGCTACAGCCCCATGCTACCTCCAGTCGCAAATAATTAAAAAATAATCTATTTTTAATTGATCAAATAAAAATAATATCAGCTGGATAGTAATTATGATCTATAGTTTGGAAGAAGAAGAAAAACACCGAATAAATTAATTTTCTAGATAATAATAATACCCCGTATATTTTTGTCACGCTCTACATAGTTTAAGCTAGAAAAGACCTTCAGAGAAATAAGATGGAGCTGCTTTCTCCTTTTAATAATGTTTTGTGATGTCAAAAACAACCTTAGAGTTAGAGGTCACTAGAAGGCAGCCTCGCTTTGCTTCGGCAGTGATTTACATAATGCAGTATCATGTAATAATAGTTTAGATATCGAACAACAAAGTCAAAATATAGTACATGTCATTGATGTCTGCATTTGGATCATTAATGTCGATAAAACCTTCTATTGCAGGACCATAAATAAACAATGTAGCAACAATAGTAATAATGTTGTTCAACACTTGTAACTAAGTTGCAAAAAGTTCTATATGAAATTAGGATATCTCTTTGTCAACTAAAATGAAATCATATATATGAATACTTCTGTTTTATCTATTGGATGTAAGATGGCAATTCTCCCAATGACTGTTGGTCGATAGGTCGATACATGTCGACAATAAGTGCTATCAGTGGAGACTATTCTCTTCTGCACAACCATCTGCAAATTTATGGATATCTGATAAAAGTAAAAGTACAAATCGAGATATGTACAGAATCAATTGATCTAACTGAATGAAACTGAAGAATTTATGATATAATGCAAATGATGTCATATGCATGTTTTATAGTGTTATGTAAATAAGGAAAGAGGTTTAAATCAAGAAAAAAGCTGCAGGCAATTCCCCCATTTTACAATTTCTGATATTTTTTTTGTTGTTGACTTGTTTCACTTGAAATTAATTTGTAATAACTATTTATACTTTTTCTTAGAAATATAACTATTTATACTTGGAAGAGAGTTTAGTAAACCTCAGTACAATATTTTATTCGTCTTAAATTGCTGATTGAAACTTTAGTAAATTTTTTGTACATTTTGATCTTATCTTCAGTATGTGCAAATGATACTTGTCTTAAGACCTTAGTGATGGAAAACATGTATGGCATTAAATATTGACAATTGTGCCCAGTTAGTCCTTTATCCAGATAATGCTAAAATAAAACAAAGAGCATTTAAATAGGGTTCACAATAATATATATTTACTAATTAAAGCAGCATGATTGAGTAAAGATAATCATCTGACAGTACAATTAAGTAATATGCTCAATCAATGAGTTTTTAATTAAACAAACCAAAAACATAACAAAAAAAATGCGAGGTGCTAAATGTATGTATATAAACATTTTGGTAAGTATTGAAAACTATGGTAAATAATGATGCAGTTTAGAAAACGATCGATTTGTCATTATTTCTACCACAAATTAGTAGAAAAAAAATATATCATCCATGAAAGTATAAAACTACAACTGAGATCATGCGACCATGTTAACATTTAAGAAGAGAATAAAAAATCAAAATGAACAATTTCTAATAATAATTACTCAAATATAAAAAAAGGAAGGAAATTCCTGATACTTACAGCACAGCAAAATCTTTGGGAGACGTCAGTCAAAACAGGCAGAAGCTTGTCATGATGCAAATGGCAAATTATTTTCACCTTAAAAATAAATGGCAAAGGAAATCTTTTTACAAATATCTACATGATATTTTATTAGGTACCTTTTATGTATCGGTACAGACCAACTATACACATTTAGTGTGCTAATTCTCACATTTTTATTAGCTCATCATTGGATCTCTCATTTGCCTGCCACACCATATCTAGGCACCAAGTGTGGTATCAGAAAATCAAGAGGTATGTTTTCATGTTTGGAACAAAATTAGTTAGTCAACGTTTTGATTGCAATAGAAAGACAAACACCTGATGCTAGTGAGTTTAGAAATCATCTCACGTACTAAATTTGAAATTTGTTTTATCAATTTCACCTCTTGCAGACATAACAATTTCCTCATTTATGGCATAATTTGAAAGTCATCATTAAACTTTCACTGCCCATTAATTAATTTCCAACATAAGTGGATCATTGAAAATAAATATCGAAGAAATTAAATATGCAAGAAGTGTAATATACAAATCTGATACACTGGATAGATGAAGCTTGAACAGCACGTGCAACACAAACTATACAAACCAATAAAGCGTATGAAGTCCACCTGCAAATGTGGAAATGAGAAGAAAATCAAAGAAATTAAAAAAAAAAGTTCAAAAAAATGTTAAAGACTAAATATTGTTCAAGCAATTTGTTCCACCACTGGTGGTAACATGCACCATGTATTCAAATTTAACAGATGCAATATGGAAGAAAAAATACACATTAAATTTATATATGATTCCTAAACAGTAAAATGAAATGAGTACAAAGTAGCACAAAAAGCAATAATTTTACTCTCAGACAAGCCAAAAAATGATTGTCATCTCAAGTACCTATACCATATTGTAAATCCCAATTGCAGTGTAAGAAATTGAACCAACCAATTTTACTCTCAGTTTAAGCTAAACCGGCCAATTGGACAAAAATTTATTTGCTCCCTTCTACTTACAGTATCTATTCATATTTTTTGCTTATTTCTGGGTAATTTGCATATAAATTATCTGAAAATTCCAAATTTACCCATATAATGATCATACCTTCAAAATTTCAGTTGGGGTCGTAAGAGCAATGGCAAGTGCACCAGAAACTGCACCAGATGCGAACATAAATGCAAAATTTGATGAACCAAAAATATATTCACATGCATATTACATGGTCATACAGCCCCAGTCTAAGGCCTCCATATAGAAGTGACCTAGTTAAAGACAGTGCCATTCCAACTTATAGTGAGCGAAGCCACTCTACTTTTATCATTTCTGTAAATATTTGCCCCTACATACATCAAAAGAGATGTTTTACATATAAGCCTCACACATTAGGAACTTTGCACCCTGGTCACCTTGTTTAATTCCAATTGTGAGGCATTTACCCATATTATATTTATGGAATGAAATGAAATCTGAAACAATCATTGAAAAATTATATATGATATACTAAAGTAGACAACATATACCCTTAATCAGCAAGGTTGGTAATCCTTTGTGTTTCCTCTTGCTATAATATTATCATTCCAAGTGAGGGTAAGATGTATCATTCTTTGATTACGTAACAAAATAATGCTGAGACAGAGTACACTCTAACAATTATCTGCAAATAAAAAATTATAAAAATGGTGTTTATGTACATCGTCTTTGGGAAACATTAAGAAAAAAAAAGTGCATTAAATAGATAAGAAACATAAATATAGAAAAAGCCCCTTGGAGAAACATTTCTTTTGATTTGCAGGGGAACAATACATATATACACTTTATGAGATTTACCAATTTCAAATAAATTTATAAGCAAAATTCAAACATTAAAAAATGAAACAAATTAATATAAGAATTACTAACATTCTAAGTAACTTCTCTGACCAGAAAGTTGCATTTGAAGTCGAACTTTGAGAATTTTCTGTCATACCAAAAAAATAATGTTGCATCCACTGTGACTGGTACAATCAAGTATAAAAATACTAAAACTATACAATAAGATTGTTGAGCTACTGGACATCTCTCTATATAATGACATAGCTATCATAACACCATATTCTGATATTTACTATTATGGTCATCAAACTACATATTACTGGTATCAACCTACTGTGCCAAATATTAATTAGAAAATCTTCTGGAGAACATTAGAAAAATTTCACATTTTTAGGGACATAATAGCAAAATCATCAAAGCAATAACAATTACTGATGGGATGCGTGAGGGTAGTGGCCACACCACTGGTGTAGATATGGCAGAGCGTGTATGCCAGCTTACCCAATTCATTGAATCATTCTTTCTTTAAAATGCCTTCATTTCAAGGAAAATAGAGAAAAAAATAAGATCGTAAAATCAATCAGTGTGTGCAAAGAAAAGTAATTTGAATAAATGTTGCGAGAAGATGAAACTCTGAGAATTTAGTTAGTTTGGTTACCTTGAGAAGTGGAAATTAGGGATACAGTTGCAGCTTCAGCTTCTTCCATTTGTTTGGGAATGGCGAAAGCTGTTCTTTGAGATATGGTTGCAGGTTCAGCTTAATGGAAGGACTTTTGCGTCACTTTGTAGGAGTCCGGATCTCTAAGTTGTTAGAGTACTGAATTACACTTTCGAATCCCAGAATATTTTAAATGTACCTTCATTATGTATTTCGCAAGTTCTTTATCTTATCAAACAATATGTTCGAAATTATTTAAAACAATATCAAAAGAGATTCTCCATGGAAATTGTGACTTTCAGGGGACCACTTCTAGTCACATTCCGATTTCTAAGAAATAATATAGTATTAAATGCAAGAAATTGGAAAGCACTTGAATCCAATTAGCTAGGTAGTTTTCACACCGCAACTGTCAGACAATCTTTTGTTATGATTCAGTGTTTAATGCTCACCTAGTACCATGTTAAAATTTAGGAAGCAAATTTTGTAAAAATAACAAATTGACCTCTTGGTACATACAATCAACATAAAAAATAAATATTGTATGAAATAACATATTGTCACACAATCTACCATTATGATTTAGCTTTGTCCTGGCGGCAAGGCTGCAGCTTTCACAATAGGCGAGCACACTAAAACCAATGTGCAATTAAGTGACTGCTGTCACTCCTGTTTCAAGACATCAGTTTCTTATAATAATTTCTTCAAACATTTCCTCATGCATGAACGTAAAACACTAATTTCATTTACAAATAACAAAAGCAAAGGAAAAAATGTTAGCAGATTACCTCTGTACAATAGGAGAAAACCAAGATAACCACTGAAAGCTTAGATAGCAATGAACACTACTCCGAACTGACAAAAAAAAAACCAATTTTTTAAATTTTTAAGAAACAAATTCTAAAGCATAATGAGGATAATAGTTTCATAAATATTATATGTGGTAATTCTCTATATTTCTCAGATAATTAGTCATCTTACCAAAGAGAAGAGGCGAGTAAAGACCAGCAAAAACATGGATGACTAAGCTAAAGGAGAAGACACTAAGCCTATCATTTTTGTAAAGGTTAGTGAAAATAAATACAAAAGGAAAGGAACTAACTGCTATCTACCCAAAAGGAACCTATATTTTCTCGAAGAGTTCATCTGGAAGGAGGTTTTTTTATTTATTTATTCAGATTTAGCCGATCACAATGAGTAATTTTTTGAGAAACTTCCAGCTAGAAAGAGTTTTTCTCATTCATACAGATTTACCCGATGACAATCAGTAATTTTGTAAGGAACTTACAAATTAATTGCGAAATAGACGTACCTAATTAGTGTGAGAGTACGGCTGGACTTTGCTTTCCTTCGTTGTAGCTGGAGGAGAACAGGGACCCTCGGAGAGGAGGAGACAAAGAGATTTAAAAAAGTCGGAGCTCCAAATGAGGGATGGAGGAGGAGGCGGCGGTGAAGGCGAAGGCGGGGCGCCGATTACGATTGAGGCTGAGGCTGACGGTGGGAGTAGAGCGCGACGGTGACGACAAAGCGTCCATCGACGGATTGATAAGCGAAAGAATTTGGGTTTAAGGTTCCGAAGGAGACAAGCTGGAAGAGAGAAGGAGAGGATCGAAGTTTCGAGTGAGAGGCGCTCTGACTGTGGGAGGAGGCAGAGGGAAGAGCGGTGAGAATAAGAAATCGTATTTGAGAAGCAAAGAAGAGCTGAGATGGACACGTAGCAAAGAGAGGACAGGTGCAAGCGCGAGAAACAAACCTGTGTTCAATCATCCGATTCAGATCGGACGGTGCAGAAGGGATGTGTTACTGTTTGAGTACTGTAGCACCTCCGACGCAGATTATATATATATAATAGATTTGGTCCTTCCTCTAATAATGATTTGCATTTGTAGTATTCATGGTGTATGAATTTCGATTCATACTATTTTCGTAACTTTCTGTAGTCGAACACTTTTTACTATTTTAAAACCTGATTTTAGAAATAATGTTTATACTCTTTCCACATAAGAAACACTAATCCATGTCTTTTCTTCGGATTTACACAATGAAAATAGAAAGGTTTCCAATTAGACTGCATTTTCAAATCTTCCCACAGGATATTTTTAATTTGAAATCAATTTGAAACTAATGAAAACCAATTTGACAACACCTCGATATAGAGTAAGTATCATCTACAGTAACTTACCATGATTTGAAGAAAACATTGCAGCCATAACATATTTTACATGGTTTCTTTTGGATCGAAACCACGGCTAAAAGAATGTATACCGAACAGTTTTAACATTTTATAAAAAAACTGAGCTTTCTCAAAGCTACAATTCCTAATTTCTGGTGCTCAAAATTTTTAAAAAAAAAGGGGCCCTCAAAGTTTGATTCCCGGTTCCCAGGTCATATTCTCCTCTTAATTAACGGAAACACAACCTACAATTGGGCCCGGATGGCCCATTGGAATCGGAATCACGGGCCAAGTGGGCCCTAGGTGATTTTGTGATTCTAGTTGTTGCCGCTCAGAGAACGAGAGCGGATGGGGAACCGTATCCTCTGCTGCAAATTTATTTCTCAGCATCCTGCTGCATTTTCGGACGGTCCAGATTTAATCTCAGTCGGTGAGTGCTCGGATGATGGAGGGGTCAGTATTAAATTTGCTTTAAAATTCGTGCCAAAATCTTATTTGGTCCGTCCGATAAAAAACGAACGGACTAGATTAAAAATGCAGCAGGATGCTAAGAAATAAATTTGCAGCAAAGGATGCGAATCAGAGCGGATGGGGACCCGTATCCTCTGCGGAGCTTTCCCCCTGCGGAGCTGATCGGACGGCCCAGATTTAATCTCAGTTTGTGAGTACTCGGATGATGGAGGGAGCAGTATTAATTTTGCTTTAAAATTCGTGCCAAAATCTTATTTCGTCCGTCCGATAAAAAACGAACGGACCAGATTAAAAGAACCGCACAGCTCCGCAGGTAAAAACTCCGCAGAGGATGCGATTTGGAGCGGATGGGAGATGGGATTTCCTTTCCGCCATTTTTTGACTTAATAAAAACGCTCCACGCTCCGTCAAGTCAAAAACCCTCTTATCACACAACATGAATGTTGATGCAGAATCAAACAGTATAAACGGTCACCGAACCAAACTTAGACAACGCAGTTACATAAGGAATTAGCCCCTGCTCCCCTTTACCTTCCTTAATTGCTCCAGTTCTTCTTTTTAAATACAGTTCTTGTTTCTCCAAATTCCCCTTTCTATTCTATTCTCACTTTTTCATCGAACGATTCAATTTGATAACCGGCGATTGCTAAATACTTTCTACTCATGGCGGCGATAACCTCTTCCCCTCTTCTCCTCCCTGTGATTTTTAGTGATGCGGAGAGTCGAACCACGCTGCATCGCACGTTTCTGGCAGTGTTTCCCTTTGATGGTTTCTCTGATCTTGTTTTCGAGTATTGTCTGCCGTGGCCGGAACTAGGGATGGAGATATCACAATTTTCATGGAGCACAACAACAAAGAAAGGGTTAGAATGGTTTCCAATTCAGATCTTATCTGTCAGAAGGTCGTCTGCCTCCACGTTATCGTCGGCCTTCCTCAGGAGGCGTGCAAGGAATGTGACAAGGCCTTGATTATGATATGGTTTCAGATTGGCCCCACCAATGACTTGAAATACCCGTTAGAGATGGTCTCTTTACTTTATTATTACATATTATAGTTTAGGACCAAGTTATTATAGTTTCCACCAAGGTTAACTATAAGACACGTTAGAGATGTGTAACTTAACTAAAAAGTTTAAAGGCCCTATCCACCTTTCTCTGAGTGCCTTTGGGACCAACAAGTAGTATCAGAGCGAAAAAAATCAAGTTAAGACACACTTAATTTAATTATTTATATTAGATCATATAATGACACATCATGCTAGAAATGCTAGAGAACCTTAACATGATGGATGTGTGGGGAGCGGTAGAAAATGCATATATCCCGGAATATAACAAATCTACCAACATAATTACCACAGAATCAAAACTTGCCAAGAGAATAAATGATCTTGCTATTAATCCTATCATGAGTAGTGTACATTAATCAATATCCATTGTGTTCACAAATGCCAAGAATGCTAAAGAAATATGGGACGCACTTGTTCACAAATATGAAGGTAATGACCAAATTAAACAAACAAAGTTTACTGGGTTAGAAACAAAATTTAAGCCTTCTGTGTAGAAAATGGTGAGCCCGTAGAAGATACGTATAATAGGCTATTACAAATTCAAAGTGAATTTATAGAACTTGAACAACCACTTTTTAATAATAAGATTGTAGGAAAGCTTTTTGCGTGTCATGATCAGAAAACCCAGATGGGAATCGATGATGAGTGCACTCAGAGGCGGAGCTACACTATACCAGGGGTGGGCAACTGTCCACCCCTGAATTTTGATAAATAAGCTTAAAGCTATATATATTTGAGTTTTTGCCTATCCCAATTGTTAATTTTGCCCACCCCTGTTGTAAAAATGTGCAAATGTATTCTTCTCAACTCCCTCTTTCTTTGACTGCAATGAATTAGCTTGAAAATTTCATTTCATTTTCCATTTTCGTATTTTTTTTTTCAAATCTAGTTTTGTATCTTGGATATTCAAATACTCCCTAGAGAAGATGGCCTCTTTAGCTGTTAGAACCTGGTGCACATGAGCCATCAAAGAGATTGTAATAGAATTATGTGAGTTATGTCTATTCAATAAAATATCAAATATAAAAGGCAATATGTGAGATTTATTGAGATAAGAGCTGGCTCCTTATCTTTTTCTCCTCCACTCCATTTTAAATTAATTAGATTGTCTTCATTTTCATTCATTTACTCTCGTTTCTTTATTTTTTTTCTCTTATTTCTCTCCATTTAGAAATCTAGTACGCATCCATTTCTCTTAATTTTGTATTTTTTTTTATTTGTGTTTGAATTAGTTTTATATTTTTTTTCTTTCCTTCATTTGTCCTTGTACATTTTTATTTTTCTATTTTTAATTGGATATGGATATGGAAGAAAAAAAAATAATTAAATTTAAAATTTTGGATGAAATTTGTAGTTTTTTAATTTTGTTTTTTGCTCACCTCTGATCAAAATTCTGGCTACGCCACTGAGTGCACTCGAAGTGTTGTCAAGCATTCAAGTTTTCACGCCAGAAGAAATGTATGCTCATTTGAGAAGCTGTGAAGAAAAATTGAAACAATTCGAGGACCTAAAACCCAAAACAAAGATTACATCTCTTTATGCTTAAAATCAGAAACCTACCACATTCAAAGAGTACAACTCTCCATCCTCGAGCACACCTAAGCAATCGAGCCTACAACAAAGTAGTCCTCAACTGTTCAACGTTATGGTTTATAAAGTCCAGCTACAATATTTTTTCGTTAATTAGCAATTATCCAATGAAATTAATTGAAAGTTATGGTTTATAACGTCCAACTACAGTGTTTTGAACATTATAAAACATAATGTTCTTCTTAAATTTTGAATTTTACCGACATTATTTTCGTTATTTATTTATTTATTTTTCTATTAATAAAAAAAATCGGCCGTTTGCGCCCCTACCGGTAGCCAACTTTTTTTTTTTTTTTTTTTTTTTTGTGTGTGAATAACTTCCGGTTCCCTATGTCACCGTCACGTGCTATGTCTTCGAATTCGTTTTCCAGGTACCTGAGGGTACAATGAGTAAATCCGGACCGTTCTTAGCAATCACAAACGTACTCCTATAATCTTCGATGGGCAATGGACTTCTACTTTGTGGGACTAAATTTTTCAGACCGTTCTTTAGTCAATTATATTTGTACCCCTCCGGTACCTGAGGGAGACGGATCTGTTTAGCCAAAAATTTTATTAATAAAAAAATAAAAATAAATATCGATAATAAAAAAGAATTTCTGAAAAATTCAATATCTAAGAAAAATATCTGAACGTAATAGACCACAATGTTATAATTAGCAAAACAACATTAAAAAAAAATTCTGACCGTTATCAAAAACAACAAATTCATTTGGAACTTCGGACTTCAAGCCTTAATTTTGTTTGTGGCCATAATACTTTATGACGTCTAGAATTTAATTTTGTTTATGTATTAATTTAATTTCATTAAGCTGGTCAGACTCACAATTGTCTATAACATTTTGAAATATTACTTTTTTAAATTAGCAGAAATCCTTAGTCGATATTTTTTATTTAATTGTCTATAACATTTTTAAATTAGCAAACTCACAATTTAATTTCTATTAATAAAAATTTCGAATCTATTTAGACTATTTCCTTTCTTTTTTAGGGGGAATTTCATGTACACCCCTCAAAAACTTTAAAATTACATATTTCCCTCTCTAAATTTTAAAATTACGTATTTCCCCCTCTAAATTTCAAAAATTCACATATTTACCCATTTTATTGTATTTTATATTAAAACACATTTTAAATTTATAAAATACCTATTTTACTCTTTTATTAAAAAGCATAAAACATCAATCTCACTCTAATTTGAATCTGAAAAGTTCCTCTACCATCCGAATTGTTTTAAGATCCGTGTGTCCTAGGTCAACACGAATCTTGAAGTAAACACGCACGGATATTGAAGCAATGTGCATAGATCTTAATGCGATGCATGCGGATAAAATTGCTTTAAAATCCGTGCACACTAGATCAGCACGAATCTTGAAGCGAATATGCACATATCTTATTGCGATGCGTGCAGATTGGATGGTAGAGGAACATTTCAGATTCAAATTTGAGTTTGATGGAGCATTTTATACTTTTAATAAAGGGTAAAATGGGTATTTTATAAATTTAAAATGGATTTTATTACAAAAGACAATAAAATGAGTAAATATGTGAGTTATTGAAATTTAGAGGGGGAAATATGTAATTTTAAAATTTAGAGGGGGAAATACGTAATTTTGAAGTTTTTGAGGGGTATACGTGAAATTCCCCCCTTTTTTTACAAGCCCAAGCGGCCAAACCCGTCTTGTTATTTAGAACTTCCTTTCCAAGCACAATCCCAATCCGTCCCGAGCCGCCTTATTTCGTCTCTCTCTCAATCCATCTCTAATCTCTCGCTTCCCCCACAGAAATAGGGTTCCTATACCCTCAGGGCCATGGTAAGCACTCGTTTTGTGTTATTTTTATTTTTGTATGTTCGAGCTTGTATTTTGTACTGTGTGGCGATTCGTGTGCTAAAATCACTTCACATCACGCCCTTTACTGCTAAGCTTTGTGAAAACTTTACCACTCCGCGTAATTTGTACACCCGTTCCTCTTGGGAATCTTAGCGCCCTTAGTTAAATTTTGAGCTAGTTTCATCTTTGCAAATTGCAATTTTGGTACGGTACATATACTGGTACAAACCAGATAGCTGTTATGGGTTGCTACAATCAAAATCGGATGGTTCAAATCAGATCAAAAGGTCTCCCCTAAAAGTCCTAATCTAGATCATTTGATTTTGATTAGACGGGCCACAACAAATTTGGCAGCGGAGTGGAATCACTTTTGTGGCGGCGGATGGGGTCTCAGACCATTCCTAACCAGTAAAGTGTGGTGGTACAACATGTTACTCATTTGGCTACTGACCATCAATACTTAATTTAAACAGTTTTGCTTAAATTAACCATAAGTCTGTGCAATTGTGCACTCATCAAGCCTCACTTTGACCTCATGTAGCCTCCATTTTACGTCCTCTATTGTAACACAGAATATGAAACTAGATGCACAGCCTGAAAATAATCCATACTTAAGTAATGTAGATGGATTGGTGTATTTCTTTGAATTGAATCTTGCTAACCCTCGAAATATCATGCATAGGTTGTCAAAGCAAGTAGATTACCATGTCCTCCCAAAGTGAAATTGTTCACATTTGGGCATCTTTTGAGAATGATTTCCATAAATCTTAAGATTTACAGGGTACTTGTATGAACAGAATTGTAGATTTGAGACACTGGTCTTTCCATGCATGCCTTGTTAACCTTGAGTTGTTTAATTAAATATATATTTTTTTTTACTTAGGCTGCCAGAATTCTTGCAAACTTGCTCGTTGCTGGGTCTATGGTGTTGGGAAGAGCTGTTGTTCAAGCGTATCAGAAGGCAATTCAAAGTCAGCATTCAATTTTTTTTTATTATTATATCCAATTTTCCATTTTTTAGAAATTCCATGGTAATGGTACATGAACCACGGGATTGGTGCAGTGGCACGAGCTCTCATCTCTCTTCCAAGAGGATGCAGGTTCAATTCTCGAGAATAGCATCTAAAAGATGTTGGGGTGTACCGGAGCCCTTTAATAAAAGAAAAAAATGGTACATGAAAACATGTATTTCTGTGTTTGAGTCTGGAAGTAGTAAATACGACATATTTTTACTTACCTCAGCCTATGTGAACCCTAGTTTTTTCAACCTTGTAATCTTGCAAAATTTATTAATATTGAGCTAATGAGTTACATTACGAATATGTAGATGCAAATAAAAGTGGGGTTGCACAAGAAGCTTTGAATAATATGCAAAGAGTTAGAAAAGCTATGACTGAGCAAGAGGCTCGGCTGATATTGGGTATTGGTGAAAAGACTACTTGGGAAGAAATTCTTCAGGTTTGTTTTTTTAAATGTTAGTTGAGAATTGTGCAAATTAGTGTCAACATAATTAGTTTTTATGGCATTAATGAAAATTTGGTTAATGAGACCCATTTCAACCATAATTAGCCTTCAAATTGTACAAATTAGTGTCAATTTGGTCCTGATTATGCAGTTCTCCTCAATTTGCCTGTGAACTTATATGATCATATATCTTGTAAGGCACTGTGTTCCTTCAAACAAATCCCATAAGACCCTGTAAAATATATCTACTCGATCAAAAGGCTATCATTTTTTCCCAAATTGGCTACAAATATGCCTAAACTACTAAACTCTTTCATTCACTGAATGTGAGTGAGAATTTCTTAGAAAATTGAGAGAATTCCAGGTATGAAGATATGTCTATAATGCTTTATAGAATGTCCATGATATCTTCTCATTCTGCATTGATAAACAAATTTAAGATTTAAAAGGGCAACATTACAAAATCAATGGATTTTATAATGGGCGTAAGAGGTATTTCCCTTATAACATTTTTTATTGTAAAATTGTCACAATTTTCTTTTCTGAATTCAAGAAAGAGGAATTTTTGTTGATTTGCAGAAATACGATGCCTTATTTGAGAAAAATGCAAAGAGTGGAAGCTTTTACCTCCAGTCAAAAGTTCACCGTGCTAAAGAATGCCTAGAAGCTGCGTACCAAAGCAAAGGCGGGCAACCTAGCTAATAACCCTAACTTCAGAGCTAATTATGTTTCTTTTCTTTGTTTGGCTATATTATTCGGCTGAATTTTTCAAAGCAGACAGCATTTGTTTCTTACCCTTTCTTTCTTGCCCCTTTTTTTTTTTCTTAGAATTAACATTAGTACCTGTAATAAACATGACCAGTGCAATCCCTATACTTTTAGAACCAAGAGCAAAGTTGCCATTTTTATCCATGGTAAAGGAAAATTGCTCATAGTTGCTTTATATGTTGAAGAGACAAAAAATACAGCTATGCATTCTGGTGTTGTATTTCCTAATCCCAAGTAGATTGATTTGATCTGGTATCGTGCACAAAAGAGAGGTTGATTGAATCAAGTTACATGTAGAAAACAAAGTTATTAGTTTATGATGTTTGATTGTCACAACGATCATCGTCTTTTTTGAGGAAACGCAACGATTGTTTTGTAACTTTATCCCAAATATCAACCCTGTTAGACAAGATCAATAACGTCCCCATAAAGCCATGCTAGGTAAACGAACACCATAGTTCCAAAACATCAATAACATCCCCAAACATAACCAGTTCAAAATCAACATACAAGTACAGAAACACACGAGAGAAATCCAGATTGGAGCCTATGCCTGATCCCAACAGAAAGCTTCAGCACGTCTCCTCTGGATCCACAGAGCATCCCATAAGGTACCTGACCGTGTAGAATGCTCAAGAATCGTGCCTATTTGGAATATAGAGTTCCGCTTTGAGACATATATCATATTAAAATGGACGCCTTAGGTCAGGTAATACAAATGCACTGGATTTGAATTTGGATCCCCGTGCACTATATCAGTGTCAGTGCAATACAAATGCACATCCGTAGAATTCACATCTAGGCAATATCTGAGGTGAAATAAATAGAACCGGGCCATTCTTTTAACTTGGCATGAATCTCAAAATGGATCTCCTATAGTTTTCATAAGTACCGGAATAAGTTTGGTCTAGTCGGAATTAATCCGGACCGTCAATTTATTATTGTACTCCTCCAATATCCAGGGGCGGACCCAAGTGTATTTGGGGGGGGGGGGGGCAGCTGCTCCCCTCCCCTCTGGATTTTGCGTTTTAGTAGAAATCGAGACGTTTCGATCGACTCTGTTCCTTCTTGAAAATTGCCCTCCGCTGGATGTTTAATTTGTAGTTCGGATTAAATTTAGAGTTAAAATTAAAGTAAATTTCTTCAATTATGATTAATAATTAGAATTATAAATTGAAATATCAGAAATTACAAGTCAGAGTATTGAAAAGTATAAATTAAAGCATTATTTTTTATTAAGTACTTAATCAGTTAATGGATTGGAACCCGTTTAGTTATTTAAACTTGATTCGATATTATTTTGTCTCTCCCTGACGAAAATCCTGGATCCGCCCCTGCCAATATCTGAGGACACACGCTCATGTTCATATCCTCCAGGTACCTCAGGTACAATAGCTAAACTCAGATTGTTCTTTTGATCTGACACAAATCTCAAAACGAACTCCTATATCTATCATAGACACCAAATTTAACACGATGAAAGTTGATCTAGACTGTCCATTATCCATTGCACCCCTCGACAGCAGGACCAGCAATACTGCAATACACTAAAAAAAGATATTTCTAGTATTCCAAATAATCCGACATGATACACATGCATATTATTGTCTGACAATATGCTCTATCTTGGCGATACTATCCCACGTATCCTCAAAAGAAGTTAAATTCAGTCTAATATCCTTTGAATTAAATTACTAAAAGTTCGTCCAAAATGTAAACATAACCGGACGAAAGACGAAAGGATGATTAACATATTCAACTTGATTACAACATACACAATAAATGGATCCTCTCTAGATCCTTCTGCCTTAGTCTCTCATAGGGTACATTCAGCGATACAAGATGGATTAAATTTTAATCTGTATTAAGAAGTTCATGTTCGGTTGTCTTTATTCATGAATAAAAGCTAATGAAACTTAACCTACAAAAGAATATGTAATTTTCAAATTGTACTCACCAAAAATATTTTAACCCATTTAACAAACAAGTACAAAGACTTGACTGTCAATGTACTCCTTGCCTCTGAGCACTAAAAGACAGCATCAGGAATCAAAACTTAAAAATCAAATGGCAACATTATATTAATAACTTTGTTTTTCTTCCCTGACAGTTGATTTGCTCCCCTAGTTAATGGAACTTTAATATTGCCATTATTCCGAACTTGAGCAACAGTAAGAAATTTTTCATTTTTAGCTTTAGCATATAAATGAGGAAATTGAACAGCACCAGACCAACCACCATGCCAACCGGACTCGCATCCTCTGCGGAGATTTTCCCTGCTGCGTTGTGCGGTTCTTTTAATCTGAACCGTTCGTTTCGATGGGACGGTCTAGATTTAATCTCCAGCCGGTGAGTGCGCGATTTGATGGAGGGGCAGTATTAATTTTGCTTTGAGATTCGTGCTATGATCTTATTTGATCCGTCCGATCAAAACGAACGGTCCAGATTAAAAGAACTGCACAGCTCCGCAGGTAAAAACTCCACTGAGGATGCCATTTCCATGCGAACCACCTTCCTCATAACCAATTTAACAAAGTAGATAATTTTACCAATACCAATCCAGAAATGGAGAAAGTTTCCCGCTAAATTTTCCTTTATATTTATTTTGAATCACTATTTTTCATGTATCAGAATGATCAGAAAAAATAAATTCCTGTCACCACTTAGCCAATAGAGATATTCATTGATCTTTATGGAGACAAACAGCATGCTTAGGTACCTTTAAATTTTTGTTGTAATGTTTGCAACGGTCGACAATACAAACCTTTAAAATTCTAAATTGGAGTGAGACTATAGTGATATACATCTTACAAAGTGACACTTACTATGAATCTATATCTCCATTTGATCCAAACTGTTTGATCTTCATATAAAAATATATTTGAAGATCAAATTTCACATTTTTATGAACATTTTTACTACTTTATTAAATAGATAGAAAATTACTTGATCTAAAGATTTTGGACTATTTTTTATACCTAGGTAAAAGAATAATTAAAAAAATTCTAAAAATATAAAATTGATAATTTTCATATAATGATCATGTTAAGCTATTCAAATCGAGTGTTTAGATTTTAAAAATGAAAATAAGTTCATAATACAGACCAGTGTTGTAAAATGAGGTTCATGCGGCAGCATATGCGTATGCAGTCTGATTCCGCATAAAAATGTTCATGCGGTCTCAAATATGCAGTTTCACATATGCGGCCGCATATTGGGTTGCATATATCCCTATATTGGTCCGCATATGTGCGATTGGGCCGCATATGTCCGCATATTGGTCCGCATATGTGAGAATTTATTGTTTGAATGATTTTAATGGTAATAGATTGCATGTTTTGAGTGGAAATAAATTAATATATAGTTTAAAATCCGCATATATAAGTCTGCATGAAATTCTGCATATGCGATATGCAGTGGTCTTCCGCATGCATGAACAAAACCGCATTTTACAACATTGATACAGACTGATTTGTAATGTTGTAACGGTCTTATTGCATTCCCGTAAAATTCTAAAAGATAGAGGACCAGACCGAAAATATTACAAAACTCGATGACCATTGATGCAATATCCTTGCATTATCTCTTCCTCAAAAGCGGGTGGAGAGCGCCAGAGAGCACCAGTAAAGATAGAGAATAAACAATGGCATATCCGCTTAAAATCTCTCACCACGTCCCACAATGGCTTCCCCTCTCCTCCTCCTCCAACTCCTCTTTGCCATTAACAAACCGAACAGTAATGAATGCACCACTTAACCGTGAGCCGGTTCATCCAGGAGCTATACGGCTCAAGCCAGCTTGCTCAGCCGCAGATTCCGCTTCCGGTCCGACCGAACCGGCTAAGGCTAAGCCGAAAGTTCTGCCTAAGAAGCCTGTCTACTCAAGTTAGGAACCTTTTTATAATGATGTTCTTTTCTATTGTAATAACTTGACAACAATCTTTAAATCAAGTAAAAGAAGTTGGATGTTAAAGTTCAAAACTTAAACTAAAAACATGCTTCTAGGTGAATTTCTGGGTATGAACTTGGCTTGCATTTCAAAATTTTGTGCGATTTGAATATCACTTGAAAATTCATTACATGTTGTTTACTACATTGCATTGAATATTTTAACTAATGGAGGAGAGATGAAATGAACATAATAGCTCATTGTTTATCAGAAAGGTAATTTGGGAGTTCAATTCTGTTTATGTCAATTGCCATGATTTCCAAGTTAGACCCACTGTCCAGTGATCCAAACCCTTCATATTCTGATGCTCTTTTGCACATACTAAGAACTATTCACATATCATCTAGAAACTTGTAACAGTATTTACACATTAATTCTAATCTGAACACTGGAGCAGTCCTTGTAGATATGACAGAATTGTCATTAGTATCAATATCAGTTTGTGAATAATTTCACAAAAGAAAACTCATTTGTTGGACAGTACTCAATTTAAAAAGGATTTTTTCTTCAAAAGACAAAAAAATGAGAATGCTTGAGCTTTTTTTTTCTTTTGTAGTGAAAAAGGGGCAGATTGTACGTGTGGACAAAGAGAAGTACTTGAATAGCATCAATGTGAGTTGTTAGTGCACGTAACATGCATTTTGTCCTCATCTGTACCTGTCGCACTGGATTTTACCTATTGATTAGCAGTTTAATCTTTATTTGTGGCAATGATAACCATCTGAGGTTGGTTTAGTGCTGATTAGCTCCAGTACTGGTACAGCATATTTATGTATTAGATTATTGTGCTAGCACTTAATTATGTCAGCTTAATTTCTAAACAGTTGAAATATTTGTTAATTTCAGTATTTATCAGTTGCCCATCCACCTTACTATAAAGGCCTGGACTACATATATCAAGATCGTGGTGAGGTAATATCTTATGTCAATGTTCCTTTTGTTTTGTTATCGGTTTCTTGCTGTAAGTTTTATCCCACTTAGTGATAAATTGATGCTAATTTGGAAAAGTTAAGGCTAACCTTGGAGTCAATGAGGACAACTGCTGGATAATCTAATCCCATTGGACTAAATATCCTACATGTTTTTAATTTTCTTTTGTTTTCTTAATAAAATTGAACCTTTCATGTGAAAATGCAAAATTGGAGACACAATTGTGATAAAACAGTTCTAAAGTCAAGTGTTAGTTCGTAAAAAATCACATCCTTGGATGACTAAAAAAAAATTGTGGATGAATTGCTCGGTTGGAGCTCATTGTCTCTGTGAAACCTTGATTTTGCTGCCGTTTAGTTTTAGTTGGCACTAATTACCAATCTATAACAGCTAGATAATTTGTCTCTATATTTTGTTATTTTTTTTATAGGTGCTGGATATAAGAATTTTTGAGACCGGTGAATATGCTCTTGTATGTAACATTCTCCTTTTATTTGGCTGTTACTTGCTTGGACCAGCTTGTACAAGTCAGTTTGGTATTGAAACCTACTACCTAGCTAGTCTTAATTGTCAATTGGAGGGAAATTGCCAGACAATTGAATTAGCATTGGGCTTGATTACTTGTTTAAAAATTGAGAGAACTAATTAGGTTCGTGACTGGTACCTGCTTTCTGTGTGTAGTCTCCTCTTACACTGTCAGGCACACAAAACATGCGAATATTCCAATTGGGCAATGAGTGTAAGTGTAATAAAAATAATATAAAAAACAATTTCAATGTGACAGATTGCTTGGGTTGGTATCCCGACCCCGCCAGCGTGGCTGCCTACTGATATGCTTATCAAGGTAAGTAACTTGTTACTTTTTTTCATTTGTAGTGTATGTTATTTGATTTTTAAATTTTTTTTTCCCCATTGCTTGTCTTGCAGTCGGAGAAGCTTGATTATGAGAGAATATGATCTCAGAACCATCTTTGGATATGTAAATGGCTGAATGCTTTACATGGCATAGAAAGTCCGGTTAATTCATTTTTGCCTTTTGTTTTGGTGCATATTTTTTCTGATTTTTGTACAAGTAAATCTTTGGAAGCATACATGTATATATAGTTATCATTTTAATTGAGTTTTCATTAATGATGTGTGTGTGTGAGTAAGGGATAGTACCAGTAACATATAACAGAATTAGTTTATAATTGATTAATCTTGTGTTAACATCAGCAAATGTTTAGCGCAACTGCATGGCTCTTCAAATGGTAGATATGTAAAGTACCAACCTGTTGAATACTCGAGTGCCAGTAAGGGCTCAGCTGGGTAACCTGTCTGGAAATTAATCCAGCTAAACAGCTTTTCAACATATGGCAAAGAGCAAAACATCAACTGGCTTTCGGGCCTTTTTCTTATCATTTATACCAACAGTTTAGGTCTTCTAATGTTTTAATTTCAGGTCTTGTTACTGTAAATGGTCGCTAGGAAAATTTTAAGTGGAACTTCTGGTACGAGAGCTTGCAAAATAAACATAATAACGATTTTGAAGACAATACAATATATAATAGTCACTCGTGTTGAGAGCAGTTTGGTCAACGATAGAAGCAAAAAAATAGAATATGAAGAGAACTTTTTAACTAATACGGACATCTCTTTTTTTTTCAGATGTAGTATGTTTTTATTTTTATTTTTTTGCTAATTTGTGCATGGTACTGATACTCCATTAGTTTCAAGACAGATAAGACTCCCCATTTCCTATGATTTCTCACATTAAATATCAACAGCACAAACATATCACTTCAGTTAATATCTTTCGGCCCCCCCCCCCCACACACACACAATAGAATGCAGGCATGACTGCAATTGAAATTCTTGATTAACTTATCAAGCAAAGGCCGAATGCAATTCTACTTGGTAATTTCATTAATTATTTGACTTACTTTAGCTACAGTCACCTTTATAAGTGTTTGACATTCACACGAAATTAAGAAAAAATATATAAATGAAAATAAAAGGCACAAAAAATCTGAACCTATCCAATGTAAACAACCAAGAAAGAGTGTTTTCATGATCTAAAGATTATAAACAACAATACCCCCATACCACCAACACCAAAAAATAAATGTGCAATTACATCCAACCAGTAAGCTGCAATTTCTCAGCAAGATTGTACATAACTAACTCCTTCCAGACTGGCCCAAATAGATGCTCTCCACCAATGGCAAATGTGAGGGCCCATCCTGTCAGAAGCACAGCAAAGACAATGAAGCCGATGCTTGACCGCACCACATCTGCACAGAACATGCAATTAAAAACTTGAGACTTGTATAGTTTACATATAGTATAAACCTAGTTATACCAGTTTGCCTGATTAATCTCATAGTTGCGCTTCTGAGCTAAAAGTTAAATCAACTAAGCATCGGATAACTCTAACTTGCAATTATGTCTCGTAAACTGTTTATTAAACTATATTTATCCTCAGTTTATCACAATTGTGTGAGCATTGGATGTGGAACAGCCACAAGTACCATTTTGGTCTGATACTTCACTGGTATCACAGGCTCAACAAGCATTTAAGGCCCTTGCAATATAGGATTAATTAAGGCAAAGCTTGAATTAGCAGGTTGGTTGTCATAAACATGGCTTAAGGTGATTCCTAGCTGCACAGTTATAACTGAGCTTCAATTTTCCACGGCAAAGGCTTAATTTAACGTTTGCATTGAACTCCAGACATGTACTGACAGCATAGTAAGGTTTAATTGCCAGTATTGTACCCCCAAGTTATGCAAAATAGGTATTTCAGAGTCACATGAACCAATTGGTTCCACAGAAGTCCCAGTAGACTTCAGTGTAATGTAAATCAAGCAATAAACCTCTGCTGAGGTTAAATTGTCATCAGTGTAACTAAAATCAGTAAATTTATTGTCAATTAAGCAATTAACAACTGAAGGAACAAAGGAAGAATGAACAAAGAAGGCAAACTGTTAGGTCAAATAGATAATGGACAATGCCAGTGCGGAGATTTAAAGGCACAGTTTGAACAAAACCTTATCCCTGTGGTGTCTTGGCTTGATTTTAGTAATAGACAACAGAAATTGCTCATTATCACACCAAGAAAATCTCCAATTTATAAAGCAAATGGGCTTGATTAGAAACGCAAAACTTACAGGGACGAATTCGACTGAAGGAAGGAGGAGAAGAAGGCGATCCCTTGGAGACGAGAACAGGCCAGAAATAGAAGCAATTCACAGCCCAGAGCAGGGGCAAACACGCAAATCCCCAGAGAAAGAATCTTTTCGCATAACCCTCGGCCTCTTCCCACGATACCCCTAACGGACCGTCCACAGTCGCCCACGTCACCACTCCGCCAGATCGGACGGCGGAGGAGCGGCGGCGCTCGCCGGATTCCACGTCGACTGTTGATTGGTCGTTCCGACCATCCATTTTTGAAGAAAGTTTTGCTCCAAGCTCACAACCACAGCCCACAGGGCAAATTGATATACTGCCACTTTATAATCTCCCCTGTGAAAGTGCGAAATTTTGTTTTGTTTTCTTTTTCTTATAAAGGAAGCGTTCAAGAGGAAATTAAAGAATTTTGGTAGGATTGAAATTTAATCGAATTTGGTACAAACGAAAAAAAAAAATTTGGTCAAATATTATATCTATTATAATTCAGTACCCTTTTATTATAATTATTTTTTTGTGAAAAAGTCTTGGCAGTAGCTAGTAAAAACTCTTTATTATTGTTTTTTTAAGGCCTGGTTTTGAACAATAATAATAAAAAAAAACACAGTAGCTCTTTATTATTGTTTTTTTTTTTTTCAGAAAAGTTGAGAGTCCAATAGACTAATTATCAATTTCTCCCTATTTTAATTGGATGGAATAAATTATGTCACCGGATGGATAGTGAAAAAATATTCTTTTTTTCTCATAAGCGGAATATATATAATTTCTCTCTTTCACTTTTTAAATATACCAAACACAATTAAAGTTTTAAAAGTAGTTTAATTTTCGAGGTTCTTTTATTCTCGCTTTATTCTATGATAATATGACAAGAAGTGTAAATATGTTACATACACACGAGTAGAACTAGGGTGCTCCTAAGTTCACCAAGTTTCTCAGTGAACTCAACTCTAAAACCTATCAGATTGACTTCAAACAACAAATTCAAACTGTTGAAATCTTTCTACCTTACGAGTGATGCGTCTACATGTGAAAATTTTAAATTTTAAAATTAAATTTGTATAGAGTCAAGTGGTCAAAAGACTTCCAAAAAATGAATACATCAAAGTTAATTTATAAACCTTCTAATTTTGACCACTTGACTTTATACTAAATTAATTTGAAACTTTAAAATTTTTACATATAGTCGCATCACTCGTAAGATAGAAAAATTTCAACTGTTTGAATTCGTCATTTGAAGTTAATCTGATAGATTTTAGAGTTGAGTTCACAAAGGAACTTGGTGAACTTAGGAGCACCTTAGTTCTACTCATTCATATTCCGTGGATGTGAGTAACGGTTTTATTTATTAGTTTATCGAAGAGGAGTTCGGACATTGTATTTTATGGTTTATTGAATAAGAAATTAAGAATACATAATTACTTGTAGAGCAACTTTATATTCGTCACGTATAAAATAATTGATAAATAAGAAATCATACGTGAAAGACAATTCCTACTATTTAATTTAATCATATAATGTTTGTAGTTCATACAAAATTGATTTCTGTAACATCTCATATAGTATTGTTATTTATTGTAACTGGTAATTAGTTGTGTAATGAGACCAAGACCAAACATAAAATTAATTTTTCTTTTGCGATGAATTACTAACGGATATATCCGTTTTCTTGCTTCTTTGCAGGTCTTGGTAACTACTGTTGATCATAGTGACATAATTCAAGTTTTATTCACTAATAAAATGTTTTTTTTTTGGTATATTCAAACCGAATGGTGAATCAACCAAAATATTCACTAATAAAATGCGAATTACGAATTATTTGCGAAAAAAAAACTCAATTTTTTTTTTCTTTCTGCTTCCTTGTGAGACCGAATCATTTCCGAATTATATCTGAATTATTTCTGAATCACGAATTTTTGACCCTGCTGAATTAAATCCGAATAATTCATTTGTCACTATGCTGCTGATTTATGTGCGAATAAAACTTTTTTCGGTTCGATATACTGCTGATTCATTCTCGAATGAAACCTTTTTGGTATTTTGAACCGAATGGCAAATAATTTGGTTGACCGAATTATTCACGAAAAAACCCATTTTTTATATTTTTATTTTTTTGGGTTTTTCTTTTTGCTTCCTGGTGGGACCAAATCATTCCAAAATTATTCTCGAATCACGAATTTTTAACTCCACTAAACCGAACCTGAATAATACACTAATTCCAATTACGTTCTCTGAACATTAGTTTGATTAA
The DNA here is from genome assembly GCA_964058825.1 of Carex arenaria. Lineage (NCBI taxonomy): Eukaryota > Viridiplantae > Streptophyta > Magnoliopsida > Poales > Cyperaceae > Carex > Carex arenaria. The sequence continues at coordinate 195,269 of CAXKVW010000232.1, forward strand.
TTTTGGATGAAATACGCTTCGCATAATGCAAAGCATGCACTGAAATGATTAATGGGATCTTATTGTACTATAACTAGCCCTATAAATGTAAACTGATTAGAAACACTCAAGAATTAACACTGATATAGAACGGAGCAAAGGCCGAAGGGGCTACGGCCCATGTAAGAACCAAACAAATATTAAAGAAACTGGGCTGACGTCAATTTTGGGCCCAGAGAAACAAGCAGCTAATTCAACTGGAAAAAACAAAATTGCGGTGAGCGTGGATCGAACACGCGACCTTCAGATCTTCAGTCTGACGCTCTCCCAACTGAGCTATCCCCGCTTTTGCTTATAATTCAATAATATTAAAATATAACAAAGAAATGGATTGTTAACGGGTCGGTATTTCATTTTAAACTCCAGTTGTTCGGTGAACCAAAATATAACAAGGCAATAATTATCCTGTTCAAGCGCATTTGTAGCATTTAAAAGAATAATGTAAACCTACGAAACTAAATATTAAAAAGTTCGAAATATAGCACAACGGTCAATAACTACGTTTTACCATGCTGCTTCAATTTGTTTAAATAGTGTTATTTTATCTGTCAAAAATAATATTTTATTCGTACTAAAATACTGTCATTGATAATGTTTCTCCTTAGCAGACAAAATACAACGTTTTTATTATATTTTAAAAATTTGCTGATACAATTAATGTCGTATCTTTTAATTTATTTTTTAAATATTACAGATAAAAATAATTGGGACTCAGCGACCCAAGCAGCACAATCGCATGGAGAAGATTAAAGAAGTGTTGAGAACTAGACCAATCTAGTGGCAAAAGTATTGTCTTCTATGGAAAGATAGCAGGTTCAAAACTCAGATGAAAATAATTTTTATAGATATTAAATAGTTAAATATCTTAATCTCTAACTCTTATTTAAAAAGAAAACTAAAGAAGTACCAAACACTCAATTTTTTTTTTTTTTTTTAATAAGAGGCAGAGTAAACTCCTTACTTTATACTTACGTTGTCAAACGATAAATAAAAGAGGAGTAAGATGGTGTAAGATTAAGACGTGAGTTAATCCGTCGTAAGTTGCTCTACCCAGAGGCGAATCTACATTATTTCAATGGGAGTCAATTGACCCCATTCAATTTCATTGTTTTTATATATTTATATCTTATTTTTAATATATTTTAAAAGAAAATACTATGGATAGTATAAAATTGACCCCATTTGTAATAGGAAAATTTTATGTACTTGATCCCCATAATCTAAAAGTCTGGCTCAGCCCCTAGCTCTACCTCTCTATAAATGAATTAACTTATTTTATATTTACTCCTCCTACAGAATCCATTATCATAGATGTTAATTTTCCAATATCTTACTCTTCTAAAAATAATAATTTAAGTTATAAATTCAACTATCAAACAAAGTATAAAATATGAAAATTAAAATAAAATAAGCAAAATAATTCTCAACTTAGTCCACGATTGCCAAACATGACCATTGGGAGTGTAGCAGTTGCGGAATAACAGCTTGGTCCTAGAGAAGAAAATATGTCACGGCGTGACTAGTCACGTCACGTCACGTATGTTGATTACGTGACGTGTGATGTGATCATTCGCGTGACGTGATTACATTCGAGCTAAAATTATACGTCACGCGAACCAGTCAGACGGTCACATCACGTCACGTGGTCATGTCACGTCATGGTATAACATATAGGGTATCAACCTTTTTTGGTATGTATAGGGTTTTCAGATTTTTCTTTTAGTATAGATTCAGTGATACTGGCACTCATATAGTACTGATTTTTATTTTCTCTAATTTAGTCTAATGAAAGTTTGTAATTTGAATTTTTAAAGTAATATCAGATGTCCAACAGTCTTTCCTCAAAAAAAATTTAATATTTGCAACATTATTTACTTATTTTAGAAATTTTCATATTTTTATATTTTTTTTTTCTAAATTTTCAACAATTTAAATTAAAATATAAAAAAATTGATGTGATTAATTTACGTCACGACACGTCACGTATGGTCACGACGTAACTATGCATGTATGACGTGACCATCTGCCACCATTTTGATCACGTCACGTCACGTGAAAAAAAAAAATTAATCATGTCACATCACGTCACCTGACCAAATCACGACGTGTTTGTCACGTTATGTCACGGCGTGTCATGTATTTCCTTCACTACATGAGTGGGGAGCCCAAAGAATTAATCTACGTGCTTGATTTCTCCATTTTTTTTTTTTTTTAAACAAGGCATAATAGCCCATTTTCGTTGCTGAAAATTTAATTACAAGTGTGCCTACTGATTTCTCCATCTGTAAACAAATGGAGATGATAAAACCTCGAGATTCCTTTTCCCTTCCCTCCTCTCCCGTTTCCTTCGGTCCTACACCTACACCATTCCAGTTCGTCACTTCCGCATTTCTTACTCGGCCGTGCAGTGCTCGACCCGCCAGTAACTCCACTTGCATGTAAAATGGAGTACCAGCAAAACCTGTACCAGTACTATAAGCGCTTCCCTCCCACCCGACAACGAGCCCCAGCTGTCCGATGGGTCAAGGAATGGTTCGTCTCAGCCTCTCTCTCTATTACCTCTCACTCACACTTCACATCTCCTCTTTATGGGTCTTATTCGTTGATCTGTTTGTTGAAAATGAACCTCTTATGTTAGAAAAGCCTTCAGGTCGGGTGGATTGCTTCGTTATATTCTTGTAGTTCAATTTTTCCAAGCCATGATGAAAGAGTTCATTGATGTTAGTGTAGAATGCTCTAGCTTTTATGATCCTCTAGAGAATTCATAGAATTTTCTTGCTCCAACTTAATATTCAACTAATTAGTTCGTCTTTAGTTTATCAAGGTCTGTTAATGTCCATGAGTATGATCTAGCGACATTGAAGGATTTTCCTTGGAGTAGTTTTACAAAGATTTGGTATTTTATTATATCGGTTGGAATTTCTGATTTAACTAATTTTGTTTTGGTTAGTTATCATTTTATACTGTTGAAAAACGATTATTTCTCAATTTGTCTCAAGAAAGACAACCAAACAACAAAAGGAACCAAGCACTACGGCATATTCTCTATCAATATTACTGATAATTAAATTAGGGTTATGCTTTACCAGCCCAAATTTTGTGCATACGAGTTCCAGTAGGGATTGGTTTGAGATATCCTCTTAAATTTTGTTTTTTAGAATTTTAATGATGATCACGATTTCATGGTTAAGTCACAAGAACAACTAATTAAGTAAAAGAGGAGCAAATACCTGACTGTAATTTAAGGGTTTAAGTGATTCCTATTTTCATTTTTTTCTATTGCAGGTGGGTTTAGGGTGTGTGATGTAGCTTTACTTTTCTTTGTTTTTTTTAATCTAACTTAGTGATAGGAAAATTGGTTTGCTATTATAGGATCCCGCAAGAGCTTTCTTCAGCTGGTGGGAAGTGCTCTCTTTTTCGGTGGGTCAGAGGTACTGCTGAAAATTGTAAACTTCAAATCTACTAGTTATATTTACTAGTATTTCTGGTATTAATTGAAATTGTACAGTCGATTTTGTTCAAATCACAAAATTACCAACACCTTTTTCAGTTTTTGCAAGATTAACAGCAGACCAAAAGAATAGTATTCAACCAAGTTTAAAGATCACTAGATTGCATTCAAGTGTTAATAAGTAGTACTGTGCCTAAGGGCTTTTCCCAAAAATAAATAAATAAGTAATACCGATATAAAATCTCTGGTAATTTATGTTTTGAACCCAGACAACCACCGTGTGGGTATGGTTAGTACCTACGAAGTGTGAACCATTCTCTACCTATACCGTGCCGAACTTTATTATTCTTGCAATCAGCAACCATTACTATCATTGATGTTTTAACAACAATAGCTATATCTGACCTTCAAATTATTCCTTTATTTTCCATTTTTTTTCTCTTCAATTTAAAGAGGATATGGTACAGGCTTTGAAGGAAAAAGAGAAAGGACGGGAATTGGAGGTGGCACCAAAACCGGAGCCAACTACAGAGATTCTATTTCTTTGCAGCTATGAGGGTTGTGGTAAGACTTTTACTGACGTGGCTGCTCTCAGAAAGCACGCTAACATACATGGTGACAGGCAACATATGTGCAACTACCCTGGCTGTGGAAAGGTACCTTTTGTTTTTAAATTTTTCCAACATCAGTTGGTGATCTTTTTGAAGAGTATTTGTGCAAATGAGTATCTTTTGGAGGGGTAATTTGGGTTGTGTCCAGAGTCCAGAATTATCTGAGTTAATTTAGGTCAAATTGAAGCTTACTCGGTACTAATTCTGATTAAGATAGGGACCAAATGCGCATTAGAGGATGGAATGTCTTCTTGTGGAGACCTTCAGCATCATTGCATAATCAAGGTTTATGTAGTTGTAATCGAACTTAAGCTTAACAGTGTTGTTAAGGGGCTTCAATTTTTGTCTGTTGTGGAAAGGTGTTGTGGTTATACAGTTATTTCTGCGCATTACTCACTTGAGAGTGTTTTCTGTTCAATTGAGGACAGTTGGAGACTTGGAGTTTTTAATATCTCAAACTTGAGCGCTCGTTTATAATTTTACTAAATCGGATTAAGTTCAAGGCTTAACTGGGATATTGGGATTCCATTGAGCCAAATGAGGGATAAATGGGAGCAATTTGGGTTCAATTGAACCTCATTTACACTATTAGGGGATAAGTGAGGATAATTTGAGGCTAATTAACTCATCAGAGGGCTTATTGGGTCAGAAAGAAGCATAATAAGATAAATTGAACCTATATGAACTACTACAAATTGATTAGAATTTCGTAATTAAGACTAGTTTTGATCAAAATGATACAATTTGGAGCTGATCATGCAATCAATGATAAATCAAGTTAAAACTCAAAATGGGGATAAAGAACAGCTGAACAAGGGAAAGGCTCTCAAGATGGAGATACTTTTTATGTATACTTAAAGGAACTATTCTAAGGAGTAGATGACATTATATTTACTGTGTCTGTGTGCAGAAATTTGTAGATAGTTCCAAGTTAAAGAGGCATTTTCTAATCCATACAGGAGAACGAGATTTCGTCTGCCCTTTTGATGGTTGTGGCAAGGTTCGAGTAAAAGATAATGTGTTTTGCTTTTTTGTTGAGCCTAACTTCCATGAAACCACATCATTTCCTCGGAAAATACCTGTCTTTCTTAAATTGCCGTTTACCTGTCTTTCTTAAATTGCCGTTTCTTGCTTTCATTTCCTTTTCAATTGTTAGTTGATGCCTTTTATTGGTTCAACTTAAAAATAATGCATCAGGCCTTCTCATTGGATTTCAATTTGCGGGCTCACATGAAAACACACGTAGTCGAGAATTACCATCTTTGTCCCTACTCAGGGTGCGGAAAGAGGTATACTAATGAGCTCAAATTGAGAACCCACATGAAGGCTCATCGTGAGAAGGTACTTGGAACTTTTTCCTTCCTGATGTATATTTAAAATTAACACTTTTTCTTTCCTTACTTTACCCGGGGATCTTTTTTTTTTTTTTTTGAAATTGCTTGGTAGTGGCTACCCGGGGATCTTATTCTGGGAATAGTTAGGTGATGCAGCAGCATGTACGCAAACAACTGATCATTCTCTAGTTTCTTTTGAATTAACACTCTACTTTCCACTTTAAACACCCCTAGAGGAAATGACTATTTTGAAGGGAATATATGTTGTGTGCACTTAAAACTCACAAACATTAATAATATATACCCCAAGAAAATATGAACATCCTCTATATGCCCCTATACAAGATGAGGATTGTCACAATCCCTACCAAAGAAAGACAAATATCCCAATAATATAGAATCTTCCTTATCCAATTTGCTACAGAAGCTATTCATACCACACCCCTATTTACTCTGAACCCCCATTAGCAAGAGTAGGATTTTGGTGAGGCAAAATTCATGAAATTATGAAGACAGTGATCCTAGAAAATGCATGTCTGTTGATTAGAATAAATTTATCGCTTGTTAAGGCTGTGGTTTTGAAGTTTTCAGACATCCATGTAAATTCATATTATTCCTGCTTAAAATTTTGGCAATCTTTTTCATGCACATCCAGAGCATGCCAATTGAAGCAGTAAAACACACTCCACCAGCCGAGAAGCCACTACCCGTCTCAAAGACACCCGTATCATCATTGGTCTATGTCGGCCCTGCCACACCGGCTCGTCCATATGAATGCCCCTACAAGGGATGCGGCAAAGCTTACATACATGAGTACAAGCTCAACCTCCACCTCAAAAGGGAGCACCCCGATCACATCAATGAAGAAATGGATACCTATAATAATAAATTTAGCGTGAGTAATGGGAGTAGCAAGAGAATTGCAACTCCCTCTCCAGTTAACCCTTTAACAATTGGAGAAGGGAGGGGGAAGGAGAAGAGCAAGCCCAATCTGACAGCTCAGATGGCACCAGCTAAGGCGATTGGTATAAATCAGAAGATAAAATCAGAATTTGGATTGGGACCAAGGACTAGTTTAGGAGACCCAAAACAGGTTTGGACAGGAAAAGAGGTCTATGAAGAAGAGGAAGAGGAAGAAGAGGATAGCGAGGAGACTGAGGATGCAGAGGGAAATGGAGAGATTGGCTGGGGATATGGGGAAGGTAGAAATGGAGATGATGAGGAGACCGAGTATGAAGAATGATAAATCTATGGTCTTAATGGTTTCTTCAGGCTAATCAGAGCTCCAATAACTGAGTTGTCATGTAACAAATGTGTTTGCTGGTATGGGATTTGATCACCTGACGTCTTTGCATTTGTTTTGTTGTCGAAATGTTGTTTTGCCTTGTTAAGCTTTATATATGTACAGCTAATATGTTGTCTCATTTGCATATTTCAAATAATTTTAGGGCAAGTTCCGCAACTATACCTCTCCTCGCAGGTCTATACCAATCAAGGTTCTAAATAGCGATTTTCGCGTCATCGCAAAAAGGCTAAAGCTATTGCGAATAGGATAGTTATAGTGAAGGCTATCCTATATAGTTTTTTGTTTAAAAAAATATGTTTTATATTTTTACTAATTATCAACATTATCTAAAGTCTCATATAGCGATAAGTAACGCAAAATTGATTAAGAAATTAGAATGTCCACATCAAATCAATACAAAGTCTAAATTGCTATTCAAAATATTCCTAATAAGATCATAAACTATCTATCTTTTTTTTATTTAAAAGAACTTAAGCATCATGGCATAAACTATATATATTTTCTATTAAAAAATACTTAAGCATTATGGCGTAAATTATCTATATTTTTCTATTTAAAATTAAAAATAATATTAACCTTGAAAAAAATTTAGTTTGGACTTTTAAATAAAAACCCATATAGCATAGCATGTGCTATAGAGCGTAGCGTGTAGCGCAAATAGAAGACCGCTATTACGGCTATAGCGGTCGTACCTGAAATAGCACACTTTTATCTCATAACTTGATGTTTAAGATCCAAAAATACTATAGCGCTGCTATTGCGTCGCTATAGTGTGCTATTTTGAACTATGATACCAATACTAACACCAATCATCAACGAATATTATCTTTAGACGAATTATGTCATTATTTTGTTTCCATCCTTATTGTTTTAATTGTTGAAGTTCACATTTTATTATTTGCACCAGTGGTTAGAGAAGGGAAAAAAAAAAGATTTCCGTCTGCACAGATTTTTTTTCCAGGTTGAGAATCTAATCCCGTCATTTTTATTCATAACCAAAAAAATAAATAAAATAATATTAATAACCAGATCTCCAAAAATATTTCATCCATGCTCAAACCGCCGCCCCCTGGGGGGCGGTTTACTTAATTTTTTTTTTAATGCGATGATGGATTATTTATAATTATGTTTATAATTTATGTATTTTGTAATATTATGTATTTGTTTATATTTTTAATACGATGGATTTTATGATTTGTGAATAGTTTAACAATAACACATGATATGGATAGATAACAATAATTGTTTTGTAATATTATGTTTTGTAATAACACATGATATGGATATGGATATGGATAGATAACACATGATATGAGAAATAAAATAGTAAAATAAAACCGTTAGATTTAGTGTTTATTATTTTCTTGGAAATTTTTTTGAAATGCCACTCTAAAACTTGAAATTTGTCAAAATTTGTCAATCATGTTCGAGAAAATGAATTAATGGGTAACTTGACTAATCTGGGCCGTCGGCAAAAGGATTTTCATGCAATTGACTTCTCAGAAATAATTTTCTCCGGACTGAACTGAGCGGTGCTTCGTAACCTCAGACACCGCTCGCAGGGGGCTGCCGCCCCCCTGCCACCCCCTGCATACTCCTAGAATCAAGCCCACATACATAACAATAACGATATGTCAGTTCAACCTGATTTATGCACAGAAAGAGAAGTCCGCAAGATGATGCTTCCAATACGCAAGATGGTGCATCGGGTACGCAAGATCAGTGAAGCAAGAGAAGGAGCTAATTGAAGTCGATATTTTGTGCATTTTGTCATTATACATTATTAAAGTTCAATGGGGTGACACTGTAGCGAGCAACAGTGCCACCCCCGTTACCTTCCGTTGGATCATCAATCCACGTCTCTGATTATCTCCAGTGATATAAGGTGACGTCATACATTTAATTTTCTTAGCACATTGATGCTGATGGCACCTGTTTTGGTATAGTATTCGTTGATATACCAGAGAGTTTATATCTATAGGCAGTATGTGTTAGTTTATATGAAGCCAAATGTTTTTTTTACAAGTTTCATTGCTAATGGTCAACCTGATTTTCTGACATTTAGAGAGCATAGATTTTCTATAACCATACATTTACCTGTGTTGTGTATTTCCATAGGATCTGTTGTAACTCTTTCCAATTGTTAATTAGAGCATATTCAAGCACTTTTCAATGATGCTTTTGTTGTTCATGACAACAGAAAAAATGATAATGACAACGGAGCTATGAGGAAACTTGTAGGTGCCTAATTTGGTAATTTACTCAAGCAGTTGGATACTGGAGTTTCAGTCAACCTGAAAGGTTTGCTCTTTTTCCAAAATTAATACTGAATTATGGGTTTGATCAGCTATGTAACATTCTTTGCACTTAGCAAGACAACTTAAAATTTCAATAGAAAAATGAAACGCAATTACATTGTCTTATAGTTTCCTTGGGTTTCAGAGTGAGAGGGAAGACCTCCTTTGCATTGGGCAGTTGACCGTTGCCACCTTGACATTGTACAAACCTAAGGCCCTCATTATTTAAAAAAATGCAGTTCGAACCTGTTATAATTCGCAACTTTTAAATAATTAATTAATTAACAAATTTCCAAATTACGACTAATTAAATTTTTTGATTAAATAACGAACGGGTTAAATTATAAATAAACATTCATTTAAAAGCAACATAATAAAACTTCGATTTCAATGAACCAATTAATTTCCTAAAATTCAATTAAGACGATCGATTCAAAATAAATTCATTGGATTGTTATTAAATTAACTTAAAATTTACAAATTTACAAATTTTACAAATAAGAGGTTCATAAAATTAGAATACGAATTTTTAATTGAGACATGATTAGAACTAAGTTTATAAAAATAAAAATTTGATGGTTGTTATAAATAAAATATAACCTAACACATCGAATATTGAAATTGAGTAAAAATTATAAATCCAGATACTAATGAAATTAGTTTATTATACGTATCTTGATTTGCCTAAATTTGATCAACCTATATGGTTTCTTTTATTATTACTCATGGAAATTTCTCAACCGTTCAAATCCCTTTGTGCACTAATCTTAAACCCCGCCCTTTATATTCCCTAATTCTCCTCTCTTCCGTCCATTAGGGAGCCACTCTCTTTTCTCTCTCTGTGGAAAATCTGAACCGTTAATCTATATATTGCACGAATCTCAAAGCAGCCATTTCTTTTAAAAAAAATCCTCTTCCCCACCCCTCTTTTTCTTCTTCCCTGCCGCTGGGGCCGCTCCTTGGTCTCTTCCTCTTTGTCCCTTGCGCAAAAATGGAGAGGAGCCCGGGCTCCCTCTTTCTCTTCTCTCCCACGCAGCAGCGGTCTGAGCTGCTCCCGTCCCATCGCGACGACTAAATCGCGTTTGAAGCGCGATTCGCGCACCTGCTCTCTGTGCCTGTTGACCTTGCGCCTCTTGTGGTTCCGGGTAGAGAAAGAAATTTGTCACGGCGTGACTAGTCATGTCACGGAACGTTACGTCACGTCACGTCACGTATGTCGATTACGTGACGTGACTCGCGTGATGCGTGACGTGATCATTCGCGTGACGTGACCACATTCTAGTTAAAATATACGTCACGTCACGTCACGCGAACCAATCACGTCACGTCACGTCACGTGATCACGTTACGTCACGTCACGGTATGAAACATAGAGTATTCGACTTTTTTTATATGTATAGAGTATTCAGATTTTTATTTTAGTGTAAGTTCAGTGATATTGATACTCATGTAGTACTGATTTTTATTTTATTTAGGTCAGTGTAATGAATATTTGTAATTTAAATTTTTAAAGTAATGTCAGATGCAACATTTTCTAAAAAAAATAATCTTTACAATATTATTTACTTATTTTAGAATTTTTTATAACTTTTTTCTAAATTTTCAACAATTTAAATTAAGATATAAAAAAAATTGACATGACTAATTTACTTCACGACACGTCACGTCACGTGTGATCACGTCACGTATGGTCACGGCGTGACTACGCGTGACGTGACCATTCGCGTGACGTGACCATCCACCACCATTTTGGTCACGTCACGTCACGTCACGTGAAAAAAAAAATTGATCACGTCACGTCACGTCACGTGACCAAATCATGGCGTGTTTGTCACGTCACGTCACGGCGTGTCACGTATTTCCTTCTCTAGTTCCGGGTGATATATATTCCTCTCTCTCTCTCGGTTTTGGTCTTTCTCTCTTTGGGTTACTCTATTTCGCTCATGTGTTGAGAAATCTCTCTTTTCCCCTCTTTCCGTTTACCTCTGTGTTGCTCTTACCAAACCCTAGATTTTTGAGTTGTGCCTTCTTGCGATTTTTCTGCCTCTGGTGTCTTCCTTGCGCTGGTTGTGGTGCTTGGTGGGCCTTGTTCATATGGTGCTTGCTGATTTCCCTTGACGGCCGCAAGGCGAGTCTATTGCTTGGTGCCGGCCGTTTTTGAGAACCTCTCTTGTGTGGTTATGCCTCTCCCTCGGGTAATGGATTAAAACCCCTTTTCTTGTGTTTTTGTGATGCTTGTTGGGTGATTGCTTGATACCGGCCTTGTTCTATTTTTCCTGCTGCTGTGATGCTTGTGGGCTGTTTGTGCTTGTTTGTGCTTGTTTCTTGTGTGTTGTGATGAGGCTGTTTTTGCTTGTGATTGTTGCTGGTACCGTTTGCTGGTTTGATTGTGGGGTACTAGTTCTTATCGGTGCTTGTCTGTGTGATTTCTGTGCTGTTGTGTGCGATGCCAGTACCAGTAGGTACTAGCCCAGTGAGGCTACTGGTACCGGGTTGTGTATGGTTCTGTGTTGTACCGGCCTTTGAATTGACAGGGACCTGAATGTAATTAAAAATGATATTTGGGTGGTTTTGTAAAATTCCAGCCCTATGTGAATGTGAAAATTTAAGGGACTAGAATGCATAAATTGGTTTGAAATAAAGAGGCTTCGGCCTCTTTACTGTTGGATTGCGCATTAAATAAAACACCCTACACATCAAATAAATTAAAAGCTTAGTAACAAGTTTTTAAATTAAAACCTTTTTAAGCATTCTTGAATCTTAAACGAAAAATATTATTTTTATACTTAGATTCGAAACGACGAATTAAGGGTAGAATTAGAATCGTAATAAAATACGAATTGCGCGACTTAGTTAGAAATAATTAAAACACCTCCCAACCCGTAGCTAAATAAAATAAAACTATCTACGTATCTTAAATTGAAAACCTAAATATAAATATTAACAACATATTTTTATTCATGGAAAATATTAATTTTCAAACCTGTAGTAGTTAGCACAACTAATCAAACGAAAACATACCTTGATTTTATTTTATTTTATTTTGGTTGTTATATGTAATCACAATACGTACAATTTTCTTGAGTAATGACGATAATTAAATTAAATACTATATTAATTTCGAAATTGAGGAGCAGTGAATAAAATTTCCTGCGTGTTTCGCCAAATAAATTATAGCATGTGTTCACACAAACAAAAATAAATCACACTAAATACAACACATGTAGTTAATTAGAAGTAAAAATTTAATAAAATTGATTCGTTAAATCACTACTCAATCCGTACTTAGATAAAATAAATTATTTATGTGTTTTTATCTTATATGTGTATTAAAAATATATATGTAATTCAACGACGTATATTCTTCCTAAATAAGAATATAATTAAATTTAAGCGAACTATAATTAAATTCGAATCCGATGATTTACAAATAGAATTTTCTAACACGTTTTCTTAATAAAATACAACCCATATTTAAACAAACGAATTACTTTAAATTTTGTAATGGACATCGTAGGAAATGACATAATTACTGTACGAATATTTCGACGAGACGCCCTGTGGAATTAATTAGAATAATAACTGCTTTGCGTAAATACATTTTAAACTTAATAAGTCGTCGATAATTAATAAAGTAAATTTTATTTCTATGCACGTAGTTAAAAAAATGATTTCAAGTTATATTTAACCAAAGTAATTAAAGTACTAATCATACCTCTATTTTTATACATATAAAAATGACCTAATTATCGCATTAATTGAAATAGTAAACGTAATTGTCGTAGAAATTATCACAATTGATTAACTTACGAAACTGAATTTCGAGCGATTAAAAATGCTTATGGATAATATAAGTAAAACCGAAGTAACTAAGTAATTAGAATAGATTAAATTAAGTAGAACACATGTAGTTACCGCAACTCACGATTAATTAAATTGCGAATGTTTCGACACTAGAATTTTAACAAACAATTTATCTTCAAATTAAAATACTAAAAGTACTATCTATTTTAAATCAAGTTAGATTAAATTAGGTCAAAGTGAATGATCCGTATCTGACTAAATTATCAATAAAGATTAATGCTAAGCTCGATGGCAAGAACTTGAATGATCAATAGCTGATTAAGCTGGACACGCCTGTCTGACCGAATCGATCGAATATAACAATTCGCAGTTATAATTAAATTAAACGAGGGAGGGGTTACGCGTAGTAATTAAATTTTAATTAAATGAAATTACGAATTTCAGGTCACCAGACCTACCTTGATCTCGACCCGTGGATCGATCTCGTAGACTGCTACACCAGTGTAGACGAGGACTCCGCAGGCTATTCCGACGCGTAGCTGCTTGCACACGATTCCCGCTTAGTTACAGGTGTGGGATATCTGAATTACTTTTTCGTGGCGTACTCTTACCAGTCGACCACTTGACCTGTCATCCGCACTTTTAATTAATAGATGCATTCGAGCATGTTTATTCTTTTGAACTTTAGATAGGATTCGCATAACCCCCTTCAAAGAAAGAATTTACTGTTTATTAGGAGTAGAGTAATTAATTTAGTTAGGATATTATATTAGGTAGGATCATTGTTGTTCTCTTCTCGTAGAGGACAAGATACTATTATTATAGACATTCATATGCATGGTGAGTGTGAGAAAAGACCGAGCGACTTCGTTCCGTCTTGTAGGATGGGGTGCGAGCCGGCCCGATAGCCGTTGAGCTGAAGGGTCACTTGATCCTTCAGGAGGTCTTCTAGGATATATTATATGTATATTGGACTTATATACTTTTCATTCATTTTATATTTAAACGTGCAACCGGCCAGAAGCCCGGGAGTACGAATCGATTCGGGAGTTTCCCCCTACATTAGGAGCTACTCGCCATATACGGAAATCAGAATGCACAGCTATAGGTCTGATTTAAACGACACAGCCAGAAGTCCGTGTCGTATACACTAACGGCCAGAAGTCCGTTGGTGTATCCTTGAAATCTACGCACACGGCCAGAAGTCCGTGGCGTAGTCATGTGTGGCGGTTCGAGTCCGTGGCATGTTTTTCCCGTTAGTCTGGCCAGAATAATGGAGTTCTCTCCTGCTCATGAGGGAAGAGATTAACTATTTTTACGTCATGCTTGTAGTTTTCTCCTATTTTATATGTTTGGTTATGGATCAATTTAGAGAAAGGAACAAACACCGAATTGAGATATATTCATTTGCATTCGTTGCACACAGGAGGGATCAATGGGCGATGTCACTAGGCATCGTGTATCATTGGACTTGCTGACCGGTGTACTTGGATATATCTTATTGGATCCTGTGATTCGATTGGCACGGCACTGGGTTGATAATTCTATCGTATTATTATATATATAATTTATAGCGCGGTACTTGTATACTGGGCTCTGATTTGGCTATAAATATATCACTCTCCTTGGATTTTATTTTGGAAATCTTTTGCATGTTGCATGATAATTAACCACATCATTTGCATCTACTATATGTATTTTATTTCTAGTTATATAGATAGGATAATTGCATTTAAGCATGTGCATATAAAAGTGATATTTACAAGAGATTATAATTAAAAGTACTTCGACTTAAGAGGATCCCTGACTTTTGATTAGGTTTACGAGATCCGATCTTTTGGATTAGTATATCGGACTCGATAGATCTTGTATCCCTTTCTGTAGTTCGTGTTTTACTTTATGATGTGGACTGTATGGATATTATATGTGTATGTTTATTTATGGATTGTATGACTATGCTGATATTATGATTATTCACGTTGCTGTATTTTGTTTGTTATTATATTTGTTTAGCCTTGCGTGTTTATTGAGTTAATAAGCACGAGGCGAGGATCGGTCACGCCCTAATCCGGAACCCCTGATTGGGCACGTGACATTCCTGAGGTGGTAATCACGTCCTAATCCGGAATTCTCGGTTTGGGGTGTGACAGAACCTGAGGCCCTCATTATTTAGAAAATGAACTAATGGTTTTAAAGTATACTTGAAATCGCCACGATTAAGGCTGTTCACCATGATTAATATTGTTTCAATATTTATTTTGGTAAAATATATAGGTGTAACAATAGGTGCACAAGATATCTTCTCTGATGTGATTGACCTATAGTCAAAAGGCTGAGATTGACCTATAGGATTTCTACCTCCCGATTCCATATGGCGGAGTTACAAGTTAGCTACTGCGACGAAGTAAGACAGCAAAATAAGGCTACATAAACTCCACCTAGATTAACATTTTGTATAATATTGTGTACTATTATATGTACTCCAGTTATATTCACATTGATCTCATTTCTGAGCGTCGACATGATCAGGTTACATCAATTTCTCCTGAACTTTCTTTGTCCTGACTAGTCATCCCAACTTTTGACATTTCATATTTTCAGTTAATATTAATTAAGCGTTGTGTCCTTATTATTACTACTATTAACCTTCCGTACCATAGATAAACATCAAATTATTGTAACTAAAAAAAAAATCTTAACAGACGTTCAGAAGATAAAAAAAAACACCCAAATATGCAATCATGTATAAAAAAAGGCAACATAACAGTTGCGGCGGAGAGGTTACTAGTTTTTAACCAAATTACAGTGAGATTAACCATTTTGTGCATTTTACAGTGAGCTTAACCAAATTACAGTGAGCCTAATTGTGTTTTTACTTTGCTATCCTCCAAATTTGTATGCATGAAAAGTTTATAATTTGCTATAATTCAATTAAAACATGCTTATAGCAAGATGGTGTCATTATTTTGTGCATTTTGCCAAATTACAGTGAGCTTAAAACATGATTGACAAATTATCGCAAGATGGTGTCATTATTTTGTGCATTTTGCCATTATCCCTTTTTAATTGAATTATAGCAAATCATAAACCTTTCATGCGTACAAATTTGGAGGATAGCAAAGTAAAAGCACAATTAGGCTCACTGTAATTTGGTTAAGCTCACTGTAAAATGCACAAAATGGTTAAGCTCACTGTAAAATGCACAAAATGACTAATCTGGGCTGAAGGCAAAAGAATTTTCATGCAATTGACTTCTCAAAAATAATTTTCTCCGGGCTTGATTCTAGGAGTATGCGGGGGGTGGCAGGGGGCAGCAACCCCCTGCTAGCGGTGTCTGAGGTTACGAAGCACCGCTCAGTTCAGTCCGGAGAAAATTATTTCTGAGAAGTCAATTGCATGAAAATTCTTTTGCTGACGGTCCAGATTAGTCAAGTTACCTATTAATTCATTTTCTCGAACATGATTGACAAATTTTGACAAATTTCAAGTTTTAGAGTGGCATTTCAAAAAATTTTCCAAGAAAATAATAAACATTAAATCTAACGGTTTTATTTTACTATTTTATTTCTCATATCATGTGTTATCTATCCATATCCATATAATGTGTTATTACAAAACAATTATTGTTATCTATCCATATCATGTGTTATTGTTAAACTATTCACAAATCATAAAATCCATCGTATTAAAAATATAAACAAATACATAATATTACAAAATACATAAATTATAAACATAATTATAAATAAGCCATCATCGCATTAAAAAAAAAAAATTAAGTAAACCGCCCCCTGGGGGGGCGGGTTGGTGGGGGGATAAACCGCCCCCTGGGGAGGGCGGTTTGGACATGGATGAAATATTTTTGGGAATCTGGTTATTAATATTATTTTATTCATTTTTTTTTGTTATGAATAAAAATGACGGAATCTAATCTATCCGTATTAAAGTTTTAATTTTGTTTCTCAGTGAGTATAATCATCCACCTAAAATTTTCATATTGTTTAGTTTCCAGATGTGCTTGTTTGTATCAAAAGTCAAATGAAAATCGAAAACCCGATATTTGGTGATAGCCGTGATCGAAGATATTTATTGTCTTCAATTGATAAATTGCGTTTAATAATGAAATTCGAAGAGCCCCGTAATTAGCCTAAACCATTATTTGTTATGATAATCAGTACACTCAGATTGACCAACGGTTTGCCCTTTCAAAATCTCTCTTTAATTAGCCTCAAATTCTGTCCACAGTAGAATTCAAAGGGTTTTTATTTATATTTCTAAATAAACCTACCTTTATTATAGAAAATTAAGTTTAAAATTCAACAGTTTACAATTACCCATGCCTAAACAGAGCTGCGTTCCAGGTAACAAATTTGATTTAAGGATTTCTTCTTTTTGAGAACTTTATTGTATTCTGGGATGTATCTTTGTCTTTTGCATGCTGATCAAATACTAATGATCTTATTTTTTCATTCTGATAAGTCTCTGTCTTTATAGGCTTTGATAAATTATAAAATAATCGCAAGTACAATTGCCTCGGTCATTAATATCCAAATTATTTAGAATCAGCAAAGCATATATTGTTTAATTGAGCTTATTAAAAAAGGAGTAAATCTAGGGTGTGACGTGCTCACCAAGAGGGTTTGGTGAGCACAACTCAAAAAATACATCGGATCGGCTTCAAATGACAAATCCAAACTGTTGAAATTCATATACTTCGTGAGTGATGCATGTACATGCAAAATTTTGGAAGTTTCGAATTTATTTGCTACGAGGTCAAGCGGTCAAAGTAATGATGAAAAATGAATATATAAAACAACTAATATAATAACTTATTAAAATATTCATTACTTTGACCGCTTGACCTCGTAGCAAATGATTTCGAAACTTCCAAAATTTTGCATGTACATGCATCACTCACGAAGCACATGGATTTCAACGGTTTGGATTCGTCATTTAAAGCCGATCCGATATATTTTTAGAGTTGTGCTCACCAAATCCTCTTGGTGAGCACGTCACACCCTAGATTTACTCTTAAAAGAGTATATGATATTTATTTAAAAAGTGTCAAGTTCACAAAGCAATTAAAACAGGTACATATTTATGGTAATATTCATTCATTATTACGGAGTTTATTGATCACAACATACTACAATAGTGCTGCTAAGTTACAAGATTTTTAGTAAAAGTAGGATTTATTATATATATCGCCATCAAATTAAGTTTTCTCTAGCCTTGAGCACATTGTGTGGAATATTTATGCATGGATCACTTGCAGCATTTGTACAGCGTAGCCACCTGCATTGGTTCGTTACAAGTCGGGCAGCGCATGCCTCCCTTGATCAATGAAGGATTGCCGACAATCTCGAGTTCATGGCAGTGCTTCACCGGCTTTTCCTTGTGATCTTTCAGCCATTCACTGAGCACTTGAAGGAAGTTCACAGTGGTAACTTGACTTTTCCACTGCTCTAATTTCGAAGATATTACTTTCAGGCCACTGGTGAAAATGCTGCCTCTGAAGACGAGAATATGGTCGGCATTGCCAATAGCAACCCAGGAATCGCCGCTTTTGTCAAAGGTAAGCAAGGAGGATGCCCATGAGAGGAACCCTTCTGAGATATCGCTGAAATCGTGTGTACTGAAATGCATCACGTATTTCTGCAAACGCTCCCAGAGCATGGTTGAGCTTGAGTACTCAAAACTGTGCCCCAATTTAGTCTCTCTGAAAGCCCTCAGTGTCGCTTCCGCTGTGTCCTTGTGATGAGTGTTCCTTCCAACATATGCTGTCTCTACCTTGATATTCGCTGCCTTTGTAACGGTCGTAAGTAATTGAACCATACTCTTGCACCACTCGAGATCATCCCCTCCATACAGGCATACATATTGATCCTTGCTCTTTATCTAAAATTATATTAAAATGTGGTTTGTTAGTGCAATTTCCGTAAACAGATAATATCTGATGAAAATTGTAATCTTTTTTTTTTATCTTTTTCCAAAACATACCAATTGAGATAATCTTGTTTCAACCTCTTGACAAATATAATTATCTGAATGAAATTGTTCGGTACATACCCATTGAGATACTGTTGCATCAATTTGTACAAGCAGGAATTGCATTCCCCTGGAGATCTTTGTGAGCAGCTGGATCTCATGCTCTGGGGTGAAAGGGAATGCTTCTTCACCATACAAATGTAGCATGAGCAGTGCGTTTTGACGCACCACTTGTCCCCTCTCATCCAGCACCACTAACATCGGCTTCCCGGTGAATCCCCAATCCTTTTGAAGCAAGTGAACCAAGCCGCGGTTCACTTGCAATACTGCCTCGTATGTCAGTGTGTACCATGGCATTTTGGAGATGATTGCATTGTACCTCTTCTCATCGATGACAGTCATCTGATCAACAATCGGCACCCACACAATTTCGTAGCCAAATCTGGTGTGGGTATTGTTGTAAAATTGTTCCAGGAATGACAGGTCCTCTTGGAAGGTCTCAGTTGCAAAACTAGAATAGAGGATCAGCACTTTTCTGTCCTGGAAGAATCGTAGTGTGGTTGATACCTTTGTTCCAGGGTTGTAGAGGATATTGCTGTCAATGCTGGAGTTGATGAAATAGTAAAGGATTTCTATGTTGCTTGTCGGTGGAAATCGGAGGAAGCCTAAGAGTTCTTGATAGTTTGCTGTTACTCGTATTTCCTCTGTGAAAATAGAAGTCACCAAAATCAAAATTAGATATGTCATGTTATCAAGTATAAATGCTGTTAACATTAAGACTACCCTTTCAGCATCTTTCTGAAGGCAATACAATTACCAAGTTGAAGTTTAACGAGGAGAAAATTCTTATTATTATTGAGGATTGTATTTGCATCAGATTGTAAAACAAATTTGTTTTCTGGTCTCCAATGAAGAATTTCTCATAGGACAAATTATATGCTTGTCCTTCTATTTCTGGGAAATCCTCCTTCTGACAAAATACAAACTATATCTATATGTACACGGTTAATCCGTCATGGTGTAAAAAATGAAAAGAGGAAGTTGGCTAAGCAAATTGCATGAAATAAGTTAACAAATAACCACTGTGTTAATTGGCATTTTAAGAAAACTTGTTTCCAATAAGAAGTTTATTGTTAGAGCACACACCTTCACGCTTGCGGTAGATAGCAATGCGAGTTGACAATTGCTCATAGTAATATCTAATCTTCTGGGTCGATATCGCCAGTTCTGACTTTTCATTGAGGCTCAAAGTGTATCTGAGTTTATGGAAAGTAAAAAAGGGTATTGTAAAGTTAGCATAAGATCTCAATATTTAACAGATATAATACAAGTAAAAATGTATAATATGAAAGATTATTTATTTATTTTGCTTTTTTAGGAAGGCATTGGTTGTAACTACTTATGAAACATATAAACAACACAATAATATCTATACAGTACTACTGCCTAGTACTAGTTGAGTTTTAAAATCTACTGAAAACCATAACTTGTTGAGAACTTACCCACTGCAGAGGTCGCTGATGGTAAAACCACAGTGGATTACAGTTCTCATCATCCAATATATAATCTCATTAATTCTGATTTCAGAGAGAATATTGTTCCAGGAACGAAAACCCTTGAGTTCGATGATGTAGTACACAACACCAAGGAGACTGTTAATGATGTCCCTTATAACTGTTATCTCAGATTTCAAAGTGTTCTCACTCTCGAGGGTGCCAGTGACTTGCTTCAAAAGCACCAACGAGTTGATAAATTTGTCGTTTTTATTTGTATACTGATTCACTGTTACCATAAAATCTCCATAGCGTATTGCAAAGGCTGCGAGCACAAGAACTATCTTGGCATCTGGTGAATAGTTGGAGAGTAAAGCCAGTAGTGAATTTGCCCTTTCATGGGCACTACCTTTTTCTGGGCAATCATACGATATCTGCATCGAATCAATTTATCAAGTTCAAGCACAATAAATATGAGAAACAATGACAATAATTAAAAGAAATTAATAAAAAAACATTGTTAATTAATAACCACCTCGCAAGTGATTTTGTGGATGAGTTGGCTCAGACCAGGAATCATTGTTCTTGTTTTTTGTTGGAGCTCTTGAAAGTCAAATTTGAAGGCTCTTTGCGATTCCGACTTATCCTAAAAGCACAGAAGCAATAATCACTAACATATAAGTTAATCACGGAAGTGTTTCTTAATGTGTAAAGCTAAATGTTCTGGTAATTGATGTGACAATATCAGTGTTTTTTTGCAAAACCATATTAATAAATTAGATTGTGAAAGGACCGTTTTTTCTCTATATTGTAAATTGTCAAGGTATTATTTTTCCCACCAATTTGGAAATAATTATTTGTCGAGCACCAAATTTTTTGGTGAAAATATAACTATATATCTATGAAGCCACAATATTTTTACTTATTACTGTGATAATATGATAACTTACTTAAATCTACATTAACCTCAGTGTAATTATAATTTCCATTAATAGACAATAGGCAAATCTTGTAATTCATTAGGACCGGATATTGTAATCACATTTAATACAACCTTGATAGCATCTACCAAGTTTAAAAAAAAAAGATTAATAGACAATAGAAATTCTGTATAAAAAGTAAAAAACAGAGCGTAGGCTGTACCTCTGGGGGAATGTATTTTGAGGACAATTAATGAAAATGGTCGATTATAATTTATAATATTCAAGACTTTATGTGATGAATAATAAATTTATAAGCATGTTGATAATCAGACAGTTTCACATCAGACAGTTACACAATCGTATTGTTTATGGTTTTAGTACTGTTGTCATATATATAAATATTGATTAATTTTCCTTAAGCCCTTTTCATGCTATTATGTATATTGAAGTACACTAAAATAACAATCATGCAGTGAATTCGAATTATGTACGTAGTTTATTCAATTTCACCTTGACGATTTCCTCAACGAGGGTTAGAAGAGGCTCGACATCAAGGCTGATGGATGCTGATCCATTGTAGTCAGCAGAGATAACCTGTCTCTGTACATTGGTATCAGTAGTGTAGTTACGCCAAACCGCACTGACAGAGTTGGATGATACACCTGAGTCGAGTATGGCCCTACAAACCATTCGACTTTTGAGGGGGTGACCTTTAGTTGCCGCTGCACGGTGCACCAAGTTAGATGGGACAGTGCTCAAGGAAAAGGATGCCATTGATTGAATGGATGTTACTCAATTGGGTGAATTCAGGTAGTGTGGGAAGAGGAGGTGCTCTTCTTTTTTTTCTTTTTCTTTCTTTCTGTAGCTAGTGCGTGTTGCTATGGAGGGATACTGGTATCAGGTGCCATATATAGCCTCTGGCTTCACAAATGTGTTTCACATGGTTGTTGATTGCATCCAAGTTTGGAATTCAGAAAAGGACGACATCAAATGGATGACATAGAAGATATTGAAAAATCTATATGACAAGAAAATCGCATGCTAGATAGAACTTCTCAAATGGTATTTATGCAAATTAATCTAATTTAATTAAGCTTGGCTTAAGATTAAAAGAGTGAGGCTATGGCACTATGCATAGTGCGGATTGGTCCTTACTACTAATCAATATTTTCATTTTCAAAATTCTAACGGTCGATCCGAACTGTTCAACATAATTTTCATATTAATATGTACTTGCAAACCAATTTTACATATTTTTAGAAATTATTTATTATTTTTTTAGATAGGTAGAAAATCACTTGATTTGAAAATTCTGATTTTCTAACTATCTAAAAAATAGTATTTTTTTTTAAATATGTAAAATTTAATTTGCAAGTACACATTTAGATAAAAATCATATTAAAACGTGTCAAATTGACAATTAAAATTTTAAAAATGTAAATATTAATCTATAACATGGACCAATCTGCGCTATATATAATAACATAACCTTATTCAGATTAAAAACCGTCATGGAAAGAGAAAAGAAGAATATTGACTATAGTTTTCCATTTGGTGCGCTTTGACCTTCTGACAGGAAAAAACTTGTAAGAAATTTATAGTAAGATTTCAAGGATTCCCAATTGCAGAGATTAAACCAATAAACACCCAAAAAATTTAAAACTCATAATGAGCAGTTTATTATTATTTCATGAAGAAATTTTGAAAAAATGTGAAGTGATAACGGTTGCAATTTCTTGCTCACATTGAAGAAAGCGATAAATTGGATGAGTGTAAGAGCCAAACAGGTATTTTGTTTTCTATATGTACTCTCAGAGCCTGATAATGAGGGATCCGCATCCTTTGCTGCACTTTTATTGTGCAGCAGGATGCTGCACTTTTGGACGGTTCAGATTTAATCTCAGTTAGTGAGTGCTCGGATGATGGAGGAGGCAGTATTAATTTTGCTTTAAAATTTGTGCCAAAATCTTATTTTGTCCGTCCGATCAAAAACGAACAGACCAGATTAAAAGTGCAGCAGATGATGCGATTCAGATAATGAGCGGGTTTCGACTCAATCTCGACTCAGCTCGTCTTTAAAACAATAAAAGCCCAAAGAGAACTCAGCTCGGTTTTGAAGGAAAAGATCCAGATCGGCTCGGATCGTTCGAACATCTTGGCTCGGCTCAAAACTCGGCGAGTCCAGTTTGTAGTCAAAGCTCTATGAGTTAGTCAAAATAATATAAAGTAATATTCAGAGTTATCTCAAAAAAGAAGAGGGACCCATCATTTCTCTCTCTGTGATGTTGATTGGATCTCAGTGCGGCAATGGGACCCACCATAATCTCTCTCTCCGTTTTCATTTGAAAAATGATTACAGTGCGATGGGACCCACAAGTAAATTATCATCGAAAATTTAATTCTGGTGTTTAAGTTTTTTAAATAATTTAAAATTACTCTGTAGATTAATTTTTTTGACAATAAAATAATTAAGTTAAACTTTAACTTTAACTCTGTAGATTAATGTTTTTAAACGATTCTCAAAAACATGTTTAAACGTGTTCTTCAACCGCCAGCGCCCAAATCGTGGGAGGTTTAGGATCTTGTACAACTCATTCCGGATACTCTTAGGTCCTTCCATGTCTTGCTTCTGCGATTCCTATCAAAGTCATTTTTTATATGTTTTATATTCGATTTGATCCGTTTTTGAGCCGTATCGATCTATCTTTTTTTTATATATAAAAGGCATCATTGCCCATTTCATTTTCATGAAACCAAAGTTAACTTACAAAAGACAACAATCAACCAAACTCTAACACAAGCACATAGCCTTAATGATCAAAGCTGAACAAAAAACATAGGCCCTACACTTAATAATCCACCATAACACCATAATGGAATATAAGCAAGCTAACAATAGTTCACATATAATAGGTCTAAGGTAAGAGAATGATCCTAGAATCGGATCTATACAATTAAAATTGTTCTTCATCTTTGGGATTAAGCTGGAATACCAGTGACACTCGGTAGCATATCAGTTTCTTCATGAACTGATGCTCCACTCAGCAACAGAAGTTCGTTAGTGTCTTCATGAACTGGTGCTCCACTCATCAACAGGATGTCTTCGGTGTATTCAGTGACTGGATCTCCACTCGTCATCAATAAACCAGCAACTCCTTGAAACTCCACCTCTTGATTGTCATATGGATCCCAAACACTGAGAGGAATTGCATTGATGTCCTTGGGCAACCACCCCTCAGCTGCTTCCTTGATTCTCTTGTCCATATGTCATGTCCAATATTCAAACACCGAAATAATTAGTAATATAATTGATCTAACACTCTTCCCATGACTAGATTGAAAACAAATTTCATTTCTCTGTTTCTAAACCGTCCAAACTAACGCACTGAAAATAACTAGAAATCTTATCTATTGCACATTGCTAAGTTGAAAGCAAAATAAAAAATGGCAATACAGGAGCGCCAAGTGGCTAAGTATAGATTACTACTTCCCATCCAAAACCAGATTTGTTGCGCTTGATTGCACTTGAGAAAAAGGTGATTAGTATCTTCATTAGCATTACAAAAGTGACAAGACAAATTCTCATTTCAACCTCTTTTTCATAAATTTTTCTTAGTCAGTATTCGACTGTTGAGAACCAGCCACATAAAAAAAATTATTTTCGGAGGGATTGGTAATTCCCAAATAATAGCAAACTTGTTGGCCTTAATTCCTCAAAAGTTAATTAATTGGTATATTGATTGAACTATAAACTGTCTCGAAGGAGTCCATCTCCAAGCTACCTTATCCACACAATGAGTAAAACTACATGTGCTGATAATGAAAAGAAATTCCTGCCATTTGTTAGCCAAAACCCCACTAAGTTGTCTTTGAAACTTTAAAGCCTGCCCTTGGAAATTTATCACTACAGCTAGCTGAATATACTTGTTTGAACAAATTTTGTATAGTTAGGGGTATCTAGATGCTAAAGAGCAATTTTTGAACCAAATAACATTCCAAAATTCTAACTGTGAATGTGTGCCTGGTGAACTGTACACACATATTGCCTAAGTTATCTAGTTACATAATGCCTTGCCAAGAGAGTAAGGTAAAGGGTTAGCTAAGTAGTAATGGTGTAGAATAACTGTTTTCCACAAAGAATGGTAATTATGGTTGTAGAATTTCCACCACCATTTTAAAAGCAACACGACATTCATTTCATGCATATTTAATACCCCTAATCCACCTTTACTCTTAGCTATACACGCTACAGACCAATTAACTAAAGTATATTTTTTTCTTGACAAGGTAGTACCTTACCAAAGAAATCTATTTCTAATAGAGTTTAATTGTCTAATTATTGTCTTAGGAGCTCTATAAAGTGATAAGGTATATAATGGAATCGTAGACAAAACCGAATTAATTAAAGTAAGTCTCCCTTCTAAGGACAACAGTTGTCATTTCCAATTTGGTAGTCTTTTTTCCATCTTATCTATTAAAAATTGCCAATCATCTACATGGAGCTTACTATATGTTAAGGGTAATCCTAAGTATTGCAACGGAAAAGTGCCTAATTTACATTGGAAAGTACTAGCAAAAGATTATCCCTCAACATGGATAGGGTATAATTCAGTATCAATCTATCATTATGTAGAAAATCAAGATTCCATACCGATCCATCATTATGTAGAAAATCAAGATTCTTGCTTTTGCGATTCGTATTGAAGTCATTTTTTGTATTGTTTAGATCCGATTTGATCTGTTTTTGAGCCTTATCGATCCATTATGTAGAAAATCAGGATACACTCTATTACTCAAAAAAAAAAAAAATTCACATATTTATTTTTAATCCAACAGCATGCATATCCTTGAAGTCGTTAAAATTGGACTAAAATTATGATATTTTATAATGTATCACACAATATATGTTTCTAAATAATCTTACACGTGAAGTATGATGCCTGTACAGCTACAGCTGATTCTATAGGCACCGCTAAATTTTCTGGCACCATATTTAATGTTTGGAATTAATGGACATGCTGTGATGTGTTGACACTTGCTGATTTCCTTCACAAATTGTGGTTCGTGTTGCGTGCATGTGATAGAAATCTTCCACCGGTGCTTCATTCACATACATAATTTTGCATAATTTTGCTAGAAAAAAAAAAATTCAAAGATCGAGAGTTGGAAATCACAAATTGTGGTTCGTGTTACGTGCTTGTGATAGAAATATACCACCGGTGCTTCATTCACATACATAATTTTGCTAGAAAAAAAAAATTCAAAGATCGAGAATTTGATTTTTCTCATAATTTTGCAGTTTTTGTAAAAGTTTTCAAAAAAGAAAAATTAAGAAAAAATGAAACAAAAAATTATTTATCGCACAAAGTGACATGTATAATGGACTTAATTCAAATCATTACGTTAATATGCAGATAAATTTAACAGTGCATTAGTATTTTTTTAAGGGCGGAGTTTTATAGGATAAACATGGAGTAATGCTATGGTAATATGCATATTACGAATCAATTTATGCTATAGACTCATTTCTATTTTCAAATTTCAAAGTATTGTTAATCTGAATCGTTAAGGGTACTCTTCGTATGAAAATGTACTTAAAACTAATTTATAAATCTTCCCGGCCCTGAGATCCCTTTTAAATCCACCAGTATAGTATGAAGTATAAACTGAGTGATCATGAGAAGAATTGCTCTCCTTCTTTGTTCAAGCCCAATCCATGATAGCCGATACGGTATCCTTTAGATTGAGACTGAATATTTTTACATTCTCTGAGTGAATTTTGTGACCCCCAATCTATGAATTATTATCGTGGTAAGGCAGTCGTTGAATAGGTGACTAACAAATTTTATGTTTGTCCTGCACGGATTTTTATTTATGCCCAAAATTACATATAAATCGCCAACTATGTTTAGCAAATCCAAAAAAAATTATTTATATCCAAACTGGCCATTATATAGCCGGTTCCTAATTTTTATTATAAACCGGCCATTATACCGCCGGTTCCTAATAAAAATTAGGGACCGGTTATTAAACCGCCGGTTTCTATGAAAAATTAGTTTATTTATAAGAGTGCATTGTTCCGAAATTTCCTCACAATTTATTTCATCAAATTTCACACTATCTCTCCTCACTTTTTATCTTTCTCCTAGATTTTTCCTGCTCTTTCTATTTTTACAAGTAAGTCCCTATATTTTATTTTATCTTATTAAATAGGTCAAAATGGTTATAAATTGCTCCCGTTTGTAGAAATGATTAAAATTTATTTAATGTATTTTAGCAATATGTAATTATGATTAATGTTAAGTAATCGTAATTAATTGCGATTAGGCCAAAATGGTTATAAAATTGATTCGATTCATTAGAAATATTCCAAAAAAAATTAATGTAGTTTACCATTATGTAATTTTGTTTAGTGCTAATTAATTGTGATTAGTGTTAAGTAATCATAATTTATTGTGATTAGGCCAAAATGGTTATAAAATTGCTACGGTTTGTTATAAATTAGGGTATAATTTAGTATAGTTATCTAACTTGGTAAATTTTTGTATAATTTAGTATAGTTATATAACTTAGCATAAAATAGGGTATAATTTAGTATAGTTATATAACTTGGTAAAATTTTGTATAATTTTGTATAATTTAGTATAGTTATATAACTTAGCATAATTTGAAAATAATTTGCATAAAATAGTATAATTAGCATAAATTAGTATATTAACGTATATTAGCGTATTTTAACGCATTTTTACACAATTTAAGCTCATTGAAACACGTTTTTGAGTAATTTAAGCGCGTTCAAGCGCATAAATTAATTTAACTAACCATAATTTATGAAATTAGGATGGCTGGAGGTAGAGGTAGAGGGCGGTCCAGACGTGCACCACAGGTTGGGCCACCGATTGACACCACCAGTACCGAGCACTTCAGCCCTCTCTTATGGATACCCCACCGCGAGCACCGGGTATCCCTGGCTTCCCGTGAGGTATGCTACTTTTTGTCCATATTCGAAATTTAAATTTCGTTGTATACATTATATAATATATTGTTTTGCTATTTTTCAACGCAGGATGAGTTTCTAATGGACGTTAATTTTTCTATCCTTCGGATGTAGTACTTCTCACTGATGGACACATACCTCATCCGGATGGGACTATATCAGATTGTGTTCATTCTGCAGGACACGACTGCCTCCATCAATGCATCTCTCATCGCAGGATTAGTGGAGCGATGGCGTCCCGAGACGCACATGTTCCATATGCCCTTCAAGGAGATGACCGTGACGTTGCAGGATGTGAGTGCCCTCTGGGGTTTGCCGATCAGGGGCGTTCCCGTAGGCGGAGTATCTGACAACAAAGACTTCGCACATGACATTGATCGGTTGTGGGGGGCAGATCCGACACAGCTACGGGCCGGTAAGGGGAAGTCCAATTATCACATGCAGAGGACAGTCTTGCGGCAGCACTTCAGTGCCGGTCTGACGGACGCCTCTAGTGAGGCTGATATTCGGAGGTAATAATAATAATAATATTTTACTTTGGATCTGTTAATTACTTTATGTAATAATAATACTAATCATCTACTCCTTTTTACAGATACACTCGGACTTACGTGATGGACCTCTTCGGTACCGTCATGTTTCCTGGTGCCAGTGGCGATGGCATTCCCATGATGTATTTGTGGCTTCTGGAGGACCTTGATAGCCCGTCGGGCTACAACTGGGGTGGAGCTGTGCTAGCACAGCTGTACCATAGTCTCTGCACAGCTTGTCAGGTTAGTCATTATGTTGTTTGATACTTAATTATTTCATCAATCAATCAAATTAAATTTGTTGCAGCATTACGGCTAATAACATCGGAAATACAGATCAAGGCCAAGCAGATGTACGGGCCAGTGCTTTTGTTGCAGCATTGGTCCTGGTCATAGTTACAGGTGGGCTGTCCCATCCCCAATGTGCCAGAGCCAGCTTGGGGACAGCCAAACGATGATCAGGAGCGGTGGCCAATCTACGGCAGTCGATGGCATGGTGTACATCACTATCGGGATGAGGGGCACGAACGCACCATAGGTATTAGGATGGTGCGTTTACAGCGGCAGAGCCTGGACGAGGAGGAGGTGGACTGGACACCATATGCAGATCTATATGATAGTCAACGGTTTCCTCTTTGTTGTCTTGAGCACCGTGACAGCTGGTGGTACCAAGGCCCTCTAGTATGCTTCTGGATAGTAGAGCACCATT
This sequence comes from Carex arenaria, assembly GCA_964058825.1. Lineage (NCBI taxonomy): Eukaryota > Viridiplantae > Streptophyta > Magnoliopsida > Poales > Cyperaceae > Carex > Carex arenaria. The sequence goes on from CAXKVW010000232.1 coordinate 224,751, forward strand.
ATCCAGATCGGGTACTTCGACAGTACGGAGAGGACCCATTGATCCCAGTGGAGCCGGCATTACCCAGGCAGGAGATCAGGAGACTGCACAAGTAAGAAATTTAATTAATTATCGATGACCTCTAAATTATCTGTTACATTTTCATTGCAACTAACATTTAATTTACAGGATGTCGCATGCCGGATCTATGGACAAAGACTGGCGGATGAAGTTGGCCAAGTATTACATGGAGTCTCAGCTTCTGGCTGAGCCTCAGATATACCAGATGCCTGATGAGATCACTCAGACCCCAGGATCTCATCTGCTGAGGTATAGGACTTGGTACCTTAGGATTGGCGGGGCGTCAGTATATCTGGTAGGCGATTACAGCGCCTATCTCCGCCAGCCACTGCATGAGGATACATCAGGTCACCAGCCTACCTGACGTCGCTGGGCTCGCACGGTAATTAAACCGACACCTTTATATTACTTGTTCATTAAACAGTAATTACATAATATGTTGACTAATTTCTGTTTGTTCTTTCAGATATTACTGTCGATTAAAGCCGTTGCGCATGCCGTCAAGTTGCTCGGGATCAAGGGCTGGCGAAAAATTAGATGGAATAAGTTGCATGAGCATGGCCCACTCATTGAGGCTGCCGGACAGCATGGGCGTATGATCAGCATGTTGCGCGATGCTAGGGAGAACATCGATTGGCGGGCAGTAGATTCATTCGAGCCAAATGCGCCGGATGTATTCACTCAGGATATGTCATCTCCACCCCGCTTGGACGCAGATTGGGACTATTATCACTGGGTGCTGTCAAATTCGAGCTAGCATGCCTACTACAACTCTGAGGGACGTCCAGTGCAGCCACCGGTAAGTCGTATTTGTTATGAATCAAGTTAGTTCAATTTTTTTCATTAGTAGAAAAAATTATATTATTGTTTGGTATGCAGGGTCCGGCTAGCATGCCGCCGCCGCCGCCGCAGTACGAGCCTTCATCTTTTGACCACATGGAGGATTATGGGCTGACCATCAATCTCGATGAGATTGAGAGCCTATCACCATCCATGCCAGGATGATATCCTACGGCGATGGCACACGACGGTGAGGCCAGCGGGTCACAGGTCCCTTCTGACTTTGCGGCTGGGCTGGCAGAGACTATCTTCTCTACACCCCTGCCCCCGCCAGCTACTACTTTGGGGGATGATGATCCGTGGAAGACAGCATCACGTATCAGGAGAGAGGCAGATGCCGCTGCTGTTGCTGCACGTGATGCGGTCTGGGAGGGGCTGCCCGAAAGGTATAACAGAGGACAGCCAGCTGAGCGATGCCCCTTCTGGGCGTAGACGATGATAGTTTTTAATTTTATTGTTCTGTAGGATTTACATTTGATCTACTGTGTTTGTATTATCTATATTTATTTATTTATATTTCCTATTCTATGTCTGCATATCGTCTTTCTCTTATGTCATGAGTATAACATACTTATAAATGTCAAAAATATAAAATCAATCATAATAAATTTAGTTGAAAAAACTAAATTATAATAAATCAATCAATAAATTTGTCAATTAATCGTCTTAAAAACGAGAATTTCAAACGATTCGTAACATATATCATTCAAAATTATGTTTCAAATATCCAGAGCAAATTTGATACTTCATCTGTCCAGATTTTATAAAAAAAAAACTATTTTTATTAGAAACCGACCATTATATAGCCGGTCCCTATTTTTATTAAGAACCGGCGATTTAATAGCCGGTTTCTAATAAAAATAGGAACCGGCTATTAAATAGCCGGTTTGGGTATAAATAAAATTTTTTGGATTTGCTGGACATAGTTGGCGATTTATAATTAATTTTGGGCATGAATAAAAATCACGGTGACACACATGTACTTGGCTAGATATTAGAATTTTTTTTTTTTTGACAGATTGTCAATTGTGAGGATCTTGGTATGCATTATTAGCCGATCAATTAATTTCGAAATTGTAAATCTATATATAACATAATATTTCGGAATGGTACACGTGTGTTGCCACCTAAAAAAATGTTGCTATTTGTGTAAACTCAAGAAAGTGACTGAGGTGATTTTTGGAAAACAGCCCTTAGTGATATATTACATCATAAAAACACGATAGGGCAGAGCCACTATCGTTTAGAATTGAATATATGTCTTATTCTGGATTTGAAATTTTTTACAAAGGAATTTAACTCATTTTCTTGTGTCCACGTTCAAAGAAGCCATAACAAATTGGCTAACAATTTGGCGAAAAAGGGAAGAGTTAACGGCTGAAACTGCATTGGGCATACTTTCTCCTGTTTTACTGATTAAGTTGCTCTACTACTTTATTTTGATATCAGCTAGAGCTTTTTAGAAAAGAGGATGTAATCTGCGAATTGTATTTTACCTACGGGCTGTTGAATGACAAAAAAAAAAAAAAAATTATAAACTCATAGTGTATTTGGTTTTTGCTCTACTCTGAATTTTTTTTTTATCAGCACTTTGAAGTCCAATTTTTCTAAGCATGATGTAATTTGTAGTTTTTGAATTTATACTTTAATATTTTAATGAAATTGGAACTGTTAATATTTTTGTCTCACCTAAGAGCTTCAAATTGCAAAAAAAAAAAAAAAAAACTCCCACTCCCAACTCAAATCTTGCCCATGCCACTGAATACACACGGTAGTTGAGGTAATTGAGAAAGAAATGCATGCGGTAATGGGTAATGCATGTAAATGGGATTTATGGCAACAAAGGACACCTGTTTGTTAATTAACAAAGGGACCACCTGTTTCGTTTCTTTGTTTTGTTTGCCTTTTTTTGGTAACAAAGGAACATTACTTTAAATAGAGGACACCAGTTTGTTTATTAACAAAGGGACCACCTTTTTTGTTTCTTTGTTTTTTTTTTTTACTTTTTTGGTAATAAAGAAGAAAGGGACAATGTCTGTACGCTTATAAATAGAGACGTTAACGGTTAATATTGAAAAATATAATAAAAAAATGCCAAAGTTCGATGGAGAATTAGATAAGGTGTAATCCTTTTGCTTCATGATTATTTTCTTAAATTATTGGAAATTGCCAACGTGATTCATGCTCTGTAAATAGTGCAGGTTCTTATTTTTTAGGCAAAATAGCACCCAAAACAACAAACAGGGTTTTAGAAATAAAAGAGGCTATAGATAGATAGATATGGATGGCCAAGGAAGCACAAAGCTGGAACTGGTACCGGTACCAGGTTCTAGTTCAGGATGCCAACACTGCTGAGGCATATGCCATCTTACAGTAAGAGAAGTAGGGTAGTGTTAATTTTTGTAAGAAATAAGAGATGTAAGAAAACAACTTATTATTGTAATTTTATTTTCATCTTTATATGAGGTTGTCTAATATACAATTGATTGTTCCTGAGCACCCGTGCAACCAAGTTGTTTTTTAATTTGCAAAATCCAAACGGTCAATCTAGACTGTTAGAAATAGGTGTCCTTACAAAGAATATGTAAGTTAATTTTGAAAATTACGTAAGGTTCATTGTCAATGCAATTGGATTGATATCATATTTTTTGCGGCAAATTCAGGTCATGGTGGAGGGGCGACCCCGATGCATCTTCGACGTCCTTCCAGAGAGATGCCAACAGCAGGAGCGGTTCTTCCGTGCAGAGGTGCCACTCATTTGTTTCTAGGTATCGTAATTTATCTTCGTTTCATGCAATTTAGATTTAGTAACGTAATTTTCCCTAATTAAAGTCTCGTAACCTAATTTGTTTTCACAATATGTCAAGCACCGCTATCACAGACGCGTCATGAGACAGTTTGGGATGTGTCAGCTAACCCTGCCTCCGCCATCGATCATAGAGGACCTGTGGCGTCAGCTCCATCATGTCAGGGATTTTCAGACCGGCAAGGACTGGGCTACTATACGTGCAGCCTTCGTTGCCGGGGCCAGCTCTATCGACCCCTCCATAGCTGAGCCGGACCGGTCCATGGATGATTTGCCTGTGTAAATTTTTTTAGCAACGTAATTATTAAATACTTCAATGTGGATTTAATATCTAATCATTTATAATCCCTGCAGACCTTACAGAGATTGGTACCAAGGTAACGGTATGTACATAGTTTTTCTGGAGGAGTGTGTCGCCGTCAACCCTCATGAGTGCATACCGAGACTGAGGGATCGATGGGGACAGATCTATGATATCATCCCAGTCGGCGCACCGTACACATCAGTGGTACGTTTATTTTCTAATTTCTACGTGAAGCTTTTAATATTTACATTTGTTCGTTATTTTATTGAATTTTTTTTGCAAGCCTTATATCTGGTCAAGAATTGCGTCATAACAGCAACAATGGCCACAATGAAAGGATCTAAGAGGCTCGGTAAAGCCATTCTGAAGTACAATGTATCCGTGGTGTGCGCTTGTGGGTACAGAGGACATCTCAACTCTCTACTGAGATGCGCTGACTTACGTAGGGTTGATCACATCAATGACATATCTGACGAGCCAGACATCTACGTCCGCTACGCTAGAGACAAAGACCTATTCAGAGAGGTGCAGACCGCCGAGACCATCACTCAGGCGTTCTATCGAGGTACAGAGGCACTCCAGCGATCGCACGAGAGAGTCGAGCCTATCATTTCTACTTATGATCTCTGGGTATAATATTATTTAAAATATCTAATTGTTGTTTTAATTTCAAATTTCTTGCAGAAACTCACTTATTTAAAATGCAGGACTAAGAGGAGGACATAGAGAATGTCAACATGGACTTCGGCATGCCTGGAGATGGACTGTACTCCCAGGACTATGTGCCGACTCAGACTGACCCTCATGCTTATCAGCCGGGTTATGTTTAGACGGAGCCATTCCCGTAGTTTCCTGGATCCTCCACATAGCCATCTCTAGACCCCTACCTACCTGATGACCCTATAGCGAGACAGGTGCATCTATTCACGCAGGCTAACTCGACTCAGACAGTCAGACTACAGTCTTTGGTCAGGAAGTCCAGCAGACATCCGAGATTGAGGAGATATGTGATGAGCCGGTCCATGAGATGCCGACTCAGTAGGAGAATGTCGATGCTTCAGACTCATCAGGAGCATCAAATGAGACGCCGCTTTCTATGAGGGGTGGGAGCTCTAAGAAGAAGAAGCCGGGGACTTTCTTCAGCCCGGATGCTTAGATTATCTGTCATGTGTTATTATATTTTTCAGATATTATGATATTATAGTTCTTTGATATATTTATTTTGCTGGGCAGTTATTTATTGCATTTGTTATTTTGTTATTTATTTATTTTTATTATCATATCACTTCAAACGATAATTATTGCATTTGCATTTGCATTTGTTATTTTTATTTATTTAGATCTAACAAACGAACAATTAATCGACAAAATATATAAATAATACGACAAAATAATAGAAATAAATAAACAACATATAAAATAAATCCTAAACCCGAAATATATAACAAAATCATACCAATTTAATAACAAAAAAACATGTTTTTTTGTTTAAAAAAAATATCAAGTCCGCCGTTCTGAAGGGCGGACACTATATTCTGTCCGCAATTTGATAGGCAAAATTGCCCTTCTGTGTCCGCCCATCAAAATTACGGATATGACACTTTTAAAATTAATCAGAAAACGCAATTTTTTAGTTTATTATTTTTTCAATATGTATAAATACAAATTTTGGCAGTTAGCATTTGTAATGTGCAAGTTGTTTCTAAAAATATACCTTATTAATACATAAAGCGAAAGCCTGCGACCGAATAAGCGCCCGTGGCCTAATGGATAAGGCATCTGACTTCTAATCAGGGGATTGTGGGTTCGAGTCCCACCGGGCGTGTTTTTTCATTTTTATTTTTTAACGTCTAACAATGAATCCTTTTGCCTCTCAGTACGGGTATATTTTAACAATTATTCATCTCATTATGTTTTTGTTTGTTTGTTTGTAATGTTCAAACAATCAATTTGTATTCATATAAAAATGTATTTACATTCCAAATTTTATATTTTTAGATAGGTAAAAATTTATTTGATTTGAAAATTATGAACCATCCAAAACAACAATTTTCACCTATTTAAAAAAATAACAAAAATTACAAAAAAGTAATTTTTTTGAACAAGTGCATTTTGATATAAAAATTATGTTTAATGGTTCAGATTGCTTGTTTTTGTTTTGAAAATATAGATATAAATTCATAGCACCGCTTGATCAATAATATGCATATTACCATAGCATCACTCCATCTGATTTTTCTTTTTCATTTAATGGTTGGCGGTGAAATACCGCCAACAAATTTATTGATATATTGATAGCAATTTCTTATATTAATTGAGGACAGCATTTTTCTTTCAAACATGCAACTTAATTTGATTCGATATATAATATATTATATGTAGATAAATAGATAATAGATACAGAATCTTATTAGTATATACAAAGTGCATGCATGAGAGAGAATTATCCTGTCTATCTGCTGCTACTTAATCAATTCATGATTTGGTCATACAATCAATTCCAGATAATGAAAATCACTCAAATGATTTAATTCAAAAAATGAAGTTTCTCTAATTAAGGAGAAATATTTTAAATAAAAACAGACAGCAATTTCTACTAAATTTTCAGTTTTAAACAAAGTAGCTATAGGATGAATTAAACATCCAACGCAAGAAAAATAATCTAAAATGATTAAGTTTGTTGAATATATGTATGAAACAATAAAAAAAATTATTTTATGATTGGATTAAAAAATACATTTTGCTCTCTTTCCGTGTGGAAGATCGCATATTCAACATCCAAATGAAGAAATTTCTTGAATATTAAATAGTTAGGTAGCTTGATTTCCAACTATTACTAAAAAATGTATTTTACTCGGAGAACTAAGTTTACGTCATTTTTCTAATAATAAAATTAAAATAAAAGGCATAAATTTAAACGTAAAAATACAACATGATGCTGCGAGTATTTGGTAGAAAATATTTTAACAAAAAATGCTCCTCTCAACAAAATTTAAGAAATGCAAAACAAATAAAGAAAACAACATTAAGCAGTCATACATAATTCTTAAAAAGTACTTGTGATATCAGGGTAAACATGTGAAAAATATATTAACTGAGGGTATATTGGCAACAAACAAAACAAAAATCATGTTTAAATAGAAAGGTCAAATTTCATCATAAATAAAGAAGTAGATTTATAGACATGTATTTATCATTTACATATATAATATAACCGTACATTAAGTTTGATGTAATTTGAATCGAGCTTAGAATACTGTACAAGTTTGGTCATAAATTCAATGCTAACAAAACTAATGTTGAACTTGTAAACTATCAACTATGGCACACGAAATTTGAATCAGCTGCAAAAAAAAAATAAAGAAATATACTAATAAACAATCCATGAAATTGTTCTGTCAATTAATCAATCATTATTTTCATACGGTGCCGTGTTAACTAATATCCTGACATATAAGTTTAGTTGCTAGAAGGTTATTAGAATTAGCTACTGCTCAGTAATGAATTGATACTGTCCTTTATTCTCCATGACCAATGCTCTTTTATCTTATAAAAAACACAAGAAACATTCCTACGAGCTTTAAACCCAAAAATAAATAATTAAATAAATAATAAGAAACTGATCATATATGTTACCGGAAGAGAAGTATCACATCAGCGCCCATGGCCTAATGGATAAGGCGCTTGACTTCTAATCAAGCGATTGTGGGTTCGAGTCCCACTGGGCGTGTCTTTTGTTCATATTTTGTTTAGTGGAAATTTCTTAAAGTTTCAACTTCCTAATCAAAGACTGATTCAGGAACCCCTCCATTCTTACTGTGGGGGAGAGGGGGGTGTCCGATGGAAATCGCATCCTCTGCGGAGCTGTGCTGTTCTTTTAATCTGGTCCGTTCATTTTTTATCGGACGGACGAAATAAGATTATGGCACGAATTTTAAAGCAAAATTAATACTGCCCCCTCCATCATCCGAGCACTCACCGGCTGAGATTAAATCTGGGCTGTCCGATCAGCTCCGCATAGCTCCTCAGGGGAAAACTTTGCAGAGGATATTATGCACACAGATATTAAAGTGATGCACACAAATTTTGAAGTGAATCGGACGGTAAAAAACACCCATCGAACCGAGTTTGATCCGATGGGCATCGGACACCCCCCTCTTATGTAATTAATAGCATGAACGCATTACAAATTACAATTTTCGAACTTGAAATTTGCAAGCCAGTGAGCCTTGTCATCACGATCTTTTGATTGCAATCTAAAACGATACGCACAATACTTCTCCAGTTTGAATCCCATATAACAGTACTAATTTGCCTGGGAGCATGTATGCTGAAGGAGAAACACAACAAAATGATCAATTTGCGTGAGAGAATGTATATAGTTGTACAAATATAATGATAATTCGTATTGATTACTCTCAACTCAGAATCGAACATAATAGTGCTAATTTGCTTGAAATCATGTATAGTTTTAATAAAATGTATTAATTAATGTTACCGAACCAACATAATTGTTCCAGTCCGATCTGATCCGATTCCAACCTGACTCAACGTGTCAATTTACCACATTTGGTTAATCTGATAAAAAAAATTAATTACACACAGAAACATGGCTGTCAATATAATTAATATTACGGATTAACTAATTAAAGTTACTAAGTGCGGTTGAAAGTATTAATTAATGTTACGGATTATCTCATGGATGTCAATATAATTGACTTGGTGAGTGTAAAACACTAATTTATGTGTAATTTAAGGAAACATTTTGTCTCGTACCATATTGGGTAAGGGCGGATCAAATAATTTAACTCCAATGTTTTTTACTACCATAACTAAAGACGATATAGCTCCGTAGTTCCTGGATTTTATTAGGATCCGACAAATTTGCTCATGCTTGACTAAAATGTTGTCCAAAACTGCCTAAATTAAGGACATTGTTTAGCACATCCTCAACTGTACCAATAAAATATACCACTACGAATTATATTATGCTAACGTACATTTTTACAAAAGATGGCATTCTCCAAAAACCTAAAAAGAGCTGCACTAATCCCATCCTCACAGGTATTTGTGCATGCCAATGTGCTGATCAGATGAGATGGAGATGAGAAGAGGCAGTGAAGAATGCCACGCTGCCTTGAATACTCGCTTGGAGTGAGCCTTCAGGGATTGCGATGGCTGCTGACCGTTATACCTGAAATCCAATTGTATATTATAATGTCACAGGGTCTAATTTTAACAAAAATTAGTGTTTGTCTAATGGGCAGCAAGCTCGGATCTAGTATTAAGTATTAACATGAATATAATTGTTTGAAGTGAAACAGTCAATTTTTATTTGATAATGATTAATTTTGACACAAATTGCAAATTTAGCCATTCACCTCAATATTGCCATAGATCTGACTGGTATACTAATCATTATGTTAAGATGCTCACTAATGGTATGACTTGGCCAAATCATAATCCTAGAACCTAAATAGAGCAAGAATGAAATTAAATCCTGAAACATACATACATGCGCACCTGCTAACAAATTATCAAAGCATTCAATACACAATGCCAGATAGTTACCGTTAGGGCCAGAATCTATTAGTAAAAGCAAGCTGTTTAGACAATTGCGTGTTTTTTTTTTATATTTTTGCCAAGTACATCCCCGCACCTATTTGAAGATGATTGGCAGTTTAATCAATTACCATAAGGGTAATGCTACTCAGATATGGTGGGGACACCTTGACAATTTTGATAATAGCAAACATAATTTGTAATTTTAAAATCCGAAACATTAAAATGTCATCTATACTATATTTATGTGAAGCACATAAAAAATGATGAAATTTGATACAAGTTTATTGTTCATCAAATAACTTCAAACTTGCAACGGTTTATATTTAATGGAATTTGATGGAATACCAAATGAAACTAAACTTGCATGATATTTGATACGCAACCAATCCATAAATCCAACCACATCAACAAATCTTTTTCTATTTTTAATTGTTTTAAAATAATTAAGATATGTATTGTCGAAATTGTCATAATATTCATTGTCAAGGGATCCTGACCATTCTAAAATCTTTCAACATGGTACAACATTTGTGAAACAACAAATATTCCTTGTATTGGAAATTTGGGCGAAGAATCTTTGGGTCGTTTGTAAATATCACTAAACTAGTGCAACAATGGGAAAAGGTAGGCAGTGTAATTCTGTACGCGTTATATATTTTTCCCCAACACCTGATGACGTCTCTGTACTTCTGAATCAAATTTGTCTAAAACCAACTTACTTAATATATGTTTTGCATCCACTGAGTTCCAAGTGATTCAGTTGATTAATATGGAAAGGCCAAGGCCAGTTTCATCATTTTTATTTGACCTGTCTGAGACAGAAGGACAAGATATGCAAAAGAGCCAGAACTGAGTACAAGTTGCAAACATGATGCCAAAGAAAGAAAAAAGAAGAAGATAGTACCTTATATCAAATATATGGATCAAGGGATCATTGGAGCCAGAAGAGATATGCCAGCCATCAGGAGACCATGCTGAGTTGATGAGAGCCGACTGAGGCTCACTCTGGCCTTGGTCCCAACCAAACACATGTAGTTCCTCTGGCTTTTCCCTTATGTCAAACAATCGCAGCTGCTTCCCTGGTGATCTGCATGTAAAGGCTTGGTGCTTTAGTCAAATATAAGCTTTCTTTTTCCAAATTACACAAATATGTATCGTATGATTCTTATCCACAACTAGCACCTCCATTTCTTTTTTTTCTCCCATGTAGCATCTAACAGAAAAGCAACCACAAGCTGCAACTTAGCTAAATAAACGTACCCAATCTGGACCAAATACAAGTTGGAGTTGGAAGGACTTGGGAGAGCATTCAAGCATTTGGAGTCTAATTGAAACTTGAAATCAATACTTCCCGCCACAATGTCAAACAACACAACTCGCTTGTCCATACCAACTGAGAGAACAGCCTCCTTGTACTGCAGCCCAAAGGAAGCCATGACAGCACTTGTGTGATGATTCATGTGCAGAAGCTTCTGGCCCCAACACCCATCCTTCTCACCTTCTTTCCAAAGAACCACTGCATGGTCACTGCCGCTAGTCACAAAACAGGACGATTGCCCCCTCCATGGCATGAAACTTATTCGGTTTATTGTTCCCTTCTCATGTGCCTTATTTTCTACGAAGAAGGCCGTCTTTTTGCGTCCAAGCTGCAAGGCCAATTCTTTATTAAACCAACTTATCGTGTTCTACCAACCAATAAAATTGGTACATTAAGTGGACTTATTTGGGGCAGTAGAAAATAGCTTACATTTGGTATTATAGGAATGGAAATGTGTACAGAATAAGCTTTTGGTCAACTTAAAACCAATATCTCGCATATCTGTGATAACTATCCCAAAAATAGCACCCTGCTTGTCAAATCCAAGATCCTTAAACTTAAGATAACTAGCCAGCCTTTGGTAACTTTAGAACTCCGCTAAATCAGCTCATTATTTTTTGCTTCATTTATAGTTAATTTTGGGCTTGTTAGAAAAGGTGCATTACAAAATTGTCTACACTTGCACACTTTTTTTCTTTTTTATGGTTGGCAAACTGGCAACAAATATATTACACTTGCACACTTACAGAATGCACCAATCTTACATTCTGATTCTATCAATCCAGTAGTGCTGCAGTCTAACTAGAAAAAAAAAACCCTAGAAGTATCAGGTGCTAGTTGCAGAAACAGTTTTTTTTTTAAATAAGGATTTGAAAAAAAAAAAAAAAAGAATATGCGCGCTTTTACCTGTGTAAGGCTAAAAGATGAAACTTGGGAATCACCACCCTCAGCACTGTGCACAGCAAATATTCGCTGGCCATCAGGATGCCAGGCAATGTCTTCAGGCCATCTCCTTTGATTTGGTGATAGACAATCCATACTACCCAGAAATTTCGCGGAGTTTCTGCATTTTACAATTAAAAAAAATGAGCAAAAATGATGCCCCGGGTAGTCAAAAACAAAAGAAGAAGAAGAAGAAGAAGGAAGATATAAAGCTGGCAATGGCTGAAACTAGCTTCCTGTCAGAAGGAAACAGCTGCTATGGTAAGTATTGTTCTTATATTTTTTCATTGCAAATATGAACAACGTAATAATTAAAATGCAACTAGAAGATTTTAATTGTTTATGAAAAAAAAAAGCTTACCCTTTGTTCTGGACTTCCCATAGGCTAACTGCTCCATCCAGTCCACTATAAAACCATGAAATAAATTAGCAGTTTCAAAGAAAACCGTAGTGAATAGTGAACCAAACTCAACAAACATGGGGAAAATAATCAATTTGTAATCATTTTACCAGTGCTCGTTCCAACCAGAACCTAGTATATTATTTTGTAAATTTACAAACGTGAAATGTAAGATCATATAATTAAAAAGCTCATGCTACTTGGTGCCTTTCATGGATATCTATTTTCAGAGCTTACCTGGAAGCAAAAACTGTATCATCAGTAGGACATAGCTCAAGACACCTCAGCTTTTTCTTGTGCTGGCTATGTATTAGATTGGTCAAGTTGAAATTCAAATAAGCAACTTTTGCAGAAGTGCCAACACTCTGCACCATATCAAGTTGTCTGGTTTTTTCTGGAAAATTATAAAGATTGCAAATTTGTCAGTAATCGACTCCAGAAGTAGTTGTACGAGTATTTTTTTTTTTTAAAAGAATAAAGTGCAAGGCTAAAATTAACAGTGCATAACAAGGGTAGTTGCCTGATTAGAGAGCTAAAACTAATTACAATACTGGCAATTAACTCCTGGGGTCAAAAATTGATATATTCTTTTATAATAACATCAACAACAACAAAAACAAAGTGAAAGTCGAAGGCAGCTGTGCTTTTGACTAGGATATATTGTCAAAAGAGGAAGCAGGTAACGGGAGTAATTATGCAATTATTGGGCTTGGTCATTTAATTAATTCAGTTCATCCAAGTGCACTCAACTAGGGGGAACTACATTGAGCTGGAGTCAGGTCTTGGGATCCATATATCAGTTGCACACAGGATGTTTGTTAAAAAACCCAAAAGGCAAAATTGAAATAAAATTCTAATTGATGTCCAAAATTAGAAGATTGGTTGACTACCTATTCCCATTTGATGTGAAGTGTCATGATTTGAAACTGATATTGGTTTAGATTTCGCCACAAGCATTGGTGGACTACCAATTCCCATTTGATGTGAAGTATCATGATTTGAAACTGATGTTGGTTTAGATTTCGCCACAAGCATAGCTGGGATAAATAGTTGAGGTTTTTTACTTGGCTCTGATTTTGTTTCTTTGAGAGCAAAATTCGACTCGGACTCCATGGAACTTGACTCTGACCCTGTGGAACTGGACTCTAATTTCCGTTTTTTGAGAAGTGGAAGTGATGCAGATTTGTCCGATTGTTCTTTGGACCGAACAGCTTCCAGCATCACCTTTAGTTTATTCAATTCACTTGCCTCACACTTCATCTGATACACATATCACTTAAGATTACTTGCATGCACGAGAGAGAATAAAAACAAAAAAACTCAAAATCCACATTTTCTTTTGTGGTTCGAAAAAAAAATGACAAACTGTCACCTGTGACCTGTTTCCTTTTTTATCTTTTCATAACTAAGCAAAACAAACAGTTAGACGGTGTACACGTTAAGCCAGAAATATTAACAGCATATAGGCTGTAAACAATAGATATTCCACTGAAAAACAAAAGAGAAACAGGTGAAAATCCAGTTTCGTTATAAAATCAACCTGAGATGTGTAATACAGGATCTTCTCGTTACACCGCTTGAGGTTCTTTTCCCTTTTCCCGATCAGTCGCAAGAGCGTTTCCTCATCCGGCTCGTCGTTCCTCGGCTTCAGTTCCATGATCGACGTTTTCCCCGATTTCATTTTCTTTTTCACAGTGTGAGCGTGGCAGAGGCGGAACTGGATTGGGGTTTTATTTGAACAGCAACTGCATCTGCTTTTGGAATTTTGGCGTCTGAGCGGAAATTTTTTTCGTCCTAATTTGTTTCCCGCTTCTTGTGGCGCTAGAAATCGGAATTCGCACCTCTTGAGATATCTCATATTTTGCGTGACTTTTTGGAAGATCCCGACCGTTAAAATACGTTCTGCACGAATCTCAGAGCTTAAATAATACTGTCCCCTGTGCTATCTCAAGGCCTGTTCGGCCGTCTCTTTTCCGAATTCATATCCAGTGCATTACCTGAAAAGGGAATCTTTTACAATTAGTAGATCCGGACCGTTCTTTTCAGATTAGCACGAATCTCAAAGTCCAATAAAACTGCCCTCTATTTTCTCCCGAATCTCAAACCGGTTGAGGGTTGAGACCCATCCTCTACGGACTACGGTGCCTAGGAGGATATTAATGAGAAAAAGAAGAGATCGGGATATTGTGCCAAGACCCCGTTCAAATGCCTCTCTTCCACAAAAATTCCTGCGTTTCTTTCCCAGTCTAAATTCATGGAAAAATGATAATTCATTCCAACTCAATCTTTTTTTTTCTAAGAGCCTGTTTGGCTGCAATCCCGCGTGTTACTGTTCACACGGAAAAAAAATTCAGCTCAACTGAAAAAAAAATTTCCCACGTAAATAGTAACCCGTTGTTTACTATTTACCCGTTCCTGTGCTCATTCCCGTTCCCGGACTGCAGCCAAACAGGCTCTAACTGTATGTGTTGTTATTCTTTCTCTCTCTTCGGTCACTGTGTACTTCTAATTAGGACATTAGAGATGTTATAATTATTTTGAAAATATTATTGTTTAGATGTTTATAAGGTTTGTTATATGAGGATCCTGCTTATTTTCATCAATAAATATTGAAATGTATATTTTTATAAAATAATAATTAATAAGTAATGTTATGTTATGTTACTATTTAATTCATTTTATTTAATTGTACTATTACTAATTTATTAATAAAAATAATGTATAATATCAAACATTTAGTAAAAAAAAATAAGTTTTTCCATAACTATTCCCATAAATCACGATACAGCCGAACACTTATTTCAGCACATTCTCGTAATTATTCTCACGCATACTCATGAGTATGGGTTCCCGCGAATTAAATAGTGAGTTCCCGACTCCGTATAATCCCATCATGCACAATCCCGTGACAAACGAACAAAAGATACATACTCGAGTCAGTACTCAGTAGGCCTGTTTTTGCGATGCAAGTTGGACCGGCTGGTTACTTGATTCTATATATTTTTTTTTCTCTCTGATTGATTATACAGTCCAATTAGATGCGAAGCTTTCGATTTTTCTGCTCAACTATTTAATAATTATTTTTTAAACTATAAAATTTAAACAGATAGAAAGTTAAAATATCTTATAATATTTGCATAGATAAGAAACAACATCAACTTGATGAACATTATCTCTTCTCTTGTATATCAAATAATATTAAACCGCATTCTTTGAAAATATTGTTAAAAAAACAACAACATGTGTATATACTCGTATACAAATAAAAAAGCTAGTCTAGTACAAAATCTGTATTCTTTTCGTATGTGATCTATGTCAGACACAATTAAAATTAGTCACGTTGCTGAGTTTAGCAATTATGGAATTCATAATTTTTAAATCAAATTAATTATGAATTACAATTAAGGGACTCATTTACAGAAAGAAATAATTTAAACCAATCAATTAGCTAGTGTGCCATTAAGAAAATGTTTTTTTTTAAAGCAAATTTGCTAATTTAGAAACTGTAGTACATTCCAACAATTATATTAGCAATTAACACACGAGATTAGCAATCCAAAATAAATCATTGTTGCAAATGCTCTAATATATATTTGTATTTTTTTCGTGTTATATGCTCAAGTATTAATAAAAAAAAAGAGATACATATCATTTCTATATTAAATTAAATACAATTTTATATATTTTTCAGGTTTAATACAAAAATTAGAAACTGTTAAAATGGTATTTAGTGCAAAATCAATGCGAAAATTATTTGTACAATGCCAATTTGTCAAGCAAATTTGGTTTTGGATGGGTAAAATTCAGATTTTTTTTTAAATAGAAATTATAACAAACTTCTTAATCAAACCAGCCAATTCAATAAAAAAGTTACAAAAATAGCCTACACCGGATCCCCAATCCGGTGTAGCTTAAGAATACACTTTTATTGTATTCTTCGGATTTGCTAGTAGTCCGGCCCTCTCAAGCTACACCGGATTGGGGATCCGGTGTAGGCTATTTTTGTAACTTTTTCATTTGATTGATTGGTTTGGTTAAGAAGTTTGTTATAATTTCTATTTAAAAAAAAATATAAAATTCAATACCACTTTAGCATGTGGCATTTTATTCAACGTATCATTGATTTCGCGCATGAGAGAACTTTTCTAATAGTATTAAGTGCCGAATGGTGGACATTATGGAAGCATAGAAATGAATTATATTTTCAAAATATTCAACCTAAAACGGCAAGAAACGTAATCTTACTAAATATCCTTGTGACAAATTGAACAGGTGGAGCTAGAGTCAGTTTCAAGTGAAGGAAACAATATAAACTAAATACCAGCAGAGTTGGTTCTTCATATGATATCGCTCAGGACATGACAGCCGGGACAAGATGAGACGGAGCTTTACAATTCTAACAGCTGACTAGTGAAGAACAATAAAGTTCTTTATTATAGATATATTAGGAATTGCCATTGTAGGCTAAATTTTGTGTCAGAAAATAAGTGATTGACAAGTGACTATTACCTAAAATCTACATGTGATGAATTGATGGTGTTTGTTCTTTTGAACAGTGGTAGCTAAGCATGGACAGGTAATTCAGAGCATAGCTTTTTACTCTTAACATAACTATGTAATCTAAAACAGTTTTCTTTTAATGGAAATCAGGCTGAGGTATTTTTAAAAAAAATGGCAGTGAAACATTTTCAATATTAGGTTCATGTTTTTCGCATAATTATATGAGTTTTTGGAAAGAAAAAAACTTAAACCGATACACACACAGAGAGATGTACATGTGTAAATGTAATTACCATGCATTAACATAGATCAAACATAATATTTAAGATCTCAAACAATATAATTCTCACAAATATAAAAATACATGTTGCGGAAGATGCAGATGCATCCATAATATTTAAACTTGATGTATAAATGGTTTCTCCTTTAGATCTCTTTCTCTTAATGTTACAAAATCTTTAGAATGAAATAGTATTTTTTGGAACCTCTAATGGACAGGGACAATACTATTTATAGATGTCTATCTTTAATTTGGTACGTCTATCGAATACCAAATGAACGCAAATGAACATATCAGATTTAGCGTGTCATTAATAATGAAAAACCAAAAGATTTTTTTTTTTGAATAGAAAATAGGGATCAAGTCCCTATTGATATATTGAACTTAAACAGTTACATAGTTGAGTTTCCAGAGGAAACGTCTGTAACAAAGAAAGTAAAAAAACAAACAAAACAACACAACAAAAATACAACAAAAGAACAATAATAGAAAGTCCCTATGAATTCAACCTTGTTGAATTGTAATTATCTAGAGAATTTGAAAATAAACGACAACAGGTGGTACCAGTTATGAAAATCAGTAAAACTCTTCTGTGTATGCTTTTTCTTCAACTCCTTTCTCATGTAAATCTTTCATCCATGGTAAGCCCTCCACAAGTCTTGAATTTCTTGCTTTAGCTCCATTTTTGATTTGCTTTGATCCCTAAATATCCTTGTACATCTCTCCCTCCATCCCACAAACATCATTATTAGCATCAGTTCCTTAATCCTCTTACCTTCTCCTTCCTTAACTATCCATTGTTGTGCTTGTACTTTCTTCAATTCAGCCCTCCAATTGTGAGTATTCTCAAACATGTCTTCCTCCACCAGTTTATATAACTCCAGCATAAAAAACATTCTGAGAAAAGGTGTTGTACCGTTTCATCTGCACTACGACATAAGAAGCACATGCTGGGAAGATGCCATCCTCTTTTTGCCAAGTTATCTCCTGTGAGTATTTTGTTGTAGTATGACAACCAAGCAAACACCTTGATCCTAGGAGCAACCTTGAATTTCCAGATTTTGTGGATGTTTGTTTTTAGGGTCGGATAATTAATCATCCCCTGGTAAGCTGATTTCACCGTGAATGACCCCGAAGATTCCAATAACCATCTTGCATCATCTTCCAAAGAAATGTTAATCTCCAGATCTTGAAGTATCTGCCTCAATTTGTTCAACTGTTGTATGCCCTTATCTGTACTTAAGATGTGGTCCATGTCTTGAAATAATTCTTCTACATTTTGAACATGAGACATTTGATTGACTGTTATGAACTTGCTCCTGACTTCTTTAAACAGTTTTTGTAATTCAAATTTTAGATGGCCCTGTCCCCAATTATGCATCCAAAAATTGATTGTTAACCCGCTTCCCACTATTCTCTGCATAAAATTTTCACAGAAATTGACTATTCCAAGTAGATTTTCCTTGAAGAACCTGCAATCTGGTATCTCACTGCTGTTGGAGAAGTCGAAAGTCACCCTGAAAGCCATCTTCCATAACTTGTTATCCGGTTTTATCCAGTACTAATACCACTTTGCTAACAGAGCATCGTTGAAGATTTGAATATTAATGATTCGTAAACCTCCATATTTTTTCGATTTGCAGACTAACTCCCAATTTGCTAAATGAATTCCTTTCCCTTCTTCATCATTCCTTTTCCAAAGGAAATTTCTCCTCACTTTATCAATTTCATGTATCACCCACATTGGCAACTTGAAAACCGACATAAAGTATGTTGGTATTGAAGATAACACCGCATTGATTAATACTATCCTCCCAGCAATTGACAATTGTTTGGCTGCCCACCCTGCCATTCTCTTATTTATTTTCTGTATTAATGGAAGATAAGCATTCCTTGGTAGTTTCCTGTCTGACAGTGGTAATCTTAAGTAGTTGAATGGAAGAGTACCTCTTTTGCAGCCCAGAACCTGTACCAACTGTTGAGCATTGTCGAAAACATCCGCAGACAGTATGAGTTCTGACTTTTCCATGCTTACTGATAAGCCCGACAATTCCTTGAAGCTGTTTAGTAATATTTTAAGGGCCTGCACTTGTTTGAGTTCTGGTTTCACAAAGAATAGAGAATCGTCTGCATATAGTAAACAAGGCTTCATTCCTTCAAAAGACAGTCTCCAAATTCCATTTTCTACCAATTTTTCAAGCCATCTTGGTAAAAAATCTATTGCTAGAATGAAAAGTAATGGCGACAGTGAATCCCCCTGCCTTACTCCCCTTTTCAATTGTAGTTTTTTCCCCCTTAAACCATTGATTATAATTTGAGAAGAACCCTTTAACACACAATTCCTCATCCATTGATTCCATTTGTCAGGAAATCCCAATTTCTCCATGATTTTTAGTAAGAATTCCCAGTTTAGAGTGTCAAAAGCCTTATGAGTGTCTGCTTTGAATAAGGCTAAAGGGATTTTCCTTGCTGTTGTGATTTGCAATATTTGTTGAGTATAGAGAAAACCCTCTGTGATTTGTCTGCCCTTGATGAATCATGTTTGACCTTCTTGTACCAAATTAGAAATGTGTGGCTGTAGTCTTCTTGCTAAAATCTTAGAGACTATCTTTTGAACACTATGTAGTAAGCTTATAGGCCTAAACTCCTGGGGTGTCTTTGCTGTTTCCTTTTTGAGAATCAACACAATATATGAAGTGTTTAACTTGTCCAAGCTCAATCCCTTTTCCAAGATTTCACTTATAACTCTATGAAAATCGGTACCACTTCGTCATGAAAAGCTTTAAAAAATTCTCCTGTGAAACCACCAGGACTCGGACTTTTATTTGAAGGCCAATCTCTTATTACAGATGAAACTTCTTCTTGAGACACTGGGTTTATCAACTCCTATAAGTCATGTGTCAAGTTGTACAGGTTCCCAAAATTTATATTCGGCACGGTGTTTGAATCCGCCCCCATTAACTTTGCATAGAATTCCCAAAACACCTTTGCTTTCATCTGTTGTGATTTATGAAGTTGGCCTTGATGTTCTATCACCGGAATCTCATTTCTCATTTTATTAGAAGAAGCCAGAGAGTGAAAATATCTCATATTACCGTCTCCTTTTAGGTCCCATCTCACCTTAGCCCTTTGTCTCCAAACTTCTTCTTCCAGAACTGATAACTCAACATATCTTCTTTTAATTACAGCCTGGACCCATTTTTCCAAAATAGTAACTTGTCTTACTTCTTCAATTTTCCCATACCAACCCAAGAACTCCCTACATACCTTGATTTGATCCTTAACCTTCCCCATTTTTTCTTTGGTCCAGCGTATAATTTCTTTTTGCATGCTCTCTAGTTTGTCATTCAGCTCCTCTGAAGTAGAGACCTGCCCCAATTGATTCCATTTCCCTTTTACAAATTCCTTGAAAATTTCAGACTTCAACCATCTATTTTCGAATCTGAAAAAGAGTGACTGTTTGAATCTTGTGCCAGCAGTGAATAGCAAAGGGGTATGGTCAGAAGAGGTGTTTGCTAATGCTTCCTGTTTGGAGTTGGGGAAAAAATTACTCCAATTATCAGATATTAAGAACCTATCCAACCATGCCATTGTAGGTTGATATCTAGCATTAGACCATGTGTAGTTTTTCCCTCTCAAAGGAAGATTGATGAGAGCCAATTCCATTAGTAAGTCAGAAAACTTGACTGACTCCCTCCAATTGCCTGAATTAAGATTGCTGCTATCTTCTTGTAGTAAGGTGACATTGAAATCACCACAAACCACCCATGGTATATCAATCTGAGGTCTAGCAGCTCTAACTTCTTCAAAGAAATTCCTCCTAATTGGCACTGAGTTTGGACCATAGACTGTTGAAATTTTAAACTCCTCACCTTTGTAGTTTAAAGTTACTGACAATGTAAAATCCCCCTTCTCACATTAGTTCATCTTAAAAATGGAATCATTCCAGGCCAACAAGATTCCTCCTCTTGTTCCCTGGGCATCAACGCTTTGAAAAAATTTTAGTCTCTTACCACAAGTTTGTTGCACTAGTTGATTGTTCCAATGACTCAGTTTTGTTTCTTGTAAACAGACGATGTCAGGTTTTTCTAATAAAACAGTTTGTCTCACCGCCAACCTCTTTTCTTTGTCATTCAAGCCCCTAACGTTCCACGAAATTATCTTAATTTTTGAGATGAAATCCATTAAGACACATAAAACATTCTTCCATTAAGATAACACCCTGGATAACAGAACCACAACAAGCCCTTCTCATCAAAATCCCTCTGATTACCCATAACATCTATTTCTTCAACCCATCTACTTTACCCATGCCAGAAAGATAACTCTTAAAGAAGAACAACAAAACATACAATTAAACCCTACTACCATAACCATAAATTTAAAACACATAACTACTGTTCCAAAACCAAAAGCTCCTAAAAACCCAAAAGATACCAGTAAACTACTGTCCCAGAAATTCCCATTCCCTTTCTTACAATTTTTGCTTAACTGAGAACTCTTCATCCTGCAATGATCGCCTCTACTTGCTTCTCGATGTCTCCTTTGATCTCTACCCCAGCCATCTGCACCACCTTCATTGCTTGATTCTTGCTAAGTGGATCGAGTGACTGCTGATACTCCCACTTGACCTTCTTAGGTGTGATATTCTTCTTCTTATACTTGTTCTTCCCTGAATCGTACCTGATTCGCTCTTCAGAGTATTTTTCCAGCAGTCTTGTGCTCTTCCTTATCTGCACTCCCTGTGCCAAGTAGGGCTGATTAATGAGCGAGCATGAGCGAGTTGGGGTATGCTCATGCTCGGCTCATTTAGTTAATGAGCGCTAATGAGCGAGTTGTTAATGAGCGAGTTATTAATGAGCGGGTTGTTAATGAGCGAGTTATGAGCAATTGAGCGAGTCACGAATTATGAGTAATTTAAGAATTCAAAATCTAATTTTCAAAAACTAATTTTCATTTATAGAATTTAATAAATTATCATAATCCAATCTAATTAAACATTACATAATTTAACAAAAATTATCCATAAGCAAATTTAACAAAATCAAACAACTATCTTCTTATCGGTTCTCAGTCTCACCGGTCCCACATGTCACATCCTCGGAGCTATCTTCTTGTGAGTTGTGACATAAATTTATATTATTAAAACAATAATAAAAAAAACAAGCATGAAACAGTATTGCATAATTATATAAATAAAAAAAATACAAGCCAACAAGCATAGTAATTTAGAATCTTTGATTGGACACCGGACTTTAGGCAATTTAGACTCACTGGGCTGCTGGAGCAAATTTAATTTCAACTTTAGTCTGGACTCTGGAGCATAATAAGTAGGTTTGGAATTTTTTATTTATTCAGTTTTAATATTAATTTAAGAAATTGGGATTAAATATGGCAGGATTAGATGTGACAGATTCTTAATGAGCGAGTTATAAGCGAGTTGAGGTATGCTCATGCTCGGCTCATTTAGTTAATGAGCGCTAATGAGCGAGTCGTTAATGAGCGAGTTGTTAATAAGCGAGTTCTTAACGAGTTTTTAGTGAGCGAGTTATGAGCGAGTTACGAGTTATGAGCGATTTACTCACCCCTAGTGCCAAGGTCTTTCTCTTGTAACCCCTCTACGCCTCAATCTTATCTCCAAACTGACTCTGATAAATTGGCAGCTCAAAACCAGGTGGCGGACCTTCTAAAAGGCCGTCCTCCAAATTTTTTTCCAAGTCCTGCAGCATATTCACATTCTGTGCTTTCTCTAGCCCATATTGTTTCTCCTTATCCCTTTTCTCATTTTGTAAAAAAAGGCCAGCAGCCTTTTCAGCCCTTTTGAGGCCCAAATATCCCATGTTCCCCTCATAATTTCCACCGTTAATGTTTTTTTGAGCAAACAAAATCTCCTTACCACCGTCATTAAATGAGCCTTTTTCCAGAATTAAAAATTTGACTTGGGAAGTGGGAAACTTTTCATAAAAAACCGTTGCCAGAGTTCCAGAGACGTATTTAAGACCATCAAAAACCGTTCTGTGAGTTAATTGGACAGTGGGTCCACTTGAGTCAATTTTAAAAATTCTCTTACCCGATCGATCCAAAATAAGGTTACCGTTGTCAGATATCTCGAAGCTTTCGTTAGAATTTTCCTTGGCACGCTCCACCGTTATTTGAAGATCTTGTGGGCCTTCCTTGATCAAATTCCCTTCTCCAGTTACTTCTCCAGTGAGTACGCCAGCAGTGATCAATTTCTCCCTCAGATCATCCATCCAGTTCTGTACCAGACGCGTCCAGTTAGAGCCTGAACTGGATCTGTTTCTGACGATTCTCTGACCTCTTGCTTCCTCTCTGCCCCTTTCCCGGCGGCCCTGCGGTGAGCCTCTAGCCGGAGCCCCTCCATGCCTTCTATCATTGTCACAGCGATCTCTTCGTCCAGCGCCACGCCTTTCATGGCTATTATCTCCTTGGTTTGGAGGATAATTGCCCTGATGCTCCAGCCAACCATCCAACTCCACCCTGATGTCCTTCTTGTGAGGATTTACCTTTAATTTCAACCAAAAAGGAACTTGTTCTGCAGCTTTGGTAGCTACCAACATAGTCAGGAAATGGTAATTGCCATTGGTGAAGTATGGAGCTACCCTTAATGGGTAACCAAACCCAGATACCAGTGTTGCCATGTCAATCCTATTCCAGTGATTTAAAGGTACCCCATACAACCTTATGCGGGCTCTTCCCCCTAATGGATCAAAAGCCAACTGTAAGTCAGCAGAGTAAGGGTGCAATTGAATCTGAATACCATTCCCTATATAGAAATTTGCATGATCAATGGCTGCCTTAGCCATGTCCTCATTTGGGAAAATAAGAATAACATCCCCATAGTCCTCATCAATGACAAAGACTTTAAAGTCAGAGGCATCACAATGGAATTGACGCCCCATGCAATTTGCAATCCTCTGTTTGAAATAAGGATCTGAAGCACCTGGTCCTGCAAAGATAAAAGCAGACCTTTCTAAAAAGAGATTTGCAGGACTTAAATCTTCCCTTGGTGCGATGTAAACATTGAGAGAGTTTGGCCTGAGTTGCCAAATGTCAGCAGGTGCATTCATCACCATGTTTTGCCAGTCTCTTGGAGCCTCCATCTTCTTACCAGTTTTGTATTTAGAGTGATCTTTTGGTATTTGCTTTGGTGTGTTTTTTTCTCTTAACTCCACAGTGAGATGGTTTTTGGGTATAGTGGTGTGGGGTTTGTTTTCAGATAGCAACCCCTTTTTATAGGAGGAACTGGAACCTTGATCAACCCTTCGTCTTCTTCCTGGCATTGATGGACAATATCGAATTATGTGTCCATCTGTATTGCAGTGTAAGCAACGCCTTGGTTTTGAACAAACAGCCTAGATGTGACCCTCTCTCAAGCATCTGAAGCATTTTCTCTGTTGCCTTAATTTAATGGCATGTATTTTCAAGAGAGACTGTTGGTTTCCTCCATAAAACATCTCCTGGGAATTTGATTTCTTCTTTTTCCGAGAGACCACCGTCCATCCCTCCAGATTCTCATTATTATCATTATGACCATTGTCTCCTTCTAATCTGGGTTCCCGTGATAAACTCTTCTCCTCCTGATTATCCATTATGTTCTCATGTACCAGTGAATCTTGAGAAACAGCGTTATCATTCCTGAGAGGACCTATATTTTGTATCTGATGTGTGATGATTTGATCTCCCTGAGCAATCAACTTTAAAACCGGATATTCTCCAATCCAAAGGATATCTGGTTTTTGTCCATTCCCTTCCATATTAGGCATAGAAACTTTGTCTTCAACCAACTTTTTCTGTCCCGTCTGAACCACTTGATTAGATCCTCCATGTCCTCCTCGCTCTGTCTTGTCCCAACGAAAGATGTCCTTTGGCTTTTCTTTCATTGCGTCTTCAAAAATTTCTGAAAGTTTCTTGTCTTCGAGTTTCTTCTTCAGAATCGCCTTCTTGTCGCCTCTTGTTTGCGTTGCCATTTGATAATGTCACGTATATCTTTTTGAAAAACCAAAAGAATTGAAACATCCATTTGTTGATCTTAAGAGTTTCAAAACTTTATATGGTCTCATTAAGAGACTAAAAACTCTCAAATATTTATATTCATTATCTAGACCACTTAGTTGAAAATTTAATCTTATCATAAAGTGTAGAAATAAAATTTACGTAGTTTCAGATATTTCAAAGAAAATTTTGATAACATTTAGTCTTCTCAGATATTGTGCATAAAAGTATCAGCGGAACAAATTTTGTTTTATTTATTTGCGCCGTAGATGAGAAACTAATTAATATTGAGCTAACGCTAAATGTCACATGAAACGAGATTATGAGCGAATTAAATAAAGAAATAAAAAAATTAAAATGACAATATAAAATTAATTTTTCAACATAAGTTTAATATGAAAATTACATTAAACATTTTTTTTATTACGGTTTAAATTTGAAAATCCATATTTCTTTAGGAGGAGGGTTCAAATGCACCCAAATTTCAAATGTTCCTACTTACTCCCAATTATTTATCTTATTTATTTTCATTTTTAAAGTCCGAATAGTCGATCCGAACCTCTTAACATGATTTTCATAATAAAATATGGCTGGAGACAAAATTTTAAATTTTTTAGTTTTTTTTTTTACTATTTTTTAAGATATGTACAAATTATTGTTTCAAGGAGATTCTGGACCATCCGATAAAGTGATTTTATACCTATCTTAAAAAATAGTAAAAAAATTATAAAAAATATAAAATTTGGTCTCCAAGCATATTTTACTACGAAGGTCATGTTGATTGGTTTGGATCGACTGTTCAGACTTTGAAAATGAAGATAAAGAATTGGAGATAAATAGAAGTATAGAAATTTGAGTGCATTTGAACCCTCATCTTTATTAAATATAAAAGAACAATTCGTGCTTTACAAAGCATCTCGGCACAACTATGACATAATTCACATCTGAAAATTTTATTAATAGGAAATTAATAAATTAATTATCGTGATTGAGGAAGGTTTTTGCTGGATTTTGAAAAGTGGGAAAACCGTTAAATACGGTAACGTCCGGAGGTCGTGATATTTGACAACGACCAGATTACGTAAACCACTAAACAATGAAAAAAGATTAAGTATGGCCATGATTTTTGGCAACAGTGACAAGTATTTTGGGTATAGGGTTTTGGCTATAACTTTGTACTCTTTTATCTTTTAAATTTATAAACCTTTATACCAAATGAAAGGGTTGATTGCAAACGCACAACCTATCAAAATAGTACTTGAGGTGTCAAATCACAGAGAGTAAGTTTAAGACTTAATTTAAACTTTTGCAATTAATTTCAGAAAAAGAAAATAAAGTAAATGGGGGGGGGGGGGGTTTGTTCTAACAATTTCTAATTTTGGGTTCAATACCTGAAAGAAATGAGTTTTAAACAATTAAAGTAAATGGAGGAAAGAAAAATCGGTTTGCTTTCAAGTTAAGGAGATCTAGGGGCATTCGGTCTACAATCCCTTGATAATTCTATCTAATCGGTATTTGTTTAAATTCATGTATGATTTGACGAGGTTTCTAACCTAATATGTTAAGAAGGATCACTTTCGTGAATTAATAACGTGCCTAGATAATTCGGACTTCACCCTAAGATCCCTCGCCTTAGCTATCTAGGTTATGAAGCTCTTGTTAGTCTCTCCTCTCCTCAAATATTGGTATTTCACGATTGAGTTCATCATACCAATATCTGATTCGATTTGAGATGTCCTAATTAGGGTTTGATTTCACCGTTGGGTCCTTCGCCAAGTTCCTAACTTTAATTCCGGCTTAAATTACAAATTGGTTAGATCATAATCCAAACCTAGGGTATTTGCATTCACAATTTGGTACTATCCTATTGATCCTAGTCAAATTTGGTTCTTTCGAATTCAAAACGGGATAACTACAATTCAAGTACTAATTATATAATTAACACAAATGATAAATCACAGAAATTAACAATCAAATCATAAACAATCATAATAAAAACAAATAACCGAATAAGATAAAATTAAACAAATTCATGCATCAACCTAAACTCCTAGAGAGGAAGTTAGCCTCTCATGAAAATGCAAAACTTACACAGAAAATTCATTACAAATTGGCTAAAATAAAGAGAAATTGAAAGAGAAATGATTACAACCCTTACAACAATGAAGATCTCTTACTTTGCTTCCTTTGCTCCGAGAATTCTGCTCTTCTTCTCCAAATCTCAGCTCTTAAAATCACCTGAGCTTCAATGGAAGAGATATGAAAAGTTGGGTAGAATATGGATTATTGGATGATCAATATGAGCAGAATTCTCTCTCTTAAATAACCTATTCTACACCCTTTTAAAAATTGGTGCGCGTCCAGAAATCATTCTAAGTAATTATTTTGGCTGTATTGGAATCTGTGCGTCTGCACTGGGCTCTGGAAAGGCCGCATTTTCACCATTTTAGCCTTTTTTTTGTAATTTAAAGAAAACAAACGCAGTAACTTGATTCTAGATGTAATATAAGACATTTATATATCAAAATACAAGACATTTAGAGTATTTTCAGGATAAAATCCAGATCGAACATGTGTAGATGTGTATATATTTTATGTTTATCAAATAGCCAGGGTTCAACATCAAAAAAAAAAGGCGGGATGTGATAGTTGGTAACGGACAGAGATCTAGCCAAAAATAAAATAAAAAAAAGAGGCCGTTATTCTTGACAACGGGCAGGGAAAATAAAAAAAAAGAGGCCGTTAATTGATATGCTCTCTTTCTTTAGTACCTCATCTCACTGGAAAATGAAATTATCCCCAGAAACAGTCTTTTTTTGTAACATAGACAACAAAGCAAACCATAGGTACAGTTCTTTGCTGCTGCCTTTTCGCTTTATCCCACACCTTTTCTTTTCAAATCAGACCAACCGTCTCTTCTCTCTGTTTCGATGTGCTTCTTGACAATCTTTTCCGCCTGCGTTTTTTTTTCCGCTCCGTACTCAGAGACAACTAGAGAATAAAAAAGGAAGACCTCAGTCCGTTATACTCTACTACGGGACGCTTTTTTTTGTTTTTTCGCTGGGCTGGCCGTTGTTACGACTTACGACTCATGAATCACGGTTTCGTTTATTATTTTTTTTCAGCTGGCGTCTTTGTCCGTTGCCAACTATTACGGTATATATATATTTTTTTGGCGCTGAACTCTGACTGTTGCCAAAAATCACGGTTCAATTTAATGATTTTTCACTGTTAATCTGGTCATTGTCCGGATATTTTTTTTATTTAACATCCCAAAAAATCGGAATTAAATAAAAACCATTCTGTTTGGGGTTCTATTACAAATACCACCTCCGCACAAGCCTTGTGCGCACCCGAAAACACGGAAACGCACAAGGGTTGTGCGCACCCGAAATTTTTTTTTTTTTTTTTTTTTTTTGAAATATTGGTAGAAGCTACTAAAGTACCACCCGACAAAACTGGGAACGCACAGTGCTTGTGCGCACCCGACTGGATCCGCACAATGGTTGTGCAAACCCGTTTGAAACCGCAATTTCTCCGTGGATCGTCGGGTGCGCGAATTCTTTGTGCGGATTCGTTTTTCGGGTGCGCACAAGGCTTGTGCAGGGGTGGTATTTGTGATAGAACCCCAAACAGAGTGGTTTTTATTTAATTCCGATTTTTTGGGGTGTTAAATAAAAAAAAATTCGGTCATTGTCAAGTATCACGTCCTCTGAACGTTATCATATTTCGTGGTTTTCTCACTTTTCAAATTCCAACAAAAAGCTTCTTCAATCACTATAATTAATTTATTAATTTTTTATTAATAAAAATTTCGGTAATTCACATTCTCTGTGGGTCCCAATTTCACGGATAGGGTCGGTTTTATTATTGCTGAAGGCTGATTCGGCAAAATAAGCCGGCTGCTTGGAAATAAATCTGCTGCGATTCCAAAGGAACGCAGGGTCCCAGAAATTCCAATCTTAGACGTTCATTTATTAGAACACACGAATCTCAAAGAGAGTTAATTACTCTGCACGAATCGAGAAACATACTAACAGTTGAGATTGGAATCGCAGCAGATTTATTTCCCGGCCGCTTCCATTTGAGGGTAGAGGTCCCGTGACTTGCCAATTTACCATTCTCGTTTCGATTTCGATTTCGCGAGAGAAACCCTAGCTTCGCTTCCGATCCGACTCATCTTCACCCCACAACCCCAAGTCAAGTCGCCTTGTTTCTTTCGTTTGGTCTCGTATCACAGCCTTGCTCTCTAGCTCCTGCTCTTCTCTCCATCAATGGCCACCGGCGCCGCTGGTACGTTTATTTCTTTTACTTGTCTTCCAATCCAATTTTAGATCTGGTGTCATAGCAACAGTGAATCATCGTTGGATGAGATATCGAGAGTTCAGTTTTGCGAATTTCTGATTTCGGGTCATTTATTTACTTAGACAGGTCGTATGCATATATTAGGTCCTCACTTATGCCTGCTGATCAATGGGATTTTGAATAATTTCTGGTTTTTGAGGAAAATTTAGGGTGCAGTACCTACTTTGCTCATATAGGTGAAGAACTCCTATTGGACTGATTTGGGGATAGTTAACTGGAGTTTGGTCCTTGGGTCATTACAGAAGGTATTAGGCAATTTCTCAAGGTTAGAAAAAGCATTGAAAAATCAGATGACATGGTTATTAATCAGATCTTGTGTTAGACTAGCTATATATATGGACAGTGACATAGCGTCTGTACTAGTTATATACAGTGATATAATTAATAGTTTACCTCACAATTTCTTCATTCTACTTGTTGTAGTTTCATTCAAATCGAGAGAGGATCACAGAAAGCAGCTTGAACTAGAGGAAGCCCGAAAGGCAGGTCTTGTGCCGGCAGAGCTCGATGAAGATGGAAAGGAGATTAATCCCCATATCCCACAGTATATGTCTTCGGCCCCTTGGTATCTCAATGCGCAAAGACCTGTGCGTCTCTTTTCTCATATCTTCTTTTAATTTATTTGGGCGTCTCTTTAACCAGACTACAATATCTCAACTGATGTGGGGCTAGATTGTGCCAGGAACTGATATTCTAATCTTTGATTGGTACTAGTTGGAAACATAACATAATATCTTTGTGTGATTGTTACAGAGTTTGAAACATCAAAGGAAATGGAAATCAGATCCAAACTACACTAAATCCTGGTATGACAGAGGTGCAAAAATCTATCAGGCTGAGAAGTATAGAAAAGGTGCTTGCGAGAAGTAAGTACTGTTTCTCTTATTTATATAAAATATCAGTGATTTTCTGTGAGACTATTAAATTCAAAAGCATTTTGAACTTTTGTTTAGTCTACTGAACAATTTACCTCGTACTGAAATGTTTTTCTGTACTTTCAGTTGCGGAGCAATGACTCATGATAAAAAAGCATGCATGGAGCGGCCCCGAAAAACCGGCGCGAAGTTCACCAGTATGCATATAGCACCCGATGAAAAGGTAGAATCCTTTGAGCTCGACTATGATGGCAAGCGGGACCGATGGAACGGGTACGACCCGTCGACATATTCACGCGTCATAGAGCAGTACGAGGCACGGGAGGAGGCGAGAAGGAAGTTCCTGAAAGAGCAGCAGCTAAAGAAGCTAGAGGAGAAGAATAGCAAGAACGAAGGAGACGAGGTGTCGAGTGAGGAAGAGAAAGAGGAAGAGGAAGAGGATGAGGATAAAGTAGATGAGGCGAAGGTGGATGAGAGCAAACAGATGGATTTCGCAAAGGTCGAGAAGAGAGTTCGTACTACTGGTGGTGGAAGCACCGGTACTGTCAGGTATTGTTACTTGATCTGTTGAGTTTATTATAGGATTGTATTCATACGAAATATTTGATAGAATGATTGCTGAGGTTTTGCTTATACTTGGGTTTGGTTGGTATCCAACTGCACAGTCTTTATTGGAAATGGAGGTTATTGACTTATTGTAGGCTAAAAATGAGTTGGGGTCTTCAGGATTATTTGCATGCCTGGCTATGGGGCAAGTCATGTTAGGCCCTATAGTGGTTTGAACCTGATTTAATAACCATAAGTTATATCAGTTATATCAGTTTCTACGGAGTCTATGCCACTGTAAATATATATGACTAATCTAGCACAAAATTTGATTAGTATCTGTGGTAACCTTGTATCTGACTTTTAATGCTTTTTTAATCTCCAGAAATTTGCGTATTAGAGAAGATACAGCTAAATACCTTCTCAATCTGGATGTGAACTCAGCCTACTATGACCCGAAGACCAGATCTATGCGTGAGGACCCCTTGCCTGACATGGATCCTAATGAGAAGTTTTATGTGGTAAGTTACAACATTTCTCAGCTTATCATTGAATACCAAAGACTACATCCTGGATTCTGGTTCTGCCTGTTGGGCTTGATATCGGTCTGGCTAACTTCTGTTTTTTGGCTTTGTTTTGTCTGATTTACACTCGACTGTTAAATTAAAGTCTAAAACCAATTTCAGTCAGATTGGTTTGTTAATGGATGCTAGTGTTACGTGGCAGCTTTATTGGCCAATTTGGGTAAACAGGCACTGAGCTTGGATTGCTCATTTGGGTGTAGCACTATGTTCTTTGTAGCTATACTACTATACTAGTTAGTCCTAGCTTGCTCCTTTGAAATTAAAGTATTTATATTTGTTTAGTATTTATTGATTATGCTGACATATTTTTATATGCAGGGTGACAACCAAAATCGACTAAGTGGCCAAGCACTCGAGTTCAAGCAACTCACCATGCACCAACACGAGGCATTTGAGAAAGGCCAGGATATACATATGCAAGCAGCTCCATCTCAGGCTGAGTTACTGCACAAGAATTACAAGATCATAAAAGAAAAATTGAAGTCGCAAACAAAAGATACAATAGTAGAGAAGTACGGAAATGCTGCCTCTGATGAGGCACTTCCAAGGGAGCTTCTTCTTGGCCAGAGCGAAAAGGAGATTGAGTATGACCGTACTGGCCGTATTATTAAAGGACAGGTAGATATACTGTTTTTTTTTCTTTATGGGACTGTTTGTCAAATAATTACTCCAGTAGTTTGCGGTAATTGTGAATAACAATCTGCAAGTGAGATTAATTGAATGGTTGCATTGTCAAGGGTTCTGTTAAGACCAAGTGGAAGAAATCAAATGAATTTGACGGTTTCCATGTGTAAATCAACTGAATGGTCTCATTGTCTTCTTATGCAAACTTGAAGCACCATCTGAATCAGATTGGCTTGATGTTGTTCAATTTGCACTTTTTAAATGGCACATTGGGAAGGGGGTAGTGTTGTCATCTTTTTTCCATGGAGCTTACATTTTCTATTATCATTGATCTGGCAGTACAGTATTATTTGCAATAATTTTAAACATTTTGGTTGTTAGATGCAAAAATTTGATATTTTTTTGTATACTTTGCACTGACGTCCAAACTTTCTGTTTTCTTAATATATACAAATGCTGTAAATTATCTGCTCAATGGAAGTAACAAAACATTTCTGCAGGATATGGCCCTCCCAAAAAGTAAATACGAGGAGGATGTTTTTATTAATAACCACACAACTGTGTGGGGGTCGTGGTGGAGGGACCACCAGTGGGGCTACAAATGCTGCCATCAGACCGTTCGCAACAGCTACTGTACCGGTTCGGCTGGTATTGAAGCTGCTGAGGCTGTTAACGACCTCATGAGGGATAATATTGCACGCAAGGAGGCCTCTGATGGTAATGTCCTATCTTGATATTTTACTCTGATCGGTCATGTTTGGTTGTGGAGTAAGTGGAGTAAACTCTCTACTCCACCTTTAAGGAGCCAAACGAGGAGTAAATTTGAAGGAGTAAGATGGAGTAACATTTGAGTTAATCTGGATTAAGTTACTCCACCTGTGGGTCCCGCGGTTAGAGTAACATCATGTTATAATTTTCTCTCTCTTCATGAGCTTACTCCACCAAACTCCAACCAAACATGATTATTTTAATCTGCCTTACACTCGGAGTAAGAAATTTAATTTGGAGTAACTTCACTCCACAACCCAAACATGACCATCATCTTTTAGTACTAGAATTTTGATTTGGTGCGTTTGTTATTGGTCATTGTAAATGTCCATGGTTCTCTGACCTTATGACCTCAAGTTAATTAAAGAACAACCAAAACAAGAATGCTATATGTACCTGAATGCTTTTAGTCTGGAACAATATGGTGTGTAACAATTAACTTGAGACTTTGGTGCTCTATTTGAACAGAGCAACCAGTGCAGCAGGAAGAAAAAAAAATGGCAACATGGGGAACTGATGTGCCAGAGGATCTCGTTCTTGATCAGAACTTGCTTGCTGATTCTTTAAAGAAGGTATGATGTATTGAAATGGAACTTAATATTTGTAGTCTATTTTATTCCTTTCCTGCATGAACCAGAGGATACAAGCATTATATCTGATACGATATGATGAATTCAAGCAATATTTATTTATTTTTTTCCAAAATCTTAAGATATGATACGGTTCATATATGTTAATCTTTTTTATTAATATATGTACATAGCAGACAGTACTGGTGAGAAAACAAGTACTAATTTAAAATATAAGGATGCTCCCATTCTATTGAAGTGATTATTAAATTTTGTAATTTAATATTGAACATGTAAAGTAACGGCTGATTGAAATGTTATAGATAGAGTAAAGATATAGGATAGTTGAGGACCAACTGTGTAACTTCGCTAATGGAAGTCACGATGGTGATTAGTTTGGAGTTTCTGGATTTTAGTCCCACAATAATTTTAATAGGTGGAGACGGGAGTCCTGATACATATATAAAAGCCATAGGAGGTTGCTTGAGGCAATCTTCTGTGCATTGATATGAATAGATACATGTGTCAGTCAGCCGTGTTGTTTAATTTGTAATGCAAAATATTTAATCGAGATGCATGTCTTGTGCGAATGTATTAGATGCATATCTGATGTGGATAAATGTCTGATACGGATTTGTTTACTTTTCTTGTGTACTTGGATAGTGTAGTTTTATCCATTCAAATATGTTTTGTTCTGCATACAATAGAGCATATTCTAATTTTGAAATTGAATTTGGCAGGAGGATCAGAGGAGGAAGGAAGAGAAAGATGAAAGAAAGAGAAAATACAACGTGAAGTGGAATGATCAGGTATTTGTTTTCTCTAAGGGTCTTCCTGCTTGTTTTCCCATGATCCAAACTAGTTTAATTGTTTGTACTCAATACCACTGCTGAACCAAATATATATAAATTTCCTGAACTACACTATTGATGTAAATGCTATTGTAATATCATATTTCAACGAAGGATTGGATGGTAATAATATAATCACTGCTGTGCACAGGTGACTGCTGAGGATATGGAGGCCTATAGAATGAAGAAGGTTCACCATGATGATCCAATGAAAGATTTCTTGAACTAGATTTCAGTGTAAGGCTAGTACTCGAGACATTGTTATGATATAACTGTTAGCTTGTTAGCTATGGTAATTCAAATTTCAAATGTGTTCTCGGAGGATTGGACAGCCTTTTAGATGTCTTTTCATGGCAATGTAAGATACAAGTTTGACGACACAAATGAGATGTACAGTTGTAATCGACTTCTATTTGTCTCATCTCTGTGTTTGTTGATTTATTGTTTCTTCCTTTATCAAAATTAATACAAGCATAAGCTTCAAGATGGTCAAGATGGTCCATGAGGCCTTAAGTATTCAAACCATTGATTTCCGGCTACCTACCACAAAGCAAGTGCTTGTCTGCTTGTATTGCAAGCTTATAGATTTTTTGAGTTTGGCAAAAAAAAAAATATGAAGTCGAAAATTGTCAAAAAAGAAAAGAGGGACGTACTTGAATAATTTATTATGCGAATGAACCCTCTTGGTGAACTTGGCTAAGCTTATATTGGCTATTTTTTCGCGAGTGAGGTTTTCAGATTAAAATGAAAATCCTTCAAGCTGCACCCGTTCTTTCTTTGTTTATTCTTTGTTGTTCGTTTCATGTTTCCTGGGCAATGTAAATGATAAAACATAGAGAAAAAGAGAATTAAGGAGTAAGTTCATGTTTGGCTGTGAAGTAAGAGATGTAAATGATAAAACATAGTGAAAAAGAGAATTAAGGTGTAAGTTCATGTTTGGCTGTTAAGTAAGAGATAAAAGTGACTTATTCTGCACTTGAGTTACGACAAATTAACTTATTTCATATTTTATTTCGTCTGTAAAGTATACTGTGATAAATAGAAAT
Organism: Carex arenaria; assembly: GCA_964058825.1. Classification (NCBI taxonomy): domain Eukaryota; kingdom Viridiplantae; phylum Streptophyta; class Magnoliopsida; order Poales; family Cyperaceae; genus Carex; species Carex arenaria. The sequence continues at coordinate 260,007 of CAXKVW010000232.1, forward strand.
TTACTTTTAATTTCTCTTTCTTTTAAGCGGATTTCCAGTTTATTATAAATCAAGCTAATTTAGAGTGTAATGTTCTCATCAAGAGAATTTGGTGAGTACAACTCCAAAAGTCTATTTAATTGGCTTGAAATGACAAATCCAAACCGTTGAAATCTATCTATTTCATGAGTGATACATGTATATTATTTTTTTTGAAAGTTTTGAATTCATTTAGTACAAGGTCAAACAGTAAAAAAAAAAAAAAATCTTTTATAAGTTATTTTATAATTTGTTTTATGTATTAATTTTTCATCATTTTTTTGACATCTTGATCTTGTACGAAATGAATTCAAAACTTTAAAAAAATTGTATTTATATGTATCACTCATGAAGTAGATGGATTTCAACAGTTTGGATTTATTATTTGACGTCAATTCGATAGACTTTTGGAGCTGTGTGAGCACATCACACCCTAGCTTTGCTCTTATAAATCATTAGTCCTTGTATAACCTTTTGAAATTTAGGGGATTAAACCAATTAATGCAATGCTGTGGTGGTCAACATCTATTCTTTTGAAATCAGAGTTTTTATGTAGTTGATGACTAAAAACAACTCGAGGAAAAAAAGTTGGACTGGTAACTCAACCTGTCAATTCTGCCATTTACCTGAAACAATTAATCATTATTTGTTGTGTATTTTTACTAAATAAGTATGGTTTTGGATGGTTCCTGTCAGTATAAATTGGCAATTTTTTTTTCCTGATATAATACACTTTGCTAATTAATTGCCACCTTTACATAAGACTGTTATGCTTCTGGTATTTAGTGCATTATGTTAGACTCTTTGGAAATATAGAAATGAGTTGTGTTTTGAAACATGTAAGCCTAAAATTGTTAAACAAATCATTCTTTTAATTATCTCTCTTGTACATTAGTGGACAGGTGCAGACGCGTGCAGTGAAGGAATAAGTACAAGAATGCACAGCTCTACGGCTACCTACTAACCTGGATGAAATTCCTTTGGACAGTTGGCATCCTGATGATTACAATATGGAGGTGTATGAAGGGGATAACACTCTAGCTCCATGAAGAACATTGCAAATCAGAAGAGAAGATGTCAAGAGACACATTTTGTTTTTGATGCAAGTTACCTCAGTCTCTATTGTATGTGGCTTTTATATTTGTCATCACTAGTTAAAATGTTTGAACTTGTCTGTGTCTTTCCAACTAATAAACTGATGTTTTGGATATGCCAGGGCTTTAGAAGCTTTTGTTTGATCAGGTTATAAAAACAATGCTAAGAATGTAAGTTAACTTTTTTAATAAAATAGGCATTCTTATAAAAAAAATCAAACAAAATATAAAACAGACTCTAGACAGATAAAATAAATAACTTAATTCTCCTTAAAAATTTAATTAGCAATCAAACATGACCTAGCACCAGTGTTGTAAATAACGGTATGCGGTCGTCGGACGGACGGGGTACCGCCAAGCGATTAATCGGTATGCGGACAATTTAACATTTTTATTAAATTTATGTATATATATCATAATTTATTAAAAATTATTTATTTAACTCATTAAACTTATCAAATAAACTTAATTTAAGTTAGTTTTATTATTATAACATGACACTATGCTTATTTCTTCGTAACACGTAAGCATTTTTCATGTGTAAGTAACACATTTATTTAATAAAAAATAAATTTGAGAATTAAGATTTTTCAAATACTAATAACATATTATTTGAAAGAAAGAAAACATTCCAACATAAAATCACTAAATTTAATTTATGATAATAACATAATTTCATAAATAAACATGTCGTACTAATTGAAAAAATTACATCAATAAGTAAAAAAAAATATAGTATATAAATAATAGAAAAATTAATCAATTTTAAAGTAAGAAAAAAAAACATATATAAAAATATTGGATGAATATCCAAGTATAAATAAAACTACAATACATTATTTATAAATCTTATTATCACACATTATTATAGAAAAAAAAATTTCACTAGAATAAACGGAAAAAAAAGAGAATAAACGAGAATAAACGGCCGATTAACCGGAAAATGGCCGATTAATCCGAAAAATGGCCGATTAATCATTTTTTTCCGCCAACAGACATCCGTTAAACATATTCGGAACGGTTTGACCGCCGTTTCCGATTAATCGGCCGTTTTCCTCGTTTTTTACAACACTGACTAGCACAATCAGCTCGTTTTCCGTCTGCTTGTATCTAAAATAAAAAAAATATATATATAAAACTGATCTGATTCGAGTCAAGACTTCCGAAGGTCCTTTGTCGGTTCACTTTTTGCCACCTTACCCGCCACCAAACGGCGATGGAGGTAGCCATCTCAACTTCCCCAAAAACATAACCAGTTAACCACCACCTTGTCTTCATTCTCTCACTAGCCCCCGCACTTCAATGCTACCGCGCTCCCATCCGCACCAGCCCACGCGGCGCCGAGCAGCAGTGGGCCCCCCTCAGCTCTGCGCTATCGCCGCCGTCCTCCTCCTCCTCCTCTCCCTCTTTGTGCTCCACTCTCGCCTCTCCTCCTCCCCCCTCTCTCCTCCCTCGCTCCCCACTACCACCCAACACGATTCCAAACCCGAACCCGAACCCGAATCCCGTCGCGCCTCCTCAACTCCCAACCTCTCTCTCGACCTCATCGATGACCTCGACATCGTCGAATCCGATCCCGATTCCACGGAACAATCCAAATCCAAGGCAACACTCGTCTGGGACCATATCCTTGGTGTAGCGCGCCTCCCTTTCGGCTCTCGCACTACCGATCCTGATTCCAATTCCGATTCCCTTTCTGATTCTGATCTGTATTTTGCTTCAGCCTCCAATTCCGATGCTGATTCCAGCTCCCACCGGGTTCGAATTGTGTTTTCCTCTGATGATTATCCGATCGATGAGGATATACGTGCCATGCTCAGCTCCATCACAAAAATTGAAGATGCATTGCTGATTAAGCCTCATAAGGGTGAATCGCCTATCAGAGAGGGATGGGCCAAGTGGTTAGAAGGCAAAGGTGATTTTTTGAGAAGGAATCGAATGCTTCAGTCGAATCTGGACTTGTTGAATCCAAAAAACCATCCACTGTTACAGGATCCGGATGCACCAGGCCTGACGGGTCTGACCCGGGGCGATCACTTGGTCCAGAGAGTGCTTCTTAGGGAAATGGAGGGCATCCCATTTGTTGGTAACAGAGAGAAAGCCTTTGAGAGGAGAGAGTTACATGTGGAAGAGAAAGAAAAGAAAAATGAAAAGGAAGAGGAGAAAAAGTCTGTGAAGAGAAATGGGGTGAGGAGATGGGGGTACTTCCAGGGTATAGACCCATACCTGAGCTTTACTGAGTTCATGCAGAAGTTCTTTGGGGAAGAGAACAAGTGCGAGATTAGGGTTTTGATGGTATGGAATAGTCCCCAATGGACCTATGGTGTGAGGCACCAAAGGGGCTTAGAGAGTTTACTAATGCATCACCATCATGCATGTGTAGTAATCTTTTCAGAAACTATGGAACTGGAGTTTTTCAAGGATTTTGTCAAGGACGGGTAATGCTCTTTTTTTTTTTTGTTTTTTTAACTTTTGTAGATGTTTATTTATGACTAAGTGAACATCGGTACAGGTACAAGGTGGCAGTTGCTGTTCCGAATCTTGATGAACTTTTGGAGGGTACACCCACACATGTATTTGCATCGGTTTGGTTTGACTGGAGAAAAACTAAATATTATCCACTACACTATAGTGAGCTTATTCGCCTCGCAGCCTTGTACAAGTTAGTATTTTTCTAAAAAAAATAGCAGCAGTCTCTTGGGAACAATATCACATTTGATTTTCACACCTGCTAAGCATCATTCGTGCTTTATTTATAAATATCTTACATGCCCCTTGGAAACTTAAGATATATCAATGATATGCTTCTGTTCCAATCTCTTGAAAAGTACCCAATGGGTAAACCCCCCACCCACCAAAAAAAAAGGATGAAAAGAAGATGATGTAAAATATTTTGTAATTTAAATGGGGAATGATTACGGGTGAAAACGGTATGGATAATATGTGATCTGTATTCGAAAACTTAGATGTGGATATTCGAATATCCGTGTGGATAAGGATATTGATATGGTTTTACGTTTCGATTATCCGTATCCGAATAGTAGATATATACCATATATTTTAATATATATTATGAAAAATTTATGTTATTCACCATTATAATTAGATAAATATTATGAACTTTAATATTTTTTTATATTATTTTAATAAAAATCCGATCTGATCCGGACCCATATCTGTATCTATTTGATATCCGCTCCATATCCGTATCCGGAAAATGAAAAAAGGATATGGATATGGTTTTACCACTATCCACTCCGTATTCACCCCTAGGAATGATGATGTAATAAAATATCATGATATTAATTAGCGTTATATATACTTTTTACTATATTTTGTAGTGATAAGTTGGGTTCTTCCAACATATACATAAAACAACTCGAATTAACTATTTCAATTGTTTTGTGCAGGTATGGTGGTATTTATCTTGATTCAGATGTCATTGTCTTGAAATCTTTAAGTTCAGTTCAAAATTCTATAGGCATGTTAGGTCAAATCGAAGGAAACTCCACCTTTAGTGGTGCAGTGATGGCATTCGAAAAGAATAGGTACTGAAAATTCTAAACACTTAATTAATACCGTATTTTCCATCAAACATCCATTTGTAACTTTGAATTTGTGCTTGTTTAGTGATTTTGTGATGGAGTGCCTAAAAGAATTCTACTCAACATATGATGATTCCCGTCTAAGGTGGAATGGTGCTGATCTCTTGACTAGAGTGATTAATAAGATTAAAAGAAACAACCAATTACATGTGAAGATACTTCCTTCTTTTCAATTCTACCCGATAAGTTCTTCAAACATCACAAGGTACTCCTTTTGTATTTCAATGCCTCTAATGGTAATTCTTCTCAAGTCCATATACCATTTTATCATGTAAATTTCTAGGGTTGTAAAACACTTCTTTCGCTTTAATGTCGGGAGAACTGCATTTTATTGACTTTTTTGCATAACAACTTTCTTTTCATTCACATGTGGAACACTTTTTTTTAATATTGCAAATGGAAATGTGATGCATTTTATGCAAGTAGCATTTTTCTTTTTCTTTTTTGCTTGTGCAACTTGTAGTTTTTCATAGGAATGAAGAAACTTTAATTACTAACACATTATGTGAAACAATTGTTTGTAGTTACTTTGCTGAACCGTCAGACGAGGCAGATATGGTAGAGCAAGATATCCTGTTTAAGAGAATAATGGAGGAGTCCATTGCTTTCCATTTGTGGAATGGCATCACTTCTTCACTTGTACCAGAGCCGAAGAGCCTTGTAGAAAGAATTCTTAATCACTTCTGCCTCCGTTGCCTAGATGTAATCTAGATTTTCCTTTCATGAATAATTGAAGCCCTAGTTGGATTAGAGGGGCTTTTATCAAATCACCACCATCATTTTGTTCTTGTTTTCTTTCCGGACTTTACACCTATCGCCAAAGCAAGCCCCACCTGAGACTTGAGATTACTACAATCGGCCACCTGATGCTTCTTCCTGTAAATAATTACAAAAGAGGGGGTGGGGGAAGGGGAGGTTGGAGATGAAGTTTCAAATTGGAAGCTTTATGGCAAAAAAATACTTATACAGAGCCATAGTTTGCGAGTAGAAATGTTCTGACATATTGTATATCATTCTTTATCGAAAATGTAGAGAAAGGGCCTTGGGATTTTGTATGCTGTATACTGGTCATAGATTTATAGTTTTGTGATTTATATCAAGTGAAAATTCTGCGCATATTTGCTTGGATTGTACAAGTTTCATTTCTTGCGTTGATATTTGTTCTCTCTAAGTTAATTGTTAATGAGGTGTGCATGTATCTAAGTTGACTCGCTTGACGAACTTGCCGGTGTTGGAGCACGCCGAGGATGCTGACCTAGCTCTTAGGAAGCGCATCAGCTAGCTATAGATTTTTATATATGTATATGATCTTTTTGTAATTCATAATTCAGTGATTGTTCTTGCCCCTTGCCATGACAAGACTTTGTGCTTATTGTTGTTTCTGATCATATATATATATATATATACACGAATATGATGGCGAAAAGCCTTTTGAAAAAAAAAAATTTGGGGGCAACTATTACAATAATAGAAAAAAGAAAAAAGAAAAAATTGGGGCATGTATATTTTGTTGTTGCAGCTTGCAGAGCAGGAGAAACATGACTTATATTGTCAGCTTGCCAATGGAAAAAACAAAAACAAAAAGGCATGTTCTAATCTATTAGTTATATATGTACTTGCAAAGCAACATGTTACCTAAATTTTATTCCGCTCTATAATATGTTCTACTTCTTAAGCATGCTTTGATGTAAATCTCAGTTGCATATATTTGTCACTATAGAAAAGGTCTAGTAATCAACAGAGCTTTGAATTTTCCAGTAATTTTTATTTTTAGATCTGCTAACAATCTCTAAGGTTCCGTCTCCAGCGTGCCCAATCTATTTAAATTTTAAGTGTGAACCCTATACAAACTATTCTTATAAAATCTGAATTCTATACAAACTAACAAATTTTGGGTTGCTACACACTGAAATGGTGCATACTTGACTCGCTGCATATTTATTGATAAGATCGAGAGTCGGAGGCAAAATTTGGACCCAAATCTTTTCTCTATATTTCTTTATTTTTTTTATAAGTTAATAGAGTTTGTTTCCACGACTTTACATTCCTTTATGCCTTTGTATTTTATTTACATTTTACGCCCTCCGTATCTTAGATATAAGTATGAGATTTACATTTTACATGATCTTCAACGGTTTTGATTCATCATTTGAAGTCGATCCGATATACTTTTGGAGTTGTGCTCACCAAATCCTCTTGTTAAGCACCTCACACCCTAGATTTACTCTAAGTATGATTAGAGGAGGATCACCTGAAAAGTTTTTAAATGATTGTAAAAAAAATACTTTTAAATTTAAAACTATAAACATGATCCGCATTAATAAAAAAATACATGCCTATAAAATATGATGAGATTTCCAGCATGTTTTATTATACATCAAATTATTTAAACATATAACGATCTAAATTCACAATTTTTGAGATGTTTTATCATACATCAAATTATTCAAACTTTTAACGGTCTAAATTAACAATTTTTTATCCATATCAAACGATAGTAAGTAATCTCGTCTTTATAATTACTATGATTTGATATTGTCAGTACTCAGCAATAATCAATGAATATTGTTAAAAAGTTTTAATTTTATTTGAATTTTTTTTATAAAAAAAAGTCTTTTTAAGGCCCATTCCATTGCTGAAATCAGTTAAAACTTTTAATTTTATTTGAATTAATTTCAAAATTAGTGTTAACATAGTTAGGTAATTTCTTCCCTATCTTTTAACTTTGTAATCACATTAACACCACACTGTAGGTACTAAAAAAATCAAGAGATATATCAAGGATATTGATACAACCGACATTTTTATTAAAAACCATAACAGTTTTTTTTTATAAATAACCAGACCGCCCCATTGTGGAGCGGTCTGAGTCTGCTACAGTATTGTTTTATTATTCAAATTCTTTTTGTTTTTAGCAGACCGCCCCACGGTGGGGCTGTCTGCTACAGTATTATTTTTAGGATCTTAATATTTTCATCTAAAAATAGAAAATGAAAAATATTTAATTTTATAGAAAACAAAAATATTCAATCTTACACTATGTCCTCAATTTTTTTTAATATTTTCATTTAAAAATGGAAAATGAAAAGTGTTGAATATTATAGCAAACAAAAATGTTCAATTTTACACTATGACCTCAAATTTTTTTTAAGATCTTAATATTTTCATCTAAAAATGGAAAATGAAAAGTGTTCAATTTTATATCAAATAAAAATGTTCAATCTTACACTATGTTCTCAATTTTCTTCACCAACCTCATAGGCCAAAATAAAAATTTATAACAAGCGTAGGGTCTTAATTATTTATTATTTTATTTAATATGTGCTCTAGGATAAAAAAAATACAAATAATGTTTTCAACAATATATTATACTAAAATAGTAACTGGAATTCTAAAATTAAAAACTACTTGTTTTTATTTATTTTTTGTAATTAGAGGTTTTGTCTCAAATAAAATAAGAAAATGATTTGTTTATGTACCACACTATTCCTTCGAATAGTCTGCAATAATTTTAAATTATTTTATAATCTCTATGTTCAAAAAATATTTACAATTGTAAGATTGAACATTTTTGTTTGCTATAAAATTGAACACTTTTCATTTTCCATTTTTAAATGAAAATATTAAAAAAAAAATTGAGGACATAGTGTAAGATTGAATATTTTTGTTTGCTATAAAATTGAACACTTTTTATTTCTCATTTTTAGATGAAAATATTAAGATCTTAAAAAAAAATTGAGAACATAGTGTAATATTGAATATTTTTGTTTGTTATAAAATTGAACACTTTTCATTTTCTATTTTTAAATGAAAATATTAAGATCTCAAAAAAAATTGAGAACATAGTGTAAAATTGAATATTTTTATTTGCTATAAAATTGAATATTTTTCAATAAAAATATTAAGATCATACAAAAAAAATACTGTAGCAGACCGCCCCACCGTGGAGCGGCATGCTAAAAAAAATCTGAATAATAAAAAATATACTGTAGCAGACCCAGACCGCCCCACATTGGGTCTGGTTATTTATAAAAAAATATTTTTGTTATTTTTATAAATTTTTTTTATAGTTATTAATAAAAATGACGGTGGATACAATCGCTGCCGTCGTCATTCCAAACCGTCCAGCGCTTGGAATGATTTCTATTGGGAGGAGTCCATTACATTATAAACTAACTAACGAGAAAAGTCGACTTATTTTATACTTATTCCTTTTCAATGTCAGCGGGCGAAATGCGCCATCGACTTGTTACTTTTAGATTTAAAGAAAAAAAAGGCCGAAATTTTTATTAATAGGAAAAAAGAATTAAAAAACAAATCGATAATAGTGAATGAATTTGATAGATTTTGAAATATAAAAAAACTGTGATGGTTTATAACGTCAACGTTATAAACAATAACGTCCAAATTAGTGAAATTAATTAAACTACTAATTAATAAAAAAAAAAAGAAGGACTAACGTTCATAGAGTTAAAGTTTAAATTAACTTAACGTGATAATTTATAATGTCTAGCTGACGTAATAAATTATCAAGTTTTTTTTATATATCTATTATATATATATAATCTCCGTCGAGGTGCTACAGTACTCCAACAGTAACACATCCCTTCTGCGCCGTCCGATTCGAATCGGATGATTGAAGACAGGTTTGTTTCTCGCGCTTGCACCTGTCCTCTCTTCGCTACGTGTCCATCTGATATGCAGCTCTTCTTTTCTTCTCAAACACGATTTCTTATTCTCACCGCTCTTCCCTCTGCCTCCTCTCACTCGAAACTTCGATCCTCTCCTTCTCTCTTCCAGCTTGTCTCCTCCGGAACCTTAATCCCAAATTCTTTCGCTTATCAATCCGTCGATGGACGCTTTGTCATCGCCGTCGCGCTCCACTCCCACCGTCAGCCTCAGCCTCAATCGTAATCGGCGCCCCGCCTTCGCGGCTTCGCCTTCACCGCCGCCTCCTCTTCCATCCCTCATTTGGAGCTCCGATTTTTTTAAATCTCTTCGTCTCCTCCTCTCTGAGGGTTCCTGTTCTTCTTCAGCCGCTTCCAAATGGATCCTTGAGCCAAGGTGGTGCCGGTTCTATTCATTCTCCTGATTTTTCCTTCCCAATCAATTTTCAGGTTTTTCTCCTCTTGATTATCTTCTCTTTGATTCTCCTTTCCACTAGAATGAACCTTGCACAATTACTGACATATCACATATCAGTAATAATAATAATAATGGTGTTTTATATTTAAACATAAAGTAGGAGAGTTCCAGTTCCACCACAAATTAAAGTAGGGAAAAAACGGAGGGGTCAGATTTGTGAACCAAGGCGTCCATGTACTGATTGTTGGAACTTGGTGCTGTTCCGAATCACATTCGCAGCCCCTTCCCTCCCTCTCCCTGTTGTGTTCCTCCTATCCCCGTCGGTCGGTCCCATCCTCCACCTCTGCTCTACTACCGCCTCTGAGGTCTACAGTGAAGATAACTGACATTGGGGTCGTGCTGTGAAGGCTTTGAGATGGAAGGAATCATACAAGTAATTTTTTCACTTCATATGGTTGCATCATATCTGTTGTTGGTTTTCTTTCATTTGATTTGGGAGATTTAGGTGTAGAGGGATTGTCTAGGATTGAAAATGGTTTATTTTGCACTTTAAGTCTAGGATTAGATTTTTAAATATCATGCTATTATTTTAGATTCTAATTATGTGCTTGCACTCCTGATTTTGCAAATGGTGCAGAGGGATAGGGTAGTCCTCTGGTTTCTTTGTATTTGTTTGTTGGTTTTATTTTAATTATGTGCTTGCACTGCTGAGTATGAATTGAGGATTAGTTAATGAATACTTGCACAAATGATGATAATAAAACCAGTTGTGATATATTCAGCTTATTTGCCCGATTGGGTTTCATTGAGCTGATATGTAACCGAGCCCAAATTAACTTAATGGATGCTCAGTTTTGCAAATAATGATAAATTGACGTTGTTAGAGTGTGGTTGTACCAAGTGTCTCAAAAATGGAATTGTTAACTGACAACCCCTAAGGATGTCATGACAGTCTAATAAATTTGTTGTTAATAAAACCTTTCCATTGATTAGATTAGGTATATTGATGAAAATAATTTTCTTCTTCCTAATTTTAATGCATGATGTTTTTATGCATAGTTCAGGTGGAGTTGATGATTTAATTTAAGAAAAATCTAGAAAATGTTGATTCGGGCGGCATGACATATACAATACACTTAAATTTGGCTTCTTCTTTTTTTTTCATCTTTTCAGGTATTAAACCATGTACATTGCCATTTCTACAAATAACACAGAGGTTAGTTCTCTTTATTCTATTATAATTTATTAGTTTTTGGATCCTGATTTATTAAAAGAACTTACAATTTAAAAATGAGTACACCCAAACAACATCTTAATGGATGTTTGCACATATTTCGTATTAGCAAGGTAAATTATAACTTTTAATAAAATGACTTTCATTTCCAATTCTTTCATTCTATAACTCTTTATGGAGTTCAAATCTAATTGAAGTGTATTGTCCGATTATTGGATGTTGTTTTAGATATTTCTGAAAATTTTTTTTACCATTATGTGGAATAAAGTGGTGTGTTTATTTTTGACTGGAAGGTTTTCAAGTTCCAGTTATTTTAAAAATACTTCTATTTTTGGAGGGATGTATAGTCTTTACCTACATTGATTGCAGTTGTTCTCATTAATGAAGTTGTACTTCTATACTGGTACAGAAGTCTCTCAGATTGTGACTACATGACATTTGCCTACCAATCCCTAAAGGGTACTACTAATTAATTAAATCTTCATTAGGAATATATAATCCTAACACTGCGTATCTTTTAGTCAATTTGCACAGATTGGAAAAGCTAAATGGAGAGAAATGCTTTGTTGGACTCCATATACTCAACCCAAATTCTGGAACCCGTCATCGCATACACATTGTGCTCATAACTAAAAAGTTTGTCCTTTGTACCTTTATTTTTTTTTTATTATTTCAACTTATTTTCTTCTTTTCTTACCGGGATCAATAAAAAGTAGGCAACAGTCATTCTCTTTTTCATTTGCATCTGTGTTTAATGCTCAACGATCATTTCATTTTGTCAAATTTCTATTTCTATTTTTTTGGCTAGAAGAGAAAATGAATGTGATTTTAATTGCAAATTGTCTATTACTTCGTTTATATGCATTTGGTCTCACGTAGTTGATTTTTTTTTTTTCTGTTTCTGTTTCAGTTTATATATCTTTACATACATTCAAAGCACATTCTTCAAATTCACAAATATTGAATTCTTGAAGAAAAATCAATGGAAGAGCTAATTATGACAATCTTATGTTTATACTTGCGGTTTTTATCTTATGTCCATACTTGCTTTTCTTTCAGATCTTGAATCACTATCATGCTATAAGGGCATTGAGACGTCAGGTAAAGAAAACTTCTGTTTTAATATTTTTATTTTCAAATTGCTCTTTTTATGATATTGTAGTGAATATGATCTGATTTCTATTTTTTTCCTGATTATTTAGGTCTTGATGCTACTTTTAATATTACAAGACCACTGAAGGGTTTTATTGTGGTAATTTATGTTCTGATAACGGTTGCCTTGGTGGTAAGTTCGTTCTTCGCTTTCTTTTTTCAATGGGTTGTTAAAGTTGACCTCCAGGATGGAGTGATTTATTTCGGTAATTAGGCTGGCCAGGGAGCCAGGTTGGCAGGAGCTTTGCGCATCATCAGTGTTGATTTGAATTCAAACAAATTTGACCTATGTAAGAATTTTTTTTGTCTGTCTCTGGAATCCAATATAAGATCTTCAAGTTCGATTCTTGATTTCCATAATTGTCCCTTTCACTATGCACAGGGGCAAGAACAAATTTAGAGGAAATTGTATCAGAAAAACAATGTCAAGTGAGCTACCGACAATACCAACCATACAGCAAAAGCAGGTAGAATATTAAAGCATATTTATTCCAGTTTCAAATTAATCTTATTTAGTAGTAATAAAATCATCTTAAAACTTACAATATATGCAGGTTGCATCTTCTATACAGTTATTTGAAAATACAGTACCCTATTTATGACCAAGCAAAAACAATAAATAAAAAATATTGGTTCCACCTGCTTACCACCATAACCAATGAGTTCTGAATTACGTTAGTTCTCAATAGTACACATGCTACTTTATTTTCTTTCACTCTACATTTTTCACAAAAAAAATACTATTTTTATACCAAAAGTTGGAAAAAAAATATTTTACCAACTCTGCCACAAGAAACAACAAAGAAAAAAAACCAAGAAAGGAAGTTGAAGAATTTGATTTATTGGAAAGTGGGCTGAATTTCAATTTGTGTTGTTGTGATGGGCAGGTTGCAGAGAATAATGGAATGAGGATCCCAACTTTGCACTGAACATTGTGTACTCAGCAGAAACTGGGAAGCAGTTGCTCCAGGATTGAATGAGAAAGGAGCTTGGGGTTGCATGGGCCTAACCTTGACGAGGCAGAAGCTGACTGTATCCTAACCCGCCTCGGGCAGCTTGCTCAGGTAATCCCTGTTCTTAAGTCTACTTGCATGTGTTTATGCACAATTGCATTAATTAAAAATATTACCAATTACATGCATAGACTCCTGATAAGATTAGCTTTATGTCTTTGAGTAAAGGTTAGGAAAAAATCAAGATATGGTCAGGGAACTTTATCCAAGAAATGAATGAGTCTTTGACATTCTCTCACAAATTCACTATGACAATTCTCCCCCCTTTGATCCTTCTCAGAAACAAATGTCCTTTCAGCTCTGAACATTTTATAAGAATTGAACTCGAAATTCAAATAGCTACCAAGAAAAAAAACAAACAAACATCAATCATTTCTGGGAATTTGCACAATACACCTTCCATGCCCCTCCACAGTCCACAATTGCTATTATTTTTTCGACGATTATTCTTCTGTTTGCCTTCTTGCTTGGCCAATCATTTCCTTTCTGATTTGCAAAGAATGATCCAAGACCAATAAGGAACACTTTGGAGGAATCCGATTAGAAACAAAAAGGTAAAGAGTTGGATAGGTAATACCAAACACAAAATTGCAACAAATCGATTTTACCAGGATCAATAAAAAAAAGTAGGCAGCAGCCTGTTCTCACATTTCATTTGCATCAGCTATTTAATGCTCAATAGTCAGTTCTTTTGATAATATCTTAATTTTCATTTTTTGGCTAAAATAAATAAATGAATATGTTTTTAATTGCAAATTGTCTATTACTTCATTTTATAGGAATTGGGCTTTACTTCCTTTAGTAACTAATTTGTACTGCAATTTGTGCTAATTCCTTCTTATTTTAGCTTTTCCATTCTTCTCTATAGGTAGTTAATATTTTTCTTTCCAGTTATTCTTACTTGCTTTTCTTTCAGATCTTTAAGCACTAGCATGCTATAAAGGCAATTGGAATGTCAAGTAAAGAAAAAGTTTGTTTTAAATTAATTTTTTTTTCATTTTCAAGTTGATAATTTTATAAACATTTTAGTTAATTTTGTAAAAAAAAATTATTATGTTAGCTTGAACAGCTGATCTTTCATGTTTTCAATCTTAGCCTATTACCACAGTTTCAAAGTACTTTATAATATATTTTCATCAATCGTTAATTAGAAATTATTATTGAGTGAAAACTTTAACATTGTTACCTTAATATATATCATTGTAGCTTCAAAAGTCAAAACTCAATTTCAACTTTTTGCACCCTATGGTAAATTATATCAGTTAAGAAACGATTAATGATCTATGTAAATATGTAGTGTCTTTTTTTGTTTTCCAAAACATAAACTAAAAATGTGCATAAACGCTTATGTGCTTTAATCCAAATTCTAATAAGCTTTTCGTATTTGTTTTTTCCAGTAATGATGTCAAGAAAGCAGAAGAGAAGAAAGAGTAACATGTCATCGAAGCTAAATTCGTGCAAATAATTAATATTTTGTTTATTGTCCCAATGTAGGGAGAATTGTTGAAATTATTTTGATAAAACTATGTATATATATAGAATAACTGTTTTCTTAGAAGGAAACTAAAAAACGTCACAGATAGCACTAATATTAGCTTACACTAATATTTTTCTGCTTTCCTTCATTACGTAAACTATTAACTTACATGACATGTACTATATTTTGTATATTTTATTTTTTGTTGTTTCATATGTGAACTACTACTATATTATAAGTTCATTACTTGCATGATATGTAGAGAGCATTTTGCAAACCACTGCCGAAGCAAAGCGAGGCAATCCTCTAGTTTTATTTAATTTCAGTTAATTCATTTTCCATTATCGGTATTTATTTATTTTTTTATTAATAAAAATTTCGGGGTGATCTCACGTTTTTTTTTTTTTTTTGAGTTGAAGCACGTTCTCAACCGTCTTCATTAAAATATTGAGTACGTACTCCGCTCTAAGCGGATCCGAATAAGGGGGAGTCCGATAGACAATGGACCAAAATTGGTCCTGTGCACAATGGAAACCGTCCGATTATTCATATGATTTGTGCACACCGTTTCCAATTCGTGCACATTAAATAAAAGAAAATCTCAACTTGTATCGGACGGCATGTAGCGGGAATCGGACCGATTTTGATCAGATATCCATCTGACGCCGCCCCGCTCTCACTGCGTCGTCTCCGGGTGCGTATCCTCTGAGATATCTCAATTTTTGCGTGACCGACGTGTCCGGTGCCTATTCGGGGAACGGGGGGGTCAGTATTATTCGAGCTTTGAGATTCGTGTAGAATGTATTTGAACGATTGAGATATTCCAAAAGGTCACGCAAAGTTTGAGATATCTCAGAGGATGCGAATTCGTCGTCTCCACCTTTCGGTGATCTTCTCAGAGTTCTGCTATCCAATTCTGACCGTCCTATCAAATCAGACGGTCCTGACCGTTTCTTACGAATGGTTCAGATAAATTGAACCCGGAATTTGGAATCTCTGTTCAAACTCCGCCATCTACTTTAGATCTAACGGTCCTGATTGAATAGAAGGGCCCTACCATCGAGTCAATCAACAACAGGAGATACGACCATGGTTTTGTTTTTTTGTTTTTTGAGAGAAACCCGTAGGGACCATCGTTTTGTAACTTTTGTTAGTCTTACACGGAACGCTCAGAAAAGTTCATAAGTCTCTCTCTTCACAAGTTAAGGGAGACTCTACCTTCTCCGTCTTCTTTCAATTTCAAAATCAAGGTACATAACTTCGTGCTTCTGTTACTTCTTTTTTATTGGTAGATATAAATTAGTCTAGAAAGAGAGGATTTTTTTTTTTAGATAAACTGTAGAAAGTGTGTAACGAGACTAACTTGAGGCTAATTAGAGGAAGTACGAGAGATTCCTACTGGAAGTGCAATTCTTACACAAAAGCCGGGTCGTTGACCGTCAATTCGTAGAGAAAACGAAGAGCGCTCAATAGATTTGAGCGTTGAATAGTTGAATTGCAAGAGCTGAACTTCTGGTAAATTACAGTTACCAGGAACAAATGTGGCAAAGCAAATCGCACAAGCACTGGCATGAAGCTCCTTCCAAAAGCTCAAAGCAACATGCGCATGACTCGCGAAATGCAATACCTGACAATTTCAGCTCTGTCGACGAGGTTAGATTTCTAATTTGGTGCTCTCTTAGTCTGGTCTGGTACCAGATGTATAATTATTGCAGCAATTGATTACATTATTTGACAGAAAATAAATTCACTGCTGAGTTATTGCTTTCTCTGTCGATTTGTTGGTGTAAAATGCTTAGTTTTAGCCTTTTCAGCTAATACTGGCTAAATTTGAGGATGATTAGCCTTGATTGAGTCTGATTAATTTACAAGTCAAGTTTTGATTTATTGCACTACTGAGAGGGCTTAATCGGTAAGTTGTGGGCTCAGTTGCAGAAATGGCTGGGGCATGCCATAAGATAAATAGTAACACTACCGGCTTGATGCTGTCAATATAATTTACCTGCCAACATTGTATTGGACGAAAACCAACTTTTTGTCCCATTAATTATATATTAATTTTTACGAACTTAAGAGCCTTTTTGAAGTAAAAAATTGGAGTGGTGCCAATCCGGTAGACTGTTAAGTCGGTCAGTTTCCAGTTTCAAGCGGGTTATTTTGGGTCCTCATCATGTTGTGGTTCCCAATCAAAGTTAATATGAAATCTCATACGAGTTATTTGTAGCCAGATCTGGACTTCTTAGGTCGGATTTGAGGTATTAGTTTTGTTGGGGCATCAGTTGGTGTAGTTGAATGCTCAAAATAAACCAGATTTGTTTGGGAGCATAGCATGTGACATATTACCCTGGCATCCCTTGTTATGTTAGTTAGGTGTGCAAAGTATATATAGTTTATTTTTCAATCTTCCAGGTAGTTACTTCACTGAGAGAATCTGGCCTTGAGTCATCTAATTTAATACTTGGCATTGACTTCACCAAAAGCAATGAATGGACAGGTAGTTTCCCAACCAAAACTAATAATAGCAATAACATAGTAAAGACAAACCACAAACACATACACACTCAATGAAAGTTTAAAATAAAAACAAGTTGGATCAACGAACAATGTCCTCATAAAGCAATTGAAGTCCAAATTTCATTTTTTTTTTTGGATTGCACTCTTGATCACATCCAAATTTAAATATAATATTGAACTTTGATTTTTTGTTGTTGCCTGTAATACACCTATCTGCACCTGTGTGTGCATCTTAAGTTTCACCTGTTTTATACCTCCCCCCTATAACCTTCCTTTTGATCTCTGATTGGTTACTTTTTTATTGAAAATAATTATGGCCAGACCTGAGATCTCAAGTAATACTTAGCATCAATTAGTTTGGGGAAGCTCCATAAGAAAAGATTAGCAACCATGTACTGGCTGAAATAGCAGTCCTTCGTACAAATAGGCTGTACTTTAATGCATGGTGATAATCTTTTGTATTCTTCCACGGCTCTTTGCTGAAACCCCCCTTTTCTTTACAATGCAGGTAGGCACTCTTTTCGTAGGAGATCTCTTCATGCAATTGGTACAATTCAAAATCCATACGAGCAAGCCATATCTATAATTGGGCGTACCTTATCTCCGTTTGATGAAGATAATTTAATACCGTGCTTTGGTTTTGGTGATGGTAGAATTATTTTTCTTTTAATCTCATGTTGCTTCTAATTCATTGTTTTTGTGTGCTCATGCTTCAGTTTCACAAACATAATGGAAATTAAAAAAATAGTCAAAGCAATCTTTAGTGATAAATCAATAATTATGAATTATATAAATAATAAATATCAAAATTGTTCCTCCTCCCCAATAATTGAAATAAGTGATGTTTATTTTGGAGTTTTGGGTTGCTTGATTTTTCAATGTTCTTCGGTCAGTTTTATAACAAGTTGGTTTTTTTCTCTAGTCTGAAAGCACATATCAGCATATCCTTGGGGCAGGTTGAATATTGTCTCAGCTGTTACATATTTAGCTGAGTTGTGTTGGTACCTGACCTATTGATTGGAGCACATTTTTCTAAATTCTTCTGTTGTTCTTGTCACTCTTTGTTATATAAACTATGCATGATATTTGAATATTATTTGTTGAGCATAGTGATGTACATGTCCCTTTTTCATTAAAATGGGTGGTTTTTCTGCCTTAACAGCAACCACACGTGACCACTCAGTGTTTAGCTTTTTCACTGATCAGCGGCCTTGCCATGGTTTTGAGGAGGTTCTCTCTAGATACAGATTTATGGTGCCACATCTTAATCTTTCAGGTTTTCTTCCCTTCTTTGTCTTGGGTGTATGAATTTTTTTTATTATTCATATATTAATATAAAATTGTAATTTCTCTCAATGTGGAATAATTATGATTTTGACAGGTACTTATGTGGTCGTTGTTTCCTCAAGTTGGCTTATTTCCTATATGCACAATTAAACCTCAATTTAGTTATGTTTTGCACCTGTCGACCTTCATTGCATTTAAGGAGACACTCAATTTATTTCTGTATTGAAATACGGAAGAGTACCAATTTGCCATAATCAAACCGTCTGAGTTAGGAGACGCTCAATATATCGTTTCTTTTCTCAAGTTACCTCCTTTTTGTTTTTAAGGAACATGAACCTTACCCCTCATCATATTCCTATGTAGCTTATCCCAATTAATCCCAATTAATCCCAATTGAGCTTTAACTACAAAATTAATCTCATTGATTAATGAATCCTCCGAAACTCTTACTTGTATAATTTGGCTTAATTAACACTCAATTTGGCATCAACATGGCTCTTTATTTTTTTTCTTTGCAAATAAAAAAGATTATCTATTTGATGCTGACAAATGCATGTCTTCTAGCTTTTTTTCTTCTCTGAAATCTTGTATTTATTCATTATCTGCAATCTGCGTAGGCCCAACCTCCTTTGCTCCTGTTATAAATGCGGCTATATCCATTGTTGAAAGTAGCTGGCAGTACCATGTTCTTGTCATCATTGCTGACGGTCAGGTGATAAAAGAACTTACATTTTTGGCATCAACAAAAATGTTGTTTATGCCAAGAGTTACTGTTTGAGTACCAAATTTATGCTAGTTTACACCAAACAAATTAACCAAATTCAGTATAATGAGTAGAACTAGGGTGTTCCTATGTTCACCAACCCTCTTTGTGAACTCAACTCTCAAATCTATCGGATTGACTTCAAATGACAAATCCGAACCATTGAAACTTGTCTACTTTACGAGTGATGCATCTACATGCAAAAGAATTGAACTTTCGACTTAATTTAGTATAAAGTCAAGTGGTCAAAAATTAGAAGGTTTATAAATTAATTTTAATGCATTCATTTTTTGAACATTTTTTGAAATTTTTTTGACTACTTGACTCCATACAAAATTAATTCGAAATTTTAATTTTTTTGCATGTCGATGCATCACTCATAAGGTAGATGGATTTTAACGGTTCGGATCCGTCATTTGAAGTCAATCCGATAGATTTTAGAGTTGAGTTCACAAAGAAGGTTGGTGAACTTAGGAACACCCTAGTTCTACTCCAGCATTACTGGCCCAGAATCCAAACTGATCACCTAAGCCAGTACAAAGATTTATTAGTTACACCAAATATGACTTTAAAATAAACTATAAATAATTACTTCTCATGGACTTGGTCACCATTACTGACCCTGAATCCAAACTGATACACGTAATGTAGGTGACAAGAACGCAACCTGATGGAAAGTTAAGCCCGCAAGAAGAAGCAACCATCGATGCCATTGTCACTGCCAGGTAAAACTGAAATTGAATTTGTTAACTGCTCATTATTTAAAACAGTTTACTGTATACTGGTGCTGGTACGGTGTCAGTGGCATTTCTTCATTGGCACTACAGGGGCTTGGACCTGTATTTTGGAAAGTTTTAAAATTCTATACCATATTTTTGAGAACTTTCTTATTTATTTTTTAATTTGGTATTTACAATTCAGTCATTATCCCCTTTCAATTGTGATGGTTGGAATCGGTGACGGGCCATGGGACTCCATGCAACACTTTGATGATTGTATCCCTGAAAGAGCTTTTGATAACTTCCAGGTGTAACATTAGAAGACTTTTTTTTTTTAGAAATTTTTTATGCAACTGCCTATAATTAACCAGGCAGTTTTTCTTACCACCATGGGGAAGATAAACATCTTCTGTACCTTTAGATAAGATTCCATGTTTCATGTAAGAAGTAGCCAGACTTATATTGGGCTATCTAATTTTTTCGAAGAAAATGAAGGGTGGGTTAGAAATGTAGAATGTTGATTTCCGGGGTACAGGTGAAATTTTCAGTGGCTTTTGAGGAGTATTCATATGTGCATTAAGAATTTCATCAGGAACATTTTTGTACTTCAATGTTTTCCATGGGGTGCACTAAGGTCCAACTTATTGTTGTTGTTCTTGATTGAAATTATTGTTTCCGGTGCAGTTTGTGAACTTCACACACATAATGAAATCTCAAACAGAGATGTCAAAGAAGGAGGCAGCATTCGCACTTGCTGCTCTTATGGAAATCCCTCTCCAGTACACAGCCACCCAAAAACTCTATCCCCCCGAGTAATTTTCTTGCTTTTAGTTCATAAATGGTAATCTATAGGGGTAATTCGTAGATAACATAATTTGACAGCAACAATTGGAAAATATTCCTTTTATCTTGGTACTAAGAAAATGTTAAATTGTATTCAGCTATGAGTATGGTTGTCAGCTCTTTTCGAATGTTATGTATATAAAGTTGCTTTCACCCTTAATTCAGGAGCACATTTGTATCCAACAGTTTATGTATGTACCGCAAGGAATTCATCTAGTTGAGACCCTGTTATTTAGTGATACTGTTCAATTTTGAAACAGACAACAAGGCAGAGATAGGATAGGTGCAATAAACATTCTACCTCCACCAAGAGCAGTCGTTGAACTTGACAATGCTACTACTGACGATAGTGCCTCAACTGAACAGGTAATTTAATGCTCCTTTTCTTTTGGTATAGAGGCAGGCTAAATTAACCATTACAAAGTTCAAGTATCAAATAAAATTTCAGTTTTTGATTGATAGATACTGATTAATCTATGTTTAATAGTTACTATAATATCTTTCTTTTTCTTTTGGGAGGGTTGTTTGGTCTGAGTTAAATTCAATTTATACCCGTCATCTTCATAACTACAAGATTGGATGGAGTGTGCATATAATGTCAACAAAAGTATTTAGTGAAAGAATAAATTTCTTTCATATAACGCATTAGACTTTTGAGAGCTGTTTTAAATTGATTTTGTTTTACTTTATCCTTTTTGTGTGCAGGTGTGCCCTATATGTCTGACAAATCCAAAGGATATGGCTTTTCAGTGTGGCCATTTGGTACATTTCTTCTCTTAATTAAACACTTTTCATCTTCCTGGCTGTACTCACCAATATGGTACCAATTAATTAAATCATGTGTCCGTTTAATCCCTGGCTTACATCATTTTTTACTGTGGGACTTACAAAAAGTAACTGCTTTAACATGGAACTGTATTAAGGTCTCCCACCCCAAAATCTTCATTTGCAAAATGGCCTGTGCTTTAAAAAGATGCAAAAGTTACGTCATTACCTGTAGTAATGTTTTATCTCTAAACAAAGTAAAGTTACATGAAAGTAATGAACACAGGCCTTTTCTACAATAACCTTCCTAGTTTTGTTGCTTTTATTATTATTATCATTTTTCTTAAATCAATTATGATTAACTGTTGATACTTGGATCTCTGAACTCTAATATCTTGTTTTTTTGTTTGTTGAAAGACATGCAAAGATTGCGGTTCAACTCTACCTACATGCCCAATATGCCGTGCACAAATAACGTTGCGGGTCAGATTATATTCATGAAAGGAATGAAGAATTTGTTGACCCTCTGTGAAACGTCAAAATTGTTGCATATCCCACCATTGAGCAGAAATGTCTCATTCATACTTCAAATAGCCATGGAAAATATCCCATATGAACCTCTACCAGTTTCTTTTCTTGATAGAGAAACCCAAATCTCTGCATCTGTACCAAGAAAAATAAGGATTGTAGAAATTGGGTAGTGATGTGCATAATTTTTTTTATTGTTTGGGGGGTATCTATGAGAGTTCCTGTTATGCGGGGTATGTGCAATATTTTTGAGGTCGTTGCAAGGGTACAGCATGAAAGGAATGAAGAATTTGTATTATTGTTCTCGAGTTAAAAATAGTTTATTATGCTGTTAACATTTCGCATCTCCATTTACAGAGATTGGGTCTTCAATTCGCTCTCAAAATGAAAGCAAAGTTTTTTCTCTTTCATAGAAACATACATAAAATTTGTTGGGCATAATATCTAGCAATGGTGAGATACCATTGTATTTGACAATAACTGTTCAAATTTTTCACAAAATATTTTCCTATTAAATTTTGCATGTTTTGTCCAATTACTAGTTTAACGATGAATATATATTCCTCAGTTCAACAATATTTGGCAGATTAGCTAAAAAGGTATTCCTTGAATATTGATAAAAAAGATTTGAAGAAATGTTTTTTTCCTTCGCGAATAACTTCTTATATGTATCGTCAAACATATGTACTTTATTTACCGCAAACGGAACGGACCGAAATTTTTATTAATAAAAAAATAAAAAAATAAATATCAGTTTTGCGGAAGGTTTTGCAGAGAATTTGAAAAGTAGAAAAAAGTGATTGTTTATAACGTCCCACAACGACCTGATTAGCGAAATTAGATTACCGCTAATTAATGCGAGAAAAAAAAATACCTGGACGTTCTGATCTAACAGCCAGACTTTTTTTTTTTCTCTCGTGTTAATTAGCACTAATTATATTTTGCTAATCAGGCCGTTGTGGACTATAACGCCAAGGCGTTATACATAATCAAGTTTTTCCTACTTTTCAAATTATATGCATATTTTTTCCCAAAACTGATATTTTATTTATTTATTTTCTTATTAATAAAAGAACGAGCTGACGGTAATAATTCTTCTGTACATTTTGAGGGTACTTCAATGCGAATCACGCCATGAGTTCGAAAATCTCAATCACTGCTTCAGTTATCAACGCGATTTTGATCTAACTTGTATCAAAATTACACTAACACCAAAGAGTTTATCATGCTTGTTTCATGGATGCAACATTATGGAGTTCGGAGTTTGGTTCTTTATAAAATTCTCTAATAGGAGTAGAACTAGGATTTTCTTAAACTCACCAAGTCATTTGATGAGAACTTCAAAGCTTCTAAATTGTTTAAACGATCTACTTCAAAAAGTGATGTCTTCACATACAATATTTATAATTTTTTAAATTAATTTAATACAAAATCAAACATTAAAATAAAAAATTATAAGTTAATTTTAATATATTTATTTTTCATTATTTTTTTATCATTTAACTTTATACTAAATTAATTCGAAAATTTATAAATTTTACATGTACATGCATCACTCGTAAGTAGATTAGTTTCAATGATTTTAATTCATCATTTAAAGCTATTCCGATAAATTTTGGAGTTGAGCTCGCCAGAGGGCTTGGTGAGCTTAAGAATACTATAGTTCTACTCAAATAGTCATTCGGGCTATAAATACTTGAATAACCCCGAAAATTACAAAACAGAATTAGCAATGGGCCAATATACAAAAGGAAAAACAAAAAAACACAACTGAATCAATAAATACTGCCAGCTGCCAAATAAACATTGCTGATTATTTTAGTTAAAAACCAAAAGCCCGATATCAAAAAATGGGTCTTGTTATAAGTTAGACCTTTCCCCATTTTATGAAATCAAATAAAGGAAAACACCCAAAATTGAAAAATTAGAACTCAGAGGTTATCACAAACAGCTTTGGTGAAGGCCGAGGTGGAAGAGCTACCACCTAGGTCAGCCGTACGATATTTTCCCTCAGATATGGTTGTCAGAATAGCATTGTGAATTTGTTCAGCTTGGTCGTTCAGATTTAGATGCCGAAGCATCATAACCGCACTCAGCAGGAGAGCTGTCGGATTGGCAAGATTCTGACAAGGTCAAAAAGGGAGAAAAGATGTTCATTACAGTCCGAAAATTTCAAAAACCATGATATCACATTGATTTATCTGGGGAATATCTCCAGTGCTTTCATAACTCATTAAAAAAGATGACCAAAACTACCCCCATTATTTCTTACCCTCATAATTGACTGATGGAGGTAGGTAACTTACAAAAAAAAAAAAAAATTGATAACATGTAGATGATATTTTCAATGACTTGTGTGCAATTAAGGTTTGAACCGACTTTTATTTTTGCTTTCCAAGTAGTTATTAGAAAAGCACAAGTCTCATTTTCAGTATTAGTGAACTAACCTTCCCAGCAATGTCTGGAGCTGATCCATGCACTGCCTCAGCAAGGCAGATACCTCCCTCGCCTATGTTGCAACTACAAAACTCCAATACTAATATAAATTAGGAAATATTTTACATGCAATTTAGTTACTCAAAATCTATGATTTCAGGATTTATTGCAGGAACTATTAAGAACAAAAATCATGTTCCATTTGCCTTCCAATGAGGCTACATTGGATTCAGTCTCTTAAATTGCATATTCCAATACACCTAGAACTAAATAGCTGCCATAGCTAAATGTAGTCATTTTAAGAGAGAGTACAATATTACCTAGGAGTCAAACCCAAACCACCAATTAGTCCAGCACAAAGGTCACTGATGATGTCACCGTACAAGTTTGGCATCACCAACACATCAAATAATGCAGGGTTCTTCACCAGCTGTATAAGAAAGGGATATATTCAATTGAGTCCACAAAATAATTTTGTAGCAAAAGGTATCACACATAAGAATTCGGAATTGCGTGTAGGTTCCATAAAAATATAAACTCTTATAAAGAAATTTGGAAATCTGAAAGCTATATTGGACTTTTCAAACAAGAAAAATACTACAAACCAAATTTAAAATCATACCATCATGCAACAATTGTCAATGATAACCTCTTCGTATTCTATATCTGGGTACTTCTCGGCCACCTCTCGGCAACACTAAACATGGAGTAAATAACTCAATTAATAAGACAGAATAACATTTGTTCGTCTTGTCCTACAACATCTGAAAATTTACTAAAAAGCTTGCTGAGCAAAAAAATATAATGCAAATGTGCAAGCTTAAAATTACCTCAAGTACTATAAAACAAACTGGCAGTCAGACAGGTTAGCATATTTTATTTCAAATTTTCAAGTGGTGGGATCCAGTCACCTGCTAGCAGGTCAAGAAATATTGATCCAAGCCCAAACCGTGATACTGTCAGGTCCAGTTAGGTAGGCTTGCCAAACTGTCCAATTAGGATTGTTTTTTACGCATATTGGATTTCTTCTTATCCTTCATATTTGTTAATGGAAAATATATTGGCTAGTTAGAATCACAGCCCAAGCCTGACCATCAGCATATGAGAATCATAAAACAAAACCAGATCAATTGACCCAATTGGGAGTTGAAAGTTGATACCTTGAGGAAGAGACCATCAGTCTTGCGCATGATATTGGCCTTGTGGATGGCTGACACTCTCTGACGGCCATTTGCCTTTGCATAGTGGAAAGCATACTCTGCCACCCGCAAACTCGCTTGGCGTGTGATTATCTTTAAGCTCTCCACAACCCCTCTGACCACCTGATATTCAAGTTACAATTTTATAATTTCATGGGTGCAAGAGCAAGTTTTCTCTTTTTCCGGTTAAATGACATAGAGGTCCCCTCCATACCAGTTGAAGATTTTAAAATAGCTGTCTTTATTAACTGTCCATTCTGTCAATTATTTTATTTTATTTTTCAAGAAGGAATCCTAGTCGTATTTTAATTAATGCAGTCTTACTACTACATTTCTACCAAAAAAAGGAGAAAAGGAAAGGAACAAGTACAAAGAAAACAGATCAGCACCTGATGCTCAAGACCACTGTATTCTCCTTCTGTATTTTCACGAATGGTGACAAGGTTCACATCATCGTACCGGGTTTTGTAGCCCGGTAAGCTGTTGCAAGGTCGCACATTTGCATACAGACCCAACTCTTTTCTCAGTGTTAAATTCAAGGACCTATGGCCCTTTCCAATTGGGGTTGCCATGGGCCCCTTTAAGCCCACTTTGTTCTTTCGTACTGACTCAAGGCTCTCCCATGTGAGAAAGCTCTGGGTCCTTGGGTCCACTTCTGTACCAACATAGTGCTCTTCCCACTCAATTTTTACATTAGCTGCATTGAAAACCTAAAAAGTGAAAGCATACGAAAATTGGAACCAATCAACCTGAGTAGGGCATGAAACAATTAAACAAACATATCTTCACCTATTTCCCATATAAAGAGCAAAATGATTTAGGCATATAGCTGACCACAATGCAAACTGGGTCTAATTTTTTGCTTTTATTTTCCTTTTCACCGAATCAACAAGTTTCAGGTTCATACCATGCCATCTACCCAACACTTGCATCAGATTGGTCATGACCCCTGAAAGTACCAAAGTAGAAAGGACACATTATATACAAGGCTGATGCAGCAACAGTGCAGTTTTTTTCCCCTTTTGTTTCACATCGTGTAATGTGCTTGCTTGAGGTTTCCATTGAAAAAGATGATTCAAATTTACATTAGAACACTGTTTTGCCGTTATTCAATTAAACCCCCGGACAAATCCAGTTTTGCTAAGAGTGCTATTGTGCTATTAAGTCTCGTTTAATCCAAAATTTTGCCACAGCTACATGAGGGTGGTGGAAACTAGCTCAAGGCTTTATTTTCAGTGATCAAAGCCTAGCTTGGTTAATCTAAAGCTTTAATTGGCAATAAAGGATCAAATGACCTCAGTTTTAAATTTAAGGGAATGGATATCATGCTGCCATACTGATTGAAATACCAAGTGCACAAATTGAGGCAAATTTTGATTTAATTGAGGACAGTTGACTACTGGCACAATGAAAAGTCAATTGAGGCCAAAAGTGGTCAAACGGAGGCTTAATTGTACGATTAAACTTAACTAATCACCAATTACACAATTGAGAGTATCAGACATGTTGTGATGCTGATCCAGTTTAGTGCCAGATAGTTTTTAGGCGAATTAATGTTGAATGGAAATTAACAACAAAGGTGACTCTTGGATGCAAATTCAGGGTTTATCGACTCTCAAATGGGTATAGTTGATGCTTAGTTAAGAACTAATCCTTGACTCAATCTCAATTGCACAGGCCCTTCAGACTCTTGGTTTGAATTTAGAGGAAAATGAAGAACCAAATAGAAGATAGGTCAATGTTATTTTAGTCCATCTTTTAAAATGGACCGGGAAAAACTCACTTTGATGGGATCCCAAGAGTAACTAAAAAGTTAATAAGCAAATTTATTCTCCAACCAAACACAGGTTTATATGCACTGCAGGAGAGAGTACCTGTTTGACTGATTCAGCAATCTCAGGCCCGATCCCATCACCAGGAAAAAGGGTAGCTTTAATCGGTACGCTTGGTGAGTCAGATGTCGAGAAGAATGATTGTGCGAAGGGAGCAAAGCCTCGGTTTGTCAGCTGGCCTGCTGCCTTCCCTCTGAGAAGCTTCAGTAGAGCCATGGATTTGATCCAAATTACTGATTATCCTGAAATAAAATCGCTCACATCAGGTAATGATCAGGGACTGACAGAAAGAGAAGACTCTGAATAGTTCTTATTATTCATGAACAAATTCTTTGTACTCTTTGGAAATTCAGAAAGCGATGGAATAACCAAAAGAATTTCATACATACCCCTAGAATATCCCAATGATCATGAAAGATAGTTTGGCTGTTACATACCGGTATTAGGGATGCACTCTGCTTTGGACAAAAAAGTTGCAGATGAGATAAGAACCTTTTATTCTCTGTCTGAGAAGAAGAAAATACCAATTTGAACTTGAAAAAAACAACTTTAACAAGTAGATTCCTATTCAAGATCTAGTCGTTTGATATTAAGTATGAGTTGGACTTTTAGAAAGAATTGAGAAAAGATCTGTTGTTAGGTTGCTTTGCCCATGTTTACAGATCTAATATTAGTATGTCATCTTGCTTTCGGTATATACTAATAATATATTGGCCTATAAACTAGCTTTTTTTCTAGCTTAATTTAGGCCCACACTATATGAGGGAGAGAGAGAGAGAGCACTTGATAATATATTTATAGTTTTATAGTTTTATACCACACCTATCCTATCCTACTCAGTCTCCTAAATGTGTATGAATGCATGGAAGCAATATTTATTGGAAAACCACCTGATAAATTTAGTGAGACTGTGCTGCAATCCCTGATACTGGAAAACTACATAAGCTTACAGCATAAATATAGCTTGATTTTGGATCTTAGTAATAAACTCCAGAGACTATATGTGATACAACTTTCATTTACCTTATTCAAGGGCTATGGCCCTTGTTTAAAGGAGAGTCAGGAAGGGTAGTATCCACCTACTTGATAAAATAAAGTGCTCTAGGATTCAAACAAATGCAGTTTTACATGGGATAATTAGAAAATTTAGGGATGTCACAAGTGATTTGGAAAGTAAAGCGAAACGAATCTTCTAATTACGAGACACAAACGGAAAGAAATTGCAACAGGAATCCACTCTCGGTAATTTGATCGGGACAGAGATTGTACCTTAAGAGAGAGAGAGGGACGCAAACAAGGCTACCTTTGACCTCCGCCTTTTTTTTTTTGGTGGGGGTGGTGGCAGAGGAGCGGCTAGGGTAGCCGAAGAAGACCTTGCTTGGTACAAAAATTCCAGCTGCTAACACTAAAAGAAAAATTAGTGCGTATCCGCTGTAGCGCGGGGGGCAGTAATATTTATGCTTTGAGATTCGTGTGGACCGTATTGAATGGTTGAGATCTTCCATAAAAACACTCAAAGTCTGAGATATCTCAGAGGATGCGAATTCAGGAAGAATTTACTTTCTTCTCGAAATTATTCATATTTTCTCTGACAGGGGGACCCATCAAAACGAAGTCGGAAACTTTACTCATTCTTACGCGTGATCAGGTGAGGTGAGGACCGTGAGGCGCCGCGCGGCACCCGGTTGCACACAATCCGTCGGATATATTTCTTTTTAAATTCGTGTTCTTACAGTTACAACTTACAAGTGTAAAATCGTATTACATGTTAAATGAATTTATTGAGAGTGAAAAGGAGTAATGAGCAGTAGTATATCTGGTTAAGAGAAAAAGTTTAGGATTGTGATTATTTAAAAGTCCGGGAGGTTGAGTCAAACTCAAGATTAGGGTCTGTTCGGCTGCAGCACGGAAACGGGAATGGACACAGAAACAGATAAATAGTAAACAGCTGGTTACTGTTCATGCGGAAAAAAAAAATTCAGAACTGAATTTTTTTTTTCCCTCATGAACAGTAACACGCGGGATTGCAGCCAAACAGGCCCTTAGTGTATTAACAAATCTGACCTATGAGACTGAACTGGAGAAGGTAGGAACTGGGTGGTCCGGATGGTTTCCGGAATGGATCTAGTAGGAATTTTGTCTGAGTTTCTCCAATCGAATCTTGTCAATCTGAGAGAATCAAAACCCGTGGACCGAGCTAGCTCGAATCGTGCAAAACCCAAACTAAACTGAGCTAAACCCAAAATGGACCAACCCTAACTCCTCTATACCCCTTTTACACCCCTAACCCCCTTACCCCCAATATTCTTGTTCTTCAACTTGGCATAGTTGTGCTATTAATGCCTCTTGACTCGAAGAACATGACGAACGAAACTAGCATAAAAAATAAGTTTCATCGCTGCTTTCAATTCATAGAAGAAGAAAAAATGTAATGCTTATCCCTTTTTTTTTTGTTTGCTGTACAAAAGTTGATGGGATCTTACAAGTTACAAACAACATGTCTGAACTAAATTTACACAACAACTCTCGTATCTAACCTTCCAAATTTTCAATATTAAATATCTCTCCTCAGTGTTCTCGTACGACCCTTTCGAGTTATACCATCATCACGCAAGTATAATAGAAATCCCTCTGTCTCGTCTAATAACAGTTTTAAGATAAAAATGTAAAAAATGCAAGAACAAAATAAGTCGTGAGATATGACTCAAAAATTACTATTTTATCATTTTAACACAAATTGAATATTTTTTTAGTTTTTTTTTTTTTTTAATAAAGATTGGAGGTCAAGCCATCCAACTATTTAATATTAAAAAAAAAATCTTCCGGAAGAAAGAGGTGAGAGCAAATTTATAAAGAAAGAAGAAAAAAAATGTAATTTATGAATACGAAGGAGAAATATCTAATTTTTAGACTTTAGAAAATTAAGAAAATATAATATGATATTTACAAACTTAAAGGGAATAGCTAGGAACTTTTTAATTTCAAAAGAATAAATATAAAATGTTATGCAATTTAAAATGACAAATATGACATATTATATTTTATTTCTTTAAGGGAAAAATTTCATTCGTGGTCCTAATTTCTCATGCTTTAAACATCCTTCAATTATTTTTGTCAATTAAAAAAAAACTAATTAAGCGCGTATTGATGTAATATTTAAGTATGCATCAGGCAATAGATGTACTTTAAACAGTTCAACCTCGAGTTTAGAAAATCAATACAGATATTGACAAAATGCGCTGTCGACGATCATATCTTAATCGAAATAATTACATTTTAAGTTGCTAGCAATGTTGTAAAATGCGGTTTTGTTCATGTATACGGAAGGCCACTGCATACTGTATATGCGGTATGCGGCCGCATATGTGGAATTTTATGCGGACTTATATATGCGGATGTTAAACTATATATTAATTTATTTCCACTCAAAACATGCAATATATTTCTATTAAAATCATTCAAACAATAAATTCGCACATATGCAGACCAATATGCGAACATATACGGCCCAATCGCACATATGCGGATCAATATGCGGACATATCGACCGCATATGCAAAACCGCATATTTGAGACTGCATGGAAATTTGTATGCTGAATCGGACTGCATACACATATGCGGTCGCATATGTGGCTTCATGAACTGCATTTTACAACACTGCTGGCTAGTATGATATCAGTGTCATTTCGACCTATATAACACCCAACTTCAAAACATACCGAATTGACTTCAAACGGTGAATCCAAACTGTTCAAACCAATCTACTTCATTAGTTTGCATTTATATGCAAATTTTATAATTTCTCGAATTTATTTAGTATTAAGTCAAGCAGTTAAATGTATGAGTTTTTAAGCTAATTTTAATGCATTCATTTTTCAATATTTTTTACCGCTTGATTTGATACTAAAATAATTTGAAAATATAAAAAAAAAATGCATGTAAACACATCACTCATGAAGTAAATTAGTTTGAACGGTTTGGATTAGTCGTTTGAAGTTTATCCAGTCAATTTTGAAGTCGGTATCATATGATATCAATGTCATACTAGCCGGACTCGATTTTAAACAGTGAGTTCGTGGATGTGATTATCAGGGTTGTTACTTGTTAGAAAATAAATAATTAATTTTTTTAAGATGAGAAGCGATAAAATTTGACTATTTAGGCTGTGCTCCACAAAAATGAGAAAAACTGTCATTAATAGGAAAAAAAGAAAAGAGAATCAACATATTTCATATCGTCTCTATTTTGATTTGAGAGTGAAGAATTTCATCAAAACTCCACATAATATTCTTCTCTGCACTGTAACGTTCTTCTCTATTTCTTCTTTATTTCACCTCTTCTAGAGGAGTGAATCCATAAATCCAGTAAAATCTCCCCTCCGCTCGTGTTTCTCCATACCACTCGTCTGGAGCACACATTTAAAGGAAAGCGTATCCTCTGAATCTTTTGAGTTAATCAATCTCAACCGTCTAATTTTAAATGGAACCAATCTGGCAACCCCTGTAACATAAGGGGTCTTTTAATATTAGTACAGATTTAGTCTGCACTAATCTTGAAACATATCGGACGGTTGAGATTGATTAACTCATTTCCTTTGAGTTAATGCAGAGGATACGAATTCCATTTAAAGCGCCATAATTACATAAAGAATCAGCGACAGTGCAGAGAATTCTCAGCCGTCAGATCATTAAAAAAGAATCAATGGTCACGGCTGATGTGATCAAAGCAACGGGCAAGCAGCTGCCAAAAAGGATATATCATCCCTCTCGCCCCACCCTCTTTTCCTCTCCAATGGCGAGCGCCACTCCTCGCCTTCTTTCTTCTCTCTTCACCTCTCCTTCGTTTTTGTTTTCTCCAATCCAAGCTATTCGTACTTGTTACGGAAGTAGAACGCTCTCCTTTCTCTATTACAATCCGAGGAGACCTAGTGGCAGGCTCAGAACCGTTTCAAATGTCGCTCCAAATGGTACGGTGTTTATTTTTATCAACTCCCGAACTTCCTTTCTACTATGTTTCTATTCAAACACATCTTATGAAGGGAACGACCAACATAAATTGACAGTTGCACAAAACAATTTAGTTGATAACCAAGGATACAGTACCATATCTTGGTATTCAGTCGGTACCGGTACAGAATTACCATTTCACGAGTTCTTTCGGCCTTGGCATGCTTGTTTTTGTTTAAATAAAGTTATTTACTGCTTAATTGGTGCTTTTATGTCAGTAGCAACACTGATAAAACAGCATTACACTGTATAGGTAAATATGGGATAGAAAAAATAGGAGAAAAGGATGAAGAGAGGTATGATGTGATAGTAGTAGGTGGGGGACATGCTGGATGTGAGGCTGCACTTGCATCAGCACGACTCGGCGCTCGTACCCTCCTCCTCACTCTAAACCTTGACCGAATTGCATGGCAGGTACTTCTATTATAACATTTTAAAGGTTGAGTTGTGACCTCTCCTTTCCAAAACTCCTAACAGTTGACAACACCTCCTTGAAAGGTTAATCCTATATTTTTGCCAAGACTTTAGATAATCTGTACCTCTTTCATGAAATTTTTTTTTCTATTTTTTTTCTTATTTCTTTTTATGCTATCAGGAACAACAAAGCCAATTTGCCTTTTCATTTTGTATGTTGTTAATCTTAAGTATTTTGTACTAAACAGCCTTGCAATCCAGCTGTTGGTGGGCCTGCCAAATCTCAGCTGGTACACGAGGTTGATGCCCTGGGTGGTGAAATAGGGAAAATGGCTGACAGGTAAAATTGATGAAAATTGGATTCTTGTTTTGTTAAAATTAGAAGTTTGTTGTGTGCCCTTACAAAACCACAAAATGCCACATCCATACTTGCAAATCTAAATGTATCTCATGTATGACTGGAAAACTAGGGTAATACAAAAATACTCCATCTCGCTTGAAAAAAATACTCATCCTAGTTTTGCTCAATCAGCCCCTATTTTTATAATAAACCATGAAATTTACTGTCTTTGTCCGAGCTAACACCAATCACAACAAAAAGAGAAGAATTTAGGAAATGTTACTGATTTGTACGAGATATTGTAATTCTTGCTTCGCAGGATATGTGTTAACTGCAACAATAACTTATCTGATACTTGTACTTATTGTGTAACTAAATTTTAGGTGTTACTTGCAAAAGCGTGTTTTGAACCTTTCGAAAGGCCCAGCTGTCAGAGCATTAAGAGCTCAGACTGACAAGAGGGAGTATGCTATGGAGATGAAGAAAGTAGTGGAAAGGTTCTCAATTTCTATTTACTTTTATTTTTTCTAATTTATCTTTCGATTTAAAAACATGTTTTACCAAACTTAAGTGGTAGGCGATGGCTTAGTTTTTGAATTTTATTTTATTTAAAAGGCCTATTTCATATTTACCCTTGTTATTGTTGTAAACAAACTGGATATAGATGGAGAATGACCCAACAGTATCCATATCCTTTTTTATTGTTGTATACAGATACATAGTCTCGGATACAAATGCATATACAGATCAGATATTAAACAAATACGAATACAAATTCAAATATAATTTGGATATTAAAATGAAATTATCACACGTTTCACAAGAAATATGCACAAATTATATGCACATTCATTTACCCATTTGATGCTGTTCCTTGCATGTCCTGCTGAATACACAATATCGGTATTGTAATAATCTCTTCATCTCTCTTTTAGCAACCCAAATCTATTCATAAGAGAGGCAATGGTAACAGAAGTCTTGATGGGGAAAAATGATGACATCCAAGGTGTAAGAACCTTTTTTGGGATAAACTTTTTCGCTCCTTCGGTAGTTCTCACCACCGGCACCTTTATGAGTGGTAAGATTTGGGTGGGAAGAACTTCAATGCCTGCTGGTCGGGCTGGTGAATCCGCCTCTCATGGCCTCACTGAGAATCTGCAGTCTCTTGGGTTTGAAACTGACCGATTGAAGACTGGTACGCCGGCCAGGGTTGATTTTCGGTCCGTTGACGTATTGGAACTTGAGCCACAACATGGTGATGAAGAGGTATTGATGCATATTCTGTTTTGTCTGGCAGATAATGTAATTATATAGTAATGGTACAATTTACTGTTTACTGCCCTCATGCATTTACTCTCTGTGCCTTTGTAATATCTGGCTATGTGTTTAACCCATGAAAAAGACAGATGGCATGCATAATCAACAAATAAGATACTGCTAAAAAAATTCAATAAAGAAGATATTGAATTCGTAAAATAAAGATACAAAGACAAGTGAGAAGCACTAACAAAGAGGTACAAATAGGATTCATTATTGGGTAAGTGTTTAGTCTGACTTATTCTGGGGAATATTATCATGTCTAGTTCTGCCTAATGAGAAATATGTTCTCTGAAAAATTAGCCAAAAAAAAGAAGGAAACATCCATACACACTCTCCATTTAATAAGTGACGAGTTAAGGGGCAGCTTGGGCAAGGGGTATAGAGGATATTATTCCTTCTCAGGTTTCCATCCATATGGTATTCCTGTCTGCTTTGTAAAATTATTAAGAAATTATATTTTAACTATTAACATGTTTTGTTGTTTACTTTTTCATTTTTTCTGAAAGGTAAGCTGGTTCAGCTTTGATCCAGATTGCCACATAGAAAGAGAACAGATGTGTTGTTACCTTACTCGCACCACTAGTGAAACTCACAAGCTCATTAGAGATAACTTGGACGAAACCCCAACTTATGGTGGTTGGGTCGAGGCCAAGGGACCAAGATACTGCCCTTCCATTGAAGATAAGGTACCTTGTTTAACTTCTTTGAGTTAAAGCCTTTTTTCTTACTATTGGAAATATGTTGGAAGTGCTCATAAACCTCAGAATATCGTATGCACCTCCACAGAACAAGACATTGTATGATGCTCTAATGAATAGTTGGATTCCAAAATTGCTTATTTCCTATTTTCTTCAAAAATTCTCAAGCTATTTCTTCGTTCTCCCTTCCATTTCCGTAGAGATGAAGTTAAGGAAATTAGTTAGGATCTCTTTTAAACAAAATGGATAAGAGAACTTGTGTTGTTCTTCTAGTGGTGAACTGTGCTTCCCATGTGCTGCATGGTGATTTGAAGTCTAATACTTTTGGAGTTTTGAATGGTAGAGATGAAATTTCTCCCTCAAATATTTATCCTTTTCTGTTTTGTGTAAACCAGATAGTGAGATTTCAAGATAAGGAATCACATCAGATATTTCTTGAACCTGAGGGCCGAACTGTTCCTGACCTTTATGTCCAGGTACAAACATTTCCCCTTAAGCTTTTGTTTTATTTTCTTTTTTAATTTTGGTCTTGATGCCAAATGTTATTAAATCGAGTCAGGTTAGTTGTGAGTTAACAACTGCAGACTTTTTTGCTCTTTCTAAACAAATTTTGTTTGAATTAGGGCTTTTCAACAGGATTACCAGAAAGGCTACAACTGTCACTACTTAGGACGCTGCCCGGACTGGAGAATTGTGTGATGCTGCGACCGGCATATGCTGTGGAATATGATTATTTACCAGCACACCAGTGCTCCAGATCTCTCATGACCAAGAAAATTGAGGGCTTGTTCTTCTCTGGCCAGATCAATGGGACCACCGGCTATGAAGAGGCTGCTGCTCAGGTCCTTCTCTCTTGGTGTGCTTTTGTGTGTCTGTGTGTTTTTAGGTTGGTTTGAGTCTTTTGAAGTTCAGGTCAATCCAGTTGGATATGTATCTTGGATCAGAAAAGATTAGTATCGATTGACGGTTTAATTTTATTGAGTTACATCAGATTATCCTAGATTATCTATGTCCTAATTGTGGAATTGTAGTTGATAAAGCTAAGGTTCCTTTGTCTCTGCAAACTTTTGAGCTCATGCAAATTGCATTCAAGTTGGTATTCAGTTCAACTCAGACTTGGTTTGCTTTTAATTCCGGCTGACTACTTATACATATGACACATATTTATGAGTTAGCTTCGATTTTTGATGATATTTTTTTATGTCATAAATTTAGGGTATTATTTCTGGAATTAATGCTGCTAGACATTCGGAAGGGAAGCCACTGATAGTTCTAGAGAGAGAAAGTAGCTACATAGGAACTCTAATTGATGATCTTGTAACAAAAGACCTTAGAGAGCCATACCGCATGCTAACCAGGTAGTAAAGACCTATTGTTAGTTGCATTTTCTTTGGCTTGACGGAAGTGTATAAATTTAGACATCTCAAACAAGCAGTGCATTTCTTATCATCTTTGTTGTGAGAAGTTTCTCAAGGCTACTTGTAAGAAAAGCTCACTGGGTTTCTGATTACACCAACACTATACTAGCAGTCTACTAGATTGAGATTAATTGCACACAATGCATATGTTGTGGGACCAATATATCCACTGACACTTTCAATTTTGCTACACACATCTAGAACTTTTTGCTTCATGCCCTGATTTTCACAGCCGGTCAGAGCACCGATTGCTACTTCGGGCAGACAATGCTGATAGTAGGCTGACTCCTATTGGACGTGAGATTGGGTTGATTGATGACAGACGGTGGGATCTGTACCAGTCCAAGCAATCACGTATCAAGGAAGAGAAAGAGCGCCTCAAATTTGCCAGGATTTCAGGTTTAAACCTCACCACCTTTAATTACTATTTAATCAGTGAGACAGTGAGCGTAAAGTGTTAAACATTTAGGTCGCGGAACCCTACATGCTAAATTATCGACCAAGGATGAGCATCTTGGATTTCATTCTGTGCAGATTTGATTAGTGGGTCTTTCTATGGTCTGGTACCGTTGTGGTAACTTCATGTTGTTTCTTGGATTTGGTACCAATGGTATTGGTAATATACCTGGCCTGATAACTTATCATTTGGAAAATTATAATCACCATTATGGATTTTTTTGAATCTTCTGTGTTTTGGTAGGTTATTAACATAGTGTTGAACTGTTGATAGAGAAATGTTATTTAATGTCACATTATTTCTTGGATCTTAGTTATAAAAATGTGATGAACCAGTTCGCATGTGGAATTTCAACTAGAATAGCTTTTCTACATGTAATGCCAGTTGACCAATATATTGGGGTTCTCATACGTTGTTATGCATAATTGTAAATGTATACAGTATACAGTATCATGCATTAGTACTCTATTGTAAATAGTCTGTTGGTTTGGTGGAATGCATAATAGTAGTGTACTTTTATGCTTTTACATATATTCCTGCTTGAATAGTTAAGACCTTTAAAAGTTTGCTGTTTTAATCCAGCATTGTGAAATATGTTTTTAATTGTAGTTCGTGAATACATCAGCTGTGTACAATATTTTTGTACATCAATACCATTCTGTGCATAATCTGTTGGTTTTATTTTTCGTGGATTTCTGCCGATTTGATCCTAGATGCAGTTTATGATATCATGATTTATTTAATTTTGGGTTTTTGCATTGTTATTCATCAATAATTTGTTTGTTTAAAACACTCTTTCGATGTTTATATATTTACATGTATTTACTTTGCTTATGATATGATATCTTTTGCAATGCTGCACAGTTTTTACCCATTATGTTCCTCTTTTACAAGAAAACTTGACAATTTTAAAAACTTTACAGGTATGAAAATGAAAATTTCAGCAACCAAATGCAAAACAATTATTAGGATTTTATACTAGTGGTTTACACTTTCAAAGTCAAAAAGTTTTTTGTGATCATTATCACATCAGTAACTTTTTTAATATGGTTCATGCATCTACAGTTTTCCTTGAATATGTCAGAATTTGGATATTTCTTTTCCCAATGAACCAAAGAAAGTAAAATTCCTACTGAATTGGACTTAAATCTATCTGCATTTTTAGTATCAATTTTTTTGTTGTGGCGGGGGTTTGCTG
The DNA here is from genome assembly GCA_964058825.1 of Carex arenaria. Classification (NCBI taxonomy): domain Eukaryota; kingdom Viridiplantae; phylum Streptophyta; class Magnoliopsida; order Poales; family Cyperaceae; genus Carex; species Carex arenaria. Next base: position 298,423 of record CAXKVW010000232.1, read on the forward strand.
TAGGGGTTGTGTTAATGAGGGACTTTTTTACTGAATAACTGAAATTTTAGCTAGAAATCATATCAGTGGCACGGTATTATATGATTATTTGTATTTTTATAAATATTCTTTATGTAGGTGATGAGTTTGCTGCTGAGATCACTGCTGTTTGTGGCCAGCCAGTCAGAGACCAAACCACACTAGAAAACGTCCTCAAGAAACCACATGTGCAATATAAGCTTCTAGACAAGCATGGTTTTGGAAATGATAATTTATCTAGCTCTGAGAAGGATTGCGTGGAGATCGACATAAAGTACGAGGGATTCATCATCCGTCAACAAAACCAACTACAACAGGTGCTCATTTGTAATGAATATATATCATGAGTAGATTATTCATTTCTGTTAAATACTATGCTCATAGTGTGCCTTTTTTAAGATGATAACAGTAAATAGTAGTTTTCACTTTGCATTATTTTTTTCCTGATTATGTTATCTGTTTAGCAAGAATGCACAATATATTAGAAGCAATTAGTGTGGATTGAAGTTTGAGGTTTGGGGGTAAATTTTACTGATTACTAAAGACACCCACAGAGATGTCTGAATTGAGGATATACTTTTTAAATGCACAATTGAGAGATGATTGATGAAGCACTGAACTAATGCAAGGCTATATTTTAAACATATTTCTTCGTCTTTTCCTTCTTGTTTTATCTGGTTGATGCAGATTATAAATCAGGAGCATAAGAAGCTACCAGAGGATTTAGATTATTACTCGATGACTACTTTATGTCATGAAGCACGTGAGAAGCTCTCCAAGGTACATCTCTCTCTCTCTCTCTCTCTCTCTCTCATACACATACAAATGTGGCATTCTTCAGTCTTTTGATTTGTAAACTTCTCACATTAGTCTGGTCAAAAAGATACATTAAGCCTATATTCTGTAGTTCTGAGTATGATAAGTAAAAAAATAGTTAGGTTGTGCAATAGCTGGTCGAAGTACTCTATTAAATAAATCTGAAAGCTTAACCATCGGGCAAATTGGGGATTTTAAATGGAAGGATTACTGGCTAGCTGTTGGGTTTGACATGTGAAATGTACAATTCTATATATTATTCTGTTATATTGTTATATTTTTTTTTTTTCTGACATTGATTTGTATGTATTATTCATGTGGTGCCAAGTCTTCACTTGTGTTCTGGTGTTATAAGTACCGGGTGTTATCTTTTTTATGGCATTTGTATTGGGTTCTGATCCTAACCCAACCAAACCTGATGAGTTTGACTGAATAGGTAAGGTTCGGGTTTGGGTCGACTGGTCAAGTCAACACAAAAGGTCTGCATAGAAGTTACCCATAGGGAAGACTTGAAGATGTAAATTATATTCAAATAAGCAACAATTTTTGTTCTTGAAAATTCTAACAGTTTGCGACCTGTTGAAACAGATCTGACCCAACCCTCTAGCTGTTTGTTTTATAATGTTCTTTCATTCTTAAAATTTTGCCTGGCTCGTTTCTGTGTTATTGCATAATCAACTATAAATTGAGGCATAATGCAACACTCTTGGGTTCATTTGACTCAGAGTTAGTTAAAAATAAGGCTTGATAGCTCAGTTTGGGCTAACTGCAACTTCTGAGAAACTGAAATTAAACAAGGTAAATATGAGATCTGTGTAGTTTTTTCTGTAGCTTATTTTGTATAATGTTTCGTGTAGGTAAGGCCACAAACATTAGGTCAAGCCCGGCGAATTGGAGGTGTCAGCCCAGCTGATATAACTGCTCTACTAATTTGGGTGGAATCAAATAGGAGAAAAGCAAATCACAGGGCACAGCAAGAGCTACTCCTGTCCGCTGCCACAGACAATCAAACGGCTGACTCCCCGCCAACTGATTCTGTTGTGCAGACCACTGCTATTTAGAATAGTTTTTATTAGTTTCTTAATTGCTGACCTAGTTATTGTAAAATTTTGAATGTTTTCTCATTAGTATAAGGAAATTCATTTTTTTTATTACTTTTTCATTGCATCGTGTTTATACAATAATAAAAAAATATACCAAAAACCTCATTTTTTGTTTTGAAAAAAATACTTTCTATTTGTCGTTATAGGAAAAATATTTGTAGCGGCGTGCATGATCATTTTAGCTTTTGAAATACTTAAATGCCACTTGGATTTCAATTTTGGGTTGGATGCCATGCCAAATGGTTTGCTCTTCTACAAATAGCACACTTTTCAAAAACCCTCTTGCTTGATTTAATAATTTGATTTGCTTCTACGGTTCTACCAAACAAGTCCTGATCGAGACCTACATTAAGAATCGTCAAAAGTAATGCTAATGGATCAGTGCTATTAAGGGCCGTTACACTTGAGCCAATTTTCGCCTCTTGGCAACAAGAAAGAACAATCCAGGTATATGTTTAACACACTTCCATCTTTTAAAAAATTAAAAGCATATGACAAATATGACGAAATATTGATTTATTTTGTACAACTAATTTTTAGAGAACTAGCTTTTGTTTAATGGTAAAGGCAACATCCTCTGTGTGTGTGTTCGAGGCCACAAGGTCGCATGTTCAAAATCCGAATGGGTAAATTTCTTGTGGATAAATAGTTGAATGGCTTTATTCTAAACTAATTTGGAAGAAAAAAAATATAATAATGTACATGAGACTTTTAAAAAAAAAATAACATATTTGATAAATAAAACTGTTAAGAAAAGAAATCTAGGATAATATACGAGAGAAAAAAAATGTTATTAAAGGAAATCATTAATAAAAAGTACAACTGTCTATATATTACAACATTTAAAACAGATTTTAAAGAAAATAATTAATAAAAAGTACAATTTTTTATATATTAAAATATTTTGATCACGTTGTGTCAATAAAAAAATTAGGGTCAATATCATGCCGATTTTTTTAATAATCGAAATTAAAATAAAAAAATATTGAATAAGAGAATAGGATCTGGTTATTTTCGAAAACTAATAAGGCCGGGATAGTTATCAACGTCCCTACGGACGGAATTAAAAAAAAAAACGTCCCTCTTAATCATAATTCTTACATGAATTGCAGCTTAATCCAAACCAAAAATTTTTTTTCAAAGGACGGTTTAGATTGAAACGTCATTGATGGACGATTTAGACGGCCACGTCCCTGAGGGACGATTTAAAACAAAGCGTCCATGCCATGTTCCGCGCCACCTAAATCACTTATTCAAGAGGAAAACCAACGGGCTGCTGTACTTGTACCATCTTCTGGTGCTTAAACAAATTAACACAGAGAGCTACTCCTTTGACGCCTTTGGTTTGAAAGCAAAAGCCATTTAAATCTGTAAGTTGGTTTATTTGAATTCATTCATTTGCAAAATCTAAAATTTGTATTTCAATTTTAATTGGAGATTAACAGATGGATGTTGGCTCTCCGTTAAACATACATATAGAATCTGAAATTCGGCCGACTAAAATTGAAATACAAATTCATTCATATGAAATTCATTCAAATTCTTATAAATTACATATTATTATAGTTATTCGAGGTGTGTTCTATCTGCAAGTTGGTTTTTCGTCCCAAAGTTTCTCGCTTCTCTGTCCTTCTAAAGTTCGAAAATCTGAAACAGGTAAACTTTTGTATATATTAATCAATCTATTTTTTTGCAACAATAAATTATACGTGATTTATTCATTATTTTGTAGGCTAGTTGATTAAAAAATTAATCATGCTAATATTGAGGATTTATTTTGGCGGTGAAATGCAACACGGTAAAAGTGGAGCACAGTATAGTATTAGCTCTAAATTGGCATTGAGCGTAATTGGTGAACAATCTTGGTACAATGTGAAAGGTGAAACTTATCGACAACTTGGATATTCCGAGAGTGAGTACAACCTGAAAGCACATGCATGGGTTAATGTTGGTACAACAACCCGACGTTATTATGAGAGCATAGAAATCGTGTGCGATCAGACTTGGAAAGGTATTTATAACCAAAGTATGCTTGCTCAGACACAGTATTTTTTGTCGATTTATACGTTGAGTTGGTTCCAATCATCGGTGAAAGGCAACCGCAGTTATTCACTGATAGTATGGTACCGGAGACACAACGAGAACCTCGACAGACCCAGTATAGTGCTAACTATGCTGGTCCCAGCCACCTCGAACCCCATCAGACACAGCAAACACCGAGGCGAGACCTTTATCTCCATCTGACACAACCAGAACCTCGGCAGACCCAATATAGTGATAACTATGCGGGTCCCAGTCACTTCCAAGTACATAAGCCCTGGTGTACTGGCGTACCTGCTCATCTGTAATATCGGCACTAACATTAATAAATAAGTTAAGAGGTGTAAATTATCTAATTTATCAATTCTTGCAAACTAATAGAATGATCAATTCAATTTCGTAATACATTCTAAATCATTAAATTACTTGCACTAATTTTTTTACGTTACCAATAATTCGAAATGAATGAACTAAGAAGATTGATTTAGCAATAATCAAAATAATGCTATGATTAATCAAACAAAATTAATTTAGCAATAATCAAAATAATGCTATGATTAATCAAACAAAATTAACTAAACAAAATTGATTACACCATATTAAAACTAATTAATTCTTCTAAACCCTAACCACAAATTTATCAATTTTACTAAAACACAATTACCAAACTAATAAAATTAATCATTTCATAACAAATTAAACCTAAATTTATTATTAATTCACTGATTTTTACACTAATTTATGCTCTAAAATTACCTAAATTTGCGGAAGGAATGGTGCTGGAATGGCTGACAAATTGGGTGCTACGTCGGTGATCTGGCGAAATCTGCGGACAAGGACGGGGTAGTCCACGGCGTCCGTGGCGCGTGCGTCCTTCCCGGAGGTCTCCGCGTGCGATGTGGGGTTTCTTTTGTCTCTTCAGCGCGGGGTCAGCACTTCCGTGGGTTAGCGAAAGCGAAGGGTTCTGCGTTGTATTTTAAGGGAACGGACGGGGCAGTCTAAACCGTCTGTGAGGGCCGAGGTTTTTTAAATCGTCCATGAAGGATGTTTAAATCCAGACTGTCCATTACTTCTTCTTTTTTCCATTGATCGTTTGGGTTATGCTGTAATGCGGGGTAGGATTATGATTAAGAGGGACATTTTTTTTTATTCCGTCCCTAGAGACATTGATAATTATCTCGGCCTTATTAGTTTTCGAAAAAAATCAGATCCTATCCTCTTTTTCGATATTTATTTTATTTTATTTCGATTAATAAAAAAATCGGTAATATCATGACCCCTTCACAACCTAGTTATTCGAGAAGAATTCCAAAGTTCTTTCACATGTCAACTCTTAATAATGGAAGAATTGTATGTGTTTTTCTTAGAATGTTAGAAGTTTTCTTGGTAGGTGTTCTCTTTCATAAAATAAAACGTGTGAAATAATCAAATCTAAAAAAAACATATCAAGTCAGAGGCTAAATATTTTGAGTTTTCTTGGTAGGTGCTCTCTTTCCATTATAGTCTTATAGAGGACGGCGACTATTGCTCAAAGTCATTTGGAATTAATTTGTGACATATTTTCAAACGGTCAATTTTGTTGAATAAAACAAACACCCCTTTACACTGTAATTTACTGAGTTACCTTTTTTTGTGTATAAAGTATAAACCGTTCTTTTAACTGTTTTTATCATTAAAAATATTTTTTTTGGAGCAGGAGATCTAGAAATTTATTATAGAGGGATAGAATTTGACAAGAACAGAAATCCAATCAGATAGAAAAAGAAAATAAATAAAAATGTAGTAAGATGTGCTTATAAAGGATTACTTGAATTAAGAAAATTCTTATCCAATAGGATATATTCAATTATAGATTGTTTTGAGAAAAAAAAATACATAAAAATGTAGAACTGTAACTACCTGAACCGATATAGTTAGATCTATGGAGGCAAGTGGTGGCTCTACTTGTCCAAATTTTATTAAAAAAATATCTGTCATATTATTAATTTTGGAAAAAAAAAAACTGCGATAATATGCTTGTATTTTAAAATAATTATAAATTTTGTTTTATTATAAATTTTGTTCTACCTTATAATAGGAGTTTGGAATTATATCCTACGTTAATGCAAATGATGATCGCACGGTCTATAAATTATCTCAAACGGTACGTTAATGCAAATGATGCAGATTCATATTTCTTAGCATAGCTCCAGAGTAGATTCCAATCTGTTATAGCATATTAAGAGCAAAAATGAGTTCAAATCCGTCTAATAATTTTCAAACAAAAATATTAGTAATTTCTTCTGTGTATAGCATATTAGAGAAAATAAATTTTGTATTCAAATTCAAGGTTGGATAATCAACATCACCAGCCATTATACATTTATACTTGTCGTCCGTAATCTCCTCGCTCCTTATTTTAAAAAGGGAATGAAACAAAGAGACGAAGACTAAAGCGCAAAGCAGTCGTCTTTGTTTTTTCTATTTTGAACATCTCTCGTCGTCGCATTTTAATAGTTTCGACTTTTTTTATCGTCTCTGTTGTTTTCTTAAAGCCCTGTGATCATTCAGTTAAAATCATTTTAATAGCGTTGATGCTTTGTAAATATTTTAATATAGAGATGCTCTCTGTGTGAGTGTGTGGAGTTGAGAACCGTATATTTCTTTGTTTATAGAGTTCTTTGTAATATTTTGTTGTTTTACAGGGTTCCATGTGAACATTTCCAAACATAGAGGATATGCACGCACGGTTGAGTAGAAGTTTATTATTCAACAGAAAGTAGACAAAAGATAACACATGTATTTCTTTGTTGTATTTCATAGTCACAGGTGATAGCAACACTTCTAGAGTCAGAGTTAGATATGATAGTTAATTGGATGTTAAGCAAATATCAACCAAACTTCTTCCAAAATTATACTTAATTTCAGAAAATTATACAGCAGCTGTACCTGTGCCATTCTAACAATATGACAAAATGCTCCTAAAAAAATTAAAAAATGTAAAAGTGCCTCAGTCCAGGGCAATAAGCAAAAAGAGGATTCAAAAATAAAATTTAATAAATCAAAATTCATTATTTACACAAAAAAAGTGCTAATCAAGATTTTTTTTAGAATATTTAACTGCAAATCTGTTAGACATCCTTGACAATTTTATTGACTATTGTACTAACCAATCCACCGTCCCTCTGCTTCCTCCCAAAGAATCACTAAATTAGGAACTAAAAATTAATACCCATATCAACTAATGCAACTAGACCCTTTCATTTTATATCCACCAACCAATCTAAAAGAAATGACCTCATTCATGCTACCCTTGCTAAACATTTAAAGATCATATAGACCCATAAAAAATGAGAAAATTCTCAATTGCTCCAGTAATTAAGGGACATGACCCTTGAAAGAATGACAGAAATTAATAAGCAAAAATTTTGTGTGTTAGTTACCACTGTACCACCCCCAACAACCAATTACTTAGAAACTTTAACCTTGAACTGGCACTCTAACAGTCTCATAAGCCTTCACATAATCTGACAAGAAATTATCGAACTCCTCAAAAATCGGGACCAGTCCAGTTATCAAAACAACTGATCCCATTTTATTCAGTTTTTCTAAAGCCACCATTTGTTTTTCTCTTTCTTCATCTCTTCTCCTCTCCAATGCCTCTAGTTGTGACACATGGCGGTCGTGGTCGTGGTCATGAACATGGTTACCTGTTTCTGTACTCTCCAGTTTTTCTTTTCCATTTAAAGAAACAATTTCTGAATTTGCAATCCCAATTCTGACTCCTGTGCCTTCTTGCAAACTCTTCATCAGCCTCCTATCATAGATCATCGAGAGATACTCTGCTTTCGCACGGTACCGGCTTTCATCTTCTTGCAGATTCCTATATTGTCTCACTAGACTTTTGAAATTGGCAATGCAATCCAAAAGTTTTGTTTCAGAAACTTTTTTCACCCCGTGGTACCAGTCATTTGAGATAACAAAAGAAGATGGAGCCCCAATTCTTGCTGGAGAAAAAGGAGGCACACCATCAAGGGTCTCTTCTACAGGGTCAGGTTCATTACGGATCCACCGGATCAGATACCCGTTGAGGGCCTCAATAAAGGACTTTTGAGTCCCAATCCAATCTTCTAGATGGTGATGCCATCTGGAAATTTCTTTCTCCAGTCGTAAGGTGAACCTTGCCACCAGCTTTGGATCAGATCGAATTCGGGGCTTTATGTTGCGGGTGTTTAGGCCCCTTATGGCTTTTAGCTGCTTTCTGTGGCAAACAAAAATGGATCTCCACATTCTGATCAAGCTGATACAGGAAAAGGGCAAAAAAAAAAAGCAAGTCAATTGATTGGTTTACTTTATCTTAGATTATATTATTTTTTATGTACCTTAAAAATTTACATGTGTATACCCATCATATCTAATTTATGAGGTAAAATAATCCAAACTTGGATTATTTTCATTGTCCAAAGAGCAGTGGATCGAATATACTTCTTTTCATTAAAAAAATAAAATAAAAGCAAATGTATGACATGTTCTGTGATTATAGGGCTTCATATGTTTTGTGGTGTATAAAATGAAAATTATTGCTTTGCAGGAGCATAGCTGAAGTTTTGGGTTTTTTATGTGTACAAGTGAAATTTGTCATTCATAATCAAAGAGATTCTGATAGAAAGCTAATCTATTCCAAAGTTGATCCTTGGCGTAAAGTGTTGAGGTGTACTTAGCCAATCCAATCAGAGATTTTTTTAATACTACCAGACAATTATAGGTATCAAGAGCCAACAATTCAATTAAATATTTAATCTACCAAACTGACACTGAGATATAATGTATTTTAGGATACCAGTTGGTTACTTGATTAAATGAGCATATCTGTATGATTTAGTGTCAATATTAGGTTTATCCCAGCTTGCAATCCATGCAAAAATTAAAATGGTACTATTCATTTTACCTCGTGGTAAAAAAAATAACTTGTAACTACTGAAACTGCTTGTCATCCATGCACAATAATTGGTAAGGAAAGTACAAAAAAGTTTGCAAAAAACACCTCGACAGTAATGAAACTGCGGAAAGATAACCACTATTCTATTTTCTCCAAAAAAAATATTACAAACTTGTTGAGAGATATAGATCACGCAAAAGTTTCTGGTAGTTAGGATAACAAGCCTTATACTCCCAGGCGCATATGTGCTCACAATTTAATTAATAAGAAAGAGAAAAAAAAAATGAAAATAAACATACCTTTGCACAAGTTGTATGAGCTGGGGCTGTAGCTCTTCGTCCCGTATGCGGTGTATCCGACTTGAGATTGTATCAGCTGACCTCATTACTATGCTGATCCTATTGTTCAAGCTTGTGATTGCATCATTGGCTGTTTTGATTACATTATTATCTGCACCGTGATCATCCAAGTACTTGAGCCTTCGATACTTTTTCTCATATTCAGCTCGAAGCTTCTCTTCATCCTAGAATAACAATCTAAATCTATCTCAATTTTTTTGAAAGAGTTTGAGGGATGGTATATACATAATAACTATGTTTCAGAGGGTACATGAGATTGTATTCTCATTTTATGGGGCTGTATATGACAATTTAAGATTTCTAGGGTTACTTGTGAAAGTTTCCATTAAGGAGGGAAAAAGACAAAAAGCTACCTTGACTTCCTTGTATAATCTCTTCTCCCACACATATAATTTGTCCAAAGTCAGAGAAAGGCTGAGAGGGGTCAAACCGTTAATGTCACCATTGGCAGTTCTTGCAATAGAATTCCCACTTGCTTTTCCAGTTTTTCCCCTGGATAAATGCTTGTGAGGAAGACAAGAGTTGGGCAATATGGGAAGAGGATCCAAGATCCTAGAAGAGATGGCTGCACCAACATTTACAAGAAATATTTTCATTGCTACCATTAATTGTAATAATGTAAAGGAAAAAAGATAAATGCTAAAAAAAACATATTGGGACTATTGTTTACAAATTGCACAGATGTCTCTCTCTTTCTTAATAAATAAAAATTATCTTCGATTCATTGAGAGGGGAGAAATGTTTTCCCAATTACTTCACAAGTTTAGGGCATTTGGGCAAATTTCACAAAAGATATAATTTTTTGGACTTCAATAGCAGTCATAAGAAAAGGAGATGATTCTTTCTCATCTTCTGATAGATATTTTTATGACAACCAAGTATGGTCAGTACTGATACCATACCGGCTAATGGATTCTACAAATAGAAACTGAATAATGTGCTCCCCATAATATACATGCCATTTTTTTTTGCCATTGGCCCGGTTCATTTCAAATTGTTGCAACTGGATGGTGGTACCAGTGGAGTCAAGAATGGTGCTAAAAATGGACACAAAAGTTATCAAATTAAATTAGAAAAGAGAAATAAAATGGACAACAGAAAAGCTAGATCCGATGAACATACCTCCAAGAGCGCCTGAGCGGTGTTGCACCTTACCGACCTCGAGCATACCGGCCACCTCTTTTGCACAATCTGATACAGAATCAAACTGCTCTTTAATCTCCTCCATTACCTGCCCCAAATCTCTAATTTCAACAGCCACTAACATGTCAGGTCCATTGTCAGAATCCAGTGTTCTTGTGGATTTTTCATCCTCAAATCGCACATCCTTATTCTTCCCAACTGACCCTTCAGCACTGATACTTACATTTTGCATGGTGGCACTGAAAGGGGGATCCAATATACCATTATTTTTTCCATCTTCTTTTTCTTTTTCTTTTTCCTTTTCCTTTTCTTTTCCTCTTTCCTTTTCTTTTTGTTTTTCTCTTTCAGTTTCTATTTCCCTTTGTTTTTCATTTTCTATTTCTATTTCCTTTTGTTTCTCTCTCTCTCTCTCTCTTTCTATTTCCTTTTGTTTTTCTTCAAATTTAATCTCATCCTCCAAATCAGGGATGCCTTCTTGCTTCCTTACTCTGGTCAAGTCAGGGCTACTAAGATAAGAATTTGAATTTGAGTTCAAATTCCCATACCTCTCCATGAATTCATCATAATTGGAAAAAGGGTCAAAGAATTCCCAAGCAGAGCTCTCTTGAACCGGCATGGATGGGGTCGCTGGTTTGCTTGGACCAGGTTGGTCATCAAAATTCGGGTTTGAATTCATAGCTTCATCCCCATATCCATACCCGTATCCATAACCATACCCATATGCATAGTCATAGTCGTACGGTTGATAGGTGTTTGTCGGAGATGGCATTGCATTAGATGCTGCCATGTTATTGCTCTTAGGAGGTTGTCTAGAATCTTCCTCCAATTTTCTTGAACTATTGGATTGAGGTTCTTGCTCTTTTCGTTTTTCTTCAACTGAGAGATCGTGCGTCAATGGCGTTACTGTTGAAGTATTCGTGTTCAACTTCTCCTCGTCATCTTCAAACGAGAGAGCGTGAGAGAGAGGCGAAACGGTCGAGGAATCCGAATCAGAAACCGAGCCCAAATCCGAAGCCTTTGATTTCCCTTTAGAAGAAGTCGGGAGAGTCAAGACGGGCGAACCTGGAGCTGACGTAGACAGTTCGCCGGCTGCGAACTGGCGAAGCGACTCTCCCAGAGCGGAGAGCGAACGGAGGTACGCCACGTGGGCGGCGGCGGCTTCGTACCGGCGGTCACAGGCGGAGCGGATCAATTCAGTACGGTCGCGACACAGGTAAACTGGATTCGGGTTGGGGTCTGGGTCTGGGTTTGATTTTGTTATCGGGTTCCTGTTCGAGCGACAACTGAATCCAACGATTCTGTGAGAAGAGCTACCGCATCCCATGGCCAGCCATTGAGGTCCAAGGAGGTTTCTATGTTCTAATAGTTAATTTTGCTTTTGGTGGAGACATGGTTCTAATTTTGGGTTTTTGTCTTGAAACTTTTTCGGTTTTTAAACTGTTGAGACGTGGGTTCAGAAATGGTTTATGTAACGCTTATGGTAGGAGAGGAAGAGAAAAACGGAAATTTAAGGTTTTGTTTGATTGCGAAAATACCTTCAGATTTTGGAAGTCTATTTTGAAATTGTTGGCATTTTTGGAAGGTGATGGGAAGGAAATTAATGGAATGGCGCGAGCGGCGAGCTGGACGAAGACCGGATATAGAAATTTCCCATTTTAAACTCTATTTTAAATTGAAGTAGCTTTCGTTCTCTAATTTATACATTTACAGATATACCCAGAAATAGGGGTGGTAAAAAAACTTGTAGGATGTGGTTTGATCATGACTCGTGTCTAACCTGCTCGTTACTGAACTGAGCCGTTAACGAGCTAGTTCGCTATTAGCTCGGTCCAGAATTAATAAATTCAAATAAGGATCTAGCTTGCTCGCCAACTCGAGAACTAGCTCAGCTAAACATCAATTTGTAAAATTGTATGAATTTCTGTGCATTTTATACTGTCTATCTCAGTTCAGCTCGATCTAAAAAGTTCATAGAATTTTCTTTTTTCTTAAAATAAGATCCAGCCAGAGATCGTCAGCTCGCGAGCTAGCTCGGACTGGCTTGTCACGATTTCAAGTTGAAATTCTAGCTCAGATGCTCTAGGTTCAACTCACTCGACTGTAACTCAGTCTAGAATTAACAAACTGAGCTAGGACTTAGCTCGGACCGAGCTAGTTTGTTCACACCCCTATCCAGAAATCATCTTTATTTTTAGTTCTTGCATTAAATAGATATACTTCATTTTATATTTTTGATAATCCGAGTTTAGAATTTTAAAATTAGTCAAATGACTCATGGACGGAATATTTTTTCACATTTATATAACAAACATAATACTAATAATTTGTAACGGTTTGGGATATTATCATATTAGGCGTCAAATTACCAATTTAAGATTTAAATATTTTTTTTTTAAGGAATACTAAGCAAATTTGACAAGTGGGAGATGCTCTGTATTATTTCTTTTTATGATTTTTTATTCAAATAATACGCTAGACTGATCTCACGCGGAGAGCGCGCAGCGGTTAAAGGATCTGTCCGCACCTGTGCTATGCCGTACAATGTACACCGACTTATATTTCTGAGGAGTGGGTTCCACTACTAGGCAAATATATTGGTTGATGGGAAGTTGGGGGAACAACACCTGCTGTAACTTTGATTCGAAAGAAATGCAAAAGGCCTTTTCAGTCCGACGTAGCGGGTTCTTTCCAAGATTTGGAGGGAAAAAATACCAAATGTAATGCCATCGAGAAAGGTGTAATTTACAAATATGCCATTGAAGGTTTTAGTATAACTAAAAGTATCTGAGCAGCAGTTGTAGGGGCAAATATGTTATTCTGTAATTAACCGTCTCGTCCCTCGTCTGTATGTAAACAAAAGTTTGTTAAATTTTTTCAGTTGGGCCCACGTGAAACCCTTGCGGGGCCCACTCTTCTGGAATTTGCAAATACAGTAGTTTAGTATTTTAGTTATTTACTGATTCTATTTCAAGATTTTTTACTTTTGTTGACAGCTACCCCGTATGGCGAATTTTTTTTTTAAAAACCATAATTAAAAAAAAAAATTAGGGAACAATATGATTACTTCTATTTTTACAAAAACCATAAGAACCGGGTTGCCAATTTGGTCCGATTTTTTTTTTCCGGAACCGAGTTGGCAACTCGGCCCCGTGTTGTTTTTCAGTTTTACAGCTAAACTGTGTAGCCATCGGTGTAACGAAGGTAAAAATATATTTTTTTTCCGTCGGGACCGAGTTGGAAATTCGGTCCGGAGTGTTTTTTTTAGGGTTTGCTTAAACGTCTTTGTTAAAACGAATATGATTAAAAAATATTTCTGTCAAAAATTTTCATTAAATGAATTATTTCCAAAAAATTTAACAAGCGAGAAGATGCGGTCAATGCTTCATCAAACAAATTATTTCATTAAACGAATTTTTTAACAAATTTTATCATTAAACATTTTTTTTCCAGAGACATAAGATTAATAAATTCGTTTTTTAGTATTTTCAAATATATGCGGTCAATGCTTCTGATTCGTCACTAATGCGCTATCTAAATTTTTTTTTAACTCAATCTCTTAAAGATACATGATCAAACATAGTCCTATAAAAAAATTATTAATCTTGTCTCTAGAAAAAAAAATTGTTTAATGATAATAATTGTGAAAAAATCATTTAATGAAGCATTGACCGTATCAACTCGCTTGTCAAACTTTTTGGAAATAATTCGTTTAATGAAAAAATTTGACAAAGGCGTTTAAGCAAACTCTAAAACAAAAACAAAAAACACACTCTTCGGACCGAATTGCCAACTCGGTACAGGCGGAAAAAATATTTCTTCCTTTGTTACACCGATGGCTACACAGTTTATCTGTACTCGGTTCTTATGGTTTTTGTAAAAACAAGAATAATCATATTGGTTCCTACATTTTTTTTTTTTTTAAATTATGGTTTAAAAAAAAAAACCCATATGGCGGCACTTTTCATACTATTTTTTGTATAGCTTTAAACGGGTCAAAGTTTCTCTAAAAAAGGGTTTTTATTTTGTATTTAATTTAATTTAGAAACAATGTCAAGATAGGAAGAAGTTTTATAAGAGATATATAAATTATCTTGACATGGCAATGTCAAATATAGCAATATAAGATTATCAAATATCAAATAATATTATATACCTATTACAAAAAAAAATATATGAGCAATATTTCCACAAGGATTGCAAGTATCACGCTGCCACGTTTATTTCTTAAAAAAAAAAAACTGAAAAAAGGAATCCTTTTTACCATGCATTGATTTTTTCTTCAATGAAGTGTTCACATGGCAATTCTCTTATTTTTTTTATTTCTAAATAAATGGAAAGAAAAAACAGATTTTAATTGTAATTTTAGTTTCTTTTGACTTTTGAAGATAGATATTGATAAATCAGATGCGATGTTCTTACAAACTCGTTAATGGTTCTAAATTTTGCAGGGTCATGCATGTAAATTTTTCTTATTGTTGTCAGGAATAAAAAATCAGATTTTTCAACATCAATATTTTAATTTCAACAGATACGGAAAATTAAATATTTGTTTAATCCTTTTTGCATGAGATTTTTTTTCCCCAAGCATGATGAAATTTTGATAACGACACAACCGATGGTAACCTGTGCGGTAGAAGTGTATGGATCAGGATCTCCCATCAAAGAGGATTGAATTTTTAGGTAACAATTTTTTAAATTAACATTTGTAACTGACAAAAAAAATTCAAAAGAATCAGTTTGAACTGTATGTTGTTTCTGACAAGCTTGTAAATTAGTTGCGTCTCGTCCTTCATTAAATGACTTGGGAAGTAAGTCAACAAACCGGATCCGTCAAATGCCGATCCAATATGACTGGTCCAAATAAAATCCAACCCGGATCAGTTAATTCGATCTTAAAAAATGGGAGCAGCTTGGGTCCGATGCCCATCGGACCCAAGCTGAGTCCGATGGGTCCAAAACCGTCTGATCCGCATTAAGATGTGTGCATGTAGCTTTAATATCCGTGCGCACAGATATTAAAGCAGATCGGACGGTTATGGAACCCATCGGATCCAGTTTGAGTCCGATGATCATCATACCCAAGCTGCTTCCGAAAAAAATAATTTGATTGAATTTAAGTTGGCTTTAATCCGAACAGAACATAAATCAGACCTGACCAACAGGATACCTCTGATCAGTTAAAATGGGAATCGGACCTATAGACATTGAATTAAATTTGATCTGATTTTAGGTTATAATTGTTTGATTTGCATTACACAAATAATTCTAAGATTCGTATAAGCGCGTACAAATTGTGATAGAGATCAAACAACTTTGACCGTAGAACCACCCCGACTCCGTTAAAAAAAATTGCAACCGTTATTCCAATGTTAATTTTATCTAAGCAATAATGACCACAAGCAATTTGAGTCATTTTCTCGCTTGAATCCGCCTTTTCGAAATTTATTGCCAACTAAAATTCAAAACCGAGTAAATTTTAAGCAACGAGTATGAATATTCGACAGGAAAATCTTATCCGAATCCAAAACGATTCAATATGCTGGTCAATCGAACCTCTCTTAATTGAATAAACAGTAAGGGTGCAAGTAAAAAATATATTATCCATATTTATTCAGATTTATTTTCAGATTTTTGTTGATTCAGATATTCTGATACGAATAGTCTGTGGTTAAAGATATAAATGAAAATATGATTTATATATATATGGATACAATTACGGTTTCAATTATTGAAGCATATATGAATACAAAAACATACGTTATGTTTTCGTATGTTTTAATATTTCGGATATATTCATTTATTTTAAAATTGTGTATGTTAGAGAGAATAATATTTTTTATATGCGATTAAAGAAATGATTATATCAATGAGTGATCTTTGTTAACCATATGTATAATTTATGGGAAAATTTCTAGTGTACCCATCTAAATATCTAAAATAGCCAATATCCCAATAAAAACATCATAATATCTTATATCTCCATATCAATTTCAAAAAATTACTTTCATCCCCTTCTATTCATTTAATCTTTTATTTAGTTATTTTAAAAACTAAATGGACAAATATGCCCTCATCTCTCCCAAATGACTTGTGTTATTTTAAAAGTCTCAAAGTTTTGTTTTTACTAAAAAAACCTTTATTACATACAATAAGATTAAATTATGAGTAATACAACACTGGGCTTCCATGTTCCAGGTTCAAAGAGATTATTTGCATCCTAAATAAACCGTAATGATTTTCAAATAAGACAAAGGGAAGAAAATAATATCTATTTTTTTTTTATAAAAAATCAGAAAACATGGGTCCGGTGTTGATTCCCAATTCGACACCCAAGTCAAAAACAAATGTCCAAAGCAATGTGCTCCAGTGTTCCACAAAGGAGCTTGATTCGATTCAACAAAACACATGCTCAAATCAAGAAAAAAACTGTATCACCCCAGCAAGAATAAAAATCACAGCAGAGTCCAGAAAATGGCAAAAAATCACAGCAGTAGATAAAAAAAACAACTCTGCAATCATAGACAATCTATACCCCTTTCTTCTTCTTTGCAAGAAATTAAAGTTCTAATTCACTTAGGACTCCCGCTGGTTTTGTCTTAGAACTTTGAGGTTATAAAAATGGCACATGTCATTTGAGAGAGACAAGGGTATATTTGTCCATTTAAGTTTTAAAAATGCTAAATAAAATGTTAAATGAATAAAAGGGGATGACAGAATTTTTTTGAAGTTTTTATGGGGATATAAGATATTGTGATGTTTTAATGGGGATATTGGCTATTTTAGAAGTTTAGATGGGTACACTAGAAATTTTCCCATAATTTATAATGACATACCAAGTTTAACATGAAAAAAAAACTATTTTGTTCACCTTAATTATCACATGTTCAAATCATATACGTATTTAATGTTATTTTTATTTTCAAATGAGAAAATAACTTGTTAATGATACGCAAATTTTATTACAATATCTAAATTCGGCATCTAAATTATATCCACTTAATATCCGATCCATATTCATAATTTGTTTAATATATAAAAATAAATATGAATATGTTTAATATATAAAAATAAAAACAGGTACAAATATAATTTTACCACTGTATAATCCGATTTGGATCCGTTTGCACCCTAATAAACAGACATTGTGAGATGCATCTAATAGGGACAAGTCAAAAGTTCAAAAAATAATGATGATATTGAGCACACTTAAAAAGATAAATCATTTAGGTAGTGATCAATCTGACTACGCATTGATGGTCACTATTATGATGTCTTAGATCTGTTGGGAATTCCAGATTTAATCATTTAGGTTGTGTTTGAATGGGTGAAGAATAGCTACTATTCCGGGTTAGTATTATTCCGAGCTACTATTCGGCGTTTGGGTGTGTTTGAATTAGCGAATAATCACTATTCTTTGTTTGTCTTTTGTAGGATAGCTCACTATTCTACTATTCCTACAAAATATTGGAATAACTACTATCCTAAAATTGAGGATAGCTCTGTCCTTGCTACTATACTTGATTCATCTAAACGCATCCTTAATAGATACCATAGGAAATAAATAGTATTTGTATTTTTTTTATTCCTAAAAAAAGTTGTGTTTTCTGAATATATATATCTATGGGTTTGACCTGATAATTTGAATTTTGTAATTTGACCGTTTCAAAATATGAGGTACCCTATAAAGTACATTGTTATAAAATTCGGACCCGACTTGGAATTTGAACTTAAAAAATCGGATTCGGACATTGTCATGATTCAATTTATTTAAAAGACCAATAATGCAAAACCTAATTTTTGGATTAAAAATCGATAAATTGTCCGGAAGTAAAACCTAATTTAATGCATATTTAATTTTTTCTTTCCTTTTTTTTACAACTGGAAAAATGGAAACCAACCTGGTTCAACAATTCAATGGGAATAAAAATGTAATCAGTTCAGCATATTTGCCTTTTTCTTGAATTATCAGCTGTGATAGTTTTTTTTTTTTTTCAAGACCCCCGTTGCGACAAAATAATGATCGTTGTTTAATATCTTAAGGTTTAACTACATTGCACAGATATAAAGGGCACAATTTTTTTTATATATAAAGAATAATTAATTTAAGTATTTTTTTTAATACTTCTTGTAAAAAAATAAACCTTCCATTTTTTAGAGGGTAAGACCCTTATCATCCGTACAAAGGGTGGCATTTTAAAACGGATCCTTGTAACATTCTCCATACGCCAATTTCCGTATTGTCCTCGTTTTATAACTACCATAACTGTTTAGAGGGATTAAAAAGCTCTAATATTGAATAGTTTTTTTTTCTAAACTATTAATACATATGCACGAAAGTTTTTATAACTATGTATGGAAGTATTTATACATATGAGATGAACAATTTTTACGTAAGTAATGGTCTCCTCCCAACCAAATTCTCCAAACGTCCCCGCATTGTCCCTCACCATAACTATCATAACTGTCTGGGGGACCACAAAAACTCCAACGCTGATTTTTTTTTCTAAGGTACTAATACCTATGCATGGAAATATATATTTATACATACGAGCTGAATAATTTTACGTAAATAACTGTCTCTCCAATCAAATCTCCCAAACGTTCTCCCACCGTAAATATCTGTGGGAGGCCACTCAAACTAAATAGGAGGACCATACACATTTCTAAAAATAGTAATATTGTCATAACTATTTGCGGAGACCGCAAAACTAGATTTTTTTTTACATATGACGTTAAACGACGTATGAAAGTATCAATATCAAGTGTTGCAAGTATTTATATCTATACACCAAAGTATTTATATGTATATATATTGTACAAAGTTTAATTTTTAGATGTTTGATCATATCAAGTAATACATCAAGTACTAATATCTTATTTTTCAAGTATTTATATCTATGCACTAAAGTATTTATTTCTATGAGGGTAACTATTTTTGTTAGAGAGAGGTTGATGCGGTGACAACTACTTATGAATCGTTTTTTGGCCTCCACCCCTTATCACAAATTTCAGATCAAACAAATCCGTTAGCACAAGTAGCTCATGGGCGAAAATGGAGTTTTTTGGGTCCTGGGAAAGGTTGATATGGAATACGGGGTTCCCACTACTTCATTACTTCATTAGAGGAAGATTGACGCGGAGATCTAACAAATTACGCATTACAATATTAATATAATATTTTTCAAGTATTCATATAATTATTCTTTTAAAACAAATTGATTTCTTCATTATTATTTTTTTTCAAGTACAGTTCCGGAAAGAGCAGAGAAACTGGTTGTTCGTGAATGGGAATGGTTTAAATAAGTTGCAACTTATATTCCCCTATGACGTCATTAATTATTTATTGTCCTAATTTCAAAGGGTTGGACACCAAAGCATGCATGATTCGGATATCAGACGTAAGCAAAGAGAGCGGTTGGTTGCGTTACCAGACGACTTGTGAGTTGTGATAAAATCATGTTTTTAATTTCAAGTGAGCATTTTATATTTAAGAGATACAAAAGTTTATAATATTTTAAAATATATGATATATATTTACTATTCGGATATGGATAATTGAATAAAATTATATCAGTGTGAAACTGTGAATATATTCATATTCACACAGATCGGATATCTACATCTAATTTTGCAAATATAGATCAGATATTATCCATATTATTTCCACCCCCTAATTTTATTTCATCCTTAGAAAGTTTATAAATGTGAAAAATGGATCAAACCCATGTAAACGGGTCATGATATCGACAGAGCTGGTTTTGCTTCATGCAGCGCACGGATAATAGAGCCAAAACAGTGCCGCATATGATTGTGCGCTGGATGAAGTAAAACTACTTTGTCAATATCTTTACCCCTGGTAAACGGAGAAAACGAATTCGAAATATACCATATTCGCTGCGGTGTGATGATCATATGATACGACTTACGAGAGTTGCTAAATTGTCGTTCGGAGTAATTTTGTTCCGGATTCATTCATCAATTTTAGATAAACTGAATTTTTTTTTCAAAAGACTTGCACATCGTTGCATTATTACGGTAATATGATACGAGGCTTGTTGATTGTTGTTAAGGAGGGAATGAAATATGCTACTTTATTTTTTGAAAAAGCAAGTTCTCATTTAACTGTTGATCTTCATCGAAATTTATACAAGAATAAATTTGAACAGTTGGATAAAGAAAGCATATTTCTGCTTTATCCAAAAAAAGAAAAAGAAAAGCAGATTCTCTTCTTGTTAGAGTATTTTTTATTTCAGACTCATTTGTCAATTTCTAAACATCATCGATTTTATGTCTTACTAATAAATATGAATTATTTGTCCATATTCAAATCTATATAGATTCACCCTTGTATTGAAATTTGTATATATATTTTTTTAATTTATATAGGGTTGACTTGTCCCGTTGACCACTTAAGAGTTGTGGATGAGGACGAATTACTCTGATAAAAATAATAATTCCATATGGTATTATTCTTCAATTCAATAATCCAGGACCAGGCCTAAATTACATTAAAAAAACGCGCCTAATATAAAATCCGATTCTAATAAATTAATACCATCAACAATTCCATTTTTTCTATTATTTCTGAAACAACTGGTATATTTTAATCCTAAAAGTAAGCCCAAAAAGGCCCAAACTTAGCCTACTTAGCGGGCCCAATTGACGACTTACCTGACTTTCAAAATTGAACTGGCAGCATCTGCCAAGGATTTTCAGAAGAAGAAAAAAGGCAACAAAAAAAAAAAAAAAAAAAATATATATATATATATATATATATATATATATATATATATATATATTTATAAAGAAAGATAGAGGTCTGATTTCAAAAAATTTAATATTTAGAAAGAATTTTCAATTTGCTATTTTTCACAAAAAGATATTACTTTTTGTTACTAGACTAAGATTGATTCTGGGATAAAGAATTTTAATCATTTTTTTTTTCTCCCATGATTCCCCTTCAAACAGACAGATTCTGTGCAGCAGTGCCAGTATATTCAGATCTAGCAATAACTATCCAGAAAAGAAATTGGTTGAGATTACTTTGATGTTGTAAGTTTCAATCTTAATTTTCATAATCCATGCGAGTGGGTGAGTGTGTGCTCTGGTGCAACACCAACACACTAGTGGTCGGTTTAATATTCAAAAGATGGGGCTATTAATTTGGAGAAAAAAATCTGACAACTCAAAACTACCTTAAAAGTAGCTATTCTTAGACAAGACCCAAGATGCAAGAATTTTAAACCAAGCACTTCCTCTCTTCTCTTTGACTATTTTTCCAGTTAATTGTGTATCTAATATAAAAAATAACCTTTACATCCTTTCAATTATCCTGGAAATGGCAAAACTGTAGAAAAAAAAAGATATATCTAAACCAAAAGGAAGGAAGAACAGTTAACAATGGCAACAGGACACCCAATTGTTAAAAATAACACCGGAACATCGCTAAATTTCACACATAATCCTGATGGAAAGGGTGTGATATGCTATTCCCCTATGATGATAAGCTCGAGCGGGATATGGCAAGGTCTCAGCCCACTCGATTTCTCACTTCCGTTGTTCATCATTCAGATATCAGTCATCGTGGTCGTCACGCGTATACTTGTTTTTCTACTCAAGCCGTTTCGACAGCCCCGGGTGGTTGCAGAGATTACCGTACGATATTTAATTATGTTTATCTTCTTGAACTTTTCTTTGTTCATACAATAACTAAGTTTTTAGATAGGAGCACATAAGAGGAAAAACAATAAGAAACAGTTTAAGAAAGAAAAAGAAGAAAATAAAAGCGAAATTTTTGCGCGCATAATTTCTAACTTTTTCTTAAAAAAGTAAATCTTTCTTCCTGACAAAAGTCTTCATCAAGTAGCTTCGTTTATTAAATAATTTTTTTTGTAGATTAAATTAATGTCAGCATGCATGCAGTTTCATTACAACTGCCTGACCAACAAAATTCTTGAATTCGCTAGGCCGGAATCATACTGGGACCATCGATGATGGGGCGAATCAAGCACTGGGCAAACGGCGTCTTCCCCCGGCGTAGCCTGCTAACACTGGAAACAGTGGCCCACCTAGGCCTCATATACTTCTTATTCCTAGTTGGTGTAGAAATGGACGTAGCAGTTATCCGCCGGAGCGGCAAGAAGGCCCTGGTCATAGCCGGGGCAGGTATGGTGCTGCCTTTCTTAATTGGCACAGTCGCCTCCTCCGTATTTAGGCACCACATCTCCATAAATGTGCACCAGTCCTCGTGCTTGCTCTTCATGGCCGTCTCGCTATCTGTCACCGCCTTTCCTGTTCTTGCACGCATTTTGGCAGAGATCAAGCTAGTTAATTCGGAACTTGGCAGGATGGCCTTGTCGTCTGGCATCGTTAACGACATGTGCGCCTGGATATTGCTTGCACTCACGCTTACCATCTGCGAGACAAGTAACAGCGTGCTCGCCTCTCTTTGGGTATGCATCACACACATGTATTAAAATTTGTATATCATCTGTGAGAGCTCGGTACGGTCTTGTTTTTCTTACTATTAATTATCTAATATATAAATCTCTTGGGTACTATAGGTTCTACTCTCTGGTGTGGCCTTTGTGCTCTTGATCTTTTTCCTGGTACGACCACTCATGTGGAAGGTTAGCCGACGGATACCCGATGGAGAAAGTATTAGTGATTACCAAGTCTGCCTCATCCTAACCGGGGTCATGCTTGCTGGAGCGGCAACCGATGCCATAGGAATCCATTCAGTTTTTGGTGCATTTGTCTATGGTTTGGCAATACCAAATAGTGGCCCTCTAGCTTCTGCCTTGGTGGACAAGTTGGAGGATTTTGTCACTGGACTGTTGCTGCCACTCTTTTTCGCCATTAGCGGCCTCCGCACGAATATCTCCATGATAAAAAGCCCCGCCACAGTCGCATTGCTTGTGCTTGTGTTCGTGCTTGCTAGCATAGGGAAGATTGTTGGGACCATGATTGTGGCTGCTTTCTATGCTATCCCGTTTCGCGAGGGGCTTGCTCTTGGGTTCTTGATGAACACTAGGGGACTTGTCGATATCATCGTGCTCAACATTGGCCGTGACAAGCAGGTAGGACATCTGATTTCTGGCTTGCTTTAGTTCATTTACTTAACTTTTATCTTTTATGAATTAGGGTATACACTTTGGCTATTTTCCTCATTACTTGTTCAGAGTTTTGCACTGTGTTGGCCGCATTTATATATATAATATACAATTTTCAATAAATTGTCTACTTATCTTTGGCATAAAATAAAAAACAACGAATGTATAATACATTAAAACAGTATAAAACGAAATAACAACTTTAAAAATTATAGAAAGAATGATGCAAGAACTTTAAATAATTATTTATGTGAAATAATAGAAGTTATCTTTTTTTATATAATATACTATTTTCATTATCCAAATGAATATTTTCAGTACAACCAAAAAAAAAAAAACGCATAATCAGTAAAATATTATTAACAATAACTAATTAAGTTATATAATGTTTCTGATTGAATAAATATCAACTTAATTGGTGGTTCTGGTAATGATCGATGCACTCAGTGTGCTAGTACGGGTCTGTTGTTGGTTGCTGATCTTGTCTTTTTTTCTGCTCTACTGTTTTCTCATATGAATCTGACATGATTCCTTTAGTTTTATCGGTACTTAACAATCTGTTCATGGCGTTACAGTGAAACTATGCTACTCCCTGACACATTAAATTTGGGTATAAAAGAAGCACAAATAAGTGTTTTTGTACAATTTTTTTACTAAATTATTTTTAAACTAATTCACAGGTCTTGGATGATCAGTCATTTGCTGTAATGGTGCTGATATCAGTGGCTATGACAGCAATGGTGATTCCAGTTGTTACCACTGTGCACCGGCCAGCTCGCCGCCTAGTTGGCTACAAGCGCAGAAATTTGGAATTGTCAAAACCTGACGGGGAGTTCCGTCTCCTCGCATGCGTCCATGGGCCCCGAAATGTTCCATCCATCATCTCCCTCATCGACCTCGCCAATCCCACCAAGCGCTCACCTATCTTTGTCTATGCACTTCATTTGATTGAACTAACAGGCCGCGCCTCAAGCATGCTAGTCGTCCACAATTCTACAGCTTCCAATTCCGCTCACCACCAGCAGAATAGGTCCATGTCATCATCTCCCAACATCTTCTCGGCATATGATAACTATGAGCAACACGCAGGAGGGGTGTCGATACATCCCTTGACAACTATCTCTCCCTATTCGACCATGCATGAAGACGTTTGTTTAATTGCAGAGGACAAGCACGCAACGATAATTGTGCTTCCGTTTCACAAGCAACAGACAGTAGATGGTGGTCTTCAGCCGATGAATCCTGCTATTCGACAACTAAACGAGAAGATCCTCTCCTCAGCTCCGTGCTCGGTTGCAGTGCTTGTTGACCGAGGGATTTCTGCCTCTTCATCTCGACTGTCTACCTGTCAAAATACTGCTTTACTATTCTTTGGTGGTCCAGATGACCGTGAAGCCCTTGCTTTTGCCGCCCGTATGGTGGAGAACCCATCAGTATCCCTTACCATTGTTCGCTTCCTTCGGCCTGAAGACCAACAGCGATCCCCCAATGCAAGTGCCAAAAGTTCTCCCAGCATGATTACTATAGTCACCGGTGAGAACTACAACGACCGTAGCCTTGATGAAAAATGCCTAAAGGAATTCCGTGCCAGGTAACCTTTTCAGCTAATACCATGCATGTAATAAGTTTTTTATTTAATTATCTGTTTGTTCAACTATTTAATTTTCTATACCAGGAGCGAAGGGAATAGTTTCATCACGTATGTCGAGAAAGTGGTGAACAATGCCGAGGAGGTCATGGCAGCAATTCGCCAAATGGAGAGTTTGCATCAGCTTTATGTTGTAGGAAGGGGGCACGAGAATATTTCTGGAAACCGACTAACTGCCGGGTTGCGGGATTGGGCTGACTGCCCCGAGCTTGGGCCGATTGGCGACATGTTGGCCTCATCTGATTTCACCAAGACGGTGTCTGTGCTAGTGGTACAACAATATGTGACGGAAGCAGCGTCGGTTGCTAGCCCGGCCACTCATCAGATGCACAGACACTCCACTGCTAATAATTCGCCTAACCAGAGGATGTCTGTAGGGATAGAGAATCAGAGAACTGTGCCAGCAGCTTTCGGCATTAACCGATAAAATAAATGGTACGAGGCAGGTCCCGACGTCCCGTGGTCTGGTACCATGAGCCTCAGCGTGCTATAGGGAGTTAATGATTAGCTAGGATTTTGATCATCACATCTGTTAACAATATGATCAGTTTGTTAAAGAGTCTCATACAGATCATTAATGATGAGTTCCAATTTTTTTTATTTGCTGATTTTGTTTAGATTGTGTTGAGAGGGTGAGAGACCTAGACTTCAAATTGTAATGTACAATATTAAGTTTTAGATCGTACGGCGTTTTGAACAATGGTACGTACAGCTACAGCTGCTTTGAAGTATTTTAGGTTGACAGATAAGAACAAGAAATTAGCATATAATTAATGTATTTAGATAAAAAAAAAAGTAAATTGCAAGTTGGTGAAATTATGAAAAGACTTACGTAGTCTAACAAATAAGTATATATGGACACAAATATTTGAAAATAGTTGTTAAAGTAGATTAGGAGGAGCTGTAATTTTTTCAATACAAAAGTTAAAGGCTGGACCTTTAACCTTAAAATACACGATCAAAATTTGCTCATTTTCTTGAGAAAAGAAGCACCCTTATTTTCTTCTATCCAAATCGTTCAAAATCTATCGTACGGCTTCAATTAAATCTAAGTTATTTTAATAAATTAAATTGATTTGGAAATATCTTCTATCCGAATCGTTCAAAATCTATCGTACGGCTTCAATTAAATCTGAATCATTTTAATAAATTAAATTGATTTGAAAATAGAAAGTAATTGAGACTGTGCAATGAATTTTGAACGATCTAGATGGAAGAAAATGAGGATCCTCATTTTCTAAAAAAAAGGAGCAGAGTCGGCTCCACACACACCCGTATATGGACACAAATATCGATAGGTTGTAGTGTAGACAGGTTACCGGATGAGTTTACATAAATTCACCGACAATTAATTAGTATTCTGTTCATATGTAAGTGTACAAGTAAAAGAGGGCTCAAATGTTCCATTGTTTTCGTGCTCATTATGTCTCATATTTTTATTTTCGTTTTCAAAGTCTAAATAGGTTATTTAAACTATTCATTATGATATATATATTAAAATGTATTTTAAAATCAAATTTTATATTTTTTGAAAATATTTTACTATTTTTTAGATAAATACAAAATTAATATTTTTTTAGTGATTTTGTACCTATTTAAAAAAAATCTAAAAAAATAAAATTTGATCTCCAAACACATTTTATTGTGAAAATTATGTTGAGCTATTGAAATAGACGAGTGAAATATGATTGGATCTCTAAATCAATGGGGCTTCCTCCAAGTAAAAATTGTTGGAATTTAAATAAGCAAGTAACCAGAGTTCCCAATTTTCATTTTTGTTTTAGACTTTTGGTATTGTATCTGTGAGTAAAGTCCAGCCTGCTAAACAAATCATTTTCCTATTTGGCAATTGATGGTGCAATATTGTGGAGATCGTTGTTCCCGTTGGCGTCGGTCATGTAATTATGATAGTCTGCTTTACTAATTTACCATCGCCTAACTGATCCAATAAATCATGAAATTAATTAGGCTACTAACCGTTTGCATTTATATCTGTATGACTATATACACTGGCCCAATCATTCAACAGAGAAATACAGTGAGAAAGATATACAGTGCAATACATTTTCGTAAATTTGGTTTATGAAATTGCCAAACGTAGCTCTTTTAGAAATCATACGATTATATATTGCAATGCGAAAATCGGTCATGTATTGAATTTATATAGCTGTTTTTAAAGTCTAAATAATCAATCCGAACCATCTAATATTATTATTATATAAAAATATACTTGGAGATCAAATTTAATATTTTTTGATTTTTTTACTATTTTTAAGGTAAGTAGAAAATCACTACTTTCGAATGGTCCATAATTTTTTTATCAAGTGATTTTCTAATTGTCTAAAAAATAATAAAAAGTTCCACAAAATATAAAATTTTATCTTCAAGTGTGTTTTCATATGATAATAATGGTGAATGGTTCGGATTGATTATTTAACTTTGAAAACAAATATATGGAGAAAAGGGAGGTAGCACAGTTGGCTAGAAAAAAGTCCCAGGACTGTTGTACCTAAAGGTCGAGAGTTTGATTTCCCTCACGACTTTGCAGCTTCTACAAAGGTTTAAAAAAACACAAATATATGAATTCAATGCACGGACCGATTCGTGCATTTCAATGTACCGTAGCCTCGCCCATTGATTATTATTATTCTAGAGGAGGGTTCAAATGAACCATCATTTTGTGCTCCAATATGCTCCACATCCTTTATGTATGTTTTCAAAGTCTGAACAGTCGATCCGAACGCTCAACATGATCTTCATAATAAAATATGCTTGGAGACCAAATTCTATATTTTTTAGAATTTTTTTATTATTTTTTTCATAAGTACAATATTACTTTATCAGATGGTCCAAAATCTCCTTAAAACAGTGATTTTGTGCCTATCTAAAAAATATAAAATTTTGCCTCCAAGCATAGTTTATTATGAATATTATGTTGAGCAGTTCGAATCGACTATTTGAATTTTGAAAACTGAAATAAAGAACGTAGAGCATATTGAAGCACGTAAAAGATAAAAGATGGTACATTTGAATTCTACACATTATTCTAATTCTGTTTAAAATCTTATTCTGACACATTTCTCTGAATAATATACAGTTACAGTCAGTCATCTTCATAGTTGTATTTTAATGAGTGACGATTCTGAATTACTTTGATTATAATTTCGTAATCTTATATAACAGAAATTGCTTTCGAGCGATGACATCACAATTCAAAAAATATAATTCGAATTTATTTTTTATTTTATCGTTATCCTTTGTTTGGATTGTTCTAACAAAATAATATTTTTGTACAAAAGTTTAAATCATTTCAAGAAAATTACATAACGTCATAGGTACAATAAACACACTGTTTGAACAAGAAGAGAGGAGCAAAAAATACATGAACTCCTTTTTTTTATTTATGAAAAAAGATGCATGAACTAGTCAATCAAAATAAATATAAAAAGATATACAGAGAGAACGGATAAATTTAAAACCCAATTAATCAGAGAATCCGTATCACCCAGACACTTAAGTCATCAGCGAACATAAGTCATTAGTGAAAATTAACGGTTCATGTTACTTTGAGATTCTAACTAGAATAGTTTGCGAACCTATTTCGAACGAACCAGGTCCAGTTTGAGTTTGATTTGAATTAATTTTGAACTATTTCGAATCGAATTTTTTACGAACTTTTTCGAATCAAACTCAAATCGAATCACGAATTACGTATTTTTTGTGCAGCCCTCAGGTGATACGAATTTCGAACGCTGTGGTAAATGGGACCGGAGAAAATGGAGGGAAGGTAGAATGTAGAAGACTAGAATCAAATATTTTGCTCGACTGGACGATTTAGTATTTTAGTGCCGTCGTGTCTCGTGTCACATTTTTTTCTTTTCTAAAACTTTCGGCGCATAAAGCTGTACGGTCATGTGCAGGGAGTTCATATCATCAAAAATTTATTCAAAATTACCATTCGACACAAACGTCAAATGTTAAACGAGTCTCGTACATTTTATTTCGAGTTATTAGATTGATCTGAATTAAGATTGAATGGTAATTTGAATAAACTTATAACGCAAAATCAGGACTGGAGTTGAGCTCCGCGCGATTGTAAGCCGATCGAACGGCCCTCAAAGGTGCTGGGCCAAACGTGCGAGGCATCCATAAAATGACCCTACATGATAACAATTGCCAAGAAAATAAGGGGAGAATCTAAATTACTTGATTATTTAAACGTATTTTGACATTACATTTATACATTTCAGATGATATGTCCATTCTGTAACGCTGAGCTTTCTGTAACAGAAGTCCTAAAGCAAGCCACCAAGCGAGCCACTAAAGTAAGGATTATTATATATGAATACGAGCTTTTGACCACTATACTTTTAAGGGGGAATTTCATGTATACCCCTCAAAAACTTCAAAATTACGTATTTCTCCCTCTAAATTTTGAAATTACATATTTCTCCCTCTAAACTTCAATAACTCACATATTTACCCATTTTATTGTCTTTTGTAATAAAACTCATTCTAAATTTATAAAATACCCATTTTACCCTTTATTAAAATTATAAAACGCCCGATTGAACTCAAATTAGAATCTGATGGGTTCCTCTACCGTCCGATCTGCACGCATCGCAGTAAGATCTATGTGTATTCGCTTCAATATTCGTGCTGATCTAGTGCGCACGAATTTTAAAGCAATTTGATCCCTGTGCAACGCATTAAGATCTATGCACGTTGCTTCAATATTCGTGCATGTTCTCTTCAATATTCGTGCGTGTTCTCTTAAAGCAATTCAAACGGTAGAGAAACATTTATTCAAATTAGAGTGAGATGCATGTTTTATGTTTTTTTAATAAAAGGGTAAAAGGGGTATTTTGTGAATTTAAAATGTATTTTAATATAAAATACAATAAAATGGATAAATATGTGAGTTTTTGAAGTTTAGAGGGGCAAATACGTAATTTTAAAATTTAGAGGGGAAAATATGTAATTTTGAAGTTTTTGAGGGGTATACATGAAATTCCCCCTACTTTTAAAGGTCTGGGTCCCTCGTATAATCGTATTGGAGAATCTCTACATAGAAAACTACAAATAAAACGATAACAGGGAGGTTAGAATACTTCTCTGCGTAGACTTGGTGTTGGATTAAACCTAAAGACTGGATTACGACGAAGTCCTTTTTTTTTTTATAATGCGTTGAATTTTTTGTGTGAAGTGCATGTTTTATTAAGTGAAATGGTAAATGATAATTAGCAAAAATATATATAATATGCAAATGAAGTATAAATATTTTAATTTTAATGAATATTTGGATTATAAAATTTCAAGCATAAGATTTTAAAGCTGAATATATATCAGTAAAATCCAACTTTGTGTCCTCTATTCAAAAGCATGATCTTTAACCATATATTGCAGTATTCTATGTTAAATAAGTTATAATTGAATTACATAAATTTTAGTTGAAAGCTATACTGGTTAGTCACGCTAATACTGATTAGTTCACGAGCACAATTTTAAAACTCATTGCATCATATTTAAACTACAAAATAATTAATCAAAATCAATTCACTCCACAAATGTTATGTTTATATACTAAATTTATAAAATATGTCATTCATTTAGGGCTTGTTCAGCTCCCCTTTGGGCTGGGGAATGGGTGTGGGTTGGAAATTTTTTTGAACTGATTTTTTTATTATACACATGGGGAAAAAAATTCAGACTAAGTGAATTTTTTTTCCCACGTGAACAGTAAAATCCGAACAGGCCCTTAGTGTCATGTCAAGCGATAAAAAGATGAATACATAGAGGTTATTTTAACATATTTGCTTTTCTTAATACTTGATTTTACATTAAATAAATAAATTTGATATGTAAACACATTGTTTGTGAAATAAATTAATTTGAAAGGTTTGAATCAATTTAATAAATTTTAAAATTATTCGTTTTGCACAAACTCAATGAGTTTAAATTAATAATAATATTGTTAAAAGAAAATAAAAAAAATAACTTTTGATCTAATAGCGGAAAGTGTTAGAAGATAATACTTTCCGTGTAAAATCATAGGTTCGAAATTTAACAACATAAATTTCATGTACATTAAAGCTTCAATGATAATGAAAAAAATAATTATTCCCGATCTAACAAAGAAAACGTCTGATTATTGACTTTTAATAATTCACCTTATTCTTTTTATTTGTTTTTCTAGTACACAAAATGGCGACATTAAAAATATAGAAAAGCATGATCATTTTAACATTCAACTTACACTCTGATCGGAAAGGGCACGCGACTTCTCAAACGTGAAATGGAAAAGGTATTCGCGTCGCGTTCGTGATCGGAAATGGAGACAGCGAGAGAGACGAATTCACTCTGCGCGACTTTTTCGCTCTCAAATCGCGTCGAAAAGTCCTGGCCAAAACTAAAAAATTTGGCGAGAATCGTACGGAAGAGAAGGAAAAGACTAGAGGACCCTTCTTAACCCGTTCTTCTTCCCCGTTTGTTCCGATCAAAATCGGCCGCTGCAGTGCCTCTCGTCTCTTCTGACTAGGTAAGAATCTTGCTCTTCTCCTTCGTTTTCCTTTCTCTATGCTGCAGAAATTATTATTTTTAGCTGTAATTTGATGCAAATTGAAACCCTAGAAGGAAGGTTTTGATGGCAGCCTATGTAATTTTGAAGAAATTTGAGTATAATTATAAAATCTCTAAGAATAAATTCACTCAATAAAAATTATTTAGCTTATCAGAAAATTTCAATTTAAAATCGTATCTATTCTATTCTATTGAATTCTTATTTGTTTTGATTCCGATCATAGCCTTATTCTACCATGCACGCCGAGCGCACCCACAGCTTCACATCTCTTTCCCCAACACCTTTCCCCACGAGCCTTTTCCAAACAAATAAATATTCTAAACTTTTGTCCAATCAACAAAAGAGCTTCCACTTTAGTCCGGGAACGCAACTGACATCTCTCCAATGGGTCATGCCAGTTCAAAGAGAGGCTCCGACAACGGGGATGCGCCTCCTCCGCCGTCCCGCCGCACCCGCTTCAAGCGGAGGCTCCGCCACCCGATTCATGGATCAGGATCTGGTAGCATCAAAAACCTGGCCGTTCAAGAATTCACTGGTATCGCCCGTATAGAAATTATTGGGGTATTGCTCTCTACATTTGCTCTTTCTAAATTTCCATAATGTCTAAAAAGGAACTTTTTTTTCCTCCTATATCCTTTTTTATGAGTTCTTTTCCATTCTCTAGAATCAGCATATACCATATGTTCTGTGGATGCTTTTGCAAAAGTTACTTTGTAAACTTTGCGGCTACAATTTTGGGGTAGGACACTGTAACAATTCTGGGGACCACGCAGCCTCCTAATTTTTCGAATTATGATAATGGCCCTTCTAAAATTTTAGTTTTGACAATTACTTCTTGAACTTTCAATTTGTGATATAGTCCCAGACATTTAATTTTCACTTAATCCACGTTAGCTTTAGGATGACAAATACAAAATATCCTTGGACACAGATATGTATATTTTTAGTAGTTTTTATGTTTTCTTAATTTTGAGGCACAATAGATAGTTTTATTGAAAAGAAATTTAAGAGAACAAATGCATAATATATGTATAATTGTTATTTTTAATTGCAATTGGTACGACAAAAATTAGTCTTTTAGAAAATATTATTTTTAAAAGCCAGCAAAATATTGTTATAATTGTTTTATTTTAATATAAAAATATAAATGAATATTTAGTACTCCTAATTTAAATGGAAAAATTATAGAGTTTATAAATGAACAAAAAAGCTTCAATAAAGATAAAAATTGCTGGGTTATTTTCATCATTAAATAACAGGTGCTTGTCACAAAATTAAAGTTGGGAGGGGTAATTGTCACAAGACTCACAACTATAATATTTAGGAGGGTGTAGTGTGAATACCCTATGATGTTTATGCCCGTGCGGTTTTGCCAGGTATTACAATGCAGAGGTTAAACTAAGCTCCTATCTTTTTTTAGTAACTGTGCTTCAGTGGGCATCTTTGCATGCATATCCTTGTAAAATTGTGCATTTGCACGACGACTGTGTTTACTTAGTTTTTGTTATTTTCTTTTTCGCACATTCTATTTTTTTGTTTTGGTTCACTACGTTAAACAAGGACCTTCCGAATTTGCACCCTTGCACAATGCTTAATTACTTTTGCATCTGTATCATTCTAAGCTGCTTTCATGTTTACCATTCTTCCTCCTACGGTTTGTAGTCCCAACATAGCTTAATGGACTGTTCTGTTTCTCTGTTCTCTTGATTTTCTAAGCTACAGTACCTTTGCGACACCTGTGTACTTATGTTTCCATTAAAGGCTAGACCTGCTACTTTCATGAGTGCCTTTTTTAGAATGAACCTGCAAATTCTGATTTACATATTAAACCTTTTCAAATTCTAGATACCATGCCAGTGCAATATCAGACTCAGTACC
The DNA here is from genome assembly GCA_964058825.1 of Carex arenaria. Taxonomy (NCBI): domain Eukaryota; kingdom Viridiplantae; phylum Streptophyta; class Magnoliopsida; order Poales; family Cyperaceae; genus Carex; species Carex arenaria. The sequence continues at coordinate 332,038 of CAXKVW010000232.1, forward strand.
TCCAAAGAGTCAAGTATTTCTATTATTGAGAATCTTCTTGCCAATCAGCATATATACTATTACTTTTGCATATAATTGATGCCATTCTTGCTAGACCACAAGTGAATTTATCTCTGGATTAGGACATAATTGACTTTTCCGGAATCTTCTCTTTTTTAGGCCGAGATGAAGTTCAAGGATAAGTGGTTTGCTTGTTTATCTCTGGGAGAAAGGACTTATCGGACAGAAACTTCAGATCAGTTGAGTTTATCCTTTCATCAGGGGTTCTTGTACCATATTTTGGCATAATTTTGGTTCATGTGGCACCACAATATGTTAAACAAATGCTGAACTGTACAAAAGCTCCAGATCATGTAAATTGGAACTGTAAATGCATTCTAGAAAATTTTTATGCAGAATAATAGTTGTATCTGATTAATTTAGTATGAATACATTTATGCAGATGTAAAAGACATATGCTAGAGGTTATTTGTCAGTTTGGTGATTTTATGATCACAGATGTGGCCTTCACTGATTAAAAACATCAAGACATATTTACAATGCACTGTATATCAATTCTATCAGAAATTTACGCATAATATATGTTTTATCTATTTGATTTAGCTTGGATAAATTTATGCATATGTAACAAACATAAGTAAGATGTTATCTGTAAGCTTTGGTGATTTTATGATCACAATCAGCCAAACTGTTGTCACGGCCACTTGGTCCCTGTACCATTTATGTTTCTTTTTGTTGAATAATGTTTAATTTGATATTACTTGGGGTTACTCAAGGTTATTTAAGATCTCATTTGGTACTCAAACATTTAGCAGTATAGTACCTATGAACGTAGGTGTTGAGTTATTTAATTGACTCATGCTTATTTAAGTGTATACCATCTTGGCTTGTATATTTCATCTCCATTCTGTATTTATTATTTTTTCGGTGGATCTGATTTCTGTATTCTCTTATTTTTCTTTATTGCGCCATGACTTGGATACAGAACAGAGAAGCCAATCTGGAGATCAGTGAGTATTTTCACATTTTTATATTTTATTTGGTAGTGCTGTGACATTTACAAATTGAGTTGCTGATTACATTGCAATAATCCTGAAATGAGTGCTTCATGAAGCTGCTGCCCTTTTATTGTCTTTATTTTGCTTTTTTTTTTTCTTTTGATGTGTGTGTTGGCTCGGGTGGGGGGTGTAGACGTCGAAGTTTTCCTTTTCCTTAGTCCTTTTGTTTGTTGCAATCTCATAGGAACAGAAGGTTGTATTGGAGGCAAGTGGGCCAACCATTGCACGCATTTCTGTATTTGAGGTACTATTTGTATTGTGTCAAGATAATTATTACCTTGCTTAAACTTAGAATCACAATAGCAAACCATTTTTGTTCCATCGTACTATTACCGGTATATGAACTATGCACATCTCTGCATTTAAGTAATATTTTGTTCTGTTGAGATAATAATTAGAACTGGCAATTACAGAACTGAATTATTTAGTTCTCTTGTGTACCTTTACTGGTATGAACTGGATGCAATTTCAGTCATTAGCAGTCAGAAAGTTGTTTTTGCTATTTATTTTGTATGCTTCTTTAAATAATTTATTTCAATTGGTCTTCTTTCTTTTTGGTCTGCCTTGGGATTTGGCTGTATGAATATTTTAATTTTGGCCTAACTAGTGTTTGTTGGGCATTTTTCTGGTTAAATTCGCATATAATTTTTCATTAATTCTTTGTAATTTAAGCAAATTGGATATTGTTCTATCCTTAGTTCTGCACTTGCTTTTTGTTCTCAGACGAACAAATTTTCAAAGAACAATCTAGTTGGATATTGCGAGCTAAATATCACTGAAATACTTAGCCAGGTAAGCTTTTGTTTCCTCTGTTGATTGGAACTAATACTTACCTCATTTGTTTTCCCTACTTCACCCTAGTTTCACCAGCTTCCAGATTATGACATTGCTTTTGCCATAAAATATCTTGACATGTGAATAAAATACAATGCCAGAAGTATGGGGAAATCATAGTAAAGAAATTAATGCAACACTGTTCTAATGGCAGGAGTCAGAAGACAATATAGATCAGTTCCAGTTGTTTGATCCTTCTTCATCAACCACAAGTGTTGGCACCATTTCCATTCGCTGTTTCATTGAGGTACAATTACAGATGTCAATGTGTTGGGTCAGGTCTGGATATGGCATCTCTTTCCTTTTTTTTTGTTGGGCTGGATAATAGCATCAATTTGTCTGTTTAGTCTGTCTCAATGGATCACCATCTACTTATGAATTACATATACAAAGTTACTCATATATTAATTATGAGTCCACATCTGCTACCATTTTTTTATCTGGACCCGCCCAATCAAAATTAACATTACACCTTGAACTTTTAAGGGGTGATTAATTATATTTCTCTCTGAAGCAAACCGCCTAATTATGATCAGATTGTCCACATGTTACATTAACCACCTAGTTGAGTTTGTCCATGTCTGGTGAGGTTTTAAATTAAATCCAAAGTGTCATTGACATGCCTGAGGGTGATATAGTCTCTGTCTCTCCCCTCCTCCCCAAAGCTGGAAAAAAAGAACGAATATTATAGTTTTGATATGCAAATTTTGGTGCAGGATCCAATTGACATACAGAGAGGTTTTGCACAGCGTGTGCTTTCTGTAGCGGTATCTTTCTTACTCCGTGGCTCACTAAATTTGTATTTCATTTTATTTTTATTTTCTGTTTCTTCATTTCTATTTTATCATGTGTTGGTCAAAAGATTGAAAATGAATAATGTTGGTATAGGACAAAAATGGAGATGGGCAGCTCTCTTTATCCGAATTTTCAGAATTGATAAATGCTTTCTGTAGACAATTAACCAAAGCAAAGGTTAGCAACCCTTCTTTGCTCTACATCAGAAACTGAACAGTCAGACATTTTGCAGGTTATAATATATGTAAATCTCTCTTTCATTAGATAGAGGACTTATTCAAGCAAGCAGACAAAAATAGTGATGGAATTGTAGATATAGATGAGCTTGCCGTACTTCTAGCCCAACAACAACAGGAGTACTCATTGCTTTCCCCCATATCATTTTTTGTTTATCTGTACCTTTTATGCATTTTACTCTTCGGTAGTTTTTGGCAAGAGTGGAATAGTGCCGAACATGAGGGAAAGAGAGTGGAATAAAGAGTATTAATGATGGAATAGAAAAGGTGGAATGGCGGGAAAATTTTGCTACTAAAATTCCCCCCCCCCCCCCCCGCCGCCCCCTCTATTCCAACCGAATGGAATATCTATGTTTACAGAAATGGTAGGTTGCAAGAAGAGATATTCCTGTCAAATGGAATTGGGTCTATTCCACTCTTTCCGAACATGAGTAGAATAAGATGGAAAGAAGCCCTCTATTTCCTATTCCCAATTCCACTCTTGCCGAACACATACTTTGGAAATAATTCCATTCTGCCCTTATACAAAAGCTGCTACTGATTAATAACATTCTTAAGGACCCTAGGAAAGTTGCATATGCCTTCGGCAAAGCACTAGTATTCTCAATTTCTTCATCAAATACCCTGTCCATCTTTCCTGTGTAAAGTAACTGTAAATCAAAGGGTCAAAAGGCATTCTTAATGTTTCTGGGGATATCCATTATATTTCTCTTTTGTGTCCATGATCCTTGAAGGTTTCACAGGCATACATGATGTTGCCCCTTGTACTTCGGGATATTTTTAAAAATTAAACTTTATGATTTGCAGAGAAACTCTTATTAACAACTGTCCTGTTTGTGGTGAGGATCTCGGAAAGTATGACAACATGAATGACATCATCCACATGACCCTATGTTTTGATGAAGGCACCGGCAATCAGATCATGACTGGAGGGTTCTTAACTGAAAAACAAGCTTCATATGGGTATTTTTTTGTATATAATTTGCTTGTTACTGCACTGGAAAATTAGCCCTGCTTTGTCTTCCCATTGACATCATCTAGACACCATTCATGCAGTCAAGTTTGGAACACCTATAAAGCCTCAGTCAAGTTTGGGATATTTGCCTGCCTGATGGATTCATTGTTTATTTCCATTTCACTCAATTCGTCCCGTAAAGTGAACTTGGATTTGGCAACTTCAAGCAAACACTAAATATGTATTTTAATTCCAATTGGACATAGTATGAATATTGTGGAATTCATCATTGATTTCAGATCTTAGATGAGAAGTTAAAATTTCTGGGTATTTCTCTTTAGTGTCTTTTTCTCTTTAACATTAAATGGTAATATCTAACTTCTAAACCTGAGCTTGGTATTACCATTTGCAGATGGATGTTTAAACTCAGTGAGTGGGCCCATGTCTCTAGTTATGATGTTGGTTTGAACTCTGGATCAAGTGCCTCTCATATACTTGTATGTCTTGTGCTATTACGGTTTTCATGCAATTTTCAAATTCATGCCTATTCAATACTGTTGTGGGTCACACTACATAAATGGCACAAATGAAGATATTTATCACCATTAAAAAGAGCAAGATAGGATCTGAACTTATAATGTTATTCTAATTTAAGTTCTTTTCTGTTCTGGGAGTTTAAGGCACGTCCTAGTCTTCTATGCATCTTCCTGAGCTTAGCATAAGCCAGTTGGTGCTGATTCTGATCTTAAATAATCTATGACAATAAAACTACCCCCCCAACAAAAGAAAAGAAAAAAAAATTCTAGCGTTACTGTCATGCATGTCTGGTACCATTTTGGTTGGCATTGGCACCAGTTTGCAATAGCCAAATTTCTAGTATATACTATTTTATTATTTGGTTTGCATCTTGGCTTTATTTTGTGTGATAGGTGTTTGATAGAAAGACAAAGAGGCTTGTTGAAGAAACAATTGATGGAAAGATAGTACTGTCCATGAGAGCTATATACCAAAATAGAGTTGGTCTTACTCTTATTGATGCAGGTTTAACCTCTAGCTGTCTTTTCTTTCAACAAATTTTAGGGTCTGTTTTATCTTTTAAACCTAAATTCTAGTTATTAAATACCCAGCAGCATTATGATATCATATGAAATTGGAGCTTTCAACTTATTGGTGATGATTGAGGTTGAAATATGTAAACAGAACCGATAATATCCTTATCCTCATAATTATCTGTAGAAAACCTATCTATATTCGTAAATACACTATTTGTAGCCGTATCCATTTCCGCATAAAATGAGAGATACTGATAATTTATAGTCCCTTAAGATGTGGATATCCAGATTATTTGTATATATACCAGCATCTCGGATTCAGATTCTTTTCTTTTCCTTTTTGTTGAAATACTTGCATATTGTATATTCTTTTTATTATTAAAAATCAATTAATATATGCATGTTTGTTATTAATTTTTATTTCAAAAGGCTTACTTTTTGTTGTACTTGCAAATTTGCAATAGTATTTGTTAATTATCATTTCAAAACCGTATGCACCAATTACCCAATCCGTACCTGTATCCATTTAATGCGGATTTGGTTTTGAATTTTGATATCCATCTAATGTTCGTATTCGTATCTATATCCACTTGATGAGATGCAGATATGGATATTGTTAGCAGTTAGCACTATCCATTCCGAATCTGCTCCATTGACACCCCCTAGTATGAAATATGAAAGTGAGTTCTCAAATAGCATCAATCAACTAATGGCAAAAAGATGCTCAACAGAATTATAGACATATCAACCGGTGCTTGCTAAAATTTAGGCTCTTATTGGACAGTTACAGATCCAGTAGAGAACCTCTCAGTGACATTCTTTGTGATATTCTTCTATTAGGTGTGAAAAGACTTCTCCAAAACCTCTCAGAGAAGCAAGGGAAACAGATGAATTTGCCTGAGTCAGCTAAAGAAATTCCCAAATTCATTGAAATGTTCCAGGCAAACTTTTATGTTCTTTCTCCTTTTTATTAGAGATAACTAATATAAAGAAAGAATTGCACTACCTTTCAGTTTGTCTTGGGTACCAGTCTCCTTTGTTTCCAGCACATTTGGTGCGATAAAAAAAATTGGAAGGAGAACATGTGGGTAGACAGAATAAAACCTTAAATAACGGGGAAAATCTGATTTCTCCTTACTATTGTTGGATTGGTTGTACCATTTTGTATTGTTTGGTCTTTGTTTTAAACGGGCAATAAAAAATTCTCCAGCATTTCATTATTTTTATTCTGTTTCATCAGCTCATCTTATAATTTTCCTAACTTAAATGCAGGGTCAAATAAACATGGATGAAGTTAAATATCCTATTGAGCACTTCAAGGTATGGATTTTGCATTTCTTTCTCATTTTTCTTAATCTGAATGGGTATATAAAATTCTAGATTTGTTATGGACTAAATTACAAAACTTCAGTGATATGGAATACCAACATCTGGATTGCAATTTAACAATATTTGATGAAGAATCCAGTTTCCCCTACAATAAATGGGAAATACCAAATCTACTATTATTTTCTTCATTTAGTGTAATATCTGTTTGTAACTTCTTAGAAAGAAGACCAAACTACCCCCTTTTTCTCTTTTTTGCTTGTGGATAGAACTGCGTGCTTAGTAGGAGGTGGTTTTAGTATATTTCTAGGGCTATTTGGAACCAAGGAGTGCAAAGGATATAATTCCTGTTTCCTTGGTGTAAAAATGATGGTTTCTTTCCTTTGTTTCCATGATTTTAATTTACATAATAAAGTTTTGCAGCTTTACATATGAATTCCTCCTTTTCTAATTTAGTGAATTTTAACTTGTGGTGACCAGACATTCAATGATTTTTTTGTGAGAGAACTTAAAAGTGGTGCCCGACCTATCTCTTGTTCAGAAAGAGATGATGTGGCAGTTTGTGCTGCTGATAGTCGTCTTATGGCATTTGATTCTGCCGGTGATAGCACCAGGCTTTGGATTAAGGTTAGGTGTTTTAATGAAAAATGGCTGTTCATGATGTTTTTCGTGTTCAATACAAACCCAAGGTACTTCCATAGTTGTTCAATGCTCGTGTGAAATTATACATTTGTCTCTAATAGCATTGTTCAATATTCAAGTGAAACTGGACATCTGTATTACTGCTGTCATTCAGAATTGAACTGGTGTTGTACAAGTGAACTTCAAATGGTAGATGCATATTTTACTGGTTTTGTTTCTTTTGTCTAGCAATATTGGGGTACCTAAATGGGAATTCTGAGACCTTAGCCATCAAGTCGGACAATAGTTGAGACTTTACAGACCGTTTAAGTAATTTAAGTTTTCATTATATTGTATCTTATTTTGTTCTTTCCAGGGTCGCAAGTTTTCTATAGCAGGTCTCTTGGGGCCAGAGTCATGCACTGATTCCTTGAGTAACGGCACTTTGGTTATATTCCGACTGGCACCTCAGGTCCATTTTACAGTTTTCATTCATTTTTTTTTTATTTGATTAAAAAAAGATGATAATGTTTCCTTTAGTTGAAAGAAAAACCTGCAATGAGGGTCCCAAGAAGTTAAAAGAACTATGAGAAAACAGATTACCTGTATTAAGGCTGTAGCAGTAATTAGATTGCAATTGTTGTTAGGAGAGGTATTTGAAGTAGCCAAGAAATTTTGCAGTAAAATTTTTGAGAACAAGATAAATAAATTTGATCATATTCTGTATGATTGCTATTATGTTTCGTTTTTTAAGCCTTATTCCTAGTTATTCATTGGATTAGAAAATGTATCATAGTACATTAAAAAGGTATAGTAGACCAAAGGTATTATCGAATTTCTAATGCTGCACTACAGGCAATTTTGTGCTGTTTATCTTGGCAACTATAACCATCTCCCTTAATATCTTTGATTTCTTTTTCTTTAATTTTTAGGATTATCACCGGTTTCATGTGCCTGTTTCTGGTACTATAGAAAGCTTTGTAGATATTCCAGGATACTTGTTCACTGTAATCTTTCTCTTTTTCCCTCTCTGGACTTTATATTAGTTCTCTCTTTCTCTGCTCTCACTCTTGTCTATGCATTTGAACTTATATTTTGTTCTTATTAGGTGAACCCAATTGCTGTGAATAGTAAATTCTGTAATGTATTCACAGAGAACAAAAGAGTTGTATCTGTTATTTCAACCCGAGAATTTGGAAAGGTTACTCTCCCTCTTACCCCTCCCTCTCCCATAGATTACTTCGTGGCATAGTTGCATAATAGAGGTTAATCAAGATTAGGTGTGGCAATTGGTTAGGTCATTTTTCATTTCCCATCATTTTAATTCTTTTCTTATAAAGGTGCACCCTATGTGCCTAGCCAGTGGGTTCAAATGGACCAACCATACAGGTCACAGGACATCCTGATCTGACCAGCGTAGATTAGAAAGAAATTTACAATACCTATTTTTGCAAAAGTAAAAAGCTAGTGCAATTGGTCTAATGTCTCAGGTTTTTTAGTGGGAAGGTGTCAGTCGACCAGGTCAGGTCATGACCTGAACCATCAGCAGGTTTATTAAGTTTGGCCTGGACCTGATTTCATTTTCCTGTTATGTCAATCTTATGTGCCAGCCCCAATCTAGTACATGGTTGAACTCCAAAAATAGTACCCAGATCTGGTACTATTTTGTGGTTACCAGTACTGTGTCATTTAAATGGTATCCGTGTTTGTTGCATATTTTCTACGACCAATTTCTAAAAATATTTTGAAATGGAAGTATCTGTTGTTGTTTATTAATTTTTTTTTTTCTAATGCTGCTGTCTTTTTTAACTAAATATTGTAGGTTGCATTTGTAGCAATTGGAGCTACAATGGTTGGGAGCATTACCTTCTTAAAAGAAAAGGGAGACTATGTTAACAAAGGAGATGAGGTTATCTCTTTTTAGCTATCAATTCATTATTTATATCCTTGAATTCCTCCAAAGTTTAACATATACCACATAGATGCATGTCATGTTTATGAGCATGGTTGTTTTATTATTTAAATAAATTTTAATTTTAATAGATCAATCCAATAAATTCATCAATTGGTATGGTGTGCTGGAACTAGGTTTTATTTATGTGTAAACAAGAAAATTTCTGCTTCACATATATGTATATATTTGGAAGATACATGTAGCATATGATTATCCAATTTATTGCCTTCACATATTTCCTTCTAATACAGTTTGGATACTTTTCCTTTGGAGGAAGCACTGTGATATGTGTATTCGAAAAGGTTTGTGCATTCCTTATTAATATCTTCATTCAAATATGTTAGAACCTTGGTTTAATTGGACTATTATGAGCTCTAGTTTTGTACTGGCACTGATTGTTTCTTTTGGTACTTGCTGATTAATGGACTGGACAACTCCAACAATACATCAAAGCCTAATTCTGTACATAGAATTTACGTCTTGAAGTAAATATTCTTGTGAAAATGAGTTTGTTCTCTTGCTCATACGGGAAATTATTCTATTGGTAAATTAATCCCTATTTAATTTGCTTAACTGAAGCATATATTAGAGGCACAATCAAGTGCTCAACATCAAGATATGGTCTCATAAGCAGAAAAATGAAAGCTTTTTTTTCTTTTTGGGTTTTTTTTTTTGTGGGGGGGGGGGGGGGGACAATATCCTTTTGTGGTGCTCACAGGAGTACAGATGAAATTCAGCTGATGTTCTTATTTTCTGAAATCTTGGTAGAGGCTACCAAGTTGATTTAAATTCCACTGATGTTACTACTTACTATTGAAAAGAAAAACTTTTGAGTTGTGAGCAAAGCCAATTTAATTTAAGAACAATTCATTTTCTTCCTTAACATTCATTTTTTTTTTCATAGGATGCGATACAAATAGATGATGACCTTCTTGCAAACAGCAATAGATCATTGGAAACCCTAGTTTCCATGGGCACGTCATTAGGCATCTCCAAACGGGTCTCTGCCCATGAAAGAAGGGGATTAGATTTGGATAAATGCACACTTACAGAATGAGTCAAGTGCATGCTCCTGTAAATTATTTGGGGGTCAGGATGAATTTATTATTTTTGATAACCACTTTTAAGCGTGTACCACGTTTGGGAAAATTATTTTTGATGTGTGCCTTCTCTTTAATTTGTCTATTTGAGTGCTGCTATCAGCTCTAACAAGACGATGCCAATAGAAGTAACGTAAAATTACCACCTACCAAACCAAGCATCTTATAATTGAACCCTGCAGGATAATCTCTGTAGTAGGACAGTCGGTTTCTACCCAGTTATCCTTTCTGGAAGTTGTAATGTTGTCTGCTATTGAAAATCTAGTAATCAGTACAGAAGAAAGATACTCTAGACTCACATCCCTGACTAGTAATTGCTATTGAAAATTTTGATGCGTTGCGATGTTTGACCTAAATCAGACGGTAGCGTACCAAATCCTGTTTTCTCGTAACATTTAAAAGCAAAGAGGCTCTATTTTCTAGAAGCTCAGACAAGCAGAAAAGCAAAAATCAAATATAACAAAATATAAACATAATACCAGCCAACATAATCATCCCAACAAAAGATTTTAGTGTACAAAAGCATAATAAATAAAAAGGTGCTGACAACACGTTCCACTATAAAATGGAAAACAAATATTCTAGGATATGTCATCTCATGTTACCAAATAAAATCTCCTAAATGTTACAAAAGGCTATCCTAATAATGCTCTCTAAACTATGCAAATAAAGCAACAACAATAACAGCATCAGACTTATCCATCTCAGAAGATCCTTCAAAGACGCACCCACCCACACAAACAGTAGAGAGGAGAAAGACTGATAGAGTGGAGGGAGGGAGGGAGGGGGGAGGAGAGAATCACAAACACAAAACATACAACAGCACAGAGAAAGAGAGACCTTACCTGATAAAAACCAACAAGTTAAAGAGATGGAACTACTTGCGTTTTGGGGAAGGGGAAAGGCTGCTACTGCTGGTGCTTCTTCCTCTAGGTGGCCTACAGAATTAGTTAACATATTAAGAGAATCGTAATAACAAATAATTCAGAAATTCAAAACAAATGTATAACCAAGAATTGAGAATTATATAAGAAAGCACCAACACTCAAGAACCATAATAACACATTCACTGCTCATTAACCTCAAACTAAGGTTTAGTTGCAATCTACAATTTTCTTTAGACCTTTTGACTAGTCATAATTGCAACACTTCAAACAACATCAAATATATATGATTGGGAACACCAATAACAAGTCTAACTCCTCCCACATTAGCAATCACTTGATGTAAAAGAGATTTCTTAGTTCTATAATTTGAAAAAAGAGTAAGACTCATTGAACATATTATGGTACTTTCAAATAAAATGTGCCAACAGAGGGTGCATCTGTGTTATGACATAAACAGACGAGTAATAAGTAAGAATTATTTCTACCTTCTAGGGCTGCGGCTTCTAGACACTCTCCGAGGCCCCTAAGAAAGAGGAAAAGGTAAAACAAAACATAGTTTAGCAATAGCACTCTGAAATAATCAAGTTACATGATAATAACAATAATAATTATTGACAGAGAGAAGAACAGAGAGAGACCTTGCGAGGGCTGGGAGATGGAGAAGACGAAATAGACCTTCCACGCCTTGGTGGTGGACCCCTCCCCCTATCAAGCAAAATTGATAAAAACGTTCAAGAACAAAAAGTAAAGCAGAGAACAAATTAAACTCTTCCCAGGGCACTTGTTCAGGGTATCAGATCACATAGCCAAAACAATACAGCTTAAATACAAGATGACTTGTAGGAATGGCCTGCAACACATTGGTTCTTGGGTATTTCAAATTTTGGATAAAGTTCACGGTAACTATAAACAGGTACAAAATATGGCAATAGAATCCTGATGGGTTAGTAGTTTGACAGCAAATGCAGTATTGACTGAGTTGTACCTTACTCTTTTCCTCTTGACATTTTCAATGCAAGCCTAGCATTGCCATGCTAGTCAGAGCAGGCATGGTTAAATATTAGTAAATGCTGAAAGACTCTTCCAATATTTCACAAATAGAGCCACCACCAGCAGCCTACCACCATCTTACTTAAAAAACAAAAAGAAGATGAGAAGGTTTTACCTCCGAGGGGAGATAGATCGTGAACGGGAATGGAGGGGACGACGGAGAGGGGAACGGCTGCGGCGGCGTGGTGGAGGTGACCTTCTAGGTGGACTTCTCAATCGCCTGGGTGGTGGTGATCTTTCCGAGTTCCCCACAAAAGGAAAACAGCAAAACAAAAAAAGGATTTTAGACAGACAGCTATTTGAGCTGAATTAGATGTAAGCCTAAGCAGATCAATGGTTTGCCTTGGCTTGGTAGTAGCAAAACTTCAAAATCAAGGTCAAAACCTATCTATTAAAGTTCTACATTACTGAATAAAAAAAAATGTGGAGACTCACCGTCTCCTAGGTGGAGAACGTCTCCGAATTGGACTGCCACGACCTCTTCTAGGAGAAAGCCTGAAAAGAAACATATAGCACAGAATTATTAGTCAAATCATTAACAAATCTTAAATTAACCAATGCATTTCTTATGAGGTCAATCATAGTGAACATGGTTCTGAAACTCGGAATCGGAATCAGATACTTGACCGTGGAATCGGAATTGGATGAATAAGCCGGAATCAGAAGAATCGGATTGCAAACTTGGATTTTTTTTGGCAGAAGCTTGTTTTGTAGCCAAAATATAGGAAAAAAATGGTAAAAAACATAATTTGTAAGAAAACTATGTAGACAAAAAATTATACTCAAATAATCCACTAATTTTATAATATAATATAAGCATTACAAATAGAACACACCTTTTATGCAAGCTAGCTATAATTTATGCATAGAAAAATAAGATTACATTGGTAGCATAAATTTAGTGCAGGATTGTCTTGAAAAGGTACGTGTTAAAAGTTTTTTTTTCTCGTTCAAATTCGGTTTGCATAATTTGATTTTATTTTATTTTAAATCATAGATCAACAACTGCCAAGAAAAAACGTAAAATAACCGAAGGACTCGGCCTGACTTGGGCTTGACTCAAGCTGACTCGGGCTCGACCCGGCCTGAAAATCGAATAACTCAGCCGAGTCAAACATTGTTCAACGCAAGTTTTGATGAAAAAAATCGCATGAGTGTGAGACTCGGGTGAAACTCGGATCGGACCCGACCGATACCGAGTTGTTGACTCGGACTCGGCCGAGTTTCCAAAATATGGTAGTGAAGTTACTTCATCCAACAAAAAGACAGTACAGCTGCTAGCAACCAATCATGGACTTCATGAATGAACAAAAGGATTATAGGCGTCAATGTCTGGGTCAGGTGTGTGTCAGAATTTTTTTAATTATATATTTATATGAGTTGCACGTGACCCGACCCATTGCTGGTCAGGAACTGTCAGATATGCACCCAACCGAGACAGGCCATTGGTCTAGCCAAAATGATCCATCAATAGGAAACATGTATCAATATGTTAAACATTAAATAATAGCAAACTATTTATCATAGAAGAGATGGTCATGTGCCTTAGGCCTGCACTCTACATATCCAGTTCAAATTACAGGGTCGTAGGCCATTTTTTTCCTGGGTATCAAAGTTCATAAGATTGAAGTACTACAAAAAAATTTAAAATAATAGCAAACAGGCCGCTTGGGTCAAGAAAATTTGCATCCATACCAACACATTAACCACAGGTCGGCTAAGATCAAAATTGACACCCATAGTTGAGGATCCATTGAACTGAATCTACATGTGTACACAGAACTCGACTAGGGCAAACAAACGAAATCAGAAACTGTAGTTAAAAGTATATAACAGTTGCTGGAACCAGAACCAACTAGAAGAATAGTAGAAATACATCAGTCAAGTGTACTCACCGTAGAGGTGACCTGTTACGCCGAGGTGGAGGGGAAGGAGAGCGTCTTCTGAGAGGAGATGGAGGCCTCCGACGAGGTGGCGGTGGGGATCCAACCCCACGTTTTGCTGGGGGTGAGTCAGGACGGCGACGGGGAGGTGGCGAGTTTGCCGGACGTTTTGGTGAACGGAGCGACGGAGGTGAGTCAGCTCTCTTGTTTGCAGGAGGAGACCGTTTACGTGGGAGTGGCGACAGCGCTTTTCTACGAGGAGATGCTACAGAGTTCAGAGTAAAATGAACTGTGTAAACAAGGTATCTTTGCAGCATTCAATATACCAAAATTCTTCTTATAAGATAATACTAGCTAGGTATCAAGAAATTTATCTCTTATTTCAGTTCATTCTTGCAGTTCTACTGTACTGCAAAAAAATTCATACAGCATGTTGATCACAGCTTGTTTATTTGCTCATTTTTAGGAAGTCACTATTACACCATCCCTTTTCTTCAATTTCTTATCAGACTAGAAACTAAATATAGCATTGTAACTGAAAATACCATCAGTAGTTTTTGTTTACACATATTACAAAATAGTATGATAAAAATTGAATGCTTGACAAAAAACTTACGATCCTTTGTACGTGGTGGAGCCTCCTTGTCAGCAACAATAATAGCTTTTTCACTCTGTGGAGCATCTTTTTTCAGTGGAACTGGCCTTGCCGGTGAGACAGGAGCCTTCTGGCGTGGCATAAGCGTGAACTTCACCTTGACAACATTTCCGTCAATTTGACCCTGAAAATATTAAATATAGGACAAGTTAATAATAAGTGTCATCAACAAAGACAAACAGGTTTGATCAAAAACTATCCTCTGGCAGCATGACCAAATATTTCTGAATGTCCAGGTACATTGGGTAATTTAAATGGAAGTACGAGTAGCAATGGAGGAGACATAAGAGGGATCCGAAAAAGACAACAAAATAAATTTAAATGTATGCAATAATGCAGAGCATTAGAAATGAATATACAAACGCTAGTTTTACGGTCCTGATGCATAGAACTTCCCTGGACCACAGTGCACCAAGGTAAAACATAAGAAACTCGTAAAAACAAGTCACGAAATAGATTTTATACAGGGAGGTTTATTACCCCATCCATATAAAGAAGAGCCTTCTCCGCATCAGTTCTGCTCTTGAACTCAACATATCCATATCCACGAGGAAGATTAACCTAAAATTAGTAAACAAAAAAAATTAGTAAACAACAACTACCTTGTAACGGAGTATAAGATATATCTCTTATAATGAACAGAAACATAAGAAAAGAAGAGGTTGACTTACAAGACGGTCCATCGACAGTTCCACATTTACTATTTCACCGTAGGTACCTAAAAAAATAGAGACGAAACCACTTAAATTAATGTTCCAAACAACCAGCATTACAGATAACAGTCTTCCTTCTGAAACAATCCAACATCATCAACTATATCTGTGTGAAATGCAAAAGCCCCAAATTACTGTGGTAAAAAGCCTGTAATGCTTATCCATGGTTTTACCAAAGCTAATGTGAAACTACAAAAATACGTATGAACCTAACAACATTATCTTTGGCTGCTCATTCCTTTTCTTCGTATAAATACATTCATAGTGCGAATAACAAAATTTATGTAAAGCAAAAGCTGTCAACAACCACCAAAGAAAGACTCAGTCCTTTGAAAGGGGAATTTTGCTGAGAAGTTACCGAATATCTCTTTAAGATGAGCCTCATTAACATTCCTAGAGAGATGATCGATGTGGAGGACAACCGACTCAGGGATAGGAGATGGTTTCCTGAAATTAAAATTTTCAACCAAATGCTACAATTAACTATCAGTAGTTCTAGCAAATTATTTGCATCAATCAAAGTGCAGGTGATTTTTTAAGCAGTCACATATTAAAATGGCATCAATCAAAGTGCAGGTGATTTTTTTAGCACCTGCATACTACCAGAGAAAATTTCTAACATACATACCATAACATATCAGGACATGCAGTAGTACACAGGTGGAAAGGTTCTGATCAATTTTTGTCACCCTTCCACTTTTTTCTTATTTCAATTTGTTAATTGGCACCTCTAACATACATATCAGGACAGGACATGCAGTAGTACCAAGTGGAAAGGTACTGATTTTTGTCCCTTCTAATTTTTGCTTATTTCAAATTTGCTAATCAGCTTGATATCTTAATTGCAGTTGGAAAAAAGTCAAAATTCTGTTCCTTCTAACCATCTTTTCATGATAAGGATAATTTTGCCACATCCAGAGAGCAAATGTATAAGCAGTCTATGTAGGTTTCATCACAGTTTGTGCCGATTTCGATAACCAAACTTATTTACCCTTAGTAGTACCTACAGGTCCTAAACTATATCACATTTATTTGTGAGTAGAAAAAAATTTGTAGGCCAATCCTTATGAACATAAGCACCTGGTAGGCGAAGAAGCTTTCTTTGGTGCTGGGGACTTGGAGCCCACTTTCTTGGCAGGAGAAGCTCTTTTAGGTGGCGGTGAACGGCCTCTTCTCCTATTCGGGCTGCACATTCAACAAATTATTATTTCAGAGAAGCCTATGGAAATAAATTAGGAATTTGGGAAGGCAGGTTTCATCAAGCTGTAATGCTCTTGCATTTTAATCAAAACTAAAGTCATCTTACCTGAAATCTCAAACGATACCTTCGAACCAACTACGATAAAGCAAAATAAAACAACAAGGGGAGTTGGCGGGAGAGATAGGAGAGGAGGAGTAAGATATACCTTCTTCGTTGGGGAGGAGGCGAACGACTGCGCGAGCTGGCACTCCTTGAAGAAGAGGAAGAAGAGTAGGACCTAGAACGAGACCTGGAGCCCGAGTCGGAGCGGGAAAACGAACGCGACCTAGAACGGGAGCGGGAGGAAGAGCGCGACGAAGACCCAGACGGCGTGACACTCCGGCGACCTCTTTTACCTGGTTTCGCCATCTTTTTTTAAGAGAGAGCGAGAGAGGAGAGGAGGAGCGGGGTTTTTGGTTTTGGGGATGGCCTCCCAATACAAACCCTAGAAGATCGAAGAGTCGGGCTGGGGTTTCGGATTTGGTTTGGGTCTGAATTTGGAGTCCGGATCGACTAAAGTAACTCAAAAATTGAGAGTCCATTTTTACAGCGCTGTTTTTGGTGCGTACAGCGTTTGAGAGGAGAGAGAGAGGAACAGATTACAGCGCTGTAAACGCTGTACGCACAGATTACAGCGCTGTAAAAATGGATTCGCCAAAAATTGAGTTTAGATCGGATGATTCAGACCAATCCAGTTCGAAGTTATGGTTATCGATAATATCCTTTTAATTGTTTACTATACCGTATTTGATAAATACAATCGATATGGATAAAAAAAATTTACTAGCTTATTGGACATGGATAGGAAGAAGGATTTTTTTTCATTAGCTAAGGGTCTGTTCGGCGGACCATTGGGAATATGCATGGATGCGGAAATTGAACTAAAAATTTCAGAATTTTCCGACGTGAACAGTAATTTTTAGTTCAATTCTCACGCCCATGCTCATTCCTAATGGTCTGCCGAACAGACCCTAAACGAGCAAGGATATGAGTAAAAACTATTTTGTATCTATTAAGTATCGGGTAATTACATATAATAAAATTATATGATAATGTTTGAGCAATAATTAGTATTATACTTTTGTTATTCAATGTATGTTTTTTTTGGTATAAGAAAAATGTTAAACATATTATTTTTATTTGTATGTTTTGTTGTTTAGTTGAATAATTAAATTTGTCTGAAAGAGATGTTCGTATTTTTAAATTTTCTTTATATATGAAAAAAAATTAGTTGGAACTGATTGCACAACTTTTTTTTTTGTTAGTAATGTAATTGTATGTGTAAAATGAATGAGTTTTAACGTATTATTTATAAAATATAACAAAAAATTAATTATTATATTAATATTATTCGTTATTCACCCACTACAGTTTTGTTATCCGCTAATTTTAACGGGTAAAGGTAGAGTATAATAAAATTAATTCTTAATGGATATAGGTAGAGTATGAGTAAAGTCAATTCTCAGTTGGTATGAATATAAAAATGCTTTCACCCTACCCGTATCGTACCCATTAACACCCCTTCCGAAGTGGAGTGTACGGGTGACTTAAATATTCGTGCTAAATCTGATTGGATGGTTAGGATCTAAGCTCAAATTTTGAATTACTTGAGGGGAGCCGAATTCCTGAATGGGGTGGTCTGAGGCAGGGTTTTGTGATTCTGTGTATTTGCGATGCACTGATAGGGATTCTCCAAGCGTACGGGTATTCGGTACATGTACCCTTTTCTGCTTGTATTCTTTCAAATTTCATGAATTATATTCTTGGAGAGCTTGCTATATAAATGAAAAGGTGTTGCTATGACGGTGATAACGAAAAAAATTAGTAATTTGATAGTGCTATTCTACTTAGTGCAGTTTCACAGATTAGGATAAAAAAAAACTATATCAAGCGGAGGAGAATCTCACCTCTCCCGAATTATTGTTGGATACGTAAACTTCAAATCCAAAAGGTAATGATCTCTCTTAGTGGATCAAAGAAACGTATGATCAAGAAATAAGTTGCGCACGAGAAGTAGACATGTCTGAATAAAAGAATATTTCAAAAAAATTCTAACTAATGACAATAAATTTGAACAGGGGCGGACCAAGTGTAGTCCAGGGGGGAGGTTGCCTCCTTTCCTGGATTTTGAGTTTTAGTGGAGATTTATCGGTTCTGACTAGTTTTGCTCCTTCCTGGAATTTTTTTTTTCCCCCCTCTGAATGTTTAATTGGTAATTCGGGTTAAATTTATAGTTAAAATTAAAATATTTTTTTTAAAATATGATTGTCAATTATAATTATAAGTCATAATATCATAAATTACAAGTCAGAGCATTATAAAGTATAAGTTAAAGTATTATTTTTTATCAAATACTCAATTAGTTAATGGATTCAAATCCGATTAGCTATTTAAACCCGATTCGATATTTTTTTGCCCTCCTAACAAAAATTCTAGATCTGTCCCTGAATTTGAATCGGATATTACAACCATTCACTGTCTATGAGATTCTCTCCCTTATGGAAGAAAATTCACAAATTAGAACCAATTCATAAAATCAGACTTAAATTTTTCTCTTGTTCTACTCGATACGTTTGGTAGTAAAATGAAATATAATCTTTATATATTTTCCTTTACTTTATTTGCTATTTCAACATTTTCACGAAATATATAAGTAGTGTTCTTCCAGCAATATTTGGTGTAAAGGTTATTTTCCAAGTATTGTTTATTTCTAAATTTATCGATCAAGTTACATCATGCATATTCTCAGATGTACGGTCTTGATTTTCTCTTCTTATTTTATGTTGGTTGAGTTGCTAATGTGTTATTATGATTTTCTTATTTAAAAAAAATGTGATTCATACATCTAAGATTACGTCTGTTGTGACGCTATTTTATGGTGGTCAGTACTAAGGTTATGTCTGTTTAGTGCATTTTTTTATGGTTAAAAAATGTGCTTCTCTTTAAATGCACTAAACAGGCTTCTCTTTAAATGCATTAAACCGCTACGCTTACCAAAACAATATTTTTATTTAAATTAGATTTCTGCACATTCCAACTTAATTGTCAGTCACTGACAAGGCTTCAAAAAAAAAAATCTTCTCGCAAAATCTGAGAAGTTGCCGTAGTATGATAAAAAAAGAAACTTGTTTAAATTTCTAATCCACCTTTGTTATACTAATTACACAGATACAGTTTAAAAAAAAAAATCATAGGCCTTTTTCCGTTCTTTACATTGGAAAATATAGAAAAACAACAGTATGAGAGTCTGAACAAAGGAGTTCGTATCTTTTGTTATTTCTCGCTCTAAGTTGCATATTTTTTATTTAGACTGTATGATTTAAAATGAACATATCAAGTTAATCTATTGACATTATTTAGAGTAGATTTATCATGACAAAAATAAATTACACCATCTATGTATTTTAAATCTGACGGTTCAAACTTAAAAATCACGATCCCGCAATTCAATTCAAAAATAACAAAGAAAACAATGGCTTGAACTCAAAGACGAATCTAGGCATTAGTTAGAGGTGGTTAAGCCTTCTCTGTAAATTAAAATTTACATATTTATCCTTTATATTTTGTAATTTTAGAAGTATTTGTATAATACTGTAATTGTATCTTCTAGCTTCTCTTATAAACTGAAATTACAGTACAATAACTTATTCAACCTCTCTAATTTTAATTTTTGTAATTCCGCTCTTGATGAACTAAGGAAAATGATCTCTCGCCTCTTTGATTTGGTATTAGTCTTTCCTTTTTATTTAGATTGTATGATTTAAAATGAACATATCAAATTAATCTATTGACATTATTTAGGGTCAGACTTATCATGACAAGTATAAATTGAACTGTCTATTTATTTTAAGTCGGACGGTTCAAATTAAAGAAACATGGTCCTGCAATTTATTTTGAAAATAACAAAGTAAACGCAGTTCAAATTAAAGAAACAGTGACTTGAACTCAAGGACTAGGCATTGGTTAGTGGTGGTTAAGTCGCCTCTATGATTTAAAATTTACAATTTTGTCCTTTATATATGATAATTTTATAAGTATTTGTATCTTCTGATTTTTCTTATAAAATAAAATTACATTGCAGTAACTTATTCCGCTTTTGATGAACTAAAGAGAATTATCTCTCGCCTCTTTGCTCCGGTGTTAGTCCTCCTTTGCCGCAGCTGGGACAACTTTTTAAACCAAAGCCTTGGCAATCAAAACACCTACATACAAACAACACGAAGGATATTATTTCCATGTAAAAGTTGAATTATAAGAGGAGGGCTCAAATGCTCCATTGCTTCATGCCCTAATTGTACTCCAATATTGTTATCTTCGATTTCAAAGTTCAAACGAAAAAATCTGAACTGCTCAACATGATATACACATTAAAATGTGCTTAGAGATCAAATTTTATATTTTTTGAAATTTTTTTACTATTTTTTAAAGTAGGTATAAGATCATTATTTTTCAGAAAATTATAGGTCATCTAAAAACATGGCATTCACCAAATTTGGACAGACCTGAAAGTCAATTTAGTGTTCTATCAGGCAACTTCAATTTTTCTACAGTTAA
Organism: Carex arenaria; assembly: GCA_964058825.1. Taxonomy (NCBI): domain Eukaryota; kingdom Viridiplantae; phylum Streptophyta; class Magnoliopsida; order Poales; family Cyperaceae; genus Carex; species Carex arenaria. The sequence goes on from CAXKVW010000232.1 coordinate 352,951, forward strand.
ATTTTTCACTATTTTTCAAGAACAACCAAATAAATTTAAATTTACTCAAATTGATACACTCGCTATCTAAATGATGGGAAATTGATTTATAATTTTAAGTTTGAACAATATTATTCAAGATATTTAATAAATTCACTGCTAGAATTATAAAAAAATATAAAATATAGCAAGAACTAATCCAGTTCTCAAACACAAATATGGATGTAAAAGTGGTTTTTAAAGATGGGCACATTGCTTTGAATTTTCTCATAAAAGCAAACAGAAACAAACCAACAAACACCCCAAATATAGATGCAATCTATTATTAAAATATGTTTTTAAGTAAAAAAAAAAAAAGAAATTACTTACTTCCATCTTTCAAAAATGTTTCCGTTCTTTTTATTCCTCCCAGTTCCCTACACGAAGAGATGGATCGATTAAAATAAAATAATCCAATAATATGAGCAATTTTCTTAAATTTCAGTAATTATTTTTAAATAGGTATATTTTTTTGTACTATTTGTTCAATTAATTATTCCCTTTGCAATCAATAACAACTATAAATTATTTTTTCATTAGTTGTGATGATAGGTAAGAGGCACCTTGCATCCCGGGCATTCAATTGCGCCTTTGCCACGACACGTTTTGCAACCTGCAGCAACCTACAAATAAAACTAATAATTAGGAAAATAAAACATATAGGTACGTTTAGATGTATTTTAGAATAGCTAGAATAGCTACTATTTAGAATAGTAGATAAGAATAGCGAAAAATAGTGCTTTTCAGAATAGTGTGAAAATGGTGCTCTTCAGATTAGTAAAAATGTTGTTTGAATTGTATATTTGGAATAGTAAATAGCTGTAACGGATAAATAATAGTGTTAAAAAGGTGCTTATTAAGAAAAAAGATAGGCAAGTGAGGTCTCAAATGAATTGTCACGACGTAGAGATAAAATAAGTGGTGTCAATTTTATCATTTCAGAACTGTGTTAACGGTAATAAACATTTTTTTCTCTATCCACACTTTCAAATAGTAGCTATTCCCACATTTACAAGGAATAGAGAATAACAACTATTCTCACTATTTCGAATAACAAAAATATCGTTTGGATGCACATTACTATTTCGAATAGCAGCTATTTTTTAATAACTTCCTATTCTTCCTATATATACAATATCATGTTGCTTCAAGAAAATTGAAAAATATTACACTGTTGATTTCGAGTGTAACAAAATAACATGGCCAGGTTCTGGAAATAATTCATGTATTTGATCACCTCTTTTTAGTCAAATTTTAAAATTTTGAACTTACATTCCGAGCGAAGATTTTTGTTTGCGCACGAAATTAAGTCCTAATTAAAGTTGCAACAGATCAAATTAATTCTTGCAAAGCTTAAACACGGAAACAAACCTTCCTATTTCGTCAATACATCAAAACGAATACACAACAAAAAGAGAGAAGGTATGCAAAAATCCGTGATAAATTCTTACTGTTTTCAAAGATGCACGAGCGGTTCTAGGAGTGGAGAGACTTGATTTCGTAGATTTTATTTGCCATGGAAAAGAGCGATTATTTGTCGTGAGAAATGCGTAAGAGGCAGCAGTTGCCATTTTTATTTCCAGAAGAAAAAGAACGAGAGGGAGAAGGTAATTTAAAATCATAGCTATGTTTTTATGTACTGGATCAGGATTGGAACATTTGCAACCACAAAAGGGCACCTGTTTGGGACCCACACGGGACTATAAGCGTTATCCATGAAATAATTACAATCGAAAAGTGAACAGAAGAAAAAAGAAAAAGAAAATAACGGGCAAATATATACTTCCAAAGTTCCAATCAAGTATTGAGATTTTTTCTATTGTATATCATCAACATTTTTATACATCTGATTTTCTGATTTTCTTATCTACTATGATAAAATAATTTATATTTTATATAAGATTTTTCATACAGTCAATCGTATTATGAATGCTTAACATTCTAGATATATGTACCTATAAATTTGAAAATTCGAATAGGAACTAAGTATGATATATTTTTTTTATTATACTTAACACCTGCTGACTGCTGTTAAGGTTTTTTTTTTTTTTTTTAAAGTATGGTATTTTTAGATGAAGAGGTACAGGAATATTTTTTGTAAAATTAATTGGTGTTTGACAACTGTTTTAGTGATCATTTCATTGTTTTAAAGCGTTTTAATGTACCGACCGATTTAATTTAAGATAAGTTTAAATAATTCTATTGGTGTTGTCTTGATAGCCACTATCAAATTTTTCAAAAAAAAAAATCTATTGGTGCTTTTAAATTGAGCATCGATTTTTTTAAGCTTTAATATTCTTTTACTTCATATCTTAATATAATGCATACGAATATTTTTTTTATTCATATCATTTCATCGACATAACTGATATTAGTATTAGAAGATCAAAATAATTAATATCTACTTTATTTAACTTAGGGGTGAAAACGGATCGGACACTGAGTGAAAAATGGTCAAATTATATTTGTCTGTTTTTATTTTTAGATACATAAATGAATCAGTTATTAGATGAATACAAATATGAATCGGATCAGATAATTATTTAAAAATATATAAATATTATTAAAAACATCAAAATTCATAATATTTATCTAATAGTAACAGTGGATAACATAATTTTTTTTTATAATATATATTAAATTACATTAGAGGGGGAATCAAGTTATTACAAAAATGTTTTTTTCATTTACAAAGTACAAACCGTCACTCCAAACCGTCCAAATCGTGGATCCAAACGTTTTTTTTCATTCTCGGTTCAGTATCTTCCCCGCTCCGTCGACTGCTCGAGCAGCAAAAGAGTAAGTATAGATCCGAAATCACTTCTGTTCTCAGACAGCGATTCAAATTCAACATAGTAAATCACGTTGAAAGGATTATCTCTCTACTCTAATGCTCTGATGAATTTTCTCTTTTCGTAAGTGTATCTGCAATTTTATCAGATATAAGTTCTAAGCATAGGGATGAGTTCCTGCATTGTTTGATTGATTTTCTTTTTGGCATGTTTCAGTTGCTTCTGGATTGGTATTAGAGGTTTGGAGAACTCAGGTAATTTGTTGAAATTGTGAATACCGACTTATAATTTTACGGGAAGTGATGATCTTGTGGCTGCTAAACATACCATTTTAAATTTAGTCTATAGTTCGAGCTTCTCTAGTAGCTAGAAAAAATTTCAGAGAACGTTACTGGAGAAGCACTATTCAGAGGCTAAAGGAATTTAATTAATTATTTTTCTGGATTTCATGGTTTTAGTTCTCATATATCTCAGAGTTTGATGGTGTTCAGACAGACACTTATCAATAGTTCACCTGCTATCTAAGTATCTAACAATTTTCAATTAGCCTGTGGCTTGAGCTTCTCTAGTAGATAGAAAAATATTCAGAGGGCATCACTGGAGAAGCATTATTCAACATGGGTAATATGAATTTAGTAGTTTTTTCTGGATTTCATGGCATCAATTGTCATACTTAACTATCTGGTTAATATTAGTTTTGTAAAAGCAAGAATTATGATAAATCATGGCAGCATTAGTGTACAAACCAAGAAAGCATGATATGGTCCCTGAATTTTATTGAGAAACTCATATGCTATCCAAAAGGATTCCCAGTAAGGTTCATGGCATGGTCCCGTATTTTCTCAATTTATTATTTGAGAAAAGGGGCATTTCATCTGTACTCCTACAGATACTGAATTTTGCCCAGATATTAGCTTTTGTTCTGTTTTCCAACTTCTAGTGGAAAATTATGAGCTAGTTTGGACTATATATATTTATTTTAACATAGCTTTAGAATAGAGGTACCTATACCAGCTCTTGTCTGGTAACAGCTCTCAAAATCTTATCCAAACTCATATTTAAATCAATAATTTCCAACTGTATCCGTAATTGACAACAAGTTTTCAGTTTGTGCAGAACTAGAGTCGATTATACCAAGAAGAGAAACACTCATTTGATGGAGAAGGTTGATACAGAAACCTTCCAGCGAATTCAGTGTGTTAATCGTAGATGCATTATCTCCAGGTTAGTTACGTAATTGAAGATGTTAAACCTCATTAAAATATATGCTAGACCCTTATGGCTGAGTTAGCAAATGCAATATTTTCATACTCTTTTCTTGAGTGAGAATTGCAATTTTGCAGTATCACCAGGTACAGTTCTTTAATCAATGGTATGGTACTATGGTCCCTTTTTTCCTGAATTTCCAATGAATTTCTAACTCAGCCCATAATGAGTTCCTAAACTCAGCTTATTTAAGCTCTCTATTTTGCACAATGGAGCACCAGCTAAGCTAAGAAAGACAAGAAAATGGTACGCTGCCATCTGACCTTAAAAAAAAAATAGCAAGACAAGAGAAAGGATAAAAATATATTAGTCGGTTAAAATAAGGGGTCAAAGTAAAAGAAAGATATGAAACCATACTAGGGACTGCAAGTGACTGACATAATCTGGTCTTCAATCATTGTTTCTTATTACAAATCAGTTTATGCAACTTGTTGGTGAGTTTAATAATATGACTATCATGAATGCAGCTTTTCGGTGGATCTACTGGAGATGTTGTCTAAGAAACCTTTGATGCATGTACTTTTTATCCCAGGAAATCCAGGTTTGGTTCTTATTTATGCTCTTTTACACATCAACGCTTCACAGATCCATATGTTTTACTTGTAAAGAAACTCCAAATTGATAATTGTGTGAGCAATCTCTCTTAAATTAATTACTGGCACCCTTATGATGCATTCAAATGACATGCCTTAGAAAGTGCCTAGTTTTTGAGCAAATATGTCGCAGCATGATTACTTATCTAGCAATTGCATTTATGCTCAATTGCCAATTTAAAATACTTCATCCTATGATGTCTGATGCTTTCCAAAGCAGGAACATTAAAAAAAAAGGTTTATTTTAAAGAATGCTCTTATGGATTTGGACTTTTCAAGGACCTATAATTTTACAGCGCATTTACATAGAGAAAATCACGAACCCCTGCAACCTGAAGTTTTATCTGTTGAACCCCAAGCCCCCAAGTACCCTCGTTAGTTTCAGAGATGTTAACAGTACTACTCTCTTTATCCCTACATAAATGAGAGGAGGGTAGTTTGGGCACTACTGAAGAAATCACGATGTACATTGAAGAATGTGAGATATTTCTTCTTTGCAAGGGGGGAATTCATATCTCAATAGTAACGTGACATTTTTTTTAAATGTAATATGTATCTGGTTTTCAGGTATTGTTTCATATTATAGCGACTTTATTGAAGCCCTGTACGAGAACCTTGGAGGGAATGCATCTGTAACAGGCAAGAATAGTGCCAGATTTTGTTTCTTCTTACATTCTTTTAGTACTTTGGGTATGTTGGTATTTACACTTGCATCTGTTTTTCAGTAATTGGGCATACCGCACATGTTCGTAAGGTGAGAACTATGCAACCTAATGCGGGGCTTCATTTTATTTCTTGTTGTTAAAGTTTATTATTTTCTTAGAAGAATTGTAATATCGAAATTAGCAGAGAACTGCAGTCTTTTATATAACAAATGGAACCCATACTTTTACTCGTAAGTTAGGATAGGGATACCAAAATCCAGTCCTCTCACAGGAAGGATTAAAAAAAGGAACTAGCCATGAGATGATGAGAAAAACTAAGAATGGAAGTATCAAGCCCTATAGCTAGACCATCTCTCTTCCTTCCCTGCCTCTCTTTTCGTAAAGAGAACAGAGGGAATGGTAGCAATACTCCTAAGGCATTACAGAAGATTGTTGAAGGCAGTATTTTCCTTTTTTCTTAGGGCTATATATTGTATTCGAAGATTCCGTAGGAACACATAATTTTTGTTTGTTCTTGTTCTTGTTCTTTTGTGTAACAGTGTTGTTTGGAATACAATGTGTAGGCAGTGGCAAATGGGAGGCTTTTTTCCTTACAGGAACAAATTGACCATAAGGTATGTTTACAATCACCTTTTTGTGTGCTTTTTGTAAAAGATGCAGTATATTGTTCTTCTTCGATATTTTAAAAAACAACCCTTCATTCCTCAAAACTATAATATAGTGCATTAAGGCCCAAACACTGTGGTTCATGACAAAAATAATTATTAGTTTTAAATTAACTCCAGTAACAATTTTTGTGGTCTTCTTCTAGTTTAATTTTTACCTATTGGTATGTGCACTGTCCTCTTCTAGTTTAATTTTTCTACATATACGGATTTATTGCGACAATGTAGGTTGATTTCATTGAACAAGAGATGAGCACAAGTGAAATTCCTATAGTGCTGGTATATTCTTATTGCCCTGTGAATCTTTTCTTACATCCTAGGTATCTGTGTGCATTATTAGGTTTCATTTATGATTATGTGCAAATATCATTTGGTTAGCATACTATAATGTACATTTCCCAAGTTAGCTTTTTCGTCACTTGCACAATTGAGGCTCCAATTGAGCTTCAATTATTGCATTGCATGATTCATGCTGTCCAGGAGCTGCCCTTAACTCAAATGCATCATATCTAATGACGCCACACTGTATTATTAATACTAACCAATTCTTATTTCTACAACACATCATTATTGATTAGCTGCAGGGTCTTGACTTTATTTCATACAATTACCGTGTGTTAGTAAGGATCACTTACCTGTGTCTGCATATAATCCAGCAATTCATTTTTCATGGTTAACCATGTTAAGTGTGAAAAATATGTGGATGACCAGTAAAGAGATTGGGTAGAGGAGATCAAGAAATGAATGCTTGAGATCCCATGGCCCATGTTACCCATACCATAATTATTTGGGCAGATCAGGCTGTTTTATTCTCAAGAAACAGATCTCGATTTGATTGTCAAGATGGAGCCAGTAATACTTCAATTCCTGACCTTTGTTATCACAAGCAAATTCAGCGTCGAAATGTGAGCTTCCTATTAAGAATTTTTGTTATCTTTCATAGATTGGACATTCCATTGGTGCATACATTGGCCTCGAAATTTTCAAAAGAATGCAACAAAAGGTCAGTAATAAGTAGACTACGCCCCCTTCCTTTTAGATTTTTTTTTTTTTCAAATTAGGAGTAAACAAGGAATGATTTATTTCTGTAGCTGGATAAAATATTTGATATTTTTGTGGGCAAACCTGTCAATCCTACAGTTGGAACAATTTAGATATGTAATATTAGTAAGGCTGAAGGAATGGTTAATTTTGTTTTTCTAAGATGTGAATATTAGCCATGACGTGAATTGGAATTCTATAACTGGAGGAGACTAAAGTTATCAGGACTTTTCTGTACATTGCGCTGCTTGTCATTGTAGAACTTGTACCCCGCTATCTTGTGATGATCGGAGCATTGATTGCTTTTTCGAGCTTGATTTTAAATATTAGAAACTTTGGGAGGAAAGGTTCTATTATGTCATTAAGTATGCATATGTTTTGTGTTTCACTTTTTTTGTTGTGAATTTGTTTTTTAAGTTATACGATCTAGTCTTAACTCTTAAGTTTAAATTGTTTTTATCATGTTCTAATAATTGAAATTTGAGTGCACAGGTCAAAGTTTATGTAGGGCTTTATCCCTTCCTCACTTTAAATAGAAACTCCTTGACGCAATCAACAATTGGGATGGTTTCAAGGTAGTCCTAAAGTCTATACCTGTTTCTTCTTTATTTCAATTGGTAAATAGATCTGGAGAATTGTGTAAATATAGCCATGTTACTGAATATATGTCAGGATAAAAGCAGTCACCCAATGGAGCAAAATAAAAAAAGAAATCCATTTCAAGATAAATAACAATTAATTAACCAATCCTTAGTTGTGCAGTTAATAGTTAATTATTCTTTGATTGACCCTTAATTGTGAATTACCAATGATTAAACACTTGAATTGCTAAATGCTGTTTTTTCTTGGTCATAATTGGAAGAAATTTCTATACGGACGTTTAACAAGCTTTGGATAAAGGAATCAACAATAAAGAGAGTATAAAGATTATATACTTCACTTATCTCTTTGTCATAAATGAATGGTCTATAGTTACTGATGTAGGTTAGATTACCAGTGACCCCAATAAAAAGGAAAAAACCAGTAAATTGCAGATGTTTTGTTTGAGCAGTCAACAGTGCCAACAAACAAAGTTTCAGAGATGCCCTTTCTTTTCATTATTTGGAAAAGCTTCCCTACTTCCATAGAAAATTAAAAATAAGCCCCTTTAGCTGGACTTTGACACTTACATTTCTTTCTAAAAAAAAGAATAATGGTTAGCTCCAGTAAATATCAACATCAGCCTGTCTAAGAAGTAAGTTATTATTCATCAAATATTCTATTACATTCAACCTAAATTAATATAGATTAATTTTGGCACCTCAATATAATTCTTCAACAAGCTGTTTAAAAGACTAACAAAATAGGCAAAATAAACTATACAAAAATATAGGATTTTTTTATAGTTCCTTTATAAGGCGGAGGCTCTGTTATGAAATAATTTGATTTGACCACACCAGTAAAAACTTTAATAAACAAATTCTGGCTGGTCCCCCCCCCCCCCCCCCCCCCCCCCCGCTCCACAACTAAATAAATAAATAAAACAAAACAAAATAAAACTCCCTGATGCATAGTTGGTGTGTACTCCTTTTCAAAAATTATTCTGTAGGTTCTCTATCCTGAGTGGAGCTGTAAGTCTTTTAGTATCATTGATTGGATCACTTCCAACCCATATATCAGAGAAAATAGTGAAAAGGCTTCTTGGCCCCACATGGTCCTTCACGGCTATTGATGCTACGTGCACTCATCTATTACGGGTAACTGTATTTGACTTTTAATGTGCTTATAACTGATATTTTTATGTAAATTTTCAAGGTGATAAATAAAGGAGTTATGTTTTTTACACCATATTTGAACCAAAATACTTTTCTTATTGCAAATGTTACTTAGTCTCTCATTTGCAATTAGCACACCAGTGCTTTTGAATTTATTGTAAATAACACTTGTCAGTTATAGAGTATTAGTTGCAAAAAGAGAGATTCCTTTTCGTGTTTATAAAAATATTTGGCCAGTTTGCAAATGAACTCTTTTATATGCTTAACACTCCCCTTTTTGTATTTGTCAGTTTGGACATTCACCCATCATTAAAAGGAAATTTAAATGACTAATGTTCTGTTGTGCTATGAGCTTAGTAAATAAAATGATGAAATTATCTGTTTATTACTTGTAAGCTATTAGAACAGGAGTCTGGAGTTGAATTCTCACTAGGTTTCTGTTATAAAACATTTTTCCTAGGAATTTTCTATCTACAGGTTGTTCACTTTTTCTGATTTTGGTCTCTGCCCGATTTATGCATAATTCCTTTTATTTGATCCCTACAGATTAATCTTCTCTCTAAAAGTTTCTTTTCCTATAATGCAGTATCATACCATGCGCAATGTCCTATACATGGCAATGACAGAGTTCAGAGAGGTTAGATAATATATTTTGTAAATAGTCTTATGTATCTATAATAATAGGGGTGCTTCTGCATTATGAATAAAAGAGTAGAACAAGCAATCAAAGATGGATGAGGGGAGCAAAACTGAAAAGGAGTGTATTGAAACAATAGTGAAAATCTGGAAATTAAAATTTTGGAGCTTTTAGAAACATTGTTTAGGATCCCTGGAATTTTGGTATACTTGGGGGCTTGTATGCTACTTTTCCTATTATTTGAATCAAATTCAGATCATATTACATTATGCACCCTTCCTATATCTTAACATATATTTTCTTTTGTTTTATATCCATTCATTAGCTTTCGGAAGAACCTGATTGGCTGTTCCTGAGACAGAAGAAGGATCAAATAGCATTTTTGTTTGGTGATGATGATCACTGGGGCCCACTAACCCATTTTGAGGAGGTACATATTTCAACTTTTTCTATGCACAATACATAAGACATAGTGAAGCCAATAGCAAAAATATAAGTTCTTATAGGTTTTTAGTATGTGGAAGATCTGAGTATCATTTTTATTTTTAGATCTGTTAGCTCTAACTGTAAACAAAAAGGAAGGGTGTTGTGAATTCGCATCCTCTGAGATATCTCAACTTTTGCATGTTTCCTTGAAAAATCTCAACCGTTCAAATACGTTCTGCACGAATCGCAAAGCACAAATAATACTGCCCCTGCACTCTCCCCGAATAGGCAGTGGACACGTTGGTCATGCAAAAGTTGAGATATCTCAGAGGATACACACTCGGGTATTGTAGGGTTCAAATTTCTTTTGGTGAAGTATTTGGAGGTAGGTTATTTTTTGCTCAATACATTGGGAAGAGGGTCATTAATTTATTATTATAAGTTGCTCATTTGGAATAGCTGATCTGATAGGTTCTGAAATTTTGAGTAAATTCGATATTTGGAAATATGGAAAGTAAAATTTTACCATTTTAATCTGAAATCCATTGTTGCTTGATAACTTTTTATAAATGTGGAGTACCTAGATCAGCTGGAACTATGCAAAACTTTCTTCCTTGCTGTTTCTATCTAGTTTTTGTTTCATTTGTTTGTTTCATTATTTATATATTTAGATCTTTTTATCTCATCTTTTGTTTTCTTTGACTTTTCTTGGTAATCCTCTTCAACTGAGCATGTACCCTGAATCATACAGTACACCTGCATATACTGCCTAAATGCAGTGTGTACACTATATAAACTGGTATTATGATCCAAATTATAAACATATAGGCTTGTGTTTGCAAATTTTATGGGGCTTGAGCATCCATAAAGAAAATTAGTATTATAAACAAGAAGTGTGTACACAGTTTAAACTGGAACTGTGATCCAAATCATAAACATACACGCTTGTATTTGTAAATTTATGGAGCTTGATCAAACATCAATAAAATTATTAGATAAAAACTAGTATGTGTTTGGTGAGCACAACTCCAAAAATCTATCGAATTAGCTTCAAACGACGAATTCTAACCGTTGAAACCCAACTACTTCACGAGTGATGCGTGTACATGCAAAATTTAAATTTTTTTGAATTCATTTAGGAGAAAGTCAAGAGGCAAAAAAAGATGAAAAATGAATGCATTAAAATAACTTGTAGAACTTCATTTTTTTTTACCGCTCGACTTTGTACTAAATAAATTTGAAAATTTGAAAAATTTGCATGTGCACGCATCACTCGTGAAGTAGTTGGATTTCAACCGTTTAAATTCGTTGTATGAAGTCAATCTTATAGATTTCTGAAGTTGTGGTCACCAAACCTTCTAGGTGAGTAGCTTTGCTCAAATTATTATTATAAACAAGAACCCTTAACTAAGATTTCTTTTTCTTTTCAGATTTCGATGCGTGTTCCAGGTATTGACTTATCTGTTGAGAGAGAAGGCTGGGGACACAGCTTCTCTTGCACCATGGCTGGGTCAGTATGGGTCGCACGATATGTGGCAGATATTATAAGAAACAAGACAGTTACAGAGATAAATAACTGAAGATATTAATTGGGAAAAGAAATAAAATGTTAAATAATCAGCGTGCATTGGATCAAATTAAAGCTTGGATGTTGGACATTATTGTGGTGAAATATGGAAGTATATAAGAAACTGATGCATTCATGAGCTTATTTAAAGCAGATTGCTTCTGAAAGGATGTAAAAGGATTAGGGTTTGTAGTCAAACCCCCAGTTATCTGGTGCTCAATTATTTTTGCATAGAACCGCGTTTAGATTTAGATGCAAACCAAGAAACCCGAAAGCGATTGAGTCCACCTGATTTTGACCAATCCTGTCAGTACATTACACTGATTTGGATTTATCCGATCACTCGAATGATTTTGGCAGGTCCAAAGAAAATAGTCAAGTTAAGCTCACAGATATAATATTTTTTTCCTGTTTATGGGAACTGCTTGACGAGCATGTTTCCTGATTATTCACAATTAATCAGTGTTATCAGAACCGGACCGGACCGGTGGTTTAACCGGAAAAAACCGGACCCGGATAGATGGCCAGTTCGGTTCAATGAAAGGATCGTTTATGCTTTCAGACCGCTCAAAATCGGTTTAACCGGTCTGGTTTTGCTAAAAAACCAACGAACTAGACCGTTCAAAAAAACGGTTCAAAACATATTCATTCACGGAGTACATTTCTCTCTCTTTCTTCGACCATCTTGCGTTTTCTTCACTGGTATCGTCAACATGGAAGCAACACTAATCATGCTAGATTATATGACAGAATTGGTTCGATTTCTTACTATTTTTCTCAATTTTCTAATCTCCACTGCACGCGGCCATTGCAGGGCTCAACCTCAACCCCTCAAGGCTGCACGTTCTCAAGGCATAAATTTGAAGCGAAATCACAAAAGAATCTATCAAGATCGAATATGTAAGTAATCTCATGTAATTAAATTGATAGAACACTTGAAAAGTTAATATTTGAGTTGATTTTATTGAATAAATTAATGCATTTAAGGTGTTTGATGAAATGCTCAAACCAAAGTGTTTTTCAATAAGTATAAATTCTTATACCAGTTGGTATCATCAGGGATCTAGACCCTGATGTACTTTTGGGCCTTTATGCCTACAGTTGAATTCTCATACTTTGGTGCTGGGTCTACGGAAATCTATTTTTACAAATTAAAAAAATGGAAACTAATCAGGAGTGAAATTGTTAAATTTTTAAAGATAGTGCATAGTCAGACTGAAGTTGATGCAGGCTCTTGGTGGGTCACGAACTTATAGTATTGATTGGACAGTAAAATTACCAGAGTTATGTAATTTCATTAGAAATCTGACATTTCAGGCATAAGAATAGTTTTAGTTGTATCTCATTCAAAATCATTAATTTCTTCAACAATGTCATTGACGTGTACTGGTATCCTATTGTGATTATAAGAGCATGTATACAAACTTTTTGAACTTAGAATGGTTATTTTGTAATATATGATTATAAGAGCATGTAATATATGACATTCATTCTTGTAAGGACTTTAACGTAAAAGTAAATAACATTCTTGGAATTTCAGGTTATAAGTTGTAATTGTTTTAAAAAACCAGCAGTTGAGCCGGTTGACCCACCGGTCCGACCAATGAACCGCTGACTCGGAGCTTTACTGGGTTGATATCCGGTTCGGTTCTGATAACATTGCAATTAATTAGTACGGTAAACGACTTTTGCAATTGATGAGTATTCGATACAATTCAAGTTTCCAAAGACAAAAATAAAAGAAGAAAAAATCACAATGCCATACAATATGCATTTGATTTGATATGGATATATACTTGTTTGCATAAGGGAGATTTTTTATTGTTTTTTTGTTTACTGCTTTACTAGCATCAACAATTTATTAAAAACGATTAATTTAACCCATCAAACTTAAAATAAACTTATTTAAACTTACTTTGTTTGTTAATTGATAACATTTTATTGAACATGCCGATGGACATGATCTATACATGAAAAATCTTTTGTGATATTTGCAAACGATATGTTCCCATGTTGGCTCGAAGAGTTTGCGAAGGGGGGAATGAAAGAACACACAACACTTGGGACTCTTAAAAACATCATTTTAAGCACGGGACACACGAGACTACTACAGGTATACAGTTCTAAATTAGCTCGATTTAAATTAGTTTGTAGGGATCAATTATATTAATATTCCGTATAGCATGTTAGTGCGCCTGATCAAGCAAGGGAATCAATCAATACAGGGAGAACTTCTAATTGAACCTGATCATATATCTTTTATTATTTTCTTAATAAACAGCTAAAAAAATTTCAACGAAAAGGATCACAAAAGTTAGAAAATCACAATGGCCCTTTGAAAACCGAAACGATGTTATAGTTTTACTAGACTTGAGGAAAATAAATTACTTTATTTTTTATTTTAAACACAACACTGACTGGCAGCAGGACATCGAGCATCTTAAATCCCACTAAATTCAAAGATCATGCATATAAACTGCTTCAGTAACCTCGGGTCCAACATTACTCGTCCGATGTAATAGTTTTACCGTTTTATAGAATATAGAAGGCACATGATTCATCATATAGAACCTCCATTCGTTATAAAACCTTCAAGTACCATTTCCCAAGAAAAGAAAAAAAGAAAACTGGCTGCTGTAATCAGGTACCAAAATGGCACCTATATACTAAAGTTGAGCAAGTTGCTGGACATTTATTGGATAGACGTCAGTCTGGTTCCCGGTGTAGGCTCTCTGAGCTAAGATCAAATTGACTGACTCAGTCGGGTGGAAAGCATCCCAGAACACATACTCGGTCCTGTTGGGGCACGGTTCTGAAAGCGGTAAACATGTGAACTGCCCCTGATTCTGCCCGATCCCACAGCAACCACGGTCCAGCACATTAAACCCTATAAAAATCAAGAAAAACCTCTTTGTATTACTATTGATCCAAATTTAGCTTCAGAATTCAGAAAAATCAATGCAACAAACTCAAGGTAGAATTTAACAGTGATCAGTGCATGTAATGTACCATAAGTGGCAGGTTTGTTCAGGATGTCTCCTACAGCTGCATATGTGTTGCCATAGACAAAAATGCCACCGGGGTGGTCGGTGTTTAGTTGTTGAACGAGCAAACTGAGCCCTTCATTGTAGAATCTCACCATCTCGTTTACCTGGTCAACACATCGGTCTCGCGGAGCGGCACCTGAGGCCCTTTGGTTAGGTATGCAACCCAAGGGGCCCACCCCTGCCAGCAAGAACTTTCTTAGGCCTATGCTGTACAATGCCTGTGACAAATTATTATATCATGTGTGTACTTAAGTTACTACTATTTAAATCAAATGGTCGATTTAGAACAAAAGCAAAAGAAAAAATAATCTTAAGATTGAGCAATTTCAGGTTGGCTCGGATGCTTACTAGTATCTGTCTGGTGTAGTGATTCAGCAACAGGTTGGCGAATTGCTCGGGTGTGTAGGTGTAGCCTGAATTGTACAGAGAAGGCAAGAGATAGTTATTGATGTAGTCATTGCTTCCAAACACCATCACTGCAATTGATCTTGCTAGGAACTGGTCGTAGCTTCTCCCTGTACCCAGCACTGCCCTTATGCTGTCAAGGTTGTTCTCAAAGTTTAGCACCTGTTGGTTCAGACTGTACCTGTCCCCCTGTTAATCTTTCGTCAGCAGGAATATATATATATATATATATATATATATATAGGCAAAGTCTTCTATGGACAAATTTGAAGTTGGTACTGTTCATTTCATGTTCATATATATATATATATAAAATACACCAACAATTTATACACCAAGGATATCCCATCATCTAAACTGTCCATCTAATTTTAGATTAGCGGTCCAGTTATTACCCGCTTTACACCTTTCAACTTTCCAAAAGAGTGCTTTGATCTGTTCCTCTCCTCTCCAGTTTGCTGTCGGTCGCTCCTCTCTTCTTCATTGAAATTAGATCCACTTTTCCATTAATGAAATTGGCTCCTCTCTTCTTCATTGAAATTAGATCCTCTTTTCCATCAATGAAATTGGCTCCTCTCTCTGCCTCCATCAGTAAAATTATCTTCCATCACTCTTCTCTATCAGCAAAATTGACTCTTCTCTCTGTCTGTCTCTCCAGCAAACCAGCGAAAACTTCATCACTGACTATTGATGCTAAATTGGAAGCGGTGATTGGCATTTTAAGTATTTTGCTTATTAAGTTTATTGCTGGAATTTCTTACTCAAAAGCTTACTGTAATTGGGTAATTACAAAAATTTGAATTCCTGAATCATGATGTTTGCAAGAAATAGAAGGAATGTTATATTTGGGTAGTTTGTAAACTGTGAAATTCATAGTTTAGACCTTGAAATTTTCTGAAATACCAATTTATCCATGAAAATTTAGGGAACACCAATTGGTCCGGAGCTTGATTTGAATCTATATATCAGGTTGTACTTTTCTAGTTATTCTCAACATATATGCCAGTGAAAACACTCTAATCTCCTTACACTATGAAAAAAGGTCAAGATATATGTAGTGATTTGAAGTTTGGGCTAGTTCGCTTGAGGGACTGGCAGAGGGTCGAGCCACCCAGTGTTCACTGCTGGGAGGCGAGTGACTTTTGTTCATGGTCAAGAATGAGCAAACTGGGTGGATGGAGAGGAGAGGAAAAGATAACTGCGACAAGAGAAGAGCAAGTTCTGTTGGTGCAGTGTTTTGTTCAGGGATGAAGAGAAATTCAAGTGACAAGAAATTGGAGAGGAGAGGAAGAGATCGAAGCGCTTTTTTGGGAAGTTGAAAGGTGTAAAGCGGGTAATATTTGGACCGCTGATCTAAAATTAGATGGACGGTTTAGATGATGGGATATCCTTGATGTATAAATTGTTGGTGTATTTTAACCCTCCTCGTATATATATTATACTAGGAACAAAGTTCCATAAACAAGGGTGTAGCCATCATTTTTATCGGGGGTAACTAACCAATTCATACTATAGATTACCCAGGGGTAGGCAAAATTTTCTCCAGGGATAGACAACCGTCCAATTATACATAGACATATACTCAGTTTTCGAAATCCAAGGTAGGCATTTTCCAATGTACCTCTGGTTCAAGGCTTAGCCACTGTTCCTAAAGACAATAATTTTGTATTAAAATGTCTTATTAATTAATTTAATTTCAAGTTCTTACATCCATTTGCTTCGGAGAATAGTTTTTGTGTGTGTGTAAAAAAGAGAGAGAGAGAGTACAAAGTGTTGGCCAGTCTCATCAAGGATGCCACCACCAGCAGAGGCATAGTTAACTCCACCAAGTAGCCTTGTTCCATTCAGCCCAGTTGTAATGTATGCTGGTACGTACGGAAGCTCAAGTAAATCGCCTAAAAGGAAATCATAGGGATTGTAAATTTTTTAATTAAATTAAATAAAATCACTGCTCAATCATTGAGGTAAGCCATGTGAAAAAAAAAACAGAGAGAGAGAGAGAGAGGAAGCATACACAAAGCATCAACAACAGTTTTGCCATTGCAGAATCTGCCGGTGGCGCCTTGGTAGAAATCAATCCCATACGGGTAGTAATTCGACTTAGCAAGCGAATTCAACCCGTTATTATTTCCATTGTCAATCAGGGAGTCTCCAAATGCAAATATTGCCGGGATTTGTGGTGTAGCAAGTACAGCTCCATGCATTAGACACATGTAACCTAACATTACCAGTATAAGTGTCACCTTGCCGCCGCTGCCACCGCGTCGGTTTCGAGTGATTTTTAGCCTCATCTTGATTTTTGGTTGTTAGAGGGCTTTACTATGATATGGCTTGGTCTGTATATATATAGTACTATACATAGCCTGTCACAGAGTTCATGCATCGATCAGGATTGGAATGTGATAAGGACACAAGGTCAAAGAGAGCTTCAGAAATTTCTCTTGTGTTTTCAGAGGCTTGTCAAAGTACTTCCCTTCATCAATTCAATTGGCGTTTTCTGGTAACGGTCTTGTGCGTTTCTTGTGAAACATTTGTTTTCTTTTACCGGATTCTCGGTTTCATTGCTGCTGCTGCACATGATCACTTTTTTTATTTGATAATATAACAATAAGAAATAAAAGAAGAGAATTTGATAGGAAGTTCTCATTTATTATTTGCAAACTAATTTTCGGCTCGTAAACATTATTCACAAATCAGAATCATTAATTGGTCTATGAATTTTTTATTCTTATAAAAAATCAAAATCATTTCAATATCAGAATCATTAATTGTCTTTTTCACTTTACTAAACAAAAAATGAATAGAGGTAACGAGAATTTTTTTTTTTTTTTTTGAAAAGCATGGTAGAAGCTACCAGCATGGGGTAACGAGAAAATTTAAATATATATTTTCCATGTATTTGGTTTTCCTCCAAAAAAAATAACACTCGTTAATTATTTGATTGACATATATAGTCTAATATTTCCGAAATTTTTATTTATACCATATTAAAAAAAACAATTTTAACCATCTAATCCATGTCCGCCAATTCAATTGAGGGACCAAATATTAGGTCCGCTAATTGAATCAGCAGACATAGGGCTGCACAAAAAAGTTCGTAATTCGTGATTCGATTTGAAACGATTCATAAAAAAAACGATTCGTGATTCGATTTGAGAAAATTTAAATATATATTTTCCATGTATTTGGTTTTCCTCCAAAAAAAATAACACTCGTTAATTATTTGATTGACATATATAGTCTAATATTTCCGAAATTTTTATTTATACCATATTAAAAAAAACAATTTTAACCATCTAATCCATGTCCGCCAATTCAATTGAGGGACCAAATATTAGGTCCGCTAATTGAATCAGCAGACATAGGGCTGCACAAAAAAGTTCGTAATTCGTGATTCGATTTGAAAAAATTCATAAAAAAAACGATTCGGAATAGTTCGAAATTATTCAAATCAAACTCAAACTAGACTTGGTTCGTTCGAAATAGCAGTTTGGGTTCGCAAATTGAATTGGCGGACATGGTATATATGGAATTCTCCAAAAAAAGTAGCAAAATGGTATATATATATATTTTTAATATGATATAAATAAAAAAATTCGGCTAATATTTTTAATTTATCTATGTAAAATTTGAGGATTTTATTAAAATGTACATTGCATCTACTTTAATTTCCAGGAAACAAATTTTACCATCGTTATTGAAACCTATATTTTTCTGTCCAGCGCAACTATATTGCTCCACGCCTCCACCCCATAATTTTAAAATTTTTAATTATGTATACTAAAATTTAATATTTTATTTATATGTTTTTATATAGTTCAGTTTTCCTCATAAAATATTAAGTGTAAGTGTGTTTATGTAGTACAAGTTTAATAGTTTATGAGGAATGCACTAGAATTAGCTGGTGGGCCAAGTCATAGGATGAGTTAAATGACTTTAGAAAATGCTTTATAAACATGTAATTGTATCTTTTACAAGTTTGTAAGTATACGAGGATTCAAATTGCCTCGCCATCTATATTGCAACATTGCGATTTTATTTTTTATGGGTGGCGACGAGTTTATTAGTGATCATTGATGTAGAACTGACGCTCCTCAGGAAAATAACCCTCTATGGCTCTCTATCAATGATGATCATTGTACACTGCTTTTCACGCTCCTCATGAAATTAAGCCTAAAATTTGCAAAAAAATTTTACCTAGGTTGTGGTTAAAGTAGTATTCTTTGTGTGAGATCTCATTTGTTTGTTTGGAATTCGATAAGAATATCTTACGAATATTTAAAGTTTGGAGGTTAGATCCTCGACTTTATAATAAAAATATATATATATAGATCTCATTTGTATGATTTTATTTTGATATGTTGATCTTGTATATTAAATCTTTTAATTTAAATATATGCTGGAGTTTACTGAATCGTCCTCTTAAAATAATATTTATTCTAAATTCTTTATGATAGACGTTCCTCACTTTGCAAGATTATATAATATATACACATAATTCGTTGAAAAAGTTCATTGGCATTCATCCAATTTAACAGTCAGAGAGCTGCAGGGGGCAAAAATTATATTAATTTGGAAATCATGTGTACCATTGCAAATCTCAAAGCATCACGAAGACCACACAGCAAAAGACAGGTTTCTGCAAAGAAAAAGAAAAACGAAAAAAAAAAAAAAAGGAAAGAAGAAGAAGAAGAAAGAAATACAGGTACTATTTATCATCCTCTGCAAATAAAATAAAATAAAAACCATAGACTTCTGACATTTTATTCGCATAAAACTGAAAAAACACCTTATGAGCAGGCGCTACTTGGCGGTTTCCTCCAGAAAATGATCCGAATTGCCTCTCCCTCTTTTCTTCACAAATAAGGGGGTAAAAAATGAAAAAGCAGTCTGAACATTAAGGTTCTAAATAGTGATTATAGCGTTATAATTTTTAAGGTCCGAAAAAGCTATAGCACAACCATAGCTAGCTATTTAGAATCATTATAAAAGAAAAGCGGTTAATAATATTATAGCTTTTGAGATCAAAAAAATTATAACGCAATTATTGCGTAGCTATAGCTGGATATTTAGAACCCTACTGAACATTATAAAGAAATAAAAAAATAAGGATTATGATTATACAAAATATGGGAATTTATTTGGTACTTGTTACATTTAAAAGGCGTGAAAAAAAAATTGGGCCTACATGTCTCATTCTGCTAAGGCCTGGATATTGGGCCTTTGGGTTTTTACCAACGCAAATTTTTCTTTTGCTCTATTGTTTTTCCTAAGTCTGTCTTTTTTTTTTTAACTTTTTCTTTTTAATAAAGATTGGATAATTATTTAATATTCAGTTCAAATTTTAAACATGCAACTTTCCATACATACATAAGATGTTGTCTTTATTACTAGACTAAAGATCATTTTTCATTTTAGACCTATCTTGCTAGTTTAGATATTTTTTTTTTCTTATTTGTATATACCACTAGCATGATGTCAAATTTGAATTTTTAAAAGAATAATATTGTTATTTTGGATTTTTGTTTTTTTATGAAAGTTCCCTAGCCACCGGTTATTGTAGATTTCAAAAGTTAAATAAATTAATGTTTAATTTTCGAACATAATGAAATTAAATTTACGCATACACCAAATGCAGAGATAAAAAAAAAATTCTAAATAAGTAAAAAAAATGAGACGAATTAATCTGAATGCATACATAAATGCATAATTTATAGTATATTTATGTCTGATTTTTTTGTATATTTTGAATACTGTAAAATCAATTCTCATTCTTTGCATGAAAAATTTATATGATTGACTCTATTTATATTTGAACTTCATATCTGAAAGTTTGATTTCTGTCGGGATGGCTTCATTTATCCGGTCGTAAACATATTCTTTCTTACTTTGAACGATTGCAAATATTCAGCAAATGTCAATATTTTTTAAAACATAAATTAGTAAAAAAAAAAAGAAAAATAGCGTTAACCTTTTTTTTTAAATATCTAGGATTGATAATAAAAAAAATTACATGTTGCTACAAAAGAAATAGTAGTGTTGCACATTTTTCTTTTAACGGCAGTTAGAGCGAGTTTTCTTGATATCATAATCTCCGGATTTAATATATTTTACAAAAAAAAAAAAAAAAAAAAAAACTATGACTGAAAGCGACATTGAAGAGCAGAGCTTAAAAAACGACATTTCCATTAACAAAGATACACTAACAGCATTTTTTTTATGCGCATATTGAAGCAGATAAAAAAAACTAGTCTAATACGAACTGTATTTCGTAATAATATAATTGGCCATAGAGATACGATGTAAGTGTTAGAAAAGATTAAATTATTAAAACAGACAAATGAAACACTCCTTTTCTGAAAACAAAATAAAAAATCTTTCTGCGGCAACCAAAAATGACCGTGGATTTTAACAACGCTGTTTTGACTCGCATAGTGCTGAGAATAAAAAAAAAAAAAAAAATCGGATTGTACTGAACTACGCTGTGCGAAATAAAAAATACGTTGTTAAAATCTGCATAAAAAAAAAAACTGTGAGGTTCTATATATGTGGTTTTGCAATTTTTATGACATTATTTATGGGTTGAATTATACGGGAATGGTTTGTATTGCCAATATGAAACATATTATTCATCAGCACGGACTTTGATGCCCATAAATGAGCGAAATGATAATAGTTGCGTATCAAATTAAGTGTAAATTCTGTGTCTTTTTGGTTAATTGTGAGTGTTATAAAATTAAATTCGGGCATAATTGATACTTATATTCAAAATTTTGAACACAATTGATCTTATTAAGTGTAAATTATTATATATTTTTAAGCATAAACACATTTAAATTTGAATTTTTATAAGTCAAAATAATCAACGATGGATAAATAACCTCTGACAAATAATAATGTCTTGCACAGGATCAAGAACAATTCTTTGATCTAGTGACAAAAACACATGGTCGCTGATGTGGAATGTCATGGCATCGAAATTTGGATAATAAAAAAATTATTTGTTGTAATAACAGGATAATGGAATTTGAAGGTCTATCTTTGTTTTTTTATTTTATTTTTTTTAAAAAGCCTTGCACATGACCCTTATTAATGATTATTTTTATTGAGCGTTGACGCTGAAACCGTCAACAATTACATAATTGGTATATAAAAAAGTTTATTAATGATTATTAAGACTTTGTGAAAAACAGTCTCGATTATAGAATTAGATTTCATGATCTCGGATCATTAATATAATTTAAAATAAAAATGAAGAACAATTCATAATTTTGTTTATTCCTGTAAGATAGGGCCAATTTCTTTATTTGAACCAGTTGCAATTTTCAGCTGTAAGATTATTATTTAATAAATGAGCAATGTTTTGGCGGCCAAATAAAAATACACAAATCAATCTGAACCATTCGATCAGGTGGGGCAAAATTGTAATCCCAGAATAATGATAGCTTAATACTGGGAGAGGGGGTTGTCCGATGCCCATCGGACTGAGTTGGGTTCGATGGGTGGTTTCCACCGTCCAATCCACTTCAAGATCTATGCGTTTCACTTTAATATCCGTGCTATTTTCTTTAATATCAGTGCGCACAGATCTTGAAGTGAATCGGACGGTAGAAACCACCCATCAAACCCAACTCAGTCCGATAGGCATCGGACAGCCTCCTCTCCCCTTAATACTATGTTTGCTGTGCAGTGTCGACGTGTCATGTCTTTGTCGTGCTCGACACTTTTCTGTACGGTATTATGTTGTCCTTTATAATGTGATCCCTCTGTCATGCACTTCCCGAGACACGGACACGTGCAATCCGTGTCGTGTTTAAACTATCAGAATTCCAACATTAACTCCCTGCTGGCAGTAGATCTATTAGCAATCTTCGACCAGTCAATATTGAAAGTCTATATATAAGCGTATATAATTAATTGTTTTAGTTCCAGATTTCATAAGATTCTAGTCTTATTAAATAAGTTATTCAATAATTTCTTCTAGAGAGTGTGGAGGCATTGCATTTGACATCTGACAGAACATGATTTGTATTAGAATATTGAATCTATTAATTATTAAAATTAAACATGATTGTTTTTTTCACATTACGTCATTACCTAGTCATTACCTTATCACAATTAATGAAACTAAACATAATTTCACATACTAAATCACGACGTTTTGAATGCTAATAAAATAATATCATTTTCATTAACCTATATATGTCATCAAAGCAGAGAGATAAAAAAAAAAAAGTTAGCTCAAAAGCAACATTTCAGGAAAAAAAAAAAGTTAGCTAAAAAGCTTGATAACAATTATTTTACCATGCATCATTTCTGCAACAATTATATAAACAAAACAGG
The DNA here is from genome assembly GCA_964058825.1 of Carex arenaria. Classification (NCBI taxonomy): domain Eukaryota; kingdom Viridiplantae; phylum Streptophyta; class Magnoliopsida; order Poales; family Cyperaceae; genus Carex; species Carex arenaria. The sequence continues at coordinate 376,170 of CAXKVW010000232.1, forward strand.
CAACGACCAATCAATCATGTGTATAATTTGTATTACTAGTGTGAGCAAAAAAAAAAAAAACTCAAATGCGAGTAGAACTAGGGTGCTCCTAGGAGTACCAAGTCATTTGTACTCTTAATTCTAAAATCTATTGGATTAACTTCGAACGACGAATCCAAACTGTTGAAATCCTTCTATCTTACGAATGATGCGTCTACATGTGAAAATTTTAAAGTTTTGAATTAATTTAGTATAAAGTCAAGTGGTCAAAATTAGAACGTTTCTAAATTAATTTTAATGTATTCATTTTTTGGAAGACTTTTGACCACTTGACTTTATACTAAATTAATTCGAAACTTTAAAATTTTCACATGTAGACCCATCACTCGTAAGATATAATGATTTCAACGGTTTAGATTCGTCGTTTGAAGTTAATCCGATAAATTTTAGAGTTAAGAGTACAAAGGAGCTTGGTACTCTTAAGAGCACTCTGTTCTACTCCTCAAATGCAACTATATGTACAACAGTACAAGTGATGTCAATTGTATGGATAGTCCATGTAAATGAGATTATGTTGTTGAACTCGTAGTTAATGACTTTCATTTGCACTAGGCACCTTCAGTTGATTAATTGTTTTGATGCGCAAATTTATTTTACATGGATTACAAAAATGTGATTCATGTAACTAATTATCTGTGTGATAAATTTTACAATGCAAATATATCCTACTTAGAATGTGTTTTTTTTTGTTTGCATGAAATTTATTGTATGTAATTATTTTTAATTATCCATGTGTAAATTTTAATAGTGGACCTAAATTTTTTACAATCAATGAGGACCAAAGACCAAAGTGAAAGACGGCCTATCATTTTATTTTAACAGCAATACATGTATTACAATGAAGTCAACGGCGTATAATATATTTTATACTAAAAACTATCATTTTGTTACCTTTGTTTATTTAACGCCACTACATGTATTAAAATGAAGTTAACATGATATATTATATCTCCATTATTATATTAAGCACGTAAATGTCCTTATTTGTCAATGACTTTGATTAAAAGATGAGATTTCAGATTAAATATCAACTCTCTGATTAAATATTATGATTTCAAGCATCATTTTTATTTTTTTACGTCTAGAAGCCTAAATTTATTTAAACATATACTCGCCGCACGTATTCTTCACATACAAATTGTGGATAATACTGACACATCCCGTCTTAATATGGAGCGAGGGTAATACTGACCCCAATTCACAGTATACAAATTTTATATGATTGAACCCATTCATGTTTGATCCGCATAACTTGAAAGTCTGACTTCGCTTCTGTTAAATTGGTATGAGATTTTTTTCTTGTATAATATTTTCTCATTACAACGCATGAACACGACACTAGTTTTATACTTAAAAACTATCAGTTTGGTCCCCTCTAATTCATTAATTTTCAAATAAAAAAATAGTTTTTGGAAATTGACACTTCAATATCATATGTCCAATCCTCTTAGAATTCATTCAAATTTGCTATTGCGTACTAATTAATAGCTGAAAATCACTGTCATATTTAACTACTAAATATATTAATTAAATGGGATTAATTTCAAGACAAAGCAATAGAAAATAACTAGTCGAAATTACAAATGACATATGATAGAATGTCGAATAAATCAATGAAGGCTTGCTCGAGACCTTTTATATAATTAATTATATTTTCTTTTCTTTTGCTCCTGTTATTTTATTTTGTTGGTTTATTTTGTTATTTTCTTTTTCTTTTTCTTTTTCTTTGTCCTTGGTAAACAAAAGAGAGAGACGAGCATCTATTAAAAGGAATACATGAAAACATATCAAATTCGGTTCATTTTGGGTCGGAGTAGAAGTAAGTCTGCGGTTATTCTAAAGGAATAACAGTAACATGTTATTCCAATACTAACCCTTGATATTTATTAAGATTCGCACATGAAATTTTTTTCTCCTTAAGATTAGTGCACTAAATATTTGAACGGTTGCGGAATAACAGGGTCCTTTTATTTCTTTGGAATAACAGCATATTTGTTTCCGTTGTTCAATGTGTATAAAAATTCAGATGAACAGTTTTAAGATTTGTGCAAATTACATATACATGAATATTGATACGTATTGGATGGCTCCGGCCGAGCATCGATCAAACGGAGTTTGATTTGATGCTCATCGAACCACCCCCGCTCCATATTAAGACGGGATTGAGGGTGAGGGATTGCAGATTCAGATCCAGTAGAATATCCTACCGTGTAGAACGAGGAATCTACACAGTTCGTTTTAACTTTTACAAATTTTAAGACCTCTGTCTGTCTACTAATAGTTTGAAAACAAAACTATCACTCAACTGAAATTGCAGTACTGGTAGATAGTTCTGATGTAACAGTTTTGCTTCTGGTTTTTTTTTTGCTGTATTTTTGGTATTTTTTTACTGGTAGATAGTACTGGTAGATAGTTCTGATGTAACAACTGATAGCCACTATCAGTGCTTTCAATAAAAGTTGCCCTTTGAATGTGAGGAAATCCAGATACTTCATCAAAATTGGACAGAATATTGATGGTACTACATCTCAGTAGATCTGATCATAAATTTAGATGATTCAATTTTTCAGATTTACTTGATTTTTTGGATCCTCAAACCAACCAGCAAGACAAGCAATTATTCTTTCAGTAGATATAAAAGGAGCATGTGACTTGACGCCACACAATTATCAGTTAAAGCTCTGCAAATATTATCTGTGCACCCTTCAAAAGTGACACAGAGATAACATTTACGCTTAGTATGACAAACTATATCAAATTTTACTAATTGGTTGTGCAGTTTTTAGGAGTTGTGTAGATAATATAAGTGTACTGAATAAAAAAAGTATTTTTTTCAAAAAATATATGACAACTCTGTATTTTATTTTCAAATAGTAACTAAATTTTTTTTTTGCAGAAATACACCACCATATTCTCGTCCGATTTTTTTATTAATCGAAATAAAATAAAATAAATATCGAAAAAGAGAATAGGTCTCACTTTTTTTCTAAAAATAAGTAGGCCGGAGTTAAAACCAACGTCTCTATAGACGGAAATAATTACAGCGTTTCTGTTAATCTCACGCTAACTAATCAAAATGGATCAAAGAGATAAATTAAGCAAGAACAGTGATGATCAATCCGTCTGTGACTCAAAAAAAAAAAAAACTACCAAGACCAACTGAAGGACATTTGCTGACCTAGACCTTCGTCAAATACTATTTCTAAGAGAGTGGGCCCCTTCTTAAAATTTGTCCGGATTTCACTCAAACATCTAGCTCCACAAGTTTAAATCAAAATTAGCAATTGACTTGTGTTCGATTTATTTAAATATCTATCTTAAGCTCAACTTATTTAAATAATCTTTTGGCTAGTTTTAACTCGAAACTCGTAATTGACTTGTCAACGATTTAAATATCTTTCCTTAGCTCAACTTATTTAAATAAACTTTTGGCTAGCTACTTTAAGTCAAAATTACAATTATGCAAATTTATTGGTCCGAACTTAATTCAAAATAACTTGATATTTAATTATATTATTCAATGCAATATTTCTTGAGTAAAACTAGCGTGTGTTGTGTTCACTAAGAGAGTTTGGTGAATATAATTTTTAAATTTGTCAGATTAGTTTAAAACGACTAATTTAAATTGTTAAAATTAGTATACTTTACGAGTGATAGGTGTACATGCAAAATTTTAACAATTTCGAATTTATTTAATATGAATTCAAGTAGTAATGTGTGTGTGTAATTTTAATGTGTTCATTTAATATCCATTTTTCACTACTTGACATGTACTAACAAATAGAAATTTCATTACATGTGTGCTTGCTAAATTGTTTCTTGGATTTTGAATTTATTTGCTTGAATTGTTCTTTTGAAATATTTAGTGCATGGAATGTATGCATGAACTAGATGGTATAAATGATGACTTCAATAATAAAATTGTTATATTTGAGCTATGTTAAATCTTGTAAGCTTTGTATGTATATAACTTGAACTTGGAAAAATGATGGTTATGCATGCGCTCATATATTCGGGGTAAGCGCAGAACTTCATTCGTGTGAGATGAAGTTCTGTAGACGTTATATATTCGGAGTATGCGTGGAATATTTACATGTATACACATTACTTAATAAATTTTAAAATTACACTTGCTAAACTCTATTACTAGTGAGTTTAACACACGTTAATTTTGCTCACGTATCTATCGTTAAAATAAAATAAAACGATCGTAGCCATGTTCTTCTATTACCATTTTGTTCGGTGCACCTTATGTCGCCTCTCGAGTTCTAAAAATATTCGCTCCTTTCAGCAGCAACAGGGTAGCAGACAGCTCACAATTTTTTAATATTTATAAGTTTTGTTTTTTTTCTTCTGTCGTTATCGGCACTTTTCAATCTTTCTTTTTTAAGAATTATTTTGATTCCATCAATCAGCGCGGTCAACACTCAACAGCTTCGCCTTTACACAAAAATGGCCTTTTTTTTTAGTTAGGGAAAAAATAAATATTCAGAGTTGAGATAACATTAATTCTTTTTTTTCCAAATTATTTAGTACAGGTATGTTATCTGAATACTATCTAAAAGTGACACGCAAATATTATATATGCATTATGTAAATATTGTCAAATATTTTAGTGGTGTACGGATAATATATGCATGTCATCTATGAATGACACTTATATAATATCTACGTACCAAATAACTTTGAGATTTTTTCTAATTTCATGTCAATTCTATATTTTTTTTCTTCAAATTGTAACTAAAATAAATCGGCAAAAAATGAAACTCTCCAAAATAATGATGATCATAGTGATGAACTGATGATTGCCAACGACTCTCGCAATAAAAGGCTACTAATTTACTACCAACTGTTACCTAAAAATCAAATTCACCTCAAAATCATTTAGTAACGACTGGCTAAGATAATCAAGATAAAATCATAACATCATACAAATTTTACATTCTTTTTATTATTTAGAAAAAAAATAATTAAGAACAAAATATTGCTTAAATCGATCAGCTTTGGATGCGTTTGTGAATTGTACTCTCAAAAGTAGTGTTATACCAAAAAAAATACGTAATACGAAAATACAACACAGTTTGTACATACAAGAATATGACCAAGCACAACACGTAATATTAGATGTACCATATTCTTTTAAAAATGTTGTATCCGACAATAGAAAAAATCAACACAGTCTAGCACGACGTAGCATAATATATGTATCCACACAGCACAGGGTAACACAACTAACGACAACAAGTCAATAGTGACATGAATTAGTAGGCTCATAAAACGAGTCCATATTTTGGCGTTGCACTTGTTTGCTTTTGTTCCCCAAACTTCTATTATACTGTAGAAAACGCGGTTTTCCACTGGGAATTAAACTAACCGCACTTATTATCTACTGCGCCTTAGAAATCGATTTTTTTTTTATTAATAACCCAAAAAAAAAATAACAAAATTTTTTTTTTTAAGCTAACCAAACCGCCCCACTGATAATCTGACCGCCCCCCCTGTGGGGCGGTCCATTATGACTACGAAACTGCAACTTCGTAGGGGGTCCATGAGTTTTATTTTTTTAATAAAACCCTAACCCTCCCCCATCAGCACCCCCCCCCCCCCCAAAAAAAAACCTCATTTCCACCCCCTCTCCCGCTGCCAAGCCGAGCTCCGCCCCTCAGCCACTGCCAACTGCGCTGCCATAGTCATCTATCTCTCTACTGCCCCCCTCTCTCTCTCTACCCGCCCCTTCTCTCTCTCTCTACCCCCCTCTTGGCCGCCGCCGCCGCCACGCTAACCCCTCGCTTTCGGGTAACACTATTTTTATTTAAATTGATTTTTGTTAGATTATTGATCGAATTGCGGGAATTATTAGAAATTGCGGGTTTGAACTTGTTAGAAATTGATTGGAATTGCGGGATTAAAAATTAGGTTTTAGAACTTGAATGTAATTGTTGGAAATTTTATTGAGTGAAATTAGGATTTATAAGTTGATTAGAAATGTTGGAAATTAGTGTGATTGAAATTAGGTTCTAGAAATTAGAAGTGTTGGGAATTGGTATGATTGAAATTAGTTTTTCAAAATTGATTGAAATTGTTAGAAATTAGCGTGATTGAAATAAGGTTTTAGAACTCGATTCGAATTGTTGGAAATTTTATTGATTGAAATTAGGTTGTATAAATTGATTTGGAAATGTTGGAAATTAGTGCGAGTGAGATTAGGTTTTAGAACTTGATTGGATTTGTTAGAAATTTAATTGAGTGAAATTAGGTTTTATATATTGATAATTATTGAAAATTGTTAGAGTTTTTTTGGAAAATATTTGATAATTATTTTATTAATTTATTTTTAATTGTACTTAGCAATAATAATTATAATTAAATATTTTAATTATAAATATAAAGTGATTACTCCGTCAATTGAAAATTCAGTAACTTAATATTTTGAAATTCAGTATGGCTAGACTTCGATGGGGACGATCACGAGATACGCTGGAAATCGGGGAGAGTTCACACGCTCCCGCTGATCCCAGTCCTAGTGCAGAGGGTTCTGATCCAGATGTTGTCGCTGCTCATGCTCCAGATAGGTTCAGTTCTCTCTTGTGGATTCCTCATAGCAAGCACCGTGTCTCACTTGCATCGATGGAGGTACGTTGTATTATTTGAAGAAATATAAATATTATGTTTCAAACAAACATATAGTTATTCATTCACACTGACTTCAAATATTGATAAATGCAGGACGATACCTTGATGACGGTGCGACATTGCTCGCCAGAGATACGGTAAGTCGCACATCCACTAATGGAACGGTACATCACGAACCTTGGCTTGTACCAGCTAGCCATCATGCCTCAGCCACTTCGGATTGATCAGGCGCTCATGTGCGGTCTAATGGAGAGATGGCGACCGGAGACTCATTCGTTCCATCTTCTGATTAGAGAGATGACAATGACCCTAGCGGACGTGATCACCTTATGGGGTATGCGGATCGATGGCAAACCGGTAGGGGGTGTCTCGGATCATCCTGATTTGACAAGGTTGATACGAGAGTTGTTGGGGCCCGAGCCAGAGGCGGTGACCAAGAATATTAAGAAGAAGAAGGGGGAGGAGGGGAGATCCGGTATTTCGGGTACTGCATCAGTTTAAAGGAGCTCCGCCATCATCTAGGTTGTCATTGTCCGATCGTCGCTATCGTTGATAGTTTTTTTATATTTCGTATTGTAGACCTAACTGTATTATTTCATATTTTCATTACTAGATTTTATGTTGGCAGACAACATTTTGTTATTTTATTCACTTAGGATTTTGTTGTTTCAGTTTGTTTTATTCCGTTCTCTCAATTTATTTTGTGAGGACAGTCGAATAATCTGCAATTGATTCATCTTTTAGGGATAAATGTTGGAAAAAAACGGCATCGAATTTGGACTATCCACTTGACATAATAAATCATAAAAATAAAGTATTCAAAATTATATAATTATAAATTTGTAAAACACATTTATAAAACAATATTTACCAAACAAAAAAATATAAAACAATATAATCTAACAAAAAAAATGTAAAACAAAATAATCTAATAAAAAATACAACAAAATACACATTAAAAAAATAACAAAACATATAACAAAATAAAAAAAGTGGTGGACTGCCTCCCGTGTGGTTTCGTAGTTATAGTGGACCGTCCCACAAGGGAGTCTGAGGTGAAAGATAGACCGTCCTTCAGTGGAGCGCTTTGGTTAGTTTTAAATTTTTTTAATTTTCTAGTTATTTTTATTAAAAAAATTGGGTTATTAATAAAAATATCGGTTTAAAAAAGTTATTAAGAAAAGTAGAGGATACTCCCCGTCATTTTTATCCATACCCACCAACCTCTAAATTTCACCAACTCTGCCCAGAAATCTCAAATTTTGTCAAAAATGTCCAAACCGGCTACTAAATAGCCGGCTTCTAATTTTTATTAGAAACCGGCTACTTAGTAGCCGGTCGCTCAAAAAAAATAATTTTATATATATGTGTGCACTGTTCCGAAATTTCCTCACAATTCATTTCATCAAATTTCACACTATCTCTCCTCACATTCTCTCTTTCTCCCAGATTTCTCCTTCTCTGCCTGTTTTTGCAAGTAAGTCCCTATATATTATTTTATATTATTCAGTAGGCCGAAATAGTTGTAAATTGGTACCAATTGTTATAAGTTGTTATAAATTTATTAGAAATTGCTACCAATTGTTATAAATTGTTTAGAAATTGTTTAAATTTATTAGAAATTGCTACCAATTGTTAGAAATTGTTAAAATTAATTAGAAATTGTTAGCAATTGTTATAAATTGTTTAGGAATTGTTTTAATTCATTAGAAATTTGTACCAATTGTTATAAATTGTTAAACTTTATTAGAAATTGGTATTAATTGTTAAAAATTGTTAAAATTTATTAGAAATTGTTAAAATTTATTAGAAGTTGTTAAAATTTATTAGAAATTGGTACCAATTGTTAGAAATTGTTAAAATTTATTAGAAATTGCTACCAATTGTTATAACTTGTTATAAATTTATTATAAATTGCTACCAATTGTTGACTATTGTTATAATTTATTAGAAATTGGTACTGGTTGTTATAAATTGCTACCGTTTATCAGAAATTGTTAAAATTTATTAGCAATTGTTATAAATTGGTACCAATTCATTAGAAATGTTCCAATTTATTTTATAAATTAGGAAAAAATTGCTACCAATTGTTATAAATTGCTACCGTTTGTTAGAAATTGTTATAAATTGCTACCAATTCATTAGAAATGTTCAAAAAAAAATTATAAATTAGGTAGTTTAGTATAGTTTAGTATAGTTATAAATTAAGGTATAATTTGGGTATAAATTATGGTTTGTCCCAATTTAGGATATAATTTAGTATAGTTATCGAACTTGGTAAAATTTTGTATAATTTCGGATAGTTATATAACTTAGCCTAATTCGAAAATAATGAGTATAAAATAGTATAATTAGCTCATTTTAGCGAATTTTAACGCGTTTTTACACAATTTAAGTTTAGGATGGCTGGAGGTAGAGGTAGAAGACGGCCCAGACGTGCACCGCAGGTTGAGGCGCCGATTGACACCACCAGTACCGAGCACTTCAGCCCTCTCTTATGAATGCCCCACCGCGAGCACAGGGTGTCATTGGCTTCCGTTGAGGTATGCTAGTTTTTGTCCATATACGAAGTTTAAATTTTGTTGTATACATTATGTAATACTTTTGTTGGCTTTCAACGCAGGACGATTATCTGATGGAGGTCAATTTTTATGTCTCTTGGATGCAGTACTTCTCACAGATGGACACATATCTCATCCGGCTGGGACTATATCAGATTGTGTCCATCCTGCGGGACACGACTCCCTCCATCAATGCATCTCTCATCGCAGGATTTGTTGAGCGATGGCGTCCCGAGACGCACACGTTCCATATGCCTTTCGGGGAGATGACTGTCACGTTGCAGGACGTGAGTGCCCTCTGGGGTTTGCCGATCAGGGGCATTCCCGTAGGCGGAGTATCTGACAGCAGAGACTTCGCCCATGACATCGATCAGTATTTGGGGGCAAATCCGACACAGCTACGGGCCGATAAGGGGAAGTCCAGTTATCACATGCAGAGGACAGAGTTGCGGCGGCACTTCAGTGCCGGTCTGACGGATGCCTCTAGTGATCTGGAGATTAGGAGGTAATAATAATAATAATATTTTATTTTTGATCTGTTAATTAACTTATGTAATTATAATACTAACCATCTACTTTGTTTTTATAGATACACCCGGGGTTACGTGATGGACCTCTTCGGTACCGTTATGTTTCCTGATGCCAGCGGCGATGGCATCCCCATGATGTATTTGCGACTTCTGAGGGACTTTGATAACCCGCCGGCCTACAACTGGGGTGGAGCTGTGTTAGCACAGCTGTACCGTAGCCTCTGCACTGCTTGTCAGGTTAGTTATTATGTTGTTTGTTACTTAATTATTTCATCAATCAGTCAAATGGAATTACGACTTGTAACCTCAGTAACGGGGTTGTATGGGCCCATGTCTGGTGGTGAGTGTGGTTGGAAACTTGGACCAGCTGGGGTGTATGGGTCCATAACTAGTTCTGGGTGTGGTTGGAAACTTGGACCAGCAGTGGTGTATTGTTCTATAACTCGTTCTTGTCCATAGTTTGGCGTCACCGAATTTTGTCCCGAACTACTCCCACTTTCGTCTTTTTTAATTCTCTTCACGTACAGTTCCATAAAAGAAAACTCCTGCTCCTTAAACTTGTTGCACAATTGACTCCAAAAAGGATCATTATCTATCGGAACTTGGATATACATTGGTCCGTTCATGGCTCGGGTTGACAGCTTTAAGTCACATCGATTCGGGTTAAAACCCACACAATCATAAATTTGAGACTTCAAGCCCGAAAGGGAGGTACCCTCTTGAACAACAAAAGAATGCGATGGCGGTTTGGAGTAATATGCTCCTTCTGGACCATGTAGAAACTTTCCATTATAATGTAATGTAACAAGCAACGCCGTGACCAACAAACTACATTGTGGTAAATGATAAACATCTTTCAAGTAATCCATTTTTTATTCATAATCCACTGATAAATAAAAAATAAAAAATAAAACGTTACTGTACAATGTTTACTGTACAGTGTTTACTGTACAAAAATTACTGTTGAAATGTTACTGTAGACAGATTACTGGACAAAATTACTGTACTGTACAAAAATACTACAGGTACAGTACAAAAATACTACAGGTACTGTACAAAAATACTGTACGTACTGTTCAAAAAATACTGCAGATCACTGTAGTTTCGCTTCTTCGCGTCGTTCTCTTTCTCTCCTCTTTTCTTCTTCTCTAAAAATGGGGCTACTGTATGTTTTGAGAGAAATCGGCTATTAAATAGCTCTGGCCGAAATAAATCCTGGAAACCGGCCACTAAATAGCCGGTTTCTAATTTTTATTAGAAACCGGCGATCTAGTAGCCGGTTTCTAAGAAAAATTAGAAACCGTCTATTTAGTAGCCGATTTGGACATTTTTGACAAAATTTGAGATTTCTGGACAAAGTTGACGAAATTAAGAGGTTAGTGGGCATGGATAAAAATGACGGATACTCCTCAAGATAATTAATACGACACAAAGTCAGTCATAGATTTTGTTTTTTCTAATGTTTTATGAAATTATGACTTGAAACCCACGGCAAAGTGAAAATTAAAAAAAAGGAAGAAAACGAGAGAACGAACACGGAAAGACTTGTAATTTGGATTTTAGTCATTGGAAGTCCACACGCATGTAGAAGAGAAATTAAACATATAATCAAAGAATTCGGTAAATAATTTTGTAATTCGGTAAATAATTCGGTAAATAATTTTGATTTAACTCATATGGATATATTAAATTTAAAAATTTAGGAAAGAAAATTAACTTATGTAAATACTTTGAAAATAATTTTAAATCTGTTGAATTTATCTATTTGCAAAAAACTCAAATGACTTATATATTATATTTTTGTATAGTAATTTAAAAGACATACGTTCAATATATTTCAGATGTAATGTAATTCTAAGAACAATCTAATCTTTTTGTATATCTATACATGATTTATCGTACGATTAATCATATTATGTATATTATCCACATTATTTTCACACTGTGAAAAAAATATTTATTTTTGAATTCATAATTTATTCACATGAACTGTCTCGTTTTACAGTTTATTCAAAACACAATGTTGTTATTTTTTTAAAATTTAAATACGGATATAGTTGTAATTTCTTACAAAATCCGGGACTGACATTAAAAAAATCCACACGCAATTCCGCATTCATGAAGTCAAACCGCTGAGTAAGCGGCCGATGGCTGTCTGCTTTAATTTCTTTCAGTATTTTCTCCATTTCTTGCTGACTGGATTTATCCAGTCTCCGACGTCACCATGCACTGCGGTATCGGGTAATTGTCTTGTTACAGTAAAAAATTAACAGCGCTCTTGTCAAGTAAAAAAATGATAATTATTAAAAGTTAAAACTGAAAAGAGTCTAGATTTCAAACTTCGAAGAGACGATCATTGATTTGGATTTAAGCCTTCAATTCAGAAAGAAAATTCAAAACCGGACCACCAGTTGAAGAAACAGAAGAGTAGTTGTTTCTGCGATTCTAAATTTCTAATTAATATGAACTGAGAGGAAGTGAGCAACTCTGCCACGCTGTTGTATCTCCCAAGTCCCAACTACCGAGATTTCACACGAGGTAGACGACTAGACGAGAAAAAGGTTATTGTTTGCATAAATGCCCTCGTATTTCCTGCTCGTTGTGTTTCAACCCTTTACATATCGTTTTTTTTCAGCCGGGCCAGCCAAGTAGCCAACAAAAAATAACAATTCAACACGCAATATGACAAAAAACATGAATCATGTGTAAATCTCAGCTCTATTTTCACATAATTTTTTTATCCAAATATACCCGTCTCAAGTAAAACCTCAAGGGATAAAATACTTATTTCTAGTAAGCTGGAGGGGTAAATACTTAATCGTCTTTTTTTTTCTTCTTTACTGGCAACAGCTGAATTCACACTTTTTTTTTGAGTAAATGAATTCACACTTACGATAGAAACCAATATTAAAAAAATCCACCTTTGAGAGGGCTATTTTGTAAACTTGTCCTGACAAAGGCCAACAGCTTAAACTTAAAGTAAGTAAATATTAAAAATAATTAAAATGACAATAATAAAGGAAAAGAAAGAAAGAAAGTAGACCAGCCATAATCAAATTAAAAATTCATCAATTCGATTGAAAGGTTTGTTTTCTTTGCTACATTTCTTTCGAACCTAGAATTCATCTCCTCTCCCTCAAATCTGTAGCTCTTCAAATACCCAAGGTTTTCCTTCTTCACTTGCTTATTCTAGATTTACCCTTTTGGGATGCTCGTTACTTAGTTTTCTCTTTGTGCAAAAGCAAAAGTTTGTCCATTTTTCTATGCATGAGCCCCGCTGTTTGGTATTGTCGATCTCCTTGATTTGTAAAAAAGGTTAATTTGAGTCGATCTGTGCTTTTAAGTTTTTTTTTTTTTTTATCAATCTTTTCTTTATTTTTCTTTTCCACTCTTATTAGTTTTGGAGAAGAAGCATTGAATTCTATGATTTACTCGAAATCCGTGGTTCAGTGGTTCTGTTTCTCTAGAAAGGAGTCTACGCGCCTGCTTTTTAGTTGAAAGATAAAAATTAAATTTCACATTCAACGTATTGCGTCATCTAGAATCCTATTTTCTATTGAAAAGTTATCTACTCGTCAAATTCAGCTTTTATTCCAACAATTTTTAATGTGCTGTTAGAATTCATCTCATCTATTTCACAATCTCTATAACTGGGCTGGAAAGGAAAATAGCGACTCATCATTCTTTTTTTTTTTTTTAACAATTTTCAGTGTGCTATTGGAATTCATATCAACTATTTCACAATTCTCTCTAGCTGGGCTGTAAACAGAAAAAAATAGCTGCTAATTGCATTTATCAGGAGGTTTGAATGGTGAATCGATAAAGGAAAAGGCAAACCAAAAGATAAATATAATGGCTTCAAAGGCATCTCCACTGAAAGTGGCTGAAGTTGCAATTGATTCAATTGGGCTAGGATATGATGTGGCAGCAGATCTCAGGCTCAAATTTTGCAAGAGAAGAGGCGCAGATTCATACCTGATTGAAATTGACCATAGCGATTCACAAGAGATTATTATACCGGGTGGAATTGTGGTTTCCAATGTGCCTAAAGCTATAAAATGCGACAAAGGTGAGAGAACCAAGTTTCAATCTGATGTTCTGACATTTCAACAGGTATGCTTGGCCTATCTTTACCAACTTTTTTTTTGTTTAGTTTTGATCAATGGAGCCGCAAGAGAACAAAAGTGTATACCATTAGTTACATTTTTTGGTGGATACCATGAAGAAAATTGTCATATAAGTTTTGACATCTCATCAGCAGTGCATTTTGTGAACCAGACTGAGCTCCTAGGGTGCCAATTCCCCAATTGTGCAACTAAACCCTGATGTATAAATGTTAAGTTAACAGTAAATGACTTGGCTGTTTGTCCTCAATTACAACAGTTGTGCACTTAAGTACCACACAACCCTATAGGAGGAAAGAACTGGCCTGACTTTTCCTAAAAAATGGAATCACTAGTACTCGAGCTTTTCCTCAGCTTGGGCTAGCATAATGAAGCTTTCTTGTGAAGTTGCCACGTTAAATGCTTATTCAAATATTGATGATTGGTGGGTTACACTTAATACCTCCATATGAGATGCACTACACAATGCTCTCAAAAATATTTTATTTTCACCTCTTTAGCGATAGCAAAATGGGGAGTCTGATGTGTACCTTTACATGTTTTTCTTCCAAAAAACGGTGCAGATGTCGGAGCAGTTCAATCAGGAGATGTCACTGTCGGGGAAGATTCCGTCAGGTCACTTCAACCACATGTTTGAGTTCTCAAGCAGCTGGCAAAAGGATGCAGCCAACACCAAGTCCTTGGCCTTCGAGGGTCACTTCATCACCCTCTACACTGTTGCCCTCTCACAACCGCACATCCTTCTTTGCAATCATGTCAAGCAGGCTGTGCCCTCCACCTGGGATCCTGCTGCTCTTGCCAAGTACGTATACTTCTTGCTTTGAACTGAATAGCCTCTTGTTTGGTCAGGTCTGTTTTGGGTCACTGACTGATCAAATTTTCCTTTCTGGCGTTTGATTGAGGTATGGGTAGGTTTTCTGGGTAATTTGGGTTAATGTAGATTTTGTCAGATCAAGCAGCTATGGAACTCATCCTTAAACCACGTAAGACTTAAATGGATTGGATATTGCTTCCTGGTTTCCCATGTATCTTTCAGTCAGAATTGTTGTGCCTTTAGCTTGGTGTTGTGGACAATGTTACGGGGTCCCGTACCGATCAGGCAAGTTGTTTGCTGATTTGAAGCTAAAATGGTCAGTAAAGGATTTATTGATGCTTGAGAAAGCCATTTAGCATTCTTCAAAGTCGATATTTGATTTCAGTGAGGCTAATAGAGGTTTTGTAGCTTAAATGGATTCGATATTTGACTGTGCTGTTGAGAAGTTTTGGCCTATTAGATGATGATATCCTTCAATGGTCCTGATATTTAATTTTATTCTAATTCTACTTCTTTGTCACTGCAGGTTTATTGAAAAATTTGGGACCCATATTGTGATAGGTGTTAAGATGGGGGGCAAAGATGTAGTATACGTAAGACAGCAGCACTCTTCTAGCCTACAGCCTGTTGAAGTCCAGAAGAGGTTGAAGGCATTAGCAGACAGACGTTTTGGCAAAGCAGATGGTCAATTTGATGCAAATTTCCAGGGGCAGAGGGAGGTGAGGGAAAAGGGGGCCTATAATTTGAAATTTTGTAATTTTTGCATGCACCTATACTTTTCAGCCCCTCTTACAAAATAAAGTTACACTACATTAGATTATCCAATACCCCAATTTCAATTTTCTGGCTTTGCCCCTGCAAATTTTATTAATGGTTATGGCAAGCAGAAGGTCATTTCAGTTTTAGGTTTTCATAATTTCTCATACTTAGTTGGTTGACTGGTCAACTTAGGAAAAAGTTAAAGAATAAAAAGGTTAAGCTGGTGTTTGATTTAGCTACTTGAAGATGCAATATATGTTGAGGGAGTTTCTTGATGATGAGTTTCAGCCAATGCGCGCTGGTATAATTTTTAAACTGCGAAATTTACCCCCATCTGGCCATCCTCAATGCAATTAAATCTCATTTAACCTTGGTGCACTAATTACACATTTATGCAATGGGTCATGAAGCAAGACAACTGGAGAACAAAAAAAATGGCCATAAAGGTGTTGATGTAGCTGTCAGAATGCAAATGTACTAACATTTATTGAACTCTCTGGGTTATTCCAAACTCAAAATATAAATGCTTTTATTTTGCTAACACATTTTGTAAATACGGTACACAGATGGATCCAAGAGAGCAACGATTGAGATTTGCAGAATCCAGCCCATCAAGCTCTTATGCTTCAAAGGATGTATGTATACCACCTATATCTAAATTACTAATTAAGTATATATCTAAACTAAGCGTCGGGTCTCTATCATCTTTTTGTGGGGCTTTACTTAAGTATTGCTTCTATTAAGTGGTCGTAATATTCAGCAACTAGTTCCTGAACTTGCCTTAATGTTTCGAATCCGGTACTTAAGAGCGAGGTATTGTACTAGTAATACATGTTGTTCCACTACTTATTTGTGTCAGTCAGAGTTTCAAATGGGTAAGGGCAAATGCTGATTGAAACCTGCAAAATCTTAAAATGCCACACAAACTCTTGAAAAATTTACTTTAAAACACAAGAGGATTCACCTATACCCCTCTATATTTTTATATATCAATTATCTAGAAAGAAAGGTGAGGAAATTAGTCTAACATGACTGAATGAAGGAAAAAAAGAAATGGTGTAGATACTTTGTCTATGGAGCTTTTGTAATACTACATATGTTTTGCGGCTATATGTGATGTTCTAGTTTTTCCAGGGCACGCGTGACAGAAAAAACTGACTGGCTTGGCCAATTATTGGTTAGTGAGGGAAGTCTACCTGAATACTCTCGTAATAAAGTATCTGACATTGATCTGCATCGACCCTTTGTCAGTGCTGATTTGATATTAACAAACTCTCTGTAAAAGCTTAAACTTGATAGATAAGTTTGTCATCCCTTTTTTATCATCAACAGGATATAGTGGTGATACATAAGAGGAGAGGAGGTAAAGACAATAAGGAAATAAGCCATGGGGAGTGGCTTAACACTGTTCAAGGCGAGCCCGATGTTATATCAATGTCTTTCTTGCCTATTACTTCTCTCTTGAATGGTGTGCCTGGCAGTGGTTTCTTGAGTCATGCTATCAATCTCTATCTACGCTGTAATGATCTTTTATTTTAATATTTTGGTGTGATTTTGCTTATATTGTTAGTTCTCAAGTAATTTGCGTACCATATTCTTCAAGTTTAGAAATTGCCATTTTGAATCGTAAGAGTTTAATTGTATGAGCTTGGTCTTGAACTGCTTTTAAGTCTGGATGTTGTAAAGCATCCAATGATTTCCATTTCAAGGAATGGTAAAAGTACCACCTACACAGATACACCACATTCCTACTTGTATGAATTCACAGAGTTTATGATACATAGTAAAACCATCTCAGAGAAGAATTTCTGATTGAAGGGTAATGAAATTGTACAAAACATTTCATGTATACCATATTTTTCCTTGTTGGTCTTCAAAGACATACTTGCATGGTATCTGATAATAAAAAAAAATGTAAATTATAAAATCCGAAGATCAGTCTAATGAATTTTAGATGTATAAATGCAACAGTACATGTTGAAACTTGAAGGAAGAACTACACAATTTTTTAGGGTCTTTGGTTGTGTTTAATTAGTTTAAATTTCTGACTGAAGTGCACTTTCTACCTTGAAACTAGTTCAGATGTTTAATTTGATCAACAATCCCAGAGGTCATGGGTTGCACAAAACTGACCACCTTTAGTTGTCATAGGATTTTCATGAAGTTGGTTGAACAACAAAGTTAGGCATTCTTGTGTCCAAGAATAATTGAAAGTTGGTAAATTTTCTTGAAGCAGAGTTGAAATCCTATGGTACTCCGGGATTAAGGACAAACCAAAATTTTGGACAATTGAAATTTAATAACAGAAATTTGTGAAGCTGTTTGGAACCTTAGTCATGCAATTGTCTTTAAAAGGCACTTTCAGAATAATTCAAAGATAAAACTAACTGTAAATTTTGAGGTTAGGACTCAAGAAATGCTCCTCAACTAGTCAAGTATTACTGTTATGCTCCAGATAAACCACCGATTGAAGAACTGCACCAATTCTTGGAGTTTCAATTGCCGAGGCAGTGGGCGCCAGTCTATAGTGACCTGCCACTTGGCCCTCAGAGGAGAAGGCAGAGCAGCACTTCACTCCAATTCAACTTCATGGGACCCAAGCTCTATGTCTGCACCAATCTGGTACATTTGACTCTCATTTGTCAGTATCCATAATCTAACATTCCTTTGCCATATTAAAAGAGTGGGTTAACACTTGACTACAAATACCTCAGGTGGATGTGGGGAAGAGGCCAGTAACAGGGTTAAGGCTGTACCTGGAAGGGAGGAGGAGCAATCGACTGGCTATACACCTGCAACACCTCTGCTCCCTGCCCCAGATACTCCACCTGGCTGACGACCCCTACAATTACCGCACGGATATCGAGGCATCCTATGACCGCAGGTACTTTGAGCCCATTCTGTGGAAGCACCTCTCCCATGTGTGCACTGCCCCTGTCGAGTCTGACGATGACCTCTCTATAGTCACCGGGGCCCAACTTTATGTTGGGAGCTACGGCTTTAGGTAATTGATTTAGATATTCTATTGTTATAGACTATAGTTTAGATATGTTCATCATGGAATGCCAAATTAAATGATACACACCATGAAAAACTAGGAAACAAAAAATAGTAGTCTGACAACTACCTGGGGATCGTCATTCGGGTTCAGTCTATATTTAGTTGTATGGTTGTTGGTACAAAATGCATAACACTTTTGAGTGTAAATGTCTGGTATCTGCCAGTACCACTCATGATGGAATTGGGGTGAAAATATTACTTGCTGTCTCTTTAAATAGCACCAGGCAAAGATAACAAATTCAAAAATTCAAAAGAGTTTACTATACAAGGCAAGAAATCAACATACAAAACTATGTCTTCCTACTGCCATCTAGCCCATGCCACTACTATGGTGATCATTGGAGGAGATGTAACACAAAATGACACATGCAGGAAAGTGCTTTTTCTACGACTCCAATTTGCAAAGGTGACCAATGCAGCATTAGTAAAAAACCCAGAGTGGGAGGGTTCGCCAAACCTAGTGCAGAAATCAGGCTTAATCTCAACCCTAATCAGCACCCATTTCTCCATTGCTGCCACAGCTGCTGCACAGAGGCCGACGCCTCGACCAAATGATGTTGTCATTAACTCTGCGGTTTATCCCGGGGGGCCCCCAGTCCCAGTCCAGGCACCAAAATTGTTAAAGTATATTGACACAACTGAGATGGCACGGGGCCCGCAGGATATGCCGGGATATTGGGCCGTTTCTGGGGCCAAGTTGCATTTGGAGAGGGGTAAGATCTCTCTTAGAGTTAAATTTTCCCTTTTGACAGCTATGCTACCTGATGAGGAGGAGGATGCATTCGATGAGTAAAGACAAATGTGTAATTGTGTTGTGTTGTAATATATGATTGATTGTGGTTTATTCGAAAGCTTTTTGATCTTTTGAGTGGGGGTATAATTGTTGTTTGGGAATGAAAATTCGTTACCAACCAGTGACATTATTTTATTGATTCACAAGAAGATTAGTTTTATTGAACACAGGAGTCCGTATCCCCAAAGGTACCTGAGGCTATTGCATGGGAAATCAAGGGCTCAGATTATTTCCAGCTCGGTCAATCTCAATTCGGTGCCTGTGGAAATTATAGGGGTTTGTTTTGAGGTTCGTGCTAAGTTAAATGAATGGTCCAGATTTATCAATCGCACCTCAGTTCTCAGGTATTGCACTGGATGTGGATTCATCCTCTGATATATTTCGGGTAAAAAAAAATTCAGTGCCTGCACGGAATGTACGGTGCTAGTATAATTGTGCTTTGAGATTCGTGCAGAAAAGATTTGAACGGTCTGAATTTTTTACATACCAATTTGGATATTTTAGGGGATGTAAATTCCGACCACAGATGTTTAAATATAGCAAAGGTCTATTGTGTCATAGCAAAATAGTTAAAAAAAATGATGCTATGCCTATATTGTATTGTTATAGTGCGTTATAGTGTCGATAATGCCGATAGCGTCATAACTTTTATAGCCTGAAAATACTATAACAGCGTTATTTAGAACCTGAAATATAAGAATGTAATAACAGTCCTCCATAAAAAAAAATTCCGGTCAAATTTTCCAACCAACTAATTTTAACCGGATCTATCTTCTAAAAGATCGCTGACGAATTTACAAAAAGTCGGATAAGAGGTTACATTGGGTCAAATTGTGTATTATTTTGAGGTTTCTCATGGGTTGAATTGCAAAATTTAAAGATCATGTCAATTTATGTTGCATAGATACGGATACGGGTGATATATCATAAAAGATACAAATATAGCAACACGGCAATTATCAAAAATTAAGGATACGATACATCTATTTTATTATATTATTAATTCAGCAATTGTATTATATAACTTAAATATCAACAGTTTAAAATATATGTTAAATATAAAAGTTAGTAGATTCAAACATCAAATGTTAAATGGTGTTGCGGTTAAAGTCTCGATAGCAAAGAATATGGGTTCGATTCTCCCGTGGAGGGTACATCCATACTTGGAGTATCGGAGTGACATAGATGTCAGTGAAAACCGTTAGACTGAACATCGGAGTATAGCTAAATTGCTATTGGGGTCATATTTTAGTATTTGATGTTCAAACAACAAATCCAAACCGTTAGATGTTCAGTCTATATTAAAATGTGTTTGGAGACCAAATTTTATATTTTTTTAATTTTTTTACTATTTATTAAGCTGGTTTGAAAACTGCTGTTTTTATTAAATTTTTGTAGTATTGAAAAACAATGATTTTCAAATCAGCTTAATAAATAGTAAAAAAATTCAAAAAAATGTAAAATTTAGTCTCCAAGCACATTTTAATATAGATTAAACATTTAACGATTTATATTTGTTGTTTGAACATCAAATACTAAAATATGATCCCCGTAGAAGTGCTACCGGTAGCAATTTAGTCATACACTTATATAGAGATCATATTAGCAGTTCGGATTTAACGTATTTTTTAGTATAGACTAACCCGTACTTTGCGGAGCACCATATCCTCTTTATAACAACAACAACAACAACAAACAACAACTAAGCTTTAGTTCGACACAAGTTAGGATGGGTTAGAAATGAAATCCAATCATATTCACGAGGTGAAGTAGATAATAATAAAATAGTAATAGTAGTACTACTAGTCTACTAGTACTAATCATGGTACCACTAATAACAACAATAATAATAATATTAAGGGAAATTTTTTTTGTGCTACTCCAAAACTTGAAAATTATGAATTTGCCACCCCAAAACCATTAATTAGTTAATTGCCACCCTAAAACCTAACTATTTGCCACAATTATACCTATAAATCACATATTTAATTAAAAAATTCTGAAAACTCATGTGTGACCAAAATACCCCTCAAATGTTAAAATTAATTTGAACGGAGCTTTGTTAGTTTCTTCCCAAACCTAATCTTTATTCGCCCCCCTTCTCCCCCCCTGTTGGTATCGATTTTTTACTCATCAAATTTCTTGATCGGTTCAAATGTCTTTAATTGTGTTGGATTTTCTTGTTCTTTTGAATATCTATATTGTTGTTTTGAATGCTATTTGAATTTCTGTGCTGCAATCTGAACTGAAGTTTAATGCTATCTGAATTTCTATGCTGCATGGAGTTTTATTGTATGTTTACCAATATATCTGAATTTCTGTAGTGCTTGGTACCAATAATTTTGTGAACTAGTACAAGTGCTTCTGGTATGCAATTAAGCTTCCATTTTGTGAACTGGTACAAGTGCTTCTGGTATACAAGGGGCTATATCGTTTTTTTTTTTTTTTTCAATTTATAGGCTAATGCAATTGTATCATTCAACAATAGGCTAGCTACAGAAATTCAAATTTTCAACATCTTTTACTCATGGTATGCACTGAATTTTTTTTTTCAGTTAGGCCCATTTATGAGCCAAGTAATTCCTATTGTGGAAGCATCTCCAGTCTATTCATTGGCTACAGGTGCTTCTGGTATGCAACTGGTACTAATAAATACAAGATATGAAACAAGTTCTAAGTTCCAGAGAGGAGTGACTTAACTGGGCAGAAGTCGTGGAGATATTCGAGGAGGCTGCGCTATTCTCCACCAGTGGTCGATGGCGATGCATGGTGGATGGTGGGTCGATGATGGCTCGACGAAGAAATGATGGTGAGGAGAATAGGGTGGCGACGGAGAATTAAGGTGTCGCGCTGAGAAAAGAAGATGCTTGGGGTCGCTAGGATTTTGAACAAACTGGAGGGACATATTAGATCCAGCTCAGGGGTAATTTTGGTATTACAAAAATACATTGTATTATACATGAGTTTTCAGAATTTTTTTAATTAAATCTGTGATTTATAGGTATAATTGTGGCAAATAGTGAAATATAATGGTTTTAGGATGGCAATTAACTAATTAATGGTTTTGGGGTGGCAAATTCATAATTTTCAAGTTTTGGAGTGGCAATTTTTTTTCCCCTAATATTAATAATATGCTAACTGTGTAATGCCTACACTATTAGATAGTAGGGATAAAAATCCTACGCTCTACGTCGTTAATCTCAATCTCCAGTCATATGGCCTAAAGCCTATAATACTACCTCTAAACACGCCTAAACAATATTTCATGTCTGAAGCCAATTATTTGGATACATTTTATTCCTTCAAGTCTCTTTTTACTATTTCCTCCCATGTCAATATTGACCGACCTCTGTCTCTCCTTGTGTTTTCAATACAATGTATAATCCCAGTACGCACCGGTACCTCGAGAGGCCTTCACTGGAGATGCCCATACCATCTCAAGCTGTGTTGGACGAGCTTCTCTTCAACCAGTGCCACCCAAGTCTGTCACGCATATCATCGTTTCTAATTCAGTTGCGTATTGTGTGTCCACATATTCACCGCAACATACGTATCTCTGCTACATTGATTTTCTGGCCATGTTGTCTTTTAGTAGCCCAACATTCTGCACCACACAACATCACAGATCTGATCATTGTCCTGTAGAGCTTGCATTTGAGCTTTTGTGGCACTTTTCTATCACGTAGAATGCTAGATGCTTGTCACCATCACATCTTCATCAATCTCGCTCTTACTCGGCAGCATCGAAGGTGTCATTCCTAGGTACTACATGTCCATCCAAAGTGACATCTCCATAATTTGACTTGACACCACTGAACTCGCACCTCATATACTCGGTTTTAGTCCTACAAAATCTAAAATCCTTCGATTCTAAAGTTTGTCTCCACATCTTCAGTTGCCTTTCATCCCATATCCTACTATCGTCAATTAGAACCACATTATCAGCAAATAACATTTACCAAGAAATCTTCTCTTGTATGTCCCTTGTAACTTCATCCACCACCAGAGCAAAAATATAGGGGCTCAAAACTGACCCTTGATGTAATACTATCTTAAAGGAAAGTCACTGGTCACCAGTCACCACATCATCGTACATATCCTTGATGACGGTGATGTACTTTGTTGGGACTTTCTTCTTTTCAAGAGCCAATCACATGACCTTTCTCGGTATTTTGTCACACGCTTTCTCCAAATCAATAAATACCATGCATAGATCCTTCTTCTACTCCCTATATCTCTTCACATGCTGTCTTGTTAAGAAAATCGCCTCTGTAGTCGACTTCCCAGGCATAAAACCAAATTAGTTATTCGTAACGCTTGTCATTCATCTTAAGTGATACTTAATGACTCTTTCCCAAAACTTTATTGTATGACCCATAAGTTTAATTCATCTGTAATTTGTACAACTTTGAATATCTCTTTTATTCTTAAATATTGATACTAATTTGATGTTTAATGTTTGGAAATAAATTTGCTGTTATTTTAAAGGGATAACAAGACCCTGTTATTCCGATCTCAGCTATTGATTTTCATTAAAATTCACATAGAAAAAAAGAATTCTCTTGAAATTCATACATGAAAAGTTAGAATAGGAATAACATGGTCCTGTTCTCCTTTTAAATAACAGATTTATTTCCTTAATGTTTGTGTGAATCCTACACAAATTCTCTTTTTGACACGTCAAACTGTGCACGAAATGAATTCACATCTGAGGACAATTGAAACGGACGGTCTAAGATTGTTCTTTAACCTGGTACGAATCTCAAAGTACAAATAATAGCCCATCCAAAATAGGCACCGGCGAGCAAATCTGGACCGTCCGTTTTAATTTAACTTGAGTCAAGTAGATACGGATCCGCACGGGAGGAGGATAAGTTTCGGATTCAATAGAGGGTCGTCGACTATGATGCCGCAGAAAACCATCGTTGATGTTTTCAAAATCATCCTCATGGTCCACATTCAGTGTACTTCGGCTCGCATTTACTTCCTACATCATGACCATGCACAATAAAATCGGGAATCCTAGAACAGTCTTAGGTCTGTCGCTCATACTCAAAAACCCTAAAAACACCTGCGAAAAGAGCGCCAAATTTTCAGAGGAAAAGATCAAGGAAAAAAAATAATCGAAGCAATGCAGAAGCTATCTAGTTTTGCCGCTTCCAGGTAAAGAGTCCGCAAAACTCATCTGATTTCTTGTATTTTCAGCGTTTAATAATATCATTTTGGTTCACTCTCTCTCTCTCTCTCTCTGATTTTTTTTTTTTTTTTTTTGCTTTTTTATACCTGGTCCTTAGAAAATAAGAACTTTATTTTCTGTGGCCGTGTATGGATTTTGAGGCCCAGTGATGTAATTGGTGTTTTTTTTTATTTCTCAAATTAATGTCCCCAAAACCCAAAACCCTAACTAGCCGTAGTCCCAAAATTTCTTCCCCTTTCGATCATATTATTTAAAAAATATTCTAGAGTTAACCAAGTGTAAATTTCTTGAAATTTAGTTTTTCTCCAGAGAAGTTTATTATTTTATTTATTTTTTAACTGTATCAAAATACTAATGTTTTTAGAGACTTTAGCTGTGATCATTCCCGTGTGCCAAATCCAATGGATTTCACTATTTATTATTAACTGTACCAAAATATTACATGAGCAGAATATTTTTAGTCTCACAGGTACCAGAAGTTCTAATTGGTCATTGTATGTACTATTTGTTTGAATTATTCCATTGGAAATTTACTTGGCTGAACAAATAAACAATTTAGCATCTTGCAGAGCATAAGTACCATTCTACTTGATTCAAATTATTGGTTGGGCACAAAACCTACAATTTCACTATTTAAAACTATTTCATTATGCCCCGCATTTGTTATGTTTTCAGTTGGTATTGTTGTCAGATATAGGTAAGGAATGGTTCCAGGTGGTATTTTATATTTTAAAATATACAATGTGTTTCTTACTGTTAGATTAAATAAAACTATTAGGTTTTTGAGTCAAATGGAAATAATTTCCTATTTGCGTGTTTTACATTCTTCTTTTTGACATAATTATTTCTAGGGCAAGAGATGTGAAAGATTCGCTTTTATTCAACTCCTTTCATCTGCAACGCTTCTTTTCAACTGCCACTGCAGAATCTACTCACGGTAATTTTAATCTTTGTTAGGTTGAGGATGACATTACACATTATGGTACCATTTGAGCCAGGTTAGATAGCTGAATAAATAAGCTTGCAGAGTAAATGTTTTTGTTTTCTTTGTTCGTGTATGCAACAATGGAGGCTTGTTTGTCTGCTAAACTCTCTTATATGCTGATTAAACCTATAATGCAATTAGCTTTTTCTTGGTTTGGTTGCTGTTTCTGAGTGCAAATTAAGTGTGCTTAAGAAATAAGAAGCCTGTTACAGTTTTTAAAAATGAAGGTTAATCGAGGTCCTCATAGATACATTTTATTAATCTTCTACTGCTAATTTACAATCATTTTAGCTGTTGCTTCTCTGTTAATTTTTTTTGCAAAAGTATACTGGTGCCAAACTGGTCTTTGCCAGTATTGCTATTGACCAAACTAAGTTTAAAAAATTGAATGAGTCAACGGCTTTTAGAGTTTGAACTTGCAACTTGTGGGATCTCACTATGCAGTTAACAGAACTCATGTTCTAGATTTGTAACAAACTTTCATTTTTGTTTCTTTACAACTAGAGAGTTCATCTGGTAAAAAATATGCAAGCTATACTATTTTCAAGGGAAAGGCTGCCCTTACCGTATATCCTGTTCTTCCCAAGTTTTGCACAATTGGCGTAAGTTTTATTTTTCTTTTTTTCATTTATAATTGGAACTTCTGAAAGTCAGGTCGTGTAATGTTGTACAGCTTTTGGTCCGACCCGTGAAACCATATTGATGTGTTAAACCTTCAAATATAGAGCTTATATTATTAAGTCTTGAATAACTATTGGGTATTGTTGATTTTGTCATGCTTTCAAAGAAATCTGAAATAAGTTATTTTCTATGTTAATTGGATTCGCCAAAACAGGCTCTGTTCCTGTATCTTATATGTATTGGACACAGATACACTTGCAATTTGTTACGCTATGTATTAGATGTGCCACCTGACATATCCAATTAATTTATTTAATCTAACCAAAGGATTCGGTCTATGATACGTGCTGACATGCGTATTGTCATGATCGGAAATGAATTTGGGGAAGAACTGGGCTAATTTGGGGATAAACCAAATAGCCGTTGAAGATGAGGAGAAGAGAGAAGAATGGGGCAGTCTGAGTTTTGAAAATGAGGCGCTGAAAGTGGGGTCTGGTCAGGAGAAAGAGACTGTGAATTAAGTGAGTCTGTAGATGTCAAGTGGGTCGTGTGCTCAGTACTGGAGAATAAAAGAGACGCAAGGACTGGAGATGAAAGTAACGTAGTTTGTTTTTCGTTTGTTAGAAGTTGGTTATTTCCCTGCCATGGACAGTGCTGACATGGCAGCTCGTGGATCATTTGAAAGATCCATTTACCTTTTTACCAAATTACTTTGTTATTTTCAGTCGCCTATATAAAGGTCAAGTTTGTAACCAGTTGGATTATGTCAATTTTAATGAAAAGTTGCTTTTTCACCATTATTCATCTTTTTCTCTGAAATTCGTTCAAGTAGCCATCTCTGAAGCTCAATTGCGAATTCAATTTGTATCGTCAGACCTTGAGTCTGACACGTATCGACATGCTGAAGGCCACACAAGGCGTAAGTAGTGACTTTGCTAAGAGGGAGGCTTATTTATAGGCAAGGGAGTGGCTCCAATCTTTGCGCTACCACATTGTGGGACTATTATTGCCCAAAAACTGGAATTGAAATCCTTGTTTCCAATTCCCGTCTGGATTGCAAGAACCCATGCATTCCTTGAGATCTTCTCCATTATTAGATACATCCTTTTGTTTTGCCCCTGAAATAGTTGGACCTTTGCTATAGAAGTATATTGTTTGCCCCTGAACTTTATTCTGTTTTGTCCAAGAAATTGCGATCTTTACTATAATTTTGTATAATATAAAAGAATTATACTATAAAATATATATTTTTATTTGTATTCCATATTTCTATTTGTTGAAAACTAGGATTCTTAAATTCATAATTTTAAATAATATTAGTATATCTATAACATATTGTATCCTGAGTTTTTAAAAAATGATGTATCGCTGCATGATACTCGTATCCATCCGTATCCATGCAGCATGGGTTATTTTTATCTTTACAATAGTGTAGTATGAATTAGTGTAAGTAAAACTCTGGATATAGAAAACTCAGTACCAAACATCACTTTGTAATTTTGACTTGTGAAAAAGGATACTGGTTTCCTTGTGTAATAAGACCTCTCATTCCTATTTCTATTTTTTTTCCTCATACAGTCCGGAAACTTGAAAATGGAGAAGAATGGAGTTGTTATGTTGGTGTTCTGGCCAGCAATTGGAAATAGGAAGTATGACTGGGAGAAAAAACAGGTCTTTAAGGCTCTTTCTGTTCTGTATTCTAGTTTGCATAATTACATTTTGTACCCTCCATAATATCTGTGGTATACTGGCTTTGTCTTTCTTGAGAGCATTTTTGGTTTGCTCTTACCACATAATATGCTGGGATGGAAAACTTTTAGCGGACTAAGGACAAAATTGGGTAAGCAGGCAAAATGGAGTTTGGTTTAAATGATGCAAAGTTGGGTAAAATTGACATCAGTTAAGGTTAAAATTGGGGCTGATCAACATATTGGGGGAAAGCATAGCCATTTCAATCCAGCCAATGTAACATATGGATGTCATAAATGAAAATTTTGTTTTAAAGCAGATGTTAAAGGAAATACACAGATCATAATCGCATTCAGGTAAAAATAGAGAAAATTGCTGTTATCAAATTTAACTAGACAAATGGACCTGACCAGAACATGGACATCCTCATTGAAACTTTCTTTGGAATTTTGTATGTAACATTATATATTGTTCATCTGTCTTTTACATTTACTTATTTTGAGTTTTTGGGTTGTGTCTCAGTACTTTGCTTTATCTCCAACTGAAGTAGGCAGTCTGGTTAGCCTGGGTTCTTCAGATTCATGCGAGTTTTTGCACGACCCATCTATGAAGTCAAGGTTGGAACCTAATTTTTTTTATCTCAAAAGGATAAGTTAAATGAATACCTTAAAGCATCTTATATATCTCAAATGATGCATATGCTTATCTGGTCTCTTAAAAGCATAGATGTTTTCTTAATTATCAAATGCCCTCTCTCATTAAGGTGGACTTCGTGATATACAATGGTTTCATAGTGGCCCTTTCAAATATATATGACATTTTGAGGGCTTAACCAATGTTTGCATGTTTTGTGATTATGTATGTTTCTGGAATAAAACTAAAAGGGGAGTAAGTTGTCCAAATACACACACATGAATATCTTATAAAATTTCGATTCGTGTCTAATTGTAAAGTAGAATAATCATTCTTTTGGAGTGAATTTATGACCCTTATTTATACCATTACCACCTCTTTGTATTTATACTATAGGCTTCTTTTTTGGTAAGTTCATTTTGTTCCAACATTGTAGTCTTAAACCCTATCTAGAATTTAGTATTCCAAATTTCACTATGCATCAGTTCTAATCCAATGTGAACTTAGGTTATATGTATCTGTTCCTATTTGAGCAGAGAGACCTGATATCCAACTTTTTATTCTTGCATAAAAGGGTACCATGGTTAAATACAATATGTTGCGTGAGTTTTAGAAAGAATAGAAGCTTTCTGATTTCTAGTGCGTTGGGGGTGTCTTTTTTCAGTATTGTGCAAAATTATTTGCGATTTCTTTTGTTCATAGGAGATTCCTTATATCAGAGGAATCAGAAATTTACTATGGTGGAGGCTGAATTTGGTAAAAAATTTACTATAGTGGAGGCTGTATTTACAGCGAGGCATTTTTGTTGTCTTAATTAAACTAATGCTTTGTTAATTGGGGGGGGGGGGGGGGGGGGGGTGAGGCATATAGAATTTTATTTAGATAGCAGAAATTACATATGAAATTTACATTATTTTTTTTTAATCATAATGGGGGCTTTAATTCCATGCTAAGTTCTAGTATTTTTTTTTTTTGTTTCTGAATTTATTGCAGTGCGGAAGGGCAAATTAAGAAATCTCTAACTATCGCTCCAATCAATGATCAATCGGGCTATTTCGCCAATCTGAGTAAGTCAATTTGTATCAGAAATACCAAAATATTTGGTTCAAAAGAGTGACATTTTCAGTAATACCTACCAGTTATGAACCTAAAACCTTTATTAAGGTCCAATACAGTTTTGGTTTGGTCTTAATTTGATCTTGAGGAGGAGTGTAGACTGGGTGGAACTAGAAAATTTTGATAGGGGGGCTGAAAAATAAAATGTAAAAATGTGTAATTTTGTAGGTGGGATTTGAACCCAAGTTCTCCCACAACCACTACGAGCAACTATAATCACTAGGCACAAGCAAACATCTGATGATTTATAAGGGGGTTGAACTATATAAAAACTTAAAGAAGAAGAAAATTTAGAATTATTGGGGTGGCTTAGCAGTTAGCCCCCTTTGGAGTGCACTAAGATCTGCCCCCTGAGTGTAGACAGCTTTAAAATTTTGAAAATCAACTCCGGAACTATTTTGCCTTTTCATAGCAATAACAGCAAGAATAAATAGAAGCTTGTGGCCACAGGCTCCCATCCATTCCTGGCTATAACTCTATTATTTTTTGTATCTAGTAGTTTGTTGAAGATTTTTATTAAATGCACAGATGTTATGAATAACTTGAACAAGACAAATGACCGCCTCAGTGTTGCTATTACAAAAGCTGAGTTTGCTGTTCTGCGCACTGCTTGCAGTGTAAGTTCTTTACTCTACAGTTCCTAGGTTTACTCTTATTTCTAGATCTGGCAACTGGTCAGGGCAGGTTGGTTATGTATATTGAAACTAAGTGGATCAAGAATACTAACCTGATGACACTATGGGTCATTCTGAACCAGATTGACAAATCGGCATCTCCAAATTGTCAAATATTATGTGGTGTGGATACTGGATTTTGGGAGCAAAAGCTAGTGTTTTTTAAGGAGCTTAGTGAGCTCAACTCCAAAACCTATCGGATTGGTTTCAAATAATAAATCCAAATCGTTGAAACCGATCTACTTCATGAGTGATGTGTTTACAAGCTAAATTTTTTAGTTTTCAATTTCATTTTGTATACATTCAACCGATAACAAAATGATGAAAATGAATGCATTAAAATAAACTCCTAAGCCCTATTTTTTTTTATCGCTTGACTTTATACTAAATTAATTCATAATTTATAATTCTATGCAAACGTATCACTCGTGAAATTGCTGGTTTCAATGGTTTGGATATATTATTTGAAACCAATTTGATAGGTTTTCGAGTTAAACTCACCAAGAGGTTTGGTGAGCTTAAGAACACTAACTTTACCCAGATTTTCGAATGAATTGTTTGGTCAGAATTGAGAGTAGTTCCGATGCCCATCGGACCTACCTTTTTCGATGGGTGAAATGACCATCAGATCTGCATCAAGATTCGTGCGAACTCATTAAAATCCGTGCAAGTATTTTTAATTTCCGTGCACACAAATCTCAATGATAATCGTATGGTGTTAGAGCTAATCGAACCTAAAAGTAGGTCCGATGCCCATCGGACCTACTCCTATCTCGTTTGGTCAAAGCAGCAGTGGCATCTATCTGTTTTTTTTTGTGCGCTCTAGGAGGAATGTATTTAAAATGCATGACACTTTCTTATATATATTGTTAATGCAATTGATTAATCCTTGTGTAAATCTCGCACCTTTCTGTTAATGCAGTATGTGCTGCCTCACATTATGGGTTGGGACCAGGTTATTAGCCCAGAGAAGAAAACAACACCAAAGTCTGCGGTTGATCGGCCACACCCTGATTTTGAGTGGTCAAGGTGAAAGGTAAAGCAGGTTTAGTTAAAACCTGTTTTGGATTTGTAGGCATTGATGTAGACTTTTGTTGTGAAAAAGTGAGCTTGTGTATTGCTCTTGAAGGGTAGTTGGGAAATAGAAACATTGTCCTAGGTGTACTGACTTTCGAGAACCTTGCAACTGTTTTAAAATGTCCACTATTTTACAAACGCTTGCTTTTAAACCTGCCATTCGTTTTATGTTGCTAATATGTAAAGCACTTGCGTTGCACGTGGAAACATCCGTTTCTTGTCAAAATGTTTAATTTTAGAAGTTAAACGTAATCCCTAATGCAGAAAAAAAAGCATTGCATTTGGGCATAATGAAGTAAAAGTGAGTGTTGAAACAACTGAAGATATTGCCAATTGAGCTGATTTCAATGGAATTTCCAAATCTTGAATACTATGAAATCCTCTGGAGATGTACTGTTCATCAACAGTTTAAAAGCAATAGTAACACATTACGCATGTTGTATCCGTTCATTATGTCGATTTTCTCCACTCCCAGCCGTGCAACAAAAGTCATTTTTCTATTTTTGTTACTTCCGCAGAGATGGAAATCAAATAGATCTGGTGGGTTTCGCCTTGTTTCTACCCCCCTCTCTCAAGTATATTGTTTGTGCAAGAATGTCTGTCATTCAAGTATATTGTTTGTGCAACAAGGTACTCTTCTTTTGATGTTACACAACCTTTGACATAGAAATGCATACAATTATCAAAGTCAGAGAAATCGACTCCCTAAAAACCCCTACTTAATTTGTCACACAATTTAAGCACCAAAACTAAGAGGATGATTAGTAAAGGCCTCGCCTACGTAAAGAAGGGTAATTGAGAACACAAGTCACAGGAAACAAAACAAAAAAAAAAATTCACATAGAATTAATAGCTAGGGCACCATGATAAGATACTATTCACTTTCACTGATAATGAGATGTGCTATCTAATCAGATAGCTTGAAAACTTGTAAACTTGTTCGAAGGCAGAAGCATTAGAGGAGCCTTCTTCCTACGGTCTTGATGTGTCTATTCCCTGCTCTTCCTATTTATGGAAACTTCCTATCAGATAAAAAAAGATAGCCGCCAATTGATATAAAAACTAAATGATCACAATTATTTTCCAACAATCCAGGTTTATTTAACTGGCACAAACTGTTAAATGACCAATACATTGAAAAATACTCTCAGGTCTTATTTAAATTTTAGTCTTAGAAACAACCCATCTGAATTTGTGGCACTATAATGAAACTATCGAATTATCTTCTCAGCAATTTCCCTGATATAGCCTACAAGCCCAGGTTATTCTATACGCTGCCAGGTTACTAGATTTGCATAAATTCTTCCTTTACTCCAGGCCCGTTTAATAACTGAAATATCAAGCATGCCGATTAAATTATATGAAAGAATTTTGAACCATCTTTAACTTGACTGGTTATGTCCCTGATTTAGCATTCTAAGGACCGGAAAATAAATGCATGGAACAACTAACAGAAAGTATAACAGTTGCAGGAATAAGATGTCTTCCAAACATTTGAGCACTGGACCATTGTCTAAATGGCTGTTTTGTTCTCCCTTATGCATGATAAGAAAACAGGAAACTATTTACAGATGCACCTTAAACCCACCCAACCCCCATTTTTCTAATTGGTAAAGTCCAATTATCTGATGTAGGAAACCAGTAAGGATTTATAATTTACCTGGAAATATGCCAGAACCATAACAACTCTACAATTCTGCCTTCAGTTTCCTCGCTATAGAATAGGTGCCATAGAAAATATCAATTTCACAGAAACAGGACTGTACAATACCAATTATACAGTTCTGCACCAAGAAAGCTTCTAATGCAGCCATCAGAGTGTTGACAGGTAACCAAAGGCAAAACTATAGCATTGCTATGCTCTTACTATCCAGTTCAAAATTAGAAACCTTATTCAGATTATTAACCTTACCAACAAATGAAAAACAGCTGAAGTGCTCAACCATCACATGTCTCCCTTTAACACTCAAACAGAAAGATAAAAAAAGAAAAAGGAACAAATCTAGCTATGCTTCACGAACTTTGAGCTTAATCTCTGAATGGGAAAATGTTTGTGTTGTGTGGGTTGAAGGCACAGTGACAAATCTTCGCGCTAGCCACTTGAAACAAGGGAGAGAAATCATATAAAGCACAACAAGTATAACTGGTGTTGCAATTAGCCAACCTAGAATCTGCACATTAGAATAAAATTTTAGCCTCAACTATTAAATGAATTGAAGTTACTAAAAAAGAATGCACCAACACCACCATTTGAATACAGGCCTTTCTGAGAATGGGAAACCGAATAGAGTAATAGAAAGGGATTTGTTTACCAGTATTTCTGTTGATGAAGTACCAAATTTAGTACTTGTTTGGAAGGAAACACCATGCCATTAATTTTGTATACTAGTTCAGTTCAGTACTAGAAAATTATTTGTACAAAATTTACAGGTAATACCAAAAGGTGACATGCTTCATTGGGGAAGTAAATCAAGTACAACATCATAACCCATGTATACGCCCAATTCAATTGCAAAAACTTAATTATTGAACTTGATAGATTAGGCTGAAAGAGAGAGAGAGCTGACCGCATGATATATACTCAAAAGCACCTCTTTTGAGGCCTGGCCTGTAATGACTTTCTTAAATGCATCAGGAGTCAACTCGAAGTGGGACCCACCAGAGACAACTTCACCAAGCCGCAGAAAGGGTACTATCAAACTACAAATGACATAAGAAAAAAATAAAATAAAGGGTTCATTACAGTTATTAGTTTGTATCAAGAATTAGTCTGATTGCTACAACTGGATCTCAAATTTAGCTGAGGTTTTCTTTAGAAATTGGACCCAACAACTATGCCTCTCCAAACAGACACAACATTTCCCATGCTTGCAACTAACATCAATGAGCAACAACATATATATCATCTCAGCATTTCATGCTAATGAGCTTTAGAACTGGTCAATGAGCTTTTGAACCAGCAGCATGACCTTCTATGTTTAAGGTTACCTTAATAGCGAAATGAAAAATAATTGGGGGGCTTGGGAGTGGGGAGGGTAGGTGCAAGGTTTCCTTTTAAAAATATATCTATTCTATGAAGCTAATCTAACTGTCCCTGATATTTGAAAATATCTCTAACAATGTATTAGCTGCAAATGTGACATGCTATTTGAAAACATAATATCCTATTGCACGTTATTTGCAAAAGAACCAAAGGATTTTCACCTTAATTCAATTGGAGTGGCAGCAAAATTGAAAATCATTGTTGTTGCTGCATTGCATCGATCTCCTAATATTGCTATAGCAACACCACAAAGGATCACGGTTGTACCTGAGGAGAGGGATCAATTATTATTTCCCTTCATTTATGCACATCAACACAAAGATGGGAAATTCTACAGTATCAGGCATGAAAACAGTTGCACCTCACTTGCAAGCAAGACAGAACTTGAAAAGTATATGCAACACAGATTATTATCCCAGATTCTTTAACCATTTCTAGCAAACTGAAAGCTGATGTGATGGGGTTATCCACCAGCTAGTCACTAGATTTTATAATTGTAAGGTGGATTTTAGTACTTAGTTGGTTGGTTCTATTTTTTAATGTTATATGCAAATTTGTAAAATTGAGGATGTTATATGTAACTTTAGTTAGTATATTGGTCCTTTTTAAGGTTATATATAACTTTGCAAAAGTGAAGATGGTTAGAGAGTTTGAGATAAACCAGTGTAATGATGTTATAATAAGTTTTAATTATTGAAGAAGTGTACAATTAAAGGGCAATTAGGATATAAGTTAGAGACTTGATCGATATAAGTTTCTAACACAACGCACTGATATTTACCAATACCAGCATGCATAGACTGGGACCTAATCTTACAACATAAAAATTGAGAAAAAGACCTAGGTCTCATAAAACTTCATGCAAAAATTTAAAATGAACAGAACAGAGGGCCATTGTCTTCTCACCACAAATAGGAAAAACTCCAAGTGTCAAGCCGACAGCTGTTGAAAGTGCTAGCTGCTTAGGTTCTGCACCCCTTAAAAAAGAAGCAAACACCATAATAAAGATAAGTCAAATATCTACACCAGATTTCAACTACCTTTACAAAAGAAACTACTGTACAAATGTCACCATTATATGCAGATTTAAAGCCGTAATATGGTTATTGATTTAAGTTTCTCTGCTATGAATGTCTTATCGAAGATACAACTTTGGACCACAATATTAGTTCCTGAACAAAGGAAATAACGGATCTAAAATTCACAAGGGTTGTTAGCAATGACAAGGGGTTTTGTGATACATAGGAGGGATGTGAAGAAATACCATGCCTGATACTGTACAATCCCTGTAAGGTTCACTACCAGTATACTAGCCCATACTGGACTGTACAGCTCTTTGTCTTTTCTAAGTCAAATCTTTGGTTCTTAATTGCAAATTTCAACTAGCACTCTACCTACCATTCCAGTCAAGCAAGTCTATCCCTCCCTCCCTCCCTCTCGCCCTCTCTGAACGCGTTAACTCCTTACAAAAAAGTCCATAAAAATGAGAATAAAAGTTGGAAAAGTACCTTCTTACTATTTGCATGAGCGGCTCAATTATTTTCGCATTAAGCCATTGCCACAAATCAAACCCACAGATCGTCATCTCAAGTAATTATAAACTTCAACAGAATAAAGAGTGACGAACGTCTTTCTTTTCTACTTCTTCGAAATTGGTGTGATACTTCGATTTAACCAAAATGCAATCTAATCGAGAAATCCCCCCAATTTGGTATCCTTTTCCGTTTAAGTCTTTCTCGGATTCAACTGATCAAAGCCAACTCAATTTTAGGATTAAAATCTGAAAGGTCGCGACTAGTTTGCGCAAGACGATGGATTGATTGGGGATTTGCGCCTCTTTCCTTTAATATTGGACAAACACAGATTTAAGTTTTTGTGATTTTTTTTCTTTTATTCTTAATTTATGAGAATGTAGGGGGTGACGCGGAGAGATCTCCAGCGTCCATTTTTTGGGGTGACCTAGTATTAAATGTAGAGCATGAGAAGGAAACGTGGCGCTCTGCTGATATCCCATCTGGACTACTTGTTCAATTTTTAAGATGTCCTAGTAGAGTTTTTTTTATAAACCATAATTATAAAAAAAAAAGTTTCAATTTCAGCATGATTAGCTGAGTTTTTACAAAAACCATAAGAAACGAATTGCCAAACCGTTTCCTATATCCCCAAAACGGTTTGGCAAACTGTTTTTGACTTTTTTTCAGTTTTACCCTCGAAAACGGATTGCCAAACCGTTTTCTACAGTTTTTTTTTTTTTTTATTACAGTTTGTTTATAAAATAAATCATATATTTTGTTTGATTTTGTATATTAACAATAAGATTAATGGAACAATTTGAATATATATTTTTTTGTGTATTTTGACCATTTTATCATTTAATCATTTTATCAAATCAATAGATTGATTTTCTATATAAAAAAATCAATAAATATATAAAAATCAATGGATTGGTTTTCAAATGTACGTATTATTTTTTTAAAATTTACTTTTTAATATTTTAAAAACAAACAAATTTAATTATTTTTATTAAAACTCATTTTAATTTAAAAGTACTTATTTTTTTGTAAAAATATAAAATAAGTGTTTTATTTATGAAAAAATATGTTAGTATTCTAATTGGTCAATTTTTTAAAATAATGATACATTGGTCTACTACATGGAGGATTTAGTATTCTAATTTGTATCCAGAGATACAAATTTTTAGTATTATTATTGTAATTCACTTTTACATTTTCTTTTAATTTTCTTCACAGAAATATTTATTGATTTTTTTATATAAAAAACCAATCAATTGATTTGTTAAAATGGTCAAAATACACAAAAAAAATATATTCAAATTGTTCCATTAATCTTATTGTTAATATACAAAATCAAACAAAATATATGATTTATTTTATAAACAAACTGTAAAAAAAAAAAAAAAAAAAAAACTGTAAAAAACGGTTTGGCAATCCGTTTTCGAGGGTAAAACTGAAAAAAGTAAAAAACGGTTTGCCAAACCGTTTTCGGGATATAGGAAACGGTTAGGCAATCCGTTTCTTATGATTTTTGTAAAAACTCAGCTAATTATGCTGAAATTGAAACTTTTTTTTTTTATAATTATGGTTTATAAAAAAAACTCGTCCTAGTACTCTCCAATCGGTCCTTAACTGGAGGGTCCAGATCACCTAAAGAAGTGAGTTTAAATAAAGCATAATTTGTGGCTTGCATATTCAGGCAAGCGATTATGATCATTTGTGGTTCGTACAAATTAAGGCTAAGAAGTGAGTTTACCTAAAAATAAAACAGTACTTGATAACCAATTTTATGAGTTATGACCTCATCTTTTAAATATTTATATGTGAAATTTTATGTATATTGTAATGTAATGTACACTTGTCTATTGTGTCGATATACAACGGTCTATTTTAGTTAAAGCGTAAATGTTGATAGTTATTAAGTTGTTTGATCAAAGGTCAAAATGTATTTTTGATAGCTGTCAATATCTATTTTGATCTTTCAAACTCTCTAGAATACATCTGACTATTGATCAATATACACTTGAGTATTACATCAATTATTACTTAACTAGTACGCTAATATAGACTATTCTTAAAAAAAAAAAAAATGAACGAAGATTGTTAGAAATTGTTTTGGAGGTGGAGAACTGAATTGTTATATATACAGGGGTGGACTCAGTGTATTCCAGGGCCGTCCCTCCTGGATTTTGAGTTTTAGTAGAGATTTATCGGTTCCGACTGACTTTGCCCTCCTCTGTAAATTTTTTTGTCCCCCTCTGAATGTTTAATTGGTAATTCGGATTAACTCTATAGTTAAAATTAAAATAAATTTTTTAAAATATGATTGGTAATTATAATTATAAGTCATAATATCACAAATTACAAGTCAGAATATTATAAAGTATAAGTTAAAGCATTATTTTTATTTATCAAATATCTAATTAGTTAATGAGTTTAAATCCGATTAGCTATTTAAATCCGATTCAATATTTTTTTGCCCCCCTGACGAAAATCTTGGATCTGCACCTGTATATAATATTCTTAAACCGTCACCCCGTAAAGTTGGTTGTGCTCTCGCCAAATATTAATAGTGCAAAAAAAAAAAAAATACAAAGTTATGAAGATTCCAACCTTATATAAAAAAAAACAATAGTGAAAGCTATGAACGTTGTATTGTTTGGAGCGTCCGTGCAAACCACAGAAGATCGCAATTGGCTATTCCTTTTTTTCTTTTTAAAATTATTGTGACACGAGATTCAATCCGAATGAGTAACTGACCGGATGCGCGAATCGTGATACTACCGACATTTTGCTTTGTGTCGATTTTCATGTGATTCCATTAGAAGTGAAAACAGTATGATAATATCTGATTTGTATT
This sequence comes from Carex arenaria, assembly GCA_964058825.1. Classification (NCBI taxonomy): domain Eukaryota; kingdom Viridiplantae; phylum Streptophyta; class Magnoliopsida; order Poales; family Cyperaceae; genus Carex; species Carex arenaria. The sequence goes on from CAXKVW010000232.1 coordinate 414,892, forward strand.
CGATCCATATTCGATGTAGATATTCGTGTGGATAAAAATACTGGTATGATTTTATATTTCAATTATCTGTATCTGTATAGTAGATATATATTATATATTTTAATAGAGAAGGGATTCACTTACAACATTTTGGATCTTACAATATTCGGTTTTGTAATTTTCAAAGTCCAAACAGTTGATCCAAACAATTTAACATGATCTCTATATTAAAATGTGGTTTGAGATCAAATTTTACATTCTTTTAATTTTTTTATAATTTATTAAGTATTTTACAAAACTGTTGTTTTTTAGTGGTCCAGAATTGTTTAAAAACAATAGTTTTGAAAAAATACTTAATAAATAGTAAAAAAATTAAAAAAAAATTATAAAATTTGATCTCAAACCATATTTTAATATAGAGATCATGTTGAACAGTTTGGATCGACCATTTGGACTTTGAAAATCGCAAAACCAAATATTGTAACATGTTGTAAGTGGATTCCTCTTTATTTTTAATATATATATTTATGAAAAATTTATGTTATTTACTATTATAATTAGATAAATATTATGAATTTTAATATTATTTAATAAATATATGATTTGATTTGAATTTGTATTCGTATCCTCCATAGAAAATATATATATATATATATGAGGAGAGTTCAAATGCACCCAAATTTCTATGCTCCCATTTGCTCCCAATTATTTATCTTCATTTTCAAAGTCTGAATAGTCGATCCGAACCGTTCAACGTGATCTTCATAATAAAATATGCCTGGAGACTAAATTTTATATTTTTTTGGATTTTTTTTTACTATTTTTTAAGATAGGTACAGAATCATTGTTTTAAGGAGATTCTGGACCATCCGATAAAGTGATTTTGTACCTATCCTAAAAAATAGTAAAAAAATTCCAAAAAATATAAAATTTAGTCTCCAAGCATATTATATTATGAAAATCATGTTGATCGGTTCAGATCGACTGTTCGGACTTTAAAAATGAAGATAAAAGATTGGAAGCAAATGGGAGCATGAAATTTTGGGTGCATTGGAACTCTCCTCATATATATATATATATATATATATATATATATATATATTTATCCCATATGCTAGCTCCTCTAAATTTGTGAACTAAGCAGAGATATATTGCAAACAAGGAAAGAGAATAATGCAAAAATACACGACTTAAATTGTGACCTTTATTGATTAAAAAAAAATGAAACAAACACAAGTAATTTTATCTAAATATATTTTAGAAGATATGAGCGCAAATTATTTGATGTACTCAAAATTGTGGCCTTCTGAACTGCATTTAGAGGATATTCCTTGAGTTTATTCCCGTTTATAATCAATAAATATCATATTATAAGTCATATAATCACTAAAATGTACATGCATTCTCTAAATATTGCCATTCACATCTCTTAAATAATATTTTGCATTATAATATGCTAAAATAGTAAAATACAGTTAGCACATTCCTTGCATTTATTTGTGCTTTTAATTAATAAAAGCCACATTTAATATCAAAACCAGGTGGCTAACATGTGCATAAATAAAACATATATACACATTAAAATTATGCATAAAATTCTTCTGATATTTTTAATAAATTGTGTCTATTCGTATTTCTAATTATTGGGCCACGTTCATGTGTAAATAATATCAAAACTGACATATTATTCATATATTCAGAAATTATTAGGTTAAATCAAACATATGCAAAATATTACGTTAGAATAAATTTACATAGCATTGTTTGTGCATGTATGCTCATTTTATTAGTCAATTTAATTCGGTCCATATTTTACAGATAAAACTTACCAAAAAAACTAACAAACAATCTCTACCATCTATCTGGTGGCAATTACAAGTTTACAACTAGAGGATCCCGTTTCCAGAAGGAAGCCCATGAAGTGCAGAAACAGTAGTAACACACACTTATCTTTTAACAATATGTATATAATTACAATAGATAACTATTCATGATAAAAATGTTACAAAATCTACAGTAGAATGGATAAAATAACTGAACTTTAGTTATTTATAATTATGTATTTTTACTTAATAGATAGATAATTATAGTTAAACGGATTAGAAAGTGGGCATTAATTGGATGGATGTGTTGAATGGACGGCTTATGTTTTTCAATTACAGTACGTCGATGCAATTGTATCGAGTTTCCGTTTAATTATGTAGAAACTGGTGGCTTTCAACAGCTACTTCTTTCTAAAATGTAGAAATAATGAAACACAAAAGGTAGCGTAAAAGAAGGGAATTGTATTAATCCGTAATAGAAATGAATAACATTTACAAGCAATTGCAGCAACCAAATTAAGCATTTTCAGTTTCCACTAATGTTGGGAGCTTGCAGCCATGTAAGCCAAAGTGCCTACTAACGGCGCATTGATATACGTGGCGGGTTCTGACTGTGCGAAGTTGTCTCGGTCATCAGCAAAGTTATCATTCTCATCAGGCCCACCAACAACTGCACCTGTTAGAATGTTAGGGTTGGGCTCGCTCGAATGGTAATACTGGAAACCTGCATCACAGCTTATTGTTCCTGATAAGGTGTTAATGCTAGGAATCGACGAGTCGCGATGGTGCACCTTTTTTGGGAAGTTGTTGCTATATCCCACCATGTATGACATCCCCTTAGGGTTTACGCCTAAGATGTAATCGACCTATAAATGAGCAGGTGAAGTAGGGTTCAAAAAGATTAGTTTATAAATCACCGTTATCAGAAAATTTAAAATGAAGCAACAAGCATTATATATCCTTATGATTCAATTTTTAAGGAATTTAAATTGAAAAGGCCAAATATCATTGCACATACTTGTTTCTTGGCAACTTCTCTCAACAGAGAGGGGTTAACTGCCATGCCACCACACTGGAAGGTCTGCTTTGAAAACCGGAGGGATTTTGCATACACCGACATTAAGAAAGATGCTGTAGTCACGTACTGCAAATTGCTTCCGGTCATCTTATAGAGAAGGCCTCCCGGTGTGTACTTCACACTCATGGAGGGGGAATTCGGTAAGATGCTGCACATGAATTTCTCAGCATGGCCACGGAATTCTGAAACATCCTGGTTCTTTTGCAGTAGATACTCCTAAACATCAAATGACAGAAATATTACACCATGAGTTTCTTTATATATATTTGTGTTTAGTTCCAAAATTTTGAAAAAAACAGGAACTACATTCATATGTCATGAATCTGATTAATATTCAGAACTTCCAAGTGAAGCAATAAGCAATTTAAGTTTTTTTTGTTTTTACATGATTCATCAGTATATATCATTATTAAATATTGTGAACTTATTTTGTTGATGTAACATACTTTAGCTAGAAGCACGCTAGCGCCAGGATACTTGTTGTCCCAGCTGAAGGTATCTGAGTCTGGGTTGCATCCAAGTGATTTAGCATAGTTTATATAAGAAGAGTTTTTTGTTGCCTTGTGGAGCCATGCAGCTGCCCATAGCAACTCATCCTACAATTTTTAAAATAAAATAATATGTTATGGATTTATCCCAAATTCCAGGCCGCATGATTCGCATATATATACAGATTTTACATTACATACTTATAACAAATGTACTGGGAAAGAAGGGAGTTTGTTAAATAAAAAGTCAAGAGAGGCAGTCTTACTTGATAACCAGAGTAAGAGCAATAAAACGGGCAAACAACAGATGAAAGAGAGTCACTGTAGCTCCCTCTATACTTATCGGCAAATGTGAAGGCCTTCACGGCTGCATCGATGAGTTGCTTTGAGTAGTGAGGGTCGGAATGCCTAAACACAATTGAGGCTGCTGCCAGGGCAGCCGCAGTCTCACCAGCCACATCAGATCCGGGATTTGATGGGGTCACTTTGTATACAGGGTGTGGTGTCTTCTCATCTTCTGAGCGCATCCAGCAGCTATGATCCTTGTCAGGGTCGCCAACCTGATAAGATTACATGGAAATTACTTCTCTTAATTTGTATAAAAGAAATTAAAACAGAAGAAGGAATTGACTTGATTCATTCCTTCACCTTTGTTGTACATTCTACAGAGTAGTTCTCATACTGTACAAAAATACTTAGTAGGGGATTGTTGTACAATCCCCAAACTGCATGCCACCAATCTACTTCTTTCTTTTAGTAGGGGATTGCTGTACGGCCAGTAGACTTGTCTTATTTCTGGATCCATTTCAGTGATAAGTGGTGATACTAATTAAAAAAAAATAAGAAAATTTAAGGAACCTGGACATAGAGTGCATCCGGAAGGTGACAGGAGGCCTTTAGGAGGTAATCAGAGCCCCACTTAACAGCATCCCTTGCATTATGAAGCTCACTTCCCATTTTCTTCCCAAATTCGATTACACTCCATGACAGCATTGTCGTTGTGAATGCCATAGGTAACCCAAACTTCACATTGTCTCCGGCATCATAGTATCCACCAGTCAAATCCACCTAACATGAAAAGAAATTAAAATGATCATCCAAAAAGTTTTAGGAATTAAAATTAGTTCGCCAATTTTAAAAAGTGAACATTATTTTGTGCATAATATATATTTTACTTATCTATATCAGTATATCACCCTGTGTGGGAACCATTTTTATGAAGAAATACTATTTCTGGCAGTACATACGCGCGCAATGAAGCCAATTTATGAATGTGAACAATTCTAAATAGGTAAGAGGTGTTTTTGGAACTAATTAATACTGAAATTTTTATATCTAATAAACACATTTGACCAAAGGAATGAATCACTTGTAGGGGTGAAAACAGAGCCGATAATATCTGATCCGTATTCCGTCCGTATTTGATCTGTATTCGAAAAATTAGAAACAAATATCCGTATCCGAATATCCGTGTGGATATGGATACATATACGGATATGGTTTTAGGTTTTAATTATCAATATCAGAATAATAGATATATATCGTATATTTTAATATATATTATGAAGAAATATTTTATTCACCATTAAAATTAGATAAATATTACGAACTTTAGTATTTTTTAATAATATTTATATAAATTTTAACAAAATATTCGATCCGATCCGTATCTGTATCCATATCTGTAAAATAAAAAAGGATATGAATATAATTTTACCACTATCACTATCAGTTCCGTATCCAATCCATTTTCACCTCTAATCACTTGACAAAAGGATTGAAGTTTGAGAGAACCTACATTTTCTGTTGAGCCATCATTGAGGCCGGAACTTGATCGCCAGCTCAAGCTTGCTACGTGAGGCAACTTGCCTGACCTCTGGGCCTCAAAAAACACTAATGACTTAGAGAGGGCACCTCGATAATCCAAGGTCGATGTAGCGGTCGTGTGAGCCACGCCTATTACTATCAACATCAAAGAACATATGAACTTCTCCAACCCCATTTCTTTTTTCAGGGTCGGAGTTTACTGTTGAATTTTTTTTTTAATATGCTTGATTAGCTTCAAGGTACTTATATTAGTGTAATATATAACGAACCAACAACCAAGTTTTTGTGGGCTTCAGCTTTTGGTTTTCTAAAATTGGGAGGAAGTAGAGGATGAGAATTGATGGTTTTAGCAGAATTGATGCAGCACTAAAACTGGGAAGCCACATTTTTGGTTCACCCAGCACAATTTTCACTCTTTGGAACCTAAAATCAAAGTTTAAATTTTTAATTATGATCTGTACGTGTTTGCAGTTTTAAACGCCTGTTGCTATTTTCAGAAAATTCATGATAGTACTACTACTAGTAGTGAAATCATTTTTCATACGTGAAATTGATTTACATGTTTTTAAATTAGTACGTGACATTAAAATTTATGCAATTATGTTAAGCAAATATGAGGAATTTCATGACCTAATTAAAATTATTACTGTCAGGTACTTTACTTTTTTCCTTATTGTCGGCCACAGGACTAGTGCACATCAACTGTTCGATAAAAAAATTGGGAGTAGGTCCAATGCCCATCGGACCTACTTTAGTTCGATGAGTTAATTTACCGTCCAATTTGCTTTAAGATTTGTGTGCAATGCTTTAAATTTCGGGCGTGTCTGATTTGAATTCGTGTGCACAGTTCTCAAGATGAATCGAACAGTTTTGGATCTCATTGAATCCAAAAATAGGTCCGATGGGCATCGGACATACACCGTTCTCTCGAGAAAATATCCCGGAAAACTATTGTCGATGTAGAAAGCAGATAAACCAAGTTAAATTACCATTATTTTTTTGCTCCAATATGCTCCACATTCTTTATCTCTGTTTTTAAAATCTGAACAGTCGATCCAAACCGCTCAACACGATCTTCATAATAAAATATGCTTGGTGACTAAATTTTATATTTTTTCTAATTTATTTACAAAAGTAAAATATCACTTTGTCAGATGACCCAGAATCTCCTTAAAACAGTGATTTTGTACCTATCTAAAAAAAAGTTAATTTTTTTTAAAAAAATATATAAAATTTGGTCTCCAAGCATATTTTACTATGAAGCTCATGTTGAGTGGCTTGGATCGACTGTTCGGACTTTGAAAATAGAGATGAAAGATGTAGAATGTATTGAAACACAAAAATAATAGTGCATTTGAACCGGCCTCAACCAAGTTACAAAATTGACATGATAAGCAGCTTACTCGATGCATTATTACCTCGCCCCCATAATGTCTCTTTCTGGAGCCCAGACTGCTGTACTTTCCCTACATTCTGCATGTTAGGGTTGGTGTGCAAGGAATCTCACCTCTAAGAACCCGAGCGGTTCAAAATTTTTGTTACCACGTCTCTGCTTATCCACAAACACAGTGACAAATGAATTATTCAGGTTCGGTTCGGCAGAATAAAAGTCTTGTGATTCGAGAATAATTCAGATATATTTTAGAAATAATTTGATCCCACATAGGAGTGAAAAAAAACACAAAAACAAAAATTTCGCATTTTTTTGTATTTTATTTGCAAATAATTCAGTAAACCGAATAATTCGTTGTTCGGTTTGGAAACCCCAAAAAAGAGTTTTATTTGTAAATAAAACACAAATATTGTTACTATGTGTACAAGGGCACCTTTGGTTTGTCACGAATAAAACACGAATATTGTTACTGGTGCACAAACCTCTAGTTTGCGCACCTTTTGGCTTAGTTGTCAAGACTATATACAAAGGATATCATCTCAGTATGTGGATTATGTCATGGATTTTTTTATCTCTTGAGGACAACCATTGAAATCTGCTTCCGACTAGAGAGTGGTTTTGTTGCTTCTTCCCTTTTCACTTGCCCTTCTTTGGAGGATGTCTTGATTTCCACATGTCAGTGTGAATAGATTAAAATGGCTAAGGTTATATGGCACAATGTATGGAATGCCCATCTGTTTTCTATTTTTGAAAGGAAATATAACTCCCAGGTTGGTGTGCATATGTTAACCATGAGAAATTTTTTTAATCATGGGACAAGTAGACACAGTTTAGGATGAACCATCAATCTAATGAACCCAATCCTTTCATGACAAATTGACAATACCCAGATTGATTCTATTTTATGTTCAAATATTGTCTTGTTTTGAACTTAATTGTTAATACATCAAAGAAAATTAATCTAATCCATAAAAAACACAATAAAGCGAATACAAAACAATAATTAAAAATACCAAAAATAATATAATCCAAAGAAACAATACGAAATGCCCTCGAGAGTTATCAATCTAATTTTCTTCATCAATGATAATTGTTGCCTCCGTGCCTACTCCAAGCTCCATTAAAGTAGCCATGTCTTCATCCAATGGAAGTGGAAGAGGCGATCCCTGTCATGGAATTCAATGAAAATTAGGATACTGCTATATGCTTCAATCATATCAAAAGTTACCCCATATAGATAGAGACCAATGATCACTCTTTCATCTGGTTCACCAAAAGAAGAATTTTTTGCTACATACCTGATACAGATTTTTTTTTTATATGTATTTTTTTTTATCACAGTTGATACCAATCTTTTGTTATTTACTAGTATAATTCCACTGTACAATGCCAGTTCCCTGTGTAGTCAATTGAGTTGATTAATGGAAAATACCCTCATAGGTCCTAAATCATGCAAGTAGGACTATATTCTTACCCAATTGACCTCAAATTAAGCCTCAAATTGTGCAGTTATGCAACAGAAAGACAGACAGGAAGCTATAATGGTAAAATAGCACAAGGATATAGGGGATAACCACAATACAATACAAGCTAGTACAGGGCACCAGATTGAGATCAATTATTTTTATAATTTATTATGTACTTATATTTATGTTTAAACTTTAATTGACCCATTTCTTGTTAAATCTATATGTTTGGATACTTTGTGGTATTTTCCCGTAAATACCTTTTCCTCAAGAAATAATCTCAATTTTACGTCCTTCAGCTTGAAAAAGCTCTCACAAAGTGCCTTTAACTTTGCAACCTGGATAAAATATAAGATATTTTTTCTTGTTCAAGATGCACAAAAATGCATGAACCACGAGAAATCCAATTGAAGTGAAATACTATAAATGAATATTTCATGTATTGCTGTTCAGAAAGGCTGTAATTTCTTCAAGCAATCCCAAAGTTTGGTCGGTATACATTTGAGCAGCACTGGCAATTCTACTTTGGATGTTGACTTAACCTCAACTGTACAGAACTGGCAAAATGAGCATCATTTTAAAACTTGACCGCATGCTGTGGTCTACAAGCATACCAGTCAGCACCACAACCATAGCACAACTGCAATATGTGCTATATACATATAAGGAGCATTCACAATAAACATTTCTATGAAGACAAAGAGAAAAAGGTATGTACTGTAACAGAAGGCGGTAGTTTCTTCGTAAGAGGTTGCTTCTCCCCCATTGAAGGACCCACACATTTCAAAGTTAGATCTGCAAAAACAGGGGTAATGACAATAAGGAAATAATAAAAGAAATAAATAAGAAATATGCTAACAATAGAACTGCAGGCTTATTGCACTGGCACGAGTCTCCAGCGCAGGTTCAATTCTCGAGAATAGCATCTAAAAGATGCTGGGGTGTACTGGGGCCCTTTAATAAAAAAAAAAGATAAAGAAATATGCTAACAATGATACAGTTGTATACATGCAAAAAAAAATAATTGTCTTCTAGAGGAGCAGAAACTAAAAAAAATAACACACTCAGACACATAGATTAACAGTAAAATCTCTACCAGTGTTATAATCATTAACAAAAATAATAGTAAAATCTCTATCAGTGTTGCATTCATACAAATCACCATCAATGATTTTTTTATTTTTTTGAGGAAAAACCGGTAGGTGCACCATCAATGATGATGATGATGATGATTCAAAATGCACTCATTCAAAACCTTAACAAACTGGGAAAATACACAGCATCCACATATTCCCAAGACGTAAAAAATTAAATAAAAGCATGTTACTGAAATTCCACACTGCCAATAAGCAACAAATAATGTTCACCTAACCAGAATAGTTGTTATATAAATAATGCAGGAGAATTTTACATCTTCTAGGGGTACGTAAGTTGTTTCTCGATTAGAAAGATTGTATCTATTCTTCTAGGTACTGCAGAGGTACCACTAATAGTGTCCAAACAAAACTAGTAAACAAAATAAAAATGAAGTAAGCGATTTAACTGATAAGAGTAGAAGCCAATGTTTGTGGGCCAGACCCACCAGCTCGCAATTTCTCATCTTGAATTTCATGCAGGGTCTTTAGCTCAACAAACCTACATTTTGAATCATTGTTCAAATCTGGCACTAATGTATTACATCTTTTGAAAGGGAACGACGCAATATACCAGGAATGAAGGACAAATGGCACGTTTTATTTGTCATTGGTATAGGGCGGCAATTTCAAGGTATATGGGCCTTTACGTAATGTCAATACCAACAGTTATCAGAATACAAGTTCACGACTTATATGGTTGGAGTAAAGCACCTGGGATGAGCTCTCTGTATTTCCTCCAAATTGTTCAGTTGCATCTTGGCCATAACAAGGCGGACATACCTACAATTTAGAAAAGAAAGGTGTATTCTAAATAAAAATCACAATGCACAAGTAAATGAAGTGAATATCTATAATCTAGAGGAATCACAATTGTTATAAGGATGTAATGATCAATTGATTAGTGACACTATATGCTGATCTCTTATTATAATATGTGCACTTACAAAACAGCCAATGGGTCAATTCCACATTTAAGAACTCCCTCATTGGTTAACTGGCCGGTTACATCAGATTGGTGCATTCTCAACTGACCCAATGCCCTTCATTGCAAAATTTGATAAAAAGGGAACAACACAACCCAATGCTTAACAAAGAAACACTATTCATCTAAAAGTATCAAGATGAAGTACACCAATCAGTTGGTCAATCTGACCCCCTTTATTGTTAATAAACAAGTGACACCTTTTAATAAACCATGGATAAACTATAAATGATAAGACTCACCGGATTTCTGATTCTCTCCTTTCACGAGGACTAATCTGCAAAAACAGCAGAAGTTAATGAAATACATTCCATGCAGATGGGAACTCATTCGCAAAATAATAGACAGCTCAAATTAAAACTTCTTGCAAACATAAACCCATTATTTTCCATTTCAAACAAGAATTCTTATATCTGTCTAACACCCATTTTGAACGTATTTTGCAAAACCCCGCTCTTAGATTAGCCATGCTCCTTATATATCAACAATTACCACCAACTCTAATCACAGTATAGTTGTGTACTTTGCAAAAACACCAAAGAAATAGTCATTTCTAAATATTCAACATAAAAGAGAGGACTACCTCACTTCCATTAAGAATCTTGACTTTAGAGAGACGTGCAATTAAAACAAACCTAGGAACACCTCCTCTGGCAGGATCTGACACAGGATTCTCAGAAAACCTTACATCCTTCATTAAAACAAACATAAATATTAAAAATAATACAACAAAACACATTGACGCATTATTGGTCATTGTGATTATTTTCTGATAACTCCGCAGCCTGTCCCAAGCCAGGATAAAGGAGGAGGGTCGCGATAAGGCATGGCGAGCCAACGGTAAAAAAAAGCCTCTTTATGGAAATGAACCCAATCCGAACTTTGTGACTCCGATAGGGTTACATTTCTAGCCTACCCAACTTGTTTGGGAATAAAGGCTTGGTTGTTGTTTGTGATTATTTTTCTGATAACAATGAGATAAACAAATCCATAGCGGCGCTGAAAAGAGTGAATTGCAAATGCAGTCAGCTGAATAATTGCCTTATTGGTATCACTGATCAATTTGGCGGGGGAAGGAAAAGGAGAGGACTAAAAAGAATGGCTAAAAGAGTACACCCAGTTTCCTTATTAATCAATTTGGGGTATTGCCTTTTTGCTTCAGAATCTTACCCAACTAATAGAGTAAACCAATACAAAACTTTTACAACATATATTTTGTTGCTTAATATTGATTGGGATTAAAAATTGTAATAAATTATTACAATCCATTCGATGCTAGTTAAGCAGTAAGTAAAACACAATAGCTTTAGTGCTAGCATTTGTCAGGACTTTCCAGAGTAAGTTCTTTGGCTTGGACAGGGCATTTAGTCCATGAAGTTCCATCAAAGATGGACAGTAGTTAAACAATATGTGCTGTATTACCTTTCGATTTTTGCTTTTTCACAAATAAACCTACACATTAACTTGCCCTTTTTCATACAGGATAGATTTAAATAATAAGACCACTTTGAAATTTATAAAATTCAATGACTTATCATAATAAATCGAACTAAAAAACAAGGGGAGATAGAGATGCATCACATCATTAAGTTCTCGTTATGGCTGGTTCTTATAATAATACACCATCATATAATAATATAAAGTTGTTACTGTAGGTTTTACACATGGTAACTTAAAAAATCTTACCACCAAGCTAGGGAAGGAATTCAGTGCATCAACAGATGCCACATCATCAATATCATTCCGGCCTGAGAAATGCACTCTACTAGTTAGTCACAAAAAGATAAGAAAGAGAGAGGATTACTGTACCAAATTCAACCACAGCATCCATTGTTCGTATATTAGTACAGGTGCATATTTTGACTACTTTGCCATTTTTTAGCTGCTACTTCTTTAATCTCTTTGGTGCTCAATCACACTGGGGGTAAACTAAGGCTCAATTGCAGAAGTGATTTATCAACAAAAGTTAGGTTAACATGAAGCTTTATTGCCAATACAAGATCGCTGAACAACATATCTGTACCAGTACCAGTCTGACCACTAAACATTTTCAGAGACCTTTTCTGTTGCTTCTTGGTGTTCTATTGCAGAATGGGGTTAGTTGAGGCTCAGTTGCAGAACCCAGAGTTAATGGACATAAATTTCTGCTAAATTAAGCTCAATTGGTTTTTTGGACTAATAACAAAAATGGGGTTTAATTAATTATTTGAAGGATGTGCAATTCTTGTCCAGAAAGGGTAAAATTGCTACTTTTTCTCAAAAAAAAAAAAAAAATTCGAAAGAAAAGCTGGCTTACCTGCCAGCCTTGAAAACAGAATGTACCAGGAGATGGTTTGCCATACCGACCAAGGTTATGAATAGAACTAAAATGTATGGGACCAAAAATAAATTATTTACCTAGCAGAAGGCATTGTAGTTTCTCAAATGGCACACATGATGTATCACTTGAAGGATAGTATATACTCTTCAACTTGTTCATGTTTAAGTGTAGCTCTTCTAAACTACAAAGATAGGATAAAATACATATATTAGTTTATGCAACTCGAGAGCTCGATTATCAAGTGTGCAATTATATCTTCAAATTACAAGTCCTATGTAAAATAGACTTTCACTTTTTTTAAACTTGTGAACCATAGAATATACTATTTGCACTTTAAAATTCAAAAGCAAAGTTGTGTCGCAATTTGCAAATAGAATGTCACATTTGAAGTTGAAATTAACTCCAACAAAAGAAGACTTCATTGCTAAAATTTCAACTCAACCATATAATCTCCTCATACATTTAAATAAACTTGAACCCAAATATATATTAACTTGTTTTGGCTTGACTTCAAATTTAGCTTAAGAAAAAGGACTCAACTAATAATAGGGCAACGTTGTCAACATGACAATAAACTGATTCCATTAACCTAAGGATGAGATCGTATTAGATGTCCAAGAACATCTGAGTTGCTTGTTGCAAGTACAAGAAAAGCTGTCTTTGCTAATACGATGCAAATATTGAGTGTTATTTCAAAGAACACACCGTAAAAAATAGCAAACCATACCAATAACCCAATATCTCTATACCTTCTCACATGTGACAGCTTCAAAATTTCATCCCATGAGTCAATATTGTTATCTTCTAAATTCAAAAGTCGCAGAGAATCAAATCCTTGAACAAAAATTCCTGCTGTAGGCTATAGAAAACATTACTAGACTTTTTGTAAATAATACAACAAATATACAGAAATAGGAGGGTAGAAAAGCAAAACTTTTAATAGTGAATACCAAAAATGTATCAAAGAACAAGAAAGCAATATTTTCCAGTATTGATCAATAGATATTTCCATTACCCCTATCAGTTTGATACAAAACCGGAGAGCATGCATCCATGAATTTTAGTAGATTCAAGGATAATTATTTGGAATTAAGGAAGTTTTGTAAAGATCATTTAGTTACAAGCTGCTAACCTCTATCATCTGCAGCTTATTTGACATTAGATGCAGCTCTTCAACCAATGGAATTGAAATCTTAAGCTTTTCAATCTGTTTTTCAGTAAAACCAAAGTTGGTTTAGAAACACATATCCAATCAAAAGAGAGATTCAAATTTCAGGTCATGCAAATAAGAAAGCGTGAAGAACCACCATATAAGCATAACTCCAATTAAAAGAACTCCAAAACAAATCCTAACAAAGACTTGGCAGATCAGGTTATGAAAGGGTTGATACAAACAAGGTTCAGTCAGGAATCCTTGTTGTCAAATGCAGAGCTTGAGAACTTAATTTTGCACTCATTTTGGGTGTTTCATAACTTTTTTAATACCTGAGTTAAAAAAAATTGGGCTAATTAGGAGGTTGGTCTTTTACAAAAGATCAAAAAAGAAAAACAAAACAGTAAACCTGGTCAGGTCATAGTTGACCCGTCAGGTCCAGGTCAACAATTTCACCCCCAGCTTAAAGTTACCTACCACATCCCACATAATACTGCAATGGTTCAGAACTAAGAGATGAATGTTCTTCAGTGAAGAATATTCTGTTACTTCATGTTCCAGAAGATTGCTTGTCAAATCAAGCATTTGAAGGGACGGCAATGCTTCACAGAGAGAGGCAATATCCTACACAAACAAAGAGGTTACAGAAATCACAAATGTTGCATCTGTTGCAGAAATACACCACATCTTTCTTGTCTGCAGGTGACGCCCAGCCATTTCAAGGTGTTAGCAGATAAAAAAAAACAATTCATGGACTAGTGACTTGGAAAAGGTGAATCCCTTATAATGCTGGCAACTTTGCCATAACCCTCTTCTTTTTCTGTCAGGGTTCAAAGCATTTGCTTGAGATGAAGCAGCAAGAAATGTAGTTAGTTTTTATCAAATGGACCTTTGGCTTTTAACTTTCTGCAGTTGGTTTTTCGTTGTGAAAGCACGGTATCTAGTTAGACTGAGAGAATACTTCTAGTGTTATTTGCAAATACTGTAAACCTAGAGTGCAATTTGTCAAAAACTAAAACAAGGGACAAGTACAATAAAGAATTAGAATATATGATAAGGACAGTATTGTATCAGTGAAGAACTGAAGTATCAAGCCTTTCCTTATTTATTTTGTTAATGGCCAGTGTATATTGAAGGTTAGAAATGCAGTGCACTAAGGATACCACTTTTGGTATTGTTCACGATAACTCAAAGTCCAGAACCTCACACCACACTAAGTATTTGTTTTGTTTTCATTTGTAAAGCACTTCCACCATACATGGTTAAAAATTAAATAAATAAGCAAAAGAGACCAGACAACGTACTTGCCAATTTGAAAACAAATTTCCACTTAAATCAAGCTCCTTCAATTCTGGTGCAAAAAAAAATGGTAAGGGTTCGACAAGCTACAATAAGTATATTATACACAAACATTGGCATTGCTTGAGAAAGCCCAAATTCCAGAACTCCAAATCTTTCTTGACAGAAACACACGAGAAACAGAGACAAACAACAAAATAATTTTATTTGGAAGAAAAACATAAGGGCTTTTTTGCAATACCTATCAATTTATCTATCTGCAATCAAAATCCTATGTACTTTGAGATGTATGCAATGTATCTTCCAATGTCAATTTGATAATTTGCATCAGAAGCTAGTAGGGTTTTTTGTTTTTCCTATCGCAAAGTGAACTAGAACTGAGCTACCCAAATTAACTTATGCCTCGAGTTTATTAGGTAGAGTAAATACAAAATTAAGAGCACTGTAGTTGTATTTGGGTGAAATCAGAGAGAGAGGAGGGGGAGGGGCTGATGGATTACTGGGAAGCAGAGTGCTGATCTGGCATAAAGGCTCAACAGAGCTAACTCCCATAAAAGAAACAGATATACTCAAAAGCTCGTCAAATTTCTTGAGTTTCTCTTCAACTTTATTCTTCCCCACAAGTTCTACAGATACTCGTCTCTGACTTGTAGAAAAAACATACATCTCATCTGCATAGTTAATTCAGTACAAAACTTAACATGTGTGATGAAAGATGCAGGCTAAAAGCATGCAACTAAATCCTTCAGCTGCGAGATCAAGCCACTATATAATCTTAGATTATGCAATAAACCCTCAAGTTAATAAATTAATGCTTAAATCTAGCATAATGGCTCAACTTATCCAAATTTCATAATAAATGCTGTCTTTTTCCTAAATTAATCCTTGGTGTGCAATTTACCTTGGGGTGTCTCCAGTTAAACAATTAAAACGTAACTTGACAGACAGCCAATGCTGGTCCTGCTGTAATGGACTTTTTACTCAAACGCAAGTGTGTAAATAAGACCTCTCCAAATGCTCTAAAAAGTTTGTTGATTTACACTCGTACCTTCTTCTTCTTTGGTCGCCTCCCCTCTGTATCTCCTATAAATCGCATCTAGCAAAGAGATCCCAGCGCAGAGCCCCTTCGGCCGTACAAACGAGCCTGACGAACTGGTACGGGCCGAGAAATATCTCGTACCATTGACCGTACCGTCGTGCTTCCCGCCTGAGTCAGCGTCCCAGTCGACGCCGATCCACTCGCCGTCGTGGCCCGAAATGGCGCCAATGTACCGAATCGTACCAGTACGGCGGGGATCTCCGGCGGCATGAACCCTCTGCCCGGTCCGAAATGTGGCGGCGATTTGACCGGACTGATCGGCCATGGAGAGCGAGGCTGTTCGAAGAAAGAACAGTAGTTATTTCGTACTGGAAACGTTCGGGCACAATGTCAGACTGAGGGTGCGTTTGGATGGTGCAATTTTTTGATTAGCTTCAAATTAAAAAATTAGATTAGTTCAAAAATAGCTTTACTCTACTAATTCAAAAAAATAGTAAAATAGCAAGAATAGAGTTAGTAGGATTAGTGATATTAATAATAAAAAAAATTTCATTCCTCTTAATTAGAATTAGTTTAAATATTAAATAAAATATTTAATTAGTATTAAATAAATATAATATAATATAATATTATATTAGTATTAAATAAATATTAGTTTAAATATTAAATGTAATATAATATTAATTTAAATAATAGATTAGTATTGAATAAATATAATATTAAATATTAATATTAAATAAAATTATAGATTAAATATAATATCAAATTAAATATTAAATGTAATATAATATTAATTTAAATATTAAATTAGTATCAAATAAATATAATATGATATTAGATTAGTATTAAATAAAATATTATATTAAATACAATATAATCTTAGTTTAAATATTAAATATAATACAATATTAGTTTAAAATATTAAACGTAATATAATATTAAATTAGTATTAAATAAATATAATATTATATTAGTTTAAAAAAATTGAGCTTTAATGTAATATAATGTTGATTAAAATATTAAATGCAATATAATATTAGTTTAATCATTATTTTATTCATTCCCTTCATCGCTATTCCAAATATACAATCCAAACGACATTTTTATTAATCCGAATAGTTCAAAGTTAGCACTATTCTCAAACCACTCGGATTAGTACTATTCTCAACCACTAATCCAAAAATTGCTATTCTTACACAAATCCTTGCACCATCCAAACGCACCCTGAATGATTTGCAAGATCTCCTAAAAAAAAAAAAAAGTTTTGCAAGTTTTTCTTTCCGCTGTTATTTTTTAGAAAATATTTGCCTTGATTTTTATTTATATCCAAAAATAAATATAAATTGTCAAATATATAACAAAAGTTAAATTCTTTTAAACATACCTAAAATGCTCAATAATTAGGCATAAACTTTTTTTATTAGAAAACACAAATCTGGATAGTTGATGCCTATATTTTTTTACTAAACTATATAAAAATATTTAAATATAGTGTATCTATCTTACATATCGTTTGAAATTTTTGTTTTTAAGACAATTGTTTGATAAAATTTGTTGATTAATTTATTATGATTCGGTTTTTTCAACAAAATTTATTATGATTGATTAATATGGTTTATATTTTGACATTTATAAGTATGATATAGTTATGATATAAGAGAAAAACGATATGCAAACATAAAGTATGAAATATAAATAAATAAACAGAGATAATACAAGTATAAAATGACACATAAAGTAGACCAAATGTAAATCCTACAAAACAATAAAAGTATTGATCGAGATTGGTAATTATAAGAGGCTGGAAGATGGAATTTTTTTTTATAACACCCTCATAATTGGTTATTAAATAAACGACACTAGGTGCTGGTTATCTCAAAACTGTCACTCCCGCAAATTGAATTCGCGCACCAACCAATTTGGATTCGCGAGATGGATTGGTGCACCTATTGGTGCGCAAATTAATGTGGCGCACCATGTGCTTGGATTGAATTGGCGAACCCCTGGTTCGCAGAACCATTTGGCGCACCTCAAGTTCTTCAATGAAATTTCATGTATACCCCTCAAGAATTTTGAAATTACATAAAGAAGGGTAAATATGCTATTATGAATTTTAGAGGGGATATACGTAATTTATATGTTTTTAAGGGGTATACATGATTGTTCCAAAAATAAACTTAACTAATGGAGCTCATGTTCATCTCCTAATTAGAGAATAGAAACGACAAAAGGAAATCATACTGAAGAAAGAAATTAAGGGAAACAAAAAGCTCACCGTGTAACCACTATTTAATTTTATCAAGACGAACCCACCTACTAAATTTGCATTTCTTAATTTTCAAAATTCTTGAGGTGAGCTAAATGGTTTTGCAAATCGAGAGTTTGCCAATTCAATCTGCGTATCTAGTGCGCCAATCCACCTTGCGAATTCAAATTAGTTGGTGCGCAAATTTAATTTGCGGAAGTGACAGTTTTTGAGATAACTAGCGTCATTTATTTAATAACTAATTCTAAGAGTGTTACAAAAAAATTCAAGATGGAAAAAGATCAGAAAGAAATTGACAATTATAAAATAGTTAAACAACTAAGAAAATATTGTTCTTAAGAACTAGCTTTTATTCTAATAGCTAAGATATATGGTCTCTATATAAAAAATTATGATTTTAAAATTCATACAAATTTTTTTTTTATTATAATAATAAATGTATTAAATAGTTATGTGGCTACACTTCCAATTTACTCGTTAAAAAAAAAAAAAAAAAACTCGTCCTCTGGCCTTCGTGTATTTTCTTCGCTTTCCTTTCCGTTTGACATTGCCTGGCATAAACCCTCCCGCCATTCCATCTCCCCTTACAAATCCCTCGATGTTTCTTTCATTTCAGTTCTGTCGCTGTTTCACTTGTTCTAGTTAAAGAATAGCTTTCCTTTTAGATTTGCAAGGTTCTTGCGCAGACTAAATGCAGCTAACGATCGCTTCTTGGTACGAATTCTCCAACTTCCTTTTCATAGCTTTGCCAGATAGTTCAATTCAGTGAGTTATGCTTCTCGCCAGCAGTGTACTGTTATTGAAATCAATCTTGTTAAGCATTTATTTGTTATTACCGGTTAGTCAAATCAAAATTAGCATTGGATTTAACTACTATGAATGGTTGTGCGTGGGTTCATTGGTCAACACTTTACCAGTATTTGCTATGTAATCAGCTGGTACTATACTGTATCTATCTACTCCTTGTGTTAAATTAAAAGAGAGAGAGAGAGAGAGAGAGAGAGATCTACTTCCTGGGCCATTTTGTGACATAAGTTCTTCTCTTGTTGTTTTTGAATAAACATATTATCATGGAAAAATTCAGTTACTCATTATTAATAAACCAACTTAAGAAATTTTAGAATTTTTTAGATTAGTTGGATGGTCAAGATGGCTTCTTACATGAGTTTAGTGTTTTTATTCAAATCTATAGCTAAAGAAAAATTAATAATAATCTATACTTTGAACTACAGTTAAGGAAATTAGGACCTTGTAATTACACTTCTTTTTTATCAATATATTTGTTAGTGGTAATCGCTGCTAACCATAAAAACCTACAGTTAAGGAAAAAAAATGCCCTTACGCTGACATGTTGATATCAGCTCACAACATTACTTGATGATTGGTTTGTGCAAATTTTGAGAAATCAAAGTTTCATTTGACTGGGATTTGGCTTAGTTACAGCTTAAAAAAGAGCGAATCAAGAGCATATCAACAATTAGCAGAATTTATGCACCAGATTAACCTAATTGTCCCTACCAATTGCAAATATCTAAAGTAAATTTGGACTCCAACTAGCAAGTATAAGATATAGCTTGGTGTACTTTATAAATTTAGTGGGAAAATGGTTACTATTTGTGAAATACAAAGGGACGCTGATATTTCAGGAAGGTGGCAAAAGAAAAATTGGTCTTAATCCTCCACTGACTTTAAAAGAAGAAATAGATACCAACACAACCAAAAATAGTTGAAATGAGGCATGTAGACCCTAGTAATATAAATCCAGAGGTGGTGGCTGTATTTGCTGAAACAAGCCTAGGCACTCGCTTTGCTGTCTCTATACACCCTGAAGCCACTACCCCACAACTCATATGTAAGCTAAAACTCTCATCATTATGCCTCTGAGTGCTAACCTCTTCATCACGCAATACTGTTACACTGATGATATCTCATGAATGATGAATGTAATGTAGCTAAGCTCGAAGTGGAGCACTATTCTTCCTTTTGCGAGTTCGGTCAAATTAAAATCACAGCTTTGCAGGTATTCATTTTGTTCTGAGCACTCTTAATTGTTAATTCCTTTGCCTTCTCGTATAAATGGTAATGTTGTACCACATTGCTCTCTATTATATGCCTTAAGGCCAGGCCCAGTATTGGTTAATGTTTCGGCTCAAAATTGCAATTGTAATTGTAAGATGATGCCACTTTGATCATTTTATTTTTGCTCCTCTATTTCACTTTTGTAGGTTAAAAGGGGTTGTCACCTGTACCGCCTTTCGCATTCTGTTCCTTTGAGGTTTTTCTTGGAGAGATGCAATGCATGGTCTGTTCATGTGGCTGCTTTCCAAATTTCTACAAGAGAACCTTCTAACCACCCGGAGATAGCAAGGCACCACACTACTAAGAAAAAGAAGCATGAGAAAACACCTAATTGTAAGTCTCATAGATTTGATTTAGGAAATAGAGTTGTGAAGGCAGCAATGAGTCTCCGCCCTTGTCCCAGTAGGTTAAAACTGTCAAAACTGGTACTTGCATCTGAAAATAGATACACGGTTGCTATGGCCAATGCCTTCTCTTTTAAATGAGACAATAAGCTCATCTTGTGTATTATTTTTTCTTCTTCTTTTGTGTCTGTTTCACAAGTTTTGGGAAGACCTAATTCTGTGCCTATGTGTAAATCATTAAGCTCATAATTATATATACTTACTCTCATGACTCGAATGGAAAATGAGATGGTATTAAGAGAAACTGGATTTTCCTACTCCTACAAAAATTTGAAACTTAAAAAATGTTGTGAGAAAACAGTTTTGGCAGCCGATTAGTCTACTAGATAGTTGGATTAGTGTTGTGCTCGTATGATGGTTCTTAACAAATAATCAACTATCAAGGCTGATCAATCGGCCATTTTTAGATTAATGGGTTTATTTTGGGTTGGCCCCACAATTCTCATAGTTATCAAAAATATAGTTTGAACCATGAATGGTGCTACAACTTGAACGCACAATCCACCATCAAAACCAATTAATTGGCTGTTTAGTTTATTCTGTTGCATAGTTAATGTAGTCAGCAATTTTTAGTTTGAACTATGAACTATTTTATACTTGTATTTCTTATTAATTATGTTGTCAATACATGTCTCATATTCCAGTACATAAATAACATGCTTTTGTCTATTATGAATAGTTTTACACTTTTACATCAATACGAACCTCAAATTGTTCATTAAAATAATCAGCCATCTAGGTAGTTGTTGAATGAGATCTAAGCCGGCTTAAATTATATCATTACAGAACTTTATATTGCAAATAAATCTTATAAAAAAATGCAATACCGAAATTATACAATTTCGACCAAGAAAATCATGATATATTTGTACTTATTTCGAACAACTTTTTGCTTGACATTTTACCTTGAACACATAACCAAGTATGTAACTAGCCTAAAATAAGTATAACGAGGAGCAAACCCAACAGCACAAGCTGAAATACATTCTACTGATATTCTTTTTAGTTAAGAATTGTCAATCTAATTCACTGAAAACAGCAATTCATATACAAAACGAGTCGGTATATACATCACCAACAAAATAAAATTATTTTACTTCACAAAAAAACGATAATAATTAATATTTTATACCCTCCCATTTTTCGTACACCGTATAAATCGATCTGCAGATGACCCTTTTTCAGAATAGTTAAATTTCAGTATCTATCGTCCTTTTTTCTAAAAATTTCATGGCTAATGTTCGAAAAATGTCTCGTCCAACGTATCTGTTTCGAGGAAATGCAAGTACTACATTATTAAGGACACAGCACATGACAATATGTGAGGTGTCATGCTTTTTAATAATATTTTTTTTACGATAAACTATCAAAAATATTAAATAGTTTGTAGACAATAATATTGGAAAATTTGCCGAAACTTACCTTCAAGTAATCTGTGTTTCTTTTTCTTCTATATTTTCCCTTTTATTTTAATTAATTTAATAAATATGAAAATATTAGAAAGTTGCAATAAAATCTAGAGATATTAATTAGTTATTAGTTGTAAATATTCCCCGTATTTTTTTATTCTCCCGTTTTTCCAAATATTTATATTTTTTTTTATTTATTTTCAATTGTAAAAAAGGATGTATGGTAGCATGTCCAGTGTTCTTTGACAATCCATTATCGTTCCTGGCACGTCTAATTTGTGATGTGTCAAATGACATGGCATGTTTTGCCACAAAACGGTGTATTTTTTTCTCCAACCTTACTCATGGGAAATTTTTTATCCGTAGAAATCAAACAAAAAGAAGAGAGAGAAACAGAAAGAGTACATCAAAATTTTAATGGATGGTAAAAACGGTAAAACTCCTACTGGTCCTAAAATTAGTTTGTTTTTTTCCTTTCATTTTTTCCAGTAAAATATAATTTTTTTTTACAAAAATAAATAGAATATCTTAAAATTTAGATATAATAGAAACATTACATCTATTATTTGAAAAACTTTTCATATTTTACTATAAATCTAATAAAAGAATTTCTTCCATCCATACATCAGATTTTAAAAAAAGAAAAACAAAGTTTGGACCGGTAGAACTCTTACCGGTCTAAACCTTTTGATTTTTAGGACAGATAAGAGTTTTATCGTTCTTACTGCTCATCAAAATTTTGATGTACTCTTTCTATTTCTCTCTCTTCTTTTTCTTTGATTTCTACGGATAAAAAATTTCCTTACTCATGGGTCCCCCAATTTTTATTGAATAACAATTAATATTGAACCACATATTTAGCATAAAATAGTAATGAATTTCATCTCTTTACACATGAAGGTATGTTTCATATTTATAAAAGATACTTAAAAGAAATAAATACCGGATAACGGAGTTATTACTAATTAAACAAAGGAACTGATGTAACTGGATGAACGATTCTGACGTTATTAATTCAAATTCAAAATTCGAAAAAATGAATGATTCTGACAAAATTCTAAATTTAAGAAAATTGTTATGGTTTGTAACATCCGCAGAATATTATAAACCACAACGTTCAAATAATTAAAATTAATTAACTCTTAATTAACAAATTCAGAAGAAAAAAAAGGATGTTATGAAAAATAACGTCTATTTATCCATCACGCGATTTCAAAATATTTTGAATCAGACAAATCTCATTCAATATTGATACGGATCAGATTTGAGACATTGGACGTTATTTTTCACGATGTACAGTTTTTTTTCCTATTTTCGTAAATTATGAGTTAATAAATTTAAAATATCTGGAAGTTTCTTTAGATTTTAAAATTTTATCAAAATTATTTGTTGTTGTCGATATTTTATTTTTTATTTTTCTATTAATAAAAAAAGGCTGTTATCTGAAAGAAAAATATTTGACTGAGAGATGATTTGAATCCATACACCTGAGATAACTAGGGCTAATTAATGAGCGAGCATGAGCGAGTTGGGGTATGCTCATGCTCGCTCATTAAGTTAGCTAGTCGTTAATGAGCGAGTTGTCAATGAGCGGACTATTAATGAGCGAGTTATGAGCAACTGAGCTAGTCACGAATTAAATATTACATAATTTAAAAAAAATTGTCCATAAGCAAATTTAACAAAATCAAAATAATAATAAAAAAAACAAGTATTAAACAGTAGAATTATACATCACTAAACAAGTCTTTTTTAGCGTCAATTATTTAAGGCTGGAGTATAGTAGTGGATTGGATCACTAGACTTTGGAGCTTCATTTTTTTCAATTTTAATTTCAACTTTAGTCAATTTGGATTATTAACGTCAGTTGATTTTTTTATTTATTCAATTTAATAAATTGGGATTAAATGTGGCGGGATTAGATGTGGCAAATTCTTAATGAGCGAGTTATGAGCGAGTTGGGGTATGCTCATGCTCGCTCATTAAGTTAGCGAGTCGTTAATGAGCGAGTTATCAACGAGTTGTTAGTGAGCGAGTTATGAGCGATTTACTCACCCCTAGAGATAACTCATTTGATTTTAGATCCCTACCGTCCAATCTAATTTGGCACGAATATCAAAGAGGCCCCGTGCATTCCCTCTTAGACCGGATTGGCCCGGATTCTGATCGGACGCTCGGAATCTAAACTCAAAATTAGAGTTACTTCAGATGATTGGACTCCATCTGATTTGACCTCATCAGTCATCACAATCAATCACAAGGCCACAAGCACCTCGACATTTTGTAAATAAAAAAAAAGAAGGTTAAAGAAAACAAAAAAAGGGTTGAAGAAGATGCTCTGTTCCCACTCCATTCCCTCAGCACCAGCTGTTCTCCAGTTTCCATCTTCCCTCCTCTCACACCACCTCGCAACCCAATCCTCACAAACCCTCGCATGCCGTTTCACTAAGAACACTTGCCTTTCTCCCAGTTCACTTGTCACTGGAAGCTCCTCTAGGGTTAAGGCGAGTTCATCTGAGCCGACAGCAGCTGTTTCCGATTCGTCCGCACGGATTGCCTCCTCATCACATGTGGTCAGAGATTTTTACGAGGGGATTAATCGGAGAGACCTTGATTCTGTCGAGGATTTGATTGCTGAGAACTGTGTATACGAGGACCTCGTCTTTTCCAGTCCCTTTGTTGGTCGAAAAGTACTCTCTCTCTCTCTCTCTCTCTCTCACACACACACACACACACACACACACAAAAGCTCACGCACACGGCACTAAGCAGAGGCAATCAGGCTTGCTTGTCAAATGTCAATGCTTTAAATGCATCAAACGGTAACAAACAATAAAAAGTTCAGGAGCCAGTATAGTTCGCTTAAATTATAAAGAGTGGAATAATTTCCTTAGTGGATGCACTGAATTTTTGTGCCACAAATCATGTATTGTAGCACTTAATGATGCAGCTCTTGGTTCATATTCTCACTCCATCCTTGGTCATAAATTTGCTTACCAAGATAACTGTAGAATGAACTAGGTGTTTTTTTGTAAAGTTTTTTGCATATTTGAACTTGGTCTGATTATTTTAATATCTTTCTACCTGACTTGATTTAATGGAATTAATTTCTTTTTAGGCAATTATTGGATTTTTCAAAAAGTTCACACAATCTATCAGCTCCGACCTTCAATTTGTTATAGATGACATATCTAGTGAAGACACATCTGCTATTGGAGTTACATGGCACTTAGGTACAGTTTGCAATCTCTTTTTACCGGCGAACTAAATAGATCCACGTCTTTATTTGTATATATGTTTCCTAGAATAACTTATTAGAAAAGTCTATCGAAATGAGAAAAAAAGGTCATTGACCAGACATTGTTTGGTGCTTTTGGTACATACACAAAATTGTAAGTTGGAACCAAATTCGTGTACATTGAAAGTTGTAAAATTTTGGTTGGCAAATTTAAGTTGCATTGTAGTTGCCCAATTGTGTATTCGCTAAAGTTTAATTAGAAAAATAAATGCTTATTTGGTGTGCTGATAGTACACTGCCTAGCACCCAATCAGTTGGACCATGTTTTTTGCATGCTGTGCAAAATCATGTTATTTGCAAATTCTAGGTTTTGAGAGGGTTTTACATGCAATTTCCAATTTTAATTGTAATTTGGGTAATGTGATGAATAATAACATACAGAATGGAAAGGGAAGCCTTTCCCATTTAGCAAAGGCTGCAGCTTCTACCGCTTGGAAATGTTGGATGGCAAGAAACAAATAGTGTAAGTTTAACTTTAGCACGAACTTACATTTAATTTCCTTTGTACATACAAAAATGTTAATAGTTTAGGTATGTCGTTCCAAGATCTCTATACTTTGTTTTTTCTAGCTGCAGGTTTTTTGGGACATTTTGAATTTTGATAGTGCTGTTGAGTTTAGCTTGAGAATTTTGTATGTTTCAATTGAAAAATGAACCTGATGAAGTACTGAAAACAGTGTAAACTTTGAATTATCAGGCACAATAGGTCATCATACAAGTACTGTATTGTACCGGTGTTGTTGCTAGTCAGTACCTCCCGCTACTGGCTTGGGTTCCGTTATGTTAAGATTTTTTGAAAATTTGAACAAAATTTTATTCATGATAAAAATTGCATTGATTTCTTCAACCGTATGCAGATATGGAAGAGATTGTGTAGAACCAGCTACGAAACCAGGAGAGTTTGCCTTGGTATGTTGATTTCTTCCCTAATGTACCAAATTATCTGAGACCTATGAATGTCAAAAGTCAAAACATCAGATATACTATTATTAAATGAGAAATATTGTCGATAGCCTGCAAAAAATTGTGGTTTCCTCCCAGTAACTGTTAAAAATATGGGTAATTATCTCACCCTTCCTTTTCTATATCTTCTTTAAACATGCCCTTATTGTAAGTGTTTCTTTTGCCCTCCACCCCTCAAGTACAAGTTGAGCAAAGAGGACAATTTTGGCAACTTTTTTATTGAAGTTTGGAGTAGCTTATAAGAATTATTTCTCCAATTTGACAGGCGTACACACGATCCTTTCCTTCTATTAACATATGGGATATTTACACTGTTTGGAGGGTTATACATGAAAACTACAATTGTATCTGAAAGTGAAAAAGTGTGTATAGTTAAATTTTCAGAGGCTTTTGTTGTATAAATATAAGTCGCTTGTGAAATCAGATGAAACACCATGAAAAACATTTAACAGCATAGAAAAAAGTCCGGTTAGAAAAACACCAAGTAAAATTGAAACAATTATGTTAATAATTTTGATTTAACAAATAAGATGCCGGAGTGCTAGGCTTGCCAATAATGACACCAATAGATGGCACCTCAAGGACCCAACCTTCAACAGAGGAGAAACTTTTTATGGTCTTATATCTCTGGACATCATTTTTTTTTTTTTTTGGAAGAAAGTGGGGTATCTGTACATGATCTATCTCTTGTATTGCAAATTTAACTCATCAAATCATGCAGATTATTATTCGCGGTGTAACCTCCTTATTACAACAATTCCCATGGCTAGCTGACCAATTATAAAGAAGAATACCCAATTTCTCAATTTATACCCAGGTACATGATACTTGTATATTTTAAACAGCTAGCTTGTATAAACATTCTTCTGTATTATTTAAAATGAGAAACTATTAGAAATGCTGCATGATGAAACAAATATATTTGTATGCACACTTACACAGCATGTGTACATAAATATATGATGCTTGTATATTTTAAGTAGTTAGTTTGTTTTAAACATTATATGGTATTAATCAATACAAAAAGAGAAGACATGATCACAACGCATGATGAGATAAATGAGTGCATGCAAATAACCTCTCTTTGTTGAGAGCCTGATAATGATGTTTTACTGGACTAGATCATTTATAATTTCTCTGTCCACTGTTAATGCTATGTAGATTAGCTCCTAGATTGTCGTAGTCTCGTAGGTTTGGTATTTCCTATTGGAATGAGGCTAGCGTGTGCTATGCTCACGAAGAGGGCTTGGTGAGCATAACTTCAAAATTTATTGAATTGGCTTCAAACGACAAATCCAAACCATTGAAACCGATCTACTTCACAAATGATGTGCGTACATGCAAAATTTTGAAATTTGCAATTTAGTTAGGATAAAGTCAAGAGTTCAAAAAATGATGAAAAATGAATGCATTAAAATAACTTGTAAACCTTCATTTTTTTGATAGCTTGACTTTATACTAAATAAATTTTAAAATTTTGCATGTAGACGCATCACTCATGAAGTAGATCGGTTTGAATTTGTTGTTTGAAGTCAATTTGATAGATTTATGAATTGACTAGATATTTAATTGGGACCTTCTAGAATTAAAAAGTGAAAAATAGTATTTAATTGGGACCTTCTAGAATTGACTAGATATTGGATGAATGACTTAATCATGAAGTATCAGTATTTAGAAATAATTTAGACTAACATGTGTGCTTATGGTCTAGACCACTAGAGTGAAGAACTCAATCGTAAAAGCGATTAACCTGAATTGCTTAGACATGACATCAATTCAAGATAGTGATATTTGATGCTATTTGAGGATTAGAAACCCTCAAACATGAATATAGATACAAATTGAGCAAGTAATTAATCAAAGGATTATGTACCAAAATACTCTTGACTTCGTCTCTTGAATTACCACAAATCCTTTTATTTGTTTGTTTAAATAATTAAACTGTTAACTTGCAAACTGAAATTCACATGCTAAACCAAATTCAAACAACCCCCATCCGGCCATCCCCTTTCTTTTACATCTAGTTTAATTAATTTAGTAGAAATTTATATTTTCCATTGTCTTTTGTGATTGAACATATATAGTACTATACTGAATCAGATTGCATGCTTACAACTATTTTTTTATTGAGTATTTAGATTATAAATTTAAAAGTGAAAAATTATATTAAAAAGACCCAAAAATTCTAAACCTAAAATACACAACAGCTTGCTGCATAATATCATGGACTTACAGAAAAAAAACAACTGTCAAATCCGCTTTTGATTTCTGCATGAAGCAAACTAGTGGTCTACAGAGGGGTATCCTTGTTTTGTGGTCAAACTTTGATCTAGATGTCGACTAAATGTTTTTTTTGTTTAGAATTAAAAAAAAATGGCTACGTGTTATTTTTTAATTTGCAAAATTTTCAGATATTAAATAAGAATCACTGGGCCAATAAAAACTTAGTTGTCAAAGCTGGCACCAAGGGAAAGGCATCAAGACAATAAAGAAACGTATTCCTTGATATCTTTAATTATACGAGAAAATTAAACGATTATATTTTCTGTCTTTGAGAGGATTGAATAATTATTTTCCTTGCACAAGGAGAAGGAAGCAGTTCCGGGTATCGCTAGTGTGTGTGTGTGTATTTTGCATTAATAAGACCGCAAAATCCCCATATTATTAATATTGTAATGTGTGTTCAGTGCATTAATCTTAATCCATCACAGTAATTAACTAACTTTGCCTAATAACGTATGTATTTTATTTTTTATTAGGGTTAAGTCTCATCATTTTTATATTCCGATCATGCTTCACATCCATATCTCTATTTTTAAAGTCCAAACAGTAGATGCTTAACATAATCTTTATATTAGATATATATTAAAATGTGTTTGGATATCAAATTTTATATATTTTAAATATTTTTACTATTTTTTTATGTGAATAAAATCGGAAATAATAACTTGAAGCATAATTGGAATACAAAAAATAGTAAAAAATAACAAAAAAATTTAACCCTCAATTATATTTCTTGTTTTTATTTTATTTTACTAAAACTTGTTTGGAGGTTTTAACGGGTTGTCAAGCCCATTGACTCCCTGCAAATGAAAACATTCCTGCTTACGGCCTTATGGATATGGGCTTTGGATATAATAATAATAATAATAATAATAATAAATATTAAATAAAATAAATGAAAAACAATAAAGTCAATCCAGATGAATGGATTACCATACAGAGGAATCAGAAAACCTAAGGTAACTCAAAAGTTTGAATTTAGATCCAGATGTCCGATCTGCTTTTGGCACGAATATTAAAGGAATTCCATTCATTCCATCTCGAACTGATTGAACCTAATTCTGATCGGACGGTCTCGATTTAAACTAAAAATTTGGGTTACCTCAGAGAATCCGGACTCATTAGACTTAGACCGTCATTTTGCAGAATTCGCATCCTCTGAGATATCTCAAACTTTGCGTGACTTTTTGGAATATCTCAATCGTTCAAATACGTTCTGCACGAAACTCAAAGCTCAAATAATACTGCCCCCATATGTTCCCGGCCCCCCCGAATAGACACCGGACACGTCGGTCACGCAAAAATTGAGATATCTCAGAGGATACGCACCCTGCAAGGCACAAGGGACATCTCCATTTTTCGTTGGATTTGGAGACCACAAAAAAAAAGCCAGGGTTTTTCTTTTACTTTTCTTTTGTCTATAATTCAGCGCTCTTATACGCTCTTATAATTTATTCGTCCATCCCCTCGCCTCTACCCCCCTCTCTCTCTAGGTTTTGTTCACCATGTCGTCAGGTACATCGCCAATTTCTCTCTGCAGTTTGTTTATCCGTCAGATACTAATATGCGGTTGAATTTTTGTTTTTTGTTTTCCTCTTTTCCCCTTGTTATAGTGCTAGATCTGAGGTTGATTTTAGTTTCAAGTTTAGTTACTTCGATTTTTTTGTTTTGTATTAAGCTAGTAATTATGTTCTCTGGGATCAAGTGGAAAGTGTCCAAAATAAAATTATCGGTTTTAGTAGTCCGTGTCGGATTTTTTTAAGGCTTCTGCACATAAATCACTAAATCAGCCAGAACATTGATGTAGTATCGAACTTGACTAATTTAAAATAAATCATGTGTGTCACTTCCTTTTGGAAAATCATTTTCGCAGATATGAAAGCATGCTGTCTCCTTGTGCCGTTCTAATGGTTTTATTAATTTACCGAGTAATCTTATTATTTTTGCCTGTTTTTTCTTGCAGAAGAGAACAAGAACTCGAAACCTGAGGGATCTTCAGGTACGCCGCCACCAATTGGAGGGATGCCAGCGAACCCTTTTGATTTCTCTTCCATGACTGATTTGCTTAATGTATGCTTGTGATTCCTTTATTCATTTTTGTTTTTCACAAGATCCTACAGGCAGGGGAACTGCAGTCATGTTTTGTTGGATGGGGTGTTTTTCTTACCTGACAATGTTCAAAATGAAATTTTCCTTCACCAGAGTGCGGTCATGTTTTCCTTCACCAGGGGACCCAGTGTTTTCCATCACCAGGGGACCCAGCGTTTATTGCCATTGTGAAAAAGTTCTTAAAATGTGATTTTAATAGTTAGTTTTTTCATTCATCTTTCCTTTATGCGTGATACCTTTGTTTTGAATTTTGGTTTTTGTATGCTCGCATAGTTAAACCCTCTACTTGTAGTAGCTATAAATAAAGATGATTATATACTTGCTAAATTAATCGTATGCTTTTGGTTGAATTAAAGGACCCATCAATAAAGGAGATGGCAGAACAGATTGCACGGGACCCAGTGTTCAGCCAGATGGCAGAACAGTTAACAAAGAGCGTGCAGGGTGCTGGAGATGAGGGGGTTCCACAATTGGATCCTCAGAAGTACATCTCCACCATGCAGCAGGTCATGCAAAACCCTAATTTCGTAACCATGGCTGAACGTCTCGGCAATACACTCATGCAGGTAAATTCCCCCTCCCCGCACCCCCCCACCAAAAAAAAAATACAGCATACGCGGATATATTGCATGGTCACTGGGGTTCTGCTTCTGCATCCTCGGTCTTTTTTGTCTTTTTTTTCGTGAATTAAATAAACATAAATTGTCCAGTTGGGAATTGGGTAATGATCTGCTGATTTCCTTGCCTCCCAATAGAGCTCAAAAAATGCCAATGCAAATTGGATGTTGCATGCTAAGCTGATTTAAATAGTCACTTTTTAATCAAGGATTGTTTATGACTTTAGCAAGATGTATTGATTGTTTATGTATATCTGTTATTTTCAGGATCCAACAATGTCAACAATGTTGGAGAGTCTGACAAATCCCAACCAGAAAGAACAGATAGAAGAACGTATGGCTCAGATCAAATCAGATCCTTCTCTTAAGCCCATTCTTGATGAAATTGAGAGTGGCGGTCCCCAAGCTATGATGAAGTATTTCGTTTTCTCTGCTGCAGTATTAAATATGGTTTTATAAGACAGCTGATAATGATGAAAAGGTCGAATGAAAATGCAAAAAATACTGCACAGAAAACTTGCAGATAACCAGTTAAAATAGATTGAGATAGGTGCATATTTGGTGGATGAAGGCGTAATGGATGATTTCACTATGACTATCCTTATCAATGAAAACTTGATAAACCTTAAGTATCTGGAAATGATTGTACAGGTATTGGAATGATCCAGATGTGCTGCAGAAGATCGGGCAGGCAATGGGGGTAGGCATGCCTGGGGAGGCTTCTACTGCCGCTGCTGGTGCTGGGGCTTCAAGGGAGGTTGCGGCCCCTGAAGAAGAGGATGCCAATGATGAAGAAGAAGAGTCAATTGTCCATCAAACCGCCAGTGTTGGTGATGCTGAGGTAACTCTTTTGTTTTGTTTCATTTTTCTTTATTCTCTGCAGGTTTCATGGCTAGTTCTTTCTAGACAGCATTTGGAAATTGGCTTGTAGTTGTAGGCCTTTATGTAGTGGTAAACCAACTGAAAGAAGTTTAAATATTGGCATGTACAGCATCTGAGATATCACAACATCAACCTTGTTCTTGGGTGTGTAATTTTGGTTCACTCTATTGATGTTTACTTTATTAGCTTCGAGTTTGGAATGCCAATTTACTGTATCAGGTTTATTCCAGCTTGTTTTGTTATATGTAAATGATGAGGATCCTGAGAAATGTTGTCTTACGTTTAGATTGGATGGTACTGAATTGCATGCAGGTCTTGTCCCCGTTTTGACGCCTAACAATTTATTGACTCAAATTTTAGACTAATTTTTTTATTCTCTGAATCATTCACATCAGTTTTCATGCTTACTTGAGATGATGTTGAAGACAGCATTAGCTAATAAATGTTCCATCTAGCTAGATTGCGAAAGGCATCATACCATTTATGGTCACTGGCTCAGTAGATAATGAGTAAAATCAACTTCTTATTTAGTTTGATTTACCTGACTATTGGTAAATGGTTGTCTTGTGCAGGCTTTGAAAAAAGCACTGGATGGAGGAGCAGATAAGGATGAAGAAGATGGCGAGGGTCGCCGTGCTTTGCATTTTGCATGTGGCTATGGCGAGGTAATTGTTTGTTCCTCAGAAGGCGAGAACCTGTAAATGTGATCCTTAAAAAGTACAGAAGTATCACATCCATGCAACCAAGACACTCTTTGCCTTGGAGGGTTAAAAATATCTTTTGTGGAAACTTTAACAAAGAAACTAGGACAAACATTATATCTTAAAAAGACACCGTAAGCTTACCTGAAGTGTATTTGTACTGTAGGTGAAGTGCGTGCAGATACTACTGGAGGCAGGTGCAGCGGTGGATGCACTGGACAGGAATAAGAACACCCCCTTGCACTATGCTGCTGGCTATGGTCGCAAAGAGTGTGTCGCTCTTCTTCTGGAACATGGTGCTGCTGTGTATGTTTTCTCTTTCTTGCTTAATATCAGATATTGCCTTTGACGACCCAAAAGTATAAATACTAGACCCATGTACATGGCAGATGGGTCAAGAAATGCCAACTTGAAAATTTTGTGTGATATATTTGTAGGGTCAATCTAAATTGGTCAGGCCAGGCCACTATGCCAAATTGTCAGCTATGCTGGAGTGCATTTTTTATAGGTTGCTTGGGTTAACAACCCTTGTATTTTATAGACAGATTGCGCTTGGACCTGCCAGAGGTTAACAAAACATATCACAAACTGACCCTGTAACCATAGTTCAATAAGTCCCGACTCAAATCAACCTACACACTGGACTGGTGTTGGGTGCTGTTAAGGGCACGTTGGATATAACAGCTTTCTAGGCATACAATTTTTCATTTTGGAAATCAGAAACTTCAATGTATTATAAGTGCTATGTTGGATAGTGGATACAAGTGTTCTCTAGGCATGCAAAAATGTTTTCCTCGTTTGTAATGATGCATGTTTATTTTTTTCATGTAGCACACTGTCAAATATGGATGGAAAAACACCACTCGATGTGGCCAAGCTGAATAACCAAGAGGAAGTGCTTAAGCTGCTTGAGAAGGATGCCTTCTTGTAAACTCCAAACCTTAATTCAAGGGGTTTCTTTGTCATCCTCTCTTGTATGACTGTTTGGATTTTTTTGGGTTTTAGGTGGGGATTGACATATGTATGGCATTGCATGTTTCTGTCTGTATAAACCTTTTGTATGTTTGCCGTACTTGCTTTTATCTGTTATTTTTAATTTGTTTTGTGGTCTGTGTACCTTAGATTTTGTTTGGGAAAGAAGCAAATAATCTATGTTAGTCTTGTTCTACCATGGCTTTATCAATTTCTTATACTTTATATTAATACTTCACATTTTGTTTCCTTCATGCTTGTCTCGCTCATCTAGTTGTGGCATCATTAGCAGCTGAAATGTATGTGTAATTTATTTCTGATTTTTTCTCTCTCCTTTCTATAGAAGGTAAGGTAATCTTCTGGTCCTCTTTCCCTTTCCAAACACAAGGCTCTATCATTAAATAGATTAATTGAAATAGTGTTCTTTTCCTGATGTTGATTCTGTACTAATTTCTAGCTAGGGTAGGTTGATATTTAAAGTCTTCACGGGGAGGCCTTGAGACCCGGGATTTTGATAAGTACGGTGTTGAGTGTAAATAGCGACATGCCCCTAGTCAAGAAGGTCAAGAGTGAGAGTGCGTATATATGTCATATTTTCCGTGACTGACATTTTGATCCTTTCGCAAATTTCATTATTTTTCACTAGATGCTAAAAAAAACATGCATAAATCTTTATACCTTGACAGATATGGATCAGCAAAAGCATGAAACAGATGAAATTAAATAATAGCCAGATTCATGAGCGAAATTGCCAGTCAAATTCAGAAGATGGCACCTCAATTGAGATATTAAAAAAACACATTAAAAGGGAAAATAATACCGGAGCTAGTGGTCATGGATCAAAATCAACAATGTAAATTTTATCTTGAGGAAATAACTTGCAAACCTATATAATCTAAGCCCTAAAAACTACAAGCACTCTAGAGCTCCATTTTCGATGAAAAAAAAAAAAACCATAAGAGCTAAAGCACATCAAAGACATGTGTGATGATGGGAACGGGTACAAGTATATTTATTGGCTTCTGTCAGGTGGGCTCGTCTGGACTCGATGAATCTCTTGCGAAACAATTCAAACTTTTGTTGCTGCAGCGCTTGTCTTATTGACCAGAAGAAACCCAAATAGTGATGTGTGTTATGTCTGCTCCAATCAAAAGAAAACAAACTTCTACATCAGGAAAGATTAATATAATGTAGTACTTTTAATTAGCCCTCTAGGTTTAATGGAACAACTGGAGATTAAGGTGCTTCATTTTAATCAACATTCGAGATATAACTCAATTGGGGTTGATGGAACCATAAATAGACGATAATGAATAATTAAGATTGGATTAGCTCACCAAATTAATCGACACAACCCAATTTAAATTCACAATAAATTATGGTTGATCTGGCCTTAACTGAGTCGACATATGACTGGACAATAAATCATAATTCATAAGAGTAAAATGGGAAGATATACATTTCCAATAAGATCTGCGCCAGCATTTCATGGACATTGAGAAGGTGATTAAGGTATGCACGGGTATGATTCTGGCAGGTGTAACAACTGCACTTGTCTACAATAGGAGATGTGTCTTTCCTAAAATAACAGTAGTAAAACAGAAATCATAAATGGCACAACAATATCTGTTCATTTTTAAGAGAAAAGGTACTATATGCCGATTTTTTAATCTATAACATAAAAAAAAAATATGAAATCCAAACATAACATCAGATTCTCAAAATCTCAGAAAATAACACTACCGCTGGCAAAATCAGCGGGAGTTAAAAGAGCTCTACCGCTGACTAAATCAGTGTCAGCAGTACATTATTCTATAAATAATATATATAGCATTGTTTGTTTGAATTGTTTATTTCAATTAAATGAATGTGGGACCCACTGCAATAACTTTTTCTAACCGTTGTTTATTTCAATTTTGGTCCGCTCGGTCCACCCCCACACTTTCACTACCGCTGATTTTGTCAGCAGCAGTGTTATTTTCTGAGATTTTGGGAATCTGATGTTATGTTTGAATTTCGTATTTTTTTTTATGTTATAGATAAAAAACCTGGCACTATATGTATAATGATAAAGCCAAGCAAAGACTCTGCATTTAGCAATTTAATGTCAATAAAATGCTATCCAAGCAACCTGATACTATACTAGTGCAGATCAAAAAATCTTTTGTTAATCCATAGAACTAAGTTACTACGGAAAGGGTGTGCAAGTTTAGTACTCACCTATAGATAGTAGCACGTAAGTTAATCTTTGTGCAATTGCCACTGCTGTTCGTTGACCATGCTTCGGGTGTTTCTCCTAGAATGTCAAGGGGGAAGACAAGAGCAAATCCTCCAATGGTAAGATGAAAGATATAACTGCAGTTAAATAATCAAGGAGAACGTAGTTATATCAAAAAATTATAAATAAAAACATTTCCAAGAAGCATAATTTGGTCAGAGCAAGGATAACATCACTGCAAAGAGTATACTGGTCATTTGGCCAGGGGTAGATCTGTAGATGCTTGAAGATGAACACCAATAGAACACCAATTGATGCAAAGATCAAAACTAAATACTATAGAGAAACTCACAAGAAAAAAAAATGATGTAAGAAAATAATATTGGGTTTTAGGGTTTGTCATACGTGGAGTCAAAAAGGTCAATGCCAGCTGCTACTCCTTGCAAGACCTCCTCTGCACAAGAGTAATGATTAATTTTAAATATTTCAGAACTAAACTAAAATCTAAAAATAACAACACCTCATTTCTACTTGCATTATATATTTTATTTTATAAAATTCTACTTTCATTTATAACTTGCCCTAATTGTTAGTCCATCTAAGCAACACAAATAGAAATATAAATAATTGCTCAAGCTGACACCGAAGTTGTTTTATCCTTTATCCTCTATATATCCTTCTGTTCATTCAAGAGGGAATGAAAAAGAATTCCAATTTCTACAAGGAATATGCATAATAAGAACTATATTTTGCTTATTAAATCCATATGAGATTGCATAAGCATAGAATGTACCCGGTAGACCAAGTCTAGACACAAAGCGGATCTTCTCCTCCGGTAATATATCCTAAAACAAAAGACGAGCAGCACATAGAAGTAAAGGTTCAATTACAACATTCTTTGATAATAACTTGTGTTAAATTGAGGATCAAAATTGGGCTCAACAGAGCATTGCTCGTAACTAATACTAAACTAGAACTTGCTCAGGTCCCTAACTGTCAGGAGAGGTGTCCATACAAAAACTAAAAATTTACAAAGAACAAAATTAAAAGATGTGATTCTCACAGTGACAGCATCCAGCAAAGCTGATCTTTCTTCAATGTTTTCTCCAAGGCCAAAACCTCCTAACCAAAATCCTGCAGGACATATTTAGTGATTAAGAATATACGGGAAAATATCCTTCAGTTCAATAACTAAATTAAAAAAAAATAGAAAGAAAAGTGTATTGAGGGGGAACTAGCTGAGAACTCATATTATAAAAAAAAATGGTTCATATCAAATATTGCAGGTTTGTTGCAAGTTAGTTCCTCTGT
Organism: Carex arenaria; assembly: GCA_964058825.1. NCBI lineage: Eukaryota > Viridiplantae > Streptophyta > Magnoliopsida > Poales > Cyperaceae > Carex > Carex arenaria. The sequence continues at coordinate 452,387 of CAXKVW010000232.1, forward strand.
TTTGCAATAATTACATTTTTTGGTTATCTCCAAAAACCTTTAAACTATAAAATGAAAGTTCAGTCAATCTAATTTTCACTTTACTTCTCAATTTAAACTTTACCAAGTTGCCAATAACTGATCACAGAAACTTGGAAATCAAAATTCAAATTCACCTGATTCAATTTATTTTAATTTGACTCATGGAAAATGTGGCAAAATCTAACTGAACAGACAGTTACCATCGCCCTAATCTAATGGAAATACATTATTCGTAAAAAGCCCAATAGATTAGATCTAATGATAATAACTAGTCTTAAAGGTTATTTGCAAATCTAAATAAAATATATTGTATGGATTTGCAATAGATCCTAAGACAGTATACAACAACAAAAAACAAAAAAAAAAAATACTTGCAACCTGATACATTGCGCATAGACACCTCAGTTGCACATTTTTTTCTGTTTTCTATGCTAGCCCCTCCCACAACTGCTCCTAAGGTACTAGCACCTTTTTCCTAAAATTGAAACCAAAATAATATAGTAAAAAGTTTATGAAATGGTACAAGTATAACCAATCAACTCGATTTGTTTTTCTATAATTCCTGGGTTGAGGCTTAATTAAGTCAAAGATTTAGATGTACATGAAACTAAGTATATTGGTACCATAACAGTTGGCATGGTAACAGCATGTGGTTGCTAGTGTGTAGAACCGCAGTCTGATATGACAATCACTTAAACTGAGTACAATAACTTGCATAGAAAAACAAAAAGTGTGATTAAGGGCTTTCAATGGTAAGGCACTCAATTCTAAACTAACTAAACATTGAAAATGCCAATTGAGTTCGTTTATTTATCAACAGAGTTATCTATTTTCTCAAACCTGGTCAAGAGAAAGGCAATCATCTAGCCACTTGAGAGTTCTATCAATAGAGAGTTTACTTCTCTTTTCTGTGACCCATGCAGGCACCTCATCTGCCAGGCTGGCCCACAAGTCAGGTCCTGTTGCAGATATCATCTCCATGTAGTCCTTAGGATTTACCTACCATAAGAAAATAAAATAAGCAAAGTGTATTTCAAAATCACATAATATAAACAAAAAAGTTGTATATTGAAGGGATGTGTCCTCTAAACCATAATTTAGGGGGTGATTGAAAGTTAAAATCATTTGTGATGAAATACCAGACTTTGCAAATTGACACCATATTTCACCACACTCAAAAACACCAAACATAGCAAAGAATATTGCAAATAACACATGCATTAGAACAAAGGCATCAAATAAAATATGACCAAATTATCCCCAGGTTATTGTATTAATTCAACTAATATCTTCCATGAAGTTCATTTAAACCAGAAATCAACATTAAAAATTTGTCAGTTTTTTTATAATTTTGCTCCAAATTAGAAAAAGAGAAGGATGAAGCATATTAAACACAAGGACCAATTTTATTAAATTTAGTCAACAAATTAGTTGCCGAGTTATTTCTCATCAAATGATTCAGTTGCTTTGCAAATATGACAAGTAGCCATCAAATTGCAAAAGAAAAAAACAAAAGGTAGATCAAGTTAGTACTAACCAGTCGACGGCCGTAAGGAGTTTCAAAAGTGGCACCAAGCTTGTTAGTGCCCCCATATTCTGGCAAACTCTCCACTGAATCACTAGGTGAAGCTATGAAGAAACGGTCCTGCAAGCCAACCATTTGGTGGATCCCACCTATATTCTTAATAGTTTTTGTGGAAGGGCACTCCATGCTGAAAGAGTTCACAAAAATGCCTTATCATTAAATAGTAAATTTACTAAGAAGACACCTGCAAGAAACGATAAAATACGGCCCTAACCCTCCAGTAAGTGCAAGTATCGTGCTGATAATGCGGTACCAATTATGCAAATAAGCAATTGTGCCAACTAGACCTCCACTTAAGATTACACAACCAACCATCAATCACCTCTGATTTTGTCAAGACCAGAAAAAGCCAATATAAATAGAAAGAAAAAATAAAGTGATGAAACTGAAACCAGAATCATCTTGTTTATACTGCTTCTAACCTCACCGTGCAAATACAATTTGCAAGTATTGAAGTATGCAACAGTTATTTTTTTCTCGTTAAAACGTGTACCCATTAGAGATAAACAAAGATGTCTCAACGCATTAAACTAGATGGTGCATTTTTTCCGAACCGTCAAACACCTGGCACCAGTCAACAGGGAAAAGCTCGGAACAAAATACACAAGCACGCCGCACGCGCGCGCACTGAGAGAGAGATAGAGAGAGAGTACAAGTGAATGGGGCTGAGGTGCAGTAGTAGAGAATCCGGATAAGGCAAATGCTCTAGTAGGTCCTTCGGTATGAAGGAAGGGAGACCCCGGCGCGTAGGGACCACCAGCGCCGGCGTCTCTACCGGCGGCGCAACGCCACCGCCGAGGTAGAGCGCGCCGAGGCGAGCCTTTCCAGCCGATGGCTTTGATACAACGAACCGCATCCACGAAGCTTAGTCTCTGGTTTTAATTGATTGCTGGGACTGCTGAGGGAGAAGGGGGGTTTTGGGATTTATAAGTTCTGAGTTCGGATCGGAGCCATATAGGGTTTTTGGCGGGTATGTTGGGATTGGATAGTAATAGTACATAAAATGAATACATGTAAAATAAAATATAAATTAGTTTATTTACAAAAAATACACCAGAGATTATAAAATAAGTAGAATTTTTAGAGAATTTTATAAAAATAAGAAAAAATGAGAACAATAGTATGATAGAGTTGTGTTATTAATTTTATATGTTTAACAAGGTAATTTAAAAAAAAATAGAATCTATTATTAAAAATGCGATGATGATTCACTTATGTATACGATTTCGTGCTGATGTATAATATATGCTATAACAATATACAACGGCCTAACACATTCATATCTAACATTAATTTAAATTAAGTAGATAAAACGGTTTTGGAAATTGGAGATGTACTTGAGAGGAGTTGTTAATTATATAATAAGTGAAAGATCATTAATCAAGCATTATAAAAAAAATTATGTGGATTCAAAAATCTCAGTGTAGTATAAAATGACGATGGATAACAAAAGTCACATCTTTACAGAAAAAAAAAAAGTGTGTTTAATTACTATAAAAACATCTACAAAAATAAAGAATAAGGTTTTAGTACTATAGATAGTATAATGTCATCTGCGCTACGGTTTCAAAAACCTACTGAATAAACTTTAAACTACAATCTAGTAGCTCAGTAAATTTGTTATATAATGCACTTGTATAATACTAATTTTTACTATTTTTTATGATTTATGAAATATGGCAAAAAAATGACTTAAAAATAAAATAAAATTGGCAATATTTTCGTCCATTTTTTTTTGTCATTTTTCATAAATCATAAAAAATAGTAAAAAAAATATAAAAATAGTAAAAATTGGTACTATACAAGTTTATTATATAACAATTTTACTGAGATACTTAGATCAAAGTTTGAAGTTTATTAACACGGATGACTTTATACTATCCATATTACCCAAGCCTTACTCAAATATAAAATTACTCAAGTTAACATGATCTCTAAATAGAAAAAAGTTACTTGACCTCAAAATTTTTTTGGAGCCTCCAATAGCATAAATACCCAAAACTATCTCCAACGTTTGGCATCAACGTCCATATAATTTGTTGTTAATTGTATAACAAAAGGAAATATCATAATCAAAATATAAAAACATAGAGTAAAAAACCTTTGATATCTCCGACAATTAAAGTGCTCAAAAGCGCACGCACTCATAGTTCAATCACTCATTCTAGAGATGAAAGGTTCAGCTTCTTAGAACTATGGCAAAAGAAAAATAAAGATAACATATATTACAACTTTATTGAAGAAGAAGAACCTTGATTTCTTATATGACGCCTCCTTACCTTGACTTCCAAGGGCTTAGCCTCTCTCCCTAGAACTCTAACATAGCCTATATATCCTAATCGGTGAGGAATTCGTGACTATAGTGCTGGACTTAATCACATGTAAACACGCACACTGAATTCTATTACAAGATAGGTATTTATAGGATTTCCTAAAGAAGATGAAGTAGTGGGAGTAGTGGAGAACATGTTCCCTTGATCCTACTCCAAAAATAGCAAATTTAGACTCCACTCAATCTAGAAACAGCATGGACGACCTAGGGTTGAACCTTCTAGAAGGCTTCAATCAAGGGTCGAGATATGTCGATCTAACGGTGCAGAATAACAGTCCATGGATTGAATCCGTGTCGTGTGCGGCCACTGGGGCTATGCCACAAGCGACATAAGTTGAACCCGCACGGCTTCCTGACTTAGCGGATTTCCATCAGATTTCGTTATCTTAGATGTTGTGCACTTCGTGTAGATTGCTGCAGACGATATGTAATGTCCTGATTTGAGGTCATTTTCAATAATCGCCTAAATTGGGCATATTTGCTCTGTTTTTAGCCTAAATACGTAACTTTCCCCAAAACCTGCCAAAATGACTCAAAAACACATTTACGGTAAATATTTCGAAAAAATGGCTACTTCGCATTCGCTTTTCGCCATTTTCCATTGTAAAAGATAATGATTTTTGTTATATGTTTTGGCGTTATCAGTTATCGGTGAAAAATTACCATCAAATAAAATAATAGATGTAAATCAATAGTTTATTAATTTATAATAAAAATAGTCTTAGGGTTATCAGCGAATAAGTCATTAGAGTTATCAGCGAATAAGTCATTAGGGTTATCGGTGAAAATTGCCGTCAAATAAAATAATATATGTAAATCAATAATTTGTAATAAATAGTTTTACGGTTATCGACGAATAAATCCTTAGGGTTATCGGTGAAAAATTACCATCAAATAAAATAATAAATATAAATTAATAACTTGTAATAAAAATAGTTTTAGGGTTATCGGCGAATAAGTCATTAGGGTTATCGATGAAAAATTACGATCAAATAAAATAATAGATGTAAATCAATAATTTGTAATAAAAATAGTTTTAGAGTTATCGGCGAATAAGTCACTAGAGTTATCCGTGAAAAATTACCATCAAATAAAATAATAGATGTCAATCAATAATTTGTAATAAAAATAGTTTTAGGGTTATTGGCGAATAAATCCTTAGGGTTATCGATGAAAAATTACTATCAAATAAAATAATAGATCAAAATCAATAATTTGTAATAAAAATAGTTTTAGGGTTATCGGCGAATAAGTCATTAGAATTATCGGTGAAAAATTACCATCAAATAAAATAATAGATGTAAATTAATAATTTGTAATAAAAATAGTTTTAGGGTTATTAGCGAATAAGTCATTAGAGTTATCGGTAAAAAATCACCATCAAATAAAATAATAGATGTAAATTAATAATTTGTAATAAAAATAGTTTTAGAGTTATCGGTGAAAAATTATCATCTAATAAAATAATAAATGTAAATCAAGAATTTTGATGCAGTTCAGAGTGTGTCCAATATAGACATCAATAGAGAAAAAAAAAATTACATGAGATAGTGGAACGTTCTAGTGAAGAATCATATGTGCATATGAAGAAGATGATCAAAGTGAAGAATCATATGTGCATATGAAGAAGATGATCAAAGTGAAGAATTATATGCATATGTGACTCAGTTGTCTTCAAAAAGATTTTCAAAGAGATGTAATTTTTGATATAGTCATAGAAAATGTGCTTTTGGTATAGTCATAGAAAGGATATTTTTGATATAATGATAGAAAGAATATTTTGTAAATTGAACATGATCAAAGTCGGTGTCTTAACAAATATGTAATTGTTATGAATGTGGTGCTTTTGTGATCCTTTGTAATAGTGACCAAATTTCCCGATTATTTTATTGATAATCTAAAATTTTTTTTAATAAAAATAATCAGGATATATATATTTTTTTAAAATAACTAAACTGTCACACTGAAGGGCGGTACATTCTTCACCTCAAACCGCTCTTCTATGGAACGTTCCACTATCTCATGTAATTATGTATAGAGTCAAGTGGTTAAAAGTTGTTAAAAAAATAAATGCATTAAAATTAATTTATAAACCTTCTATTTCTGACCACTTGATTTAATACTAAATTAATTCAAAAGTTAATTTTTTTTTGCATGTAGATGCATTACTCATAAGGTAGAAGAGCTTCAATGGTTCGAATTGTTATTTGAAGTCAATCCGATAAATTTAAGAATTGAGTTCACAAATAGACTTGGTGAACTTAAGAGCACCCGAGTTCTACAGACTCTAGCTAGTGCATGTTTAGCAAATTGTGGTAATATATTATTAAATTATTTGAAAATAGCTTATGGTAAGTGGCAATTGAAGTAATATACAAACCAACAATTGACAAATTGTGGTAATATAAGAGCGCATCCGATAGTTGACAAGTAAACGAGGATATTTTGATTTATTTTATTAATTGGTTTATGAAAAAAAAAAAAAAACTATCCTCATATACTCGTCCCCTAGAACATATTATCTCCAGTTCTCCACCGTTATGGAGCACTAATATATCTAGAGATATTAGTTATAATTATAATTATAAGAAAATGATAAAAATGGGCCGGTAATATATTGTCTCTGGGCCCAAAAGATTAAAAATATTGAACATAAGGGCCGAAAAGTTCAGCATTTGGGCCCAAAAGTTCAGCATTTGGGCCCAAAAGAATAAAAATAATGGACAAACGGGCCGGATAAATTGGCGCTGGGCCCAAAAAACCAATGGTCCCGGCGGGGCTCGAACCCGCGACCTTCGGCTCATAAGACCAACGCTCTAACCAACTGAGCTACGGGACCTTGGATGTTTAGTCGTATTATATTAAGAAATTTATCAAGTGTTATTAAAAAAAATACTATCATTACCACGTTACACGGGCAGACAGCATGCATTGCACTTTTGTGGACCCTTTTACCCCAACATTCTCATTGCATGTGATATGAAGGATTGATGGTCATAATTCATAAAGATGTGGAACAATTTTGTGCTTGGATCCTCGCTTTTATTTAAATATATTTATTCCTTCCTTTAAAAAGATCACGATCGACCAGAATAATTTATTGGTCAGTTGGCCCTTTTTTGGATTATAATCTTTTGAAATTATATATCTCAATGATTTTAAGAATATATTTTTAAATTAAGGGAGAACGTTTTAACAAACAAAAAAATTCTACAGACATGCTTTCAGACTTTTAGTCTGATAAATTGATTGTGTATCAAATTTCATATAATTTTAATGTTATTTCATATAATTTTAGTCTAATAACAATATTCACATCGAATTTCATCGTTGTACATATCGTATAAATATAATATTGATTGCATTGCTGGGATGATAGAATTATAAGTTATTTATCATTGTTAAGATTGTCTAGCTTGATGCTTTGTCAATGATTCTATTTTTTTTTTCTTTATCTAAATAAGCGAAGGAATTCTTTTAGCGCTATGGATACTTTTTTTTTTTCTTTTTTTGCTTCACTATGGATACATATGATTTAGGATTCAAACAAAACACTACAGATGGCATCTGTAAAATCTACTAGGTCATAACAATGTCAACATTCATAGAATGCCTTCTAAATTTTGCCTTTTGTTTTCTTAGCCATTATTCTGAATCTCCTCTGATAAAAATGATGTTCACAGTTGTTAACATTTTTTAGATGTCAAGATATGATAAAGATTGTTCAAATTTGTAATTTTGATATCTTTTGTGTGCTTACATAAGAAAATGAATTATTGGTTAACAAGTAAACGAACTTTTAATATTTTTTGACACTAAACATTAAAAAGTAACTAAAAGTATAATTATAATTTCATCATAATAAATAACTCAATATTACATTTTGAAAATTTGCAGTACAAGTAGCCATTAGTTTGTCAATTTTCTCTCTTTTCTTTTGTTTGAGTTATCAATATTTAAATTAATCAATGTACGTTTTTGAAACCTAACTTAGAAGTTAGGTAAGAAAAATAATACTTTGTCATTTTCATGTTATGTATCTAGAGTATTTAGGGGTGAAAACAGATTGGATACAGAACAGATAGTAGTAAAATACATATCCGTAGCTATTGTTATTTGTTAGATACAAATATAGATCAGATATTAGACGGATATATATCATATCGGATATTTATTAAAATATATTAAATATTATTAAAAAATACTAAAATTCATAGTATTTATTTAATTATAACGACCGTATCCGTATTCACACTATTATTTTAAAAATACTGAAGTTCATAATATATTAAACTATATGGTATATATCTACTATTTGAATACGGATAATTAAAACTTAAAAATGTATCAATATCTGTCTCCACACGGATATTCATATATGAATATCTTCATATCTAGTTTTTTAAATACAAATAAGATATTATTCATTCTGTTTTCATTCTATCTTTATCAGACTTGTTACATAATGAGAAGCCATAAATTTTTATAAAAATTATGCTCATGCAAACTCAAAATTATAACCTTAGAAAAATTTAACCGGCATAAGATTAATATAAATCATACAACTATTCGTCTGTATAATAATTATCCGAGACATTTGTCCAGGGTAGTTTTACCATAAAAAGACACTATAAATATTTAACAGAAATTTCAAACTTTCAGGGTTTAAAGTGCAAGAAAGTCCCGTGAAGAAGAGCAGTGGAGAAAGACGAGGAAGTTGAACAAGCAAAGAAAGCAACTTTCTTCTTCCTTCGCATTTACCCGCAAATCCTCCCAAACGAGCAACCAACTTCAAGCCATGAGCAACGATTAGTGAGTATCTGATATTTGCTCTCCCTCTTTCCTCCTTTAGCAATTAATGTCCGATTTCTCAGTCTTGATCGGTTGGCATGTTTGTTTAATTCCTTGGGATTTTTCCTTCCAGCGATTACCTCTTCAAGCTTCTTTTGATCGGTGATTCCTCCGTTGGAAAATCATGCCTCCTAATGAGATTTGCTGTCAGTATATAGATATTCTCTATAACTCTATTACTTTCATTGTCGACCTTTAAATTCGTAGTTCTTTTCTGTTCAAACACAGGCCCGATTTTAGTTTCTCTAACTGATTTGATATCATATTGTTTTGCAAGTTCATCACTTGGCGAAACTATCTGAAGACTTTGTAAATTAGGACTGTGTTTGCTTGGGTCCTCTATTGAGCATAATCTGAAAGAATTGAAAACAAGTAGCGAGTTTCTCAAATTATTACAAGGGGTGCATAATATTGGGTTACTTTTATTTTTTGGTAGTTTTACTTGTGAATGCGAATGGGTAATTTTTTTATAGGAATGATGTCTGGGACTTGTTATTTGGGTTTCTAAATTTGAAAGGTTTATACAATCAGAGTATCAGACCAATTATATTCAAAATGTATCTCCATTCTTTTTAGAAAAAATTACTTGCGTTGTCTGTTCATGTGATTCAGTTTACCTCCAAAACAATAATTTTTTTAATTGATATCTATTCGTCTTTTCAGGATGATTCTTACGTCGACAGTTACATCAGTACTATTGGTGTGGATTTTGTAAGTCAATTTATGGCCTTTTCTCATTTCAGTTTGACATACACTGATTAATTTTGTAAATTGAATTTTATTAAATGAAAATTACTTCATGCTCTTTCAGAAAATCCGCACAATTGATCTAGATGGAAAGACAGTCAAGTTGCAAATTGTAAGAGTGTTTTTGCATTTTCTAATAGCATAAATATCCTTATTTGCTATAATTTTCCTTCATTGGAGTAACTAGTTTAATAAAGTGCACTTTTAGTTATTTAAATATCCAGCAGTTGAGCATTTGTTTGTAAGGATCAATAAAATGAAGTTTTAATGTCTTATTTTCCTTTTTTTTTTTTTTAAAGATTAGGCATTTGATGTTTATTTAATGTGTTCAGAAACATACCACATACTCCCACAAAAAGAAAAAAGAGTTTTTTTTTTTTAAATTCTACAACATTTTTATATCTGAGTTTAATGTTTTCAAGTGGCAAATGAAATGTTTTTTATAAACTTGAGTAATGTTCAAATATAACAGCTTTACCTTAAATCGATATTTCAGATTCAGAATTTTGTTCATTTTCTTCTTTGTAATTTTTTGTCCTTTGGAAAGTCAGTATTTGGTTTATGCAACAATTGGAGCATTAGATGTGGGTCCCAGAGATGGTCAAGGGTTCATATTCCAAAATTAGAAACATCACATGTATTTCTGGACACGACTACGAATGTTCATTGCACCAACCTCATTGATATTGTTTAATAGAATAGATATGTACGTTTTGTTCTTTGATACATACCATAAGACCACTATCTAATTATTTGCTTGGAAGGGGATTAACAACTAGGCACGTTTGCTGGGGCAATAAGAAAAGAACAGAAACAAAGGTTTCTGGTCCTTGGAATTTTTTTTTTCTTTTGACAATCGTTGGTTGAGTTGCAATCATTAGTTGACTAATGATGATTTTTTTTTTCAATACATTCATTTTTTTCCCTTTTCTCTATCTTGTTGTTGAAGTGGGATACAGCAGGACAGGAGAGGTTTAGGACCATCACAAGCAGCTACTACCGTGGTGCTCATGGAATAATAGTATGTTTTCATTTTTGATAAACTTTCATTTTGCACCTTCTAATTGTCTATATTTCAAAAACACCTTGCATTAATGCTATCAGCAGTATTTTCCAATTAATGGACCATCAACTTGGGAATATCACCCTAAGATGGTTGTTCTGACTCATGTAACATGACTGGATTTGCTCTTTATAATTCATAATCTTGAAATATGTTTTGGACGTGTGTGTTCATGTTCTATTGCACAGATAGTATATGATGTGACGGAGATGGAGAGCTATAACAATGTGAAACAGTGGCTAAGTGAGATTGATCGGTATGCTAGTGATAGTGTCTGCAAGCTTCTTGTTGGCAACAAATGTGATCTGGTTGATAATATGGTCGTTCAGACTGAAACAGCTCAGGTATTGCTTGAAATTGGTCATATGTCTCTTTTTTATTTTTGAGTTGTTCTCTAATACACCATATTTTATAAGAGAAAAATTTACAACTAGTTTTGACCATCTGATCAAACAAGGGTAAATAGAGAATGTTTGCTTTAAGAGTGGTTGGCCAATTTTATGTGATTCCAAGGTAAGAAGCTCAGAAGGTCTGGTTGGCAAACTGTATTCTTTTTCTTTTATTATTATTGTCTGTCTGTGTGGTGTTGGTACAGCTGGCAGATGGGTTGGAGTTAGTTTAAATTAGCATTATTTTTATATTTGAAGAATTTTTTAGGGGTGACCTGATCCAACCCTCAACGAGGTCAGAAAACTCTGATTAAAATGTAACCTGTCTAAAATATGAATCAGTCTGTATCAAATAACTGTCTTGCCAACCCAATAAATACATTGCATATTGTCAGATCTCAATTGTGATTCTTGAGTAGCTAATTTTACAAGCTTTGCGTCTTTTTCAAATTTTAGAATATATTTAAATGCAAAATATGGATTATGGGGCCCTTTTTAAAAAAAAAACTTAAAAAATAAATACAGAGTGGGGTAAGAAACCATGATCCAGTAATAAACTTGGTCAAACCCGCCTGAGAATCTACTTCAAGAAAAAAAATACTCCAGTGGATGGCAAAATCCGGATGCAGACCTAACATGAAGGGTAGATCTAAACCGGATCATGTCATTTGTCCGGTTTGGTTAATTTGTCAGGTCCGTGTCAACATTATTACCAGTACATGATGTCTATTAATCAACCTTGCAGCTACAGCCATGCAAGCTTAGAAACCTACTTTTTTTAGAAATGTTTCAAATATTTTGAGCTAAAGAAATATTGTTAAAAAATTTAGGCATTTGCTGATTCACTGGGTATACCTTTTCTCGAAACAAGTGCGAAGGAGTCTATAAATGTTGAGAAAGCTTTCCTAACCATGTCTGCTGAGATTAAGAAAAGGTATTATTAAGCTTATATAAACATCTTACCTGTATATTATCTGCTGGAACTTGCGGTATAGGGTATGCCAGCAGTTATGTAACACCAACTCTAACAGTAAGGTTCAACTGGTAACATCTTGAATCTGTAAATATGGCTTATATTGTTATTAGCAAACAAGCCAGGATCTGTACTAAAGCCAAGCCAATGCAGAGCTAGCTTGTACCAAACTGACTTGTGATGCTTATAGTCAGGTTTGAGTCTCCTGCCTGGGTAATTCATTTCTTCAGATACATTTTCAAATTACTTAATTTGGGGACTATGATTGAATTGGAGTTTAATTGAGCCTTTTAAATGGTTAATCCAATTCAATGTATATAACTGTCACTATTTGGTATCCTGCTGGTTAATTTGTTCAGTCAGGTGCTTTCCCACTATAAAAGAGAAATATTAGTGGGGTAGCTAGTTCAATACTTCCCTAATTGACCTTTTCTCTGTTCAATTTCGTAATGCAAAATTAGTAGTACCAAGTAAGAGCTCGGTATGTAGTAGATTATTATACGAGTACACGAGAAATTTGTCATGTTTCATAGGGGTATATTTGATATTCTGTATATTTCTCGAGGTATGCATAATATTACTCACCTTCGAGGGATTTAAGTGATATTGTTGGAGTTCTGTGGAAGTTTCCCATTGTGAAATCTCCTTGAAATGTTTAATTTCTTTTCAGGGTTGCAAACCAACCAACTGGAGACAAGAAGCCAACAACAACTGTTCAGATAAAAGGGCAACCTCTTCAACAAAAAAGCAGCTCCTGCTGCTCCTCCTAGTTTATTTAATTTGCAGGACAATTTACACCAGAGCCCTCAAACTTCCGAATATTTGCACATATATATATATCCTCCAAACTTATAATTTGTTTTCAGTTAAAACATTGAAGAGCAGGAAAAGATATTATGATATGCAAGATGCAAAAAGAAAAAACACAGTTTGGTGGTGGTTAATGCAGTATTAAAATGAAAATGGAAGTTCTTCTGGTTCACTTGTCATTGTCTCTGATGTCTTACATTTCCTTGGTTATGCTTTCTCTCTTTATTTTATGTCAAGTTGAGAAAGAACTGGTACATTAGATTAAAATATTGTGTGACGCTATGACTTGGGTTCTAATGGGGTTTGTAATGCTAATCAGTAATATAGTAAACTGGAAATTATTGCTGGTTATTCTTTGATAGATGTTCTTGCTAAGTTTCCATTTATTTCAAGATATGTAAGTACTATTTTGTCATGTTTGAGAAGGTTCTTTCGTAATTTTCTTTTTAGTTAACTGCATGTTATTAATGCATACTAGCAATGCCTATCATTGGGAGAGGTGCAGGGCATAAAATGTTTTTGGAAAACCTGCGCTAATAGGCCGAGTAGAAATACAAAAGAACAGCTAGGATTGTTTACATGTGCAGATGTGCTCACTGACGATTCATCTTTGGTAGTGGAGCAGTGGAGCTAATATCATATTTTTTGATTTAAGCACTTTGTTATAGAGTTTTACAACAGAATAATTCGTCATATTTTTGAACGACAAGAACAAGTAGAGAGAACCATACAAAGATACGGTGGAATTGGGCATGTCGAGCACCATTGCATCGTTGTCTTAGATGGACACCAACCATTCAAACCTTTTACATAATAACGTTTGACAAAATAAACACGTCAAAACATACGATAATATTCTAGCAAATTGTCAATTAATGTCCTCAAAGAAGAAACGCAACATAAAAATGGAATGCATTCAGCATATATGTGTTCAGTAGGCATGGTAATGAACAGAAGCCGTATTCATTACCGGCCTAGATCGAAATTAAAATGAATGGGCCCTGTTCATGATCGGCCCGAAACGAAGTTCTTCATGTTCATGTTTAGCCCGTTCAGTGTTGTTCAAAACTAAGTTCTGTTCGGACTTATGCCTTGTTCGGAATAGGCCCAGTTCAGTGAACTATGGACAACAATTGGGACTCTGTTTTGGACAACTTACGAACAACTTTTCATATTAACTTGGTAAGTCCGAACAAGAAGCCTTAAATTAGAAAATGTGTACAGTATGAAAGGCACTATATTTGCTAATACTTAATCTAAATTATGCTGCTACAACAAGAAATTTTTCCAAAAAAATGAACTCCAAATTCCAATTCTGTGAACAACAAAGAGTTTAACATATAATAGGACATAACAAATACATGCCTTAACTATATCAAAATGCTTAATCAAGGGACAAAAATCATGTTATCTAAGTTGACCTAAAATATTAACAGAAATATCCTTTTGATAACCAAACATATCAATATACATCAGCACGTCTGTTTTTGTGATTTGAAATCAAATTAACTGAATTTGTAGCCCACTCTCTTCTCCTTTAACTGGAACCTGCATAGCATTGTATGAATAATTTCTTTTTTAAAACTAGACAGTGGATGTCAAGTTGTGCGGTAAAATAAATTACATCAAATCTCAACTAAATACAAAATCAAACTAACAATCTGTACCAGTACCAAATACCAGACCAGTACCCTCCTCATACAGGTTTTGTACCAGTACCGAATACCAAACTGTGCCAGTGCACTCCTCATACCGGTCTTGCACCCGGTCCTGTACCAGTACCGAATACCAGTGCTCTCCGCATACCGGTCGTCAATAGTGCATACTCCACAGCCTAAACTCCTGCAAAATTCTGTAAAACAACACCTTTGCCGGCAACAATGTATGAATACTCAGTAGAAGATTTTACTAAATATATTAGACACATAAAAAGAATCTCAAGCCGTACTTCTGTTTATTAATTGTTAGTTTTGTATTCTAAAAGTTATCTTATATTGATTACTTTTATATGTTATTGTTTATGAATTAGATGTTATATGCATTTTGTTCCATGGAATTTATATTTATCTTTAGAAGTGTTCAAGAAGATACTCTTGATCTTAAACCATAGAATATGATGACAAACATAAATATCTAAAATGTTCATAAACTTGGTTATTAGCATAAAACACTAATATACCATGATAAGTTTGTCATGTTGATTAAAGTACATTGTAGCTCTATAAATGTTGATAAAGGTTTATCGTTTAATAACATGAGTATATGAAATATTTCATATATTGAACAGACCTAGCAAATGAAAACATTATATGGATTATGTTAGTGTCATTATTTTTTTTAGTCTCAGAATTCTCAGATAGGGGATGTATTTCTTTTTCACATGAGAAGTATATAATGTAATTAATATTAAAAGCTACTTAGTATTAGTGGTGATAAAAATATTAGTTCCTTGTATATAACTTATGCGGGAGAAAGTCACATATCAATAATATCATTGTCCCTCATTTATAATGAGTGATGATATTTTATGGATCCTTTGGTAAAGTAGAATTATAATGCATGCAATATAACTGAAGTGCAATTATATATTAATAATTTACTTAAGAGACCAAAAAACAAATATAATACAAAGATGACACAGTCCTACTTTGTATATTATTCATAATATCATGAGGCATGGAATAGACATCATTAATGTTATTTGTTATGTTACTTTAAAAGAATTGTGTATTGTAAAATGATACTTTACATCTATGTTATTTGGGTACCTATAATGTATAGCTAGAATACCACTTATAGTTTATGGTAATGAAATATTTTGTGCCATTGCTAACATAACATAGATCCTCCATATAGGTCACACCAATTCAACAAAAAACAAAAAATGATATTTTATTTATATGATGTATATTATTTCATATGATTTAAAATAAAATACATGTGATAAAATGTTAAATATCATGACTTCTTAGAATGAAGATAAATTTATATGAAATGTGCATATATATTATTTGTATAGTGGTGCACATTATATAGTATATACATGACACATAAATATAATAATGTGCAGAACATTGTTATAACATAAGTTTATTAAACCCCAAAAGTAATATGATTTGGAGCTCACGCTAGCAGCTAGGGTTTAGCTCTTTTAATTGAGGAAAGCTATACTAGGAAGGTTACACAATGGAAACCCAAGTATATTTGTATATAATGAGAGGTAAAGAAGTTTTCCATTAAGCAATTGTGTGAAAATTATTTCCTTTTTTTCCTCTCCCTCCTAGCCGCCGCCCCATCTTCCTCTCATATTATTAGTCTCTCTAATGAAGGATTATTAGAAGAACAAGAAGGGTTATTAACTAGGTTCTAAGTTTAGATTAGATTAAGATCTCTAGCAAGATCTTTCTAATTCTTGTTTAGTTCAAGGTAAACATTAGGAGGTCGTTTCGATAAACGAAGGTATTCAAGAGATCTAGAAGAGAATACGACTTCTCTCTATTTACCAAATTGATATTTGGTAGAGGTATATCCAAATCTCCTTTAATAAATAGATTTGTGATGAATAAATGAGTAGATAATTATCTGTGCATATGAATTATTTGAATAAGAGTTATCATAATAAAGTAGGTCTGTAGATACTTGTAAAAGGATAAAAAAA
The DNA here is from genome assembly GCA_964058825.1 of Carex arenaria. Taxonomy (NCBI): domain Eukaryota; kingdom Viridiplantae; phylum Streptophyta; class Magnoliopsida; order Poales; family Cyperaceae; genus Carex; species Carex arenaria. The sequence continues at coordinate 468,816 of CAXKVW010000232.1, forward strand.
TTTAATTTTTACCACCTTAACACATCACGAAATCCTTCATTAATTTGGTATTTGAATATATAAAACATTAGGACTGTAGAATACAAATCTAATAATTCCACCCACAATACGATATCTCCAGTACCAGTGGTACATATAAGAAGACTACATGGTCATATTGTTTTATTGTTCTCCTTTGTTGTTATAAGAAAGACTACGTGGTCTTTTAATAGGTGATGATATTATGACGTGAATGTCGGTAAAGTGTGGCTTAAATCTGGTGCATTTCTGAAGGATAATCTTCGAATATAGTCGGGACTGTACTCAATTAATTTTTAAGTCAATTAGTCAAATGAGTCTAGTCGGGACTGTACTCGGTTAATTAGAAACTATTACCTGTTTATAGTCCAAACAGCAGTACGAATGAGTATGCAATTTGACCTTCTCTTCACCTTCCTTACCACGGCCGTCGCCGACTGCTGCAGCCACAGCTGCACTAAATATTTTTGCGCCTTTCGCTAACTGGAAGTGGAAAGAATAATACAAATACAGAGGTGTGAGATATAAAAACAAAATTGGAGCACAATCACATCAAAAGGTGGCTTCATAACTCCTATTGCACCAACGAGTAACAGAGAGATCACAGTTTGAGATTATACAACGATGGTATTGCAGCAATCGTATTTTATAAAAAAGACAAGTCTTGTAAAACAAGGTAATACCAATCATGTTTTCATAAACAAGTAAATTTAGGTGACAAAGGGATGCTATAGACCTCTTTTCGATGGTCTCTAGTGACAAACTTCTCTTCCTAAAAAAACCTCAAAATACGACGGAGTTGTTTTGAGTGCAGCTTCAAAAGGTGAATCAGTGTCATTTTAAACATAGTATGTTATACTGTGTTTTTTCAAACATAATATAACATCAGTGTCATTTTAGCTCATATAACACTAATTTTAAAATCTACCGAATCGACTTCGAACGGTGAATCTAAACCATTCAAACCAATCTACTTCATTAGTTTTGCGTTTACATGCAAAATTTATAATTTTTTAAATTTATTTAGTATCAAGTCAAGCGGTCAAATATGTGAGTTTTTAAGTTAATTTTAATACATTCATTTTTTAACATTTTTACCTCTTGATTTGATACTAAAATAACTCAAAAATATAAAAAAAAAATTACATGTAAACACATCACTCATAAAGTAAATCAGTTTAAACGGTTTGAATTAGTCATTTGAAATCTATTCAATCAATTTTGAAGTTAGTGTCGTATCACACTGATGTCATACTAGCCGTACTCATTTTGAGCGTACAAAATACTGAGTTGAAATTCAAACAAATTGCCATACAATTATCGAATAAAAAGCTCAAACTAATGGCTATAAGCTAACCTTGTGAGAGCGCCAAGGACTACCACATCAATTTTTCTGTTATCGCCTCTGCCAGTCTTTAGTTGGTTATCACCTTTCATGGTGATGTCACACAATGCTAAGATCCAAAATCTCAAAATCGAACCAAGCACAAAATAAATTCACTTGCGCTAGAAAGTCTTCTAAGTATGATGTGTGAAAGGAGAAGTGGTACCTGAAAGTGCAGTGTGTGAAAAGACGCAGAGGCGGCAACAGCGAGAGAGAGGCGGACTGAGAGTCTAAGACTGGCGGCAAAGGGGGAGAGAGAGAGATTGACTAAGTGAGAGGCGATACCGTGCCTGAGAGATCGATCTGTTCAAAACCTACCCAAACAGACTTCTCAAACGGACTGCTAAATGAACATAACCAAACTTTGTTCAGGCCCTGTTCAGATTCGATTCACCAATAAAAAATAAATTGAACATGAACTAAATATTGAGCCCGTTCCTATTACAACTTGTCCAAACTTTGTTCAGCATTTGCTCAGCCTGATTTGTCCACGAACAACTCGGTTCAATTAGCAGCTCTAGTGATCAGACAATCAGAATTAAAGTGAAAATATCTTTGTTCCAATAATCTGAAAAGCAATAACTACATATTACAGAATATAACAATTTGCTACACAACTCCAAAAGAAACCCTCCCCCTTCTTACATAAGCTACTTTTTGACACACTCTCTCAACAAATACTGGAATGGTGTTTATTTTTCTTGGCACCTTTCTATCACCCTCACCCTCCAACCTAAATCGGCTTCTTTGGCAAACAAAAAATAAATACATAAATAAATAAATCGGTTTCTTACTGCTGCTGCTTTACAGACGCCATCTCTCTCTAGAATTACAGTAGCTGTAACTAAATTATTGGATAAATAAATTTATCTATCAAAATTCCCAAGAAAAACCAAACACAAAAACAGAAAGATACGTGTTCCAACATACACAAACCACAAAAGCAAATATAGAACACACCTCTATCCAATAAATTATGAATTCACAAAAAATAAAAAGCAAAGAATATAACAATTTGCTACACAAACTCCCCTCCCCCCCCCAAACTATAGCTAAGTAGAACAGCACGACTTCTTGGTACCGTCTCCCTCGGCTGCCGACACATCAATTGTCTTCCCTTCCTTGACTCCATTGGTCTTTCCGTTTGCCTCCTCTGGACCAGATATCGGCTTTTTGCTAATTGTCCTATAAATATCTCCTAAAATCATTTGAAATGCAGCCTCGACATTAGTAGCATCAAGAGCTGATGTCTCAATGTAAGAAAGCTCCTCCTTCTCGGCATATCCCTGGGCATCCTCAGTGGCAACAGCACGCAGGTGCTTAAGATCAGTCTTGTTGCCGACAAGCATGATGCGAATGTTGGGGTCCGCATGGTCCCGCAGCTCCTTGAGCCACCTGGCTATGTTATCAAATGTTGATGGCTTGCTAACATCATAGACTAAGACAGCACCAAGGGCCCCGCGGTAGTACGCACTTGTGATTGCACGATATCTCTCTTGCCCTGCGGTGTCCCATATTTGCGCCTTTATTACCCTTCCTTCCACCTGGTTCGAGTAAAGTGATTCAATACTAGAAGCAAAAGGGAATGAATGCAGGCAAAACTGACTATATTGATTAAAACCCTACTATTTTCAAGCAAATCACAAGCCATAATTGTAGTAAACATTTGTGTAATTTGAATTGTATTAGAGGGATGCAAGTACAAAGAGGTCAAAATGCATGAATTGGTCAGGTAGGCATATCGCCAACCATTTCACAAAAAAAAAGAGTACAAAGCTGAAAACTGAAAAGAGAAGGTAAATTAGTGTCAGTACCAAATAGTGTTTGGTAGTTATTCTACTGAGAAAACGTCTGGTTCTTTGGCCTAAATTGGTTCACAAATCAAACCGAAGCTGGCCTATACTGTCAATTTAGTGGATTTTATATCTCTGACAAGTATTGTTCATGTTGGCAATTCATTCCTTAGTAATGAATAATGCTGGTGGAAATGATGATCTTTTTACTTTAATTGTTTGCATGTGTGATGGATGGTGTTTTTCGGGTACATAATAAGTGTTATGCGTAGTTATTTTGAGATGCCAACAAGGTGTTTGACAATGAGCACACATACATGTGTGCAGAACCTCCCAACGAAGTAACACACATATTTAAGCAATATTTGCTTCTTTTTCCTACCTTTCAGTTTAGCTTGCCATTTTATGAACTACTGCACCTTCTGTGCTTTACAAATGAGTTAAATTCTGGTTGTGAACTTCATACTTTCAGCAATAACAAACAACTAAAAGTTACCGAACAACGGTAAAACAGACCGTGTTCATATCTAAATATTTGAAAGTTACTGTAGACATTATAGACCAACTGAATATAATATTTGTATTAAAAAATTTCCGCTCAAGGTGAATAGGCTTAATAGGCAACATACATAGTACTGTTTTAGTTCAATAACAATACAAATTGGTTGAACTGAAATCCTTGGAAATACGCTGATAGGAGACAAGATATGTTAGATTTTTCACAAATGGGAACTTCACTTCATTTTTGACACATCAGTGGAGATCTTAATTCTGGATGGAAGATGCCTCCTGTGTTGCCACAAGCAGCCAGAGGATCTTAAAAGTGATTAGTGAAGGAAATAAATAAGATCAGTAACTTAGGAGCTCATAACTAAATGCCCTGAAGTCTTACCCTCAAGACATCAACATTCTAGAAAGAAAGAGCAAGTTCAAAGATAAAGTTCTTATCAACATTATCCACCAATCTTTCTTCCTAATTGAAGGAAGAACAGTAACTGTTGAGAAGTGAAATCCAGGGGAGCAGATTAAGCGTGGATTTAGAATAAAAGCCACAAAATAGCCAACTGAGATCCAATTCAGAAACAGCAATTTGATCAAATTCATCTTTTAATGTGAACATTTGATAGATTTACTATGAAAAACGCCTACTAGGAAGTAAAAAACTTCTCAAGAAAAATCATCTTAAACGAAACAGATCCACTGCACAACCACAGATCTAAGCATGAGCGAACAGGAACTGATAGTTAGCTCACCAATTATGTAATCACTTCAATAATTAACCTCATAATAATGCACTAAGACATCAAAGTACTAACAGATCCACAGCAAGCCAGAAACTGATCAATAACTAAAATTCGAAATGAATTAAGCTGCTGAAAGTGGAGAACAGCCCATACCTGTAGTGTCCGGGTTGCGAATTCGACTCCGATAGTGGATTTGGACTCCAAACAGAACTCATTTCGGGTGAATCTGGAGAGAAGATTGGATTTACCTACACCAGAATCCCCGATCAACACCACCTTAAACAGGTAGTCGTACTCATCCTCAGGTCTCCTCCTCGCGCCCGCCATTTAGAAACCCGATCCGATAATGTTGAATAAATAGATCCGGTCAGATCGGATTTGATCTGGCGGTGCTTCTTGCTCGTTTCTTCTAGATCTTCTCTTTGAAGCAGGGATGTGCAGTTATAGAGGGAAAGCTACGTTCGTTGGTTGCTCGATACGGACAGAGGTCTCTCCATCTCTGCCTTGGTTGGGAACTTAAACGGTAGCTTCGAACTCTTCCCACGTAGCGAATGCACAAATACTATTACAAATAGTATGAAACTTAATTTCATCAGTGACGAGTTGCCGCGTTGGCGCGTTTATAGTTTCGTAAGTAGTTGTAAGAAATCAACGTGTTGGAGAAATGTAATTGGAACAGCGCAGCTGTTAGACAATACTTGGTTGTTTCGTCTCCAGTGATGTAGTACTGGAAATATCCTTCATCACACAGTTATACACTTGGTGCCACCAAGTCCAAGAGCTCAGGATGGGTAGTCGGATTCGGATAGGATTATCGGATTCGGATAGCCCATAATCCGCCCCGCCGCATGATACATGCTGATGTACAAATGAGTGAAATTTAAGAATTTTGAAGTTGGTGATATGTGAAAGCTATCGAACGGTTTATATAGTTGGGTTGAAGATTCAAATCGTAGCTGAGCAAGAGGTTTTAGTAACCAGAGTACCAGACTGGAAATTTTGCTCTAAAGCCCAAGTCGATGTTAAAACAATAATAATATATTGCTCATTTTTATATCTGACTAATTGGCGAGAAACAACTTAAATCGATGTTCACAGCCTCACACGCGTGACACAATAATATGCAAATTTCTTTTCTTGAATAATTTTTTTATTTACAATTTCCAATTATGTTGGATTAAAGTATATTGAATTCAACTGTCAGGAGGCCGAGTAACCTAAAATGATGCTTAACGTTTTACACCACTCTATTTATGTTTAAGGCTGATTTGGGCTTTTATCTTTTGCAAGTTGTGTTCAAATGGGCTTTTCCCTTGTTGGTTTTCTTATCAACATTTTAGGTTACTTTGGGCTTCGCCTCTTGATGAAAGAGAGCGATTGTAGAATTATTGTCAAAACTGTCGACAAGAAGCCCACGACAATTGTTCAGATTTCAGATAAAAAAGGGCAACCTCTTCAGCAAAAAAGCAGCTCCTGCTCCTCTTAGTTTTTTAAAAGAGTGATGCTTCTATGGACATAAGGACCTATTTGTAAAATGAATATATTTTTATTTTCAAAGTTCAAACAGTCGATCCGAACCGTTCATCTTGTTCTCCATATTAATATGTGCTTGGAGACCAAATTTTATATTTTTTTGAATTTTTTTACTATTTATTAAGATGGGTACAAATTCAATGGTCTGAATTTGATATTTTTTGTACCCATCTTAATAAATAGTAAAAAAATTCAGAAAAATATAAAATTTGGTATCCAAGCACATATTAATATGGAGAACAAGATGAACGGTTCGGATTGACTGTTTGAACTTTGAAAATAAAAATATGTTCATTTTACAAATAGGTCCTTATGTTCATAGAAGCATTTGCCTTTTTAAAATTGCAGAACAATTTACTCAAAGACTTTCGATTATTTGCATAGATATCCTCCAAACTTTTCGGTCAAATCATCGAAGTTTAATTTGTTTCATTAAAAAGCAGACAAAGCTAATATGTATGATATGCATGATGCAAAAAGAAATACATAAGTTTGGGTGGTAAATGCAGGATTGAAATTTTGAAACGAACACGGAAGTTCATGCATGTGATTCACATGCATTTGTCTCTGATCGATGTCTCTTACGTATGTACAATTCCTTGGTTATGCATTTCCATCTATTTGTACAACCCCAATTTCATACACATCTAAAAAAAATCTAATGCCTTTTTCTTTTTTTCTCTTTTCTCTTTTTTTTTTTAATATGACAAAAGAAAATCAGAAGTCACCAGAAGCAAAAAATAAAAAAATTCTAAGGCACCAGCAGATCTAGAAGTAAGAAATCACCGCCATTTTTTATTTATATCCAACGTTAAATACAAATTGCTAATTGTGTCTACAAAAGCTAAAAAATTTTAAACCTACCCAAACTGGTTATTTAATAGTTGTTTTCTAATTTTTATTAGAAACTGGCTACTTAACTGTCAATTCCTAATAAAAATTAGAAACCGGCAATTAAACCGTCGGTTCCTTAGTTTTTTTTTTTTAATGTGGATAGTTGATGCATAGTTTTTTTACTAAATTTGTAAGTATCAAATTGAAAGAGAAAATATAAAAACATTTAAAATAAATGGAGACGTCCGTTAATTACTTTCTTTCTTTTATCGCCTTTTATTTAATTATTTTAACAGTAAATTGACCACTATATCCTTTAAAAATAAATGGAGACGTCCGTTAATTTTAACTGTTTCTTCATCCCCTTACACACTTCCGTTGGTATCACTTTTACAGGAAGATAAACTAAACGATCCACATTTCTTTTTGACATTTTTTTTCTGATAATTTCTTACCTTCATCTATCAACTCTGTCAAAATTAAACAAGAGAAAGAGAAGCATAGTGCAGGATCGAATGAACAGCCCTGTTGCGTATAGCTACCCAACTCTTCAAAAATTGACACTTTTCACCAATCATTTTCTCATTTCGGGATCGCCTCTTGACGTATCCTATTCAATTATTGTAATTTATTCGAAGCTTCTTTGAACCGTATATATGAGTACCATCAATTTCAATTTCACGAAACCTTATTTGAAAAATCTTATTACCACTATCAATCAAAATTAAACTCAAAGAAAAGATGAATTTGATGTGCTACTTTTGCAGTGTGGAGGCGGACTCCTTGTTTTGTGTCAGAGTTGATGAAACTTAGAGGGCTTCAGCCCTTTACTTGTATTTTAGTTTGGTGAAGGAAATCTCATGTTGACTTTAATGTCTTCAGGTGAAGTAAATCTCGTAGCTCTGTCTCATCTGATCTTTACTGTGCTTTTGTTTTTTGTTTTTTTGAATTTGACAGAATTGATAGATGAGATTTGGGGAAATAAATCTGCTGTGATTCCAAAAGATCTCAGAGTCTCTGCGATTCCAATAATAACCATTCATATATTTTGAGAATCGTACACAAAAACTATTTTTTTTTAGATTACTGCATTTCAATAAATAAATGGTTGAGATTAGAATCGCAGAACCCTGCGATCCATTAGAATCGCAGCAGATTTGCTTTCTAAATTTGGTGAATAAAATATTTTCTACTTCTCCCCCCCATAAGAAATTATAAGAAAAAGACATGTCAAAAAAGATACCAACAAAGTAGGTAAGGAGATGAACAAACAATTAAAATTAATGGACATCTCTCTTTATTTTTAAAGAGTACAGTAGTCAATTTACTTTTTAAAATAATTAAATACAGAGTAAAATAAATAAATGGAGATAGAAAAAAAAAAGTTAAATTTTTATGGGAATATTGAATATTACAGTGATTTTATGGGTATATTGGCTATTTTGAAATTTCATATGAGTACACTGGAAATTTTCTCTAAAACAAAATTATAATTAAAGTACTCGATATCGATCAAAAACCTTCCAATTACTCATCTCGATTTTCAATTTGTATTTCTCTAGAAAGCATAACAAAAATATTTTTGCATGGGTGCACGACTTTAATTGCCGAATTTTTTATTAATAACATAAAAAATATTGAATTAAACAGATTAACATGGTTTTAATCAAATTTTTTTAAAAAAATTGTTGTATAATTCAGCAGAATTGGATTCTAAAATTACAATCCCGTTGGATTATCCAATAGTATTGGATCCAACTTCTGCAATTTTATTTAATTCGTTCGTAACTTTGTAATTTCATTGGAGCAATTCATTATTCCACTGAATTATTCAGCATAATTAGGCCAATTCAATTCCACTGGATAATCCAATGAATTGACTCGATTTCAGCTAGATTATCCAGCCAGCAAAGATATTGCTTTTAGAAATTTGATTAAAATCATGTTAATATGTTTAATTTGATTTTTTTTTTTATATGTTATTAATAAAAATTTCGGCATGGGCTAAAAAATCCGGCTCACGTAGTTAATAAACCCATGTAATTAATACAGTTATCTGTTCAAACCATTACTGGTAATACAATGCAAATGTATATTTCAATTATTTCAAAATTCGTAAAAAGTTGTGATCCCTAAATCATACTCTGTCCCCAGCCGCCCTTTACTCTTTTCTCTTTCTCTTTGGACGCCTCATATCTCTTTCTTCCGATCGTCTGTTCCTAAAGATTCCACTACAGATCTGGAAGAGGCTCGGCTTGGGCTGCTACTAGTGGCCCAACCCACAACTTGTGGTGTATCAAACGATTTCATTTTATATGTTTTGTGGTTGTAATTTTGACTTGATTAGTGTTAAATGTGAATCTTGGCAATAGATGTTATGAGTTGATAGCGTTTCATGAATTGTGTATTTTAATTTAAAAAATTGTTATGTTAATATATTTATTAAAAAAATGCATTTGCAGTGTGAAATTTAGCTGACACATCACATTCAATTGCATGGGTACTCATATGTATGGGCTACATTTTTTTTAACTCATGTGATTAATCAATTATATGGACTCCATGCAAATAAGAGTCATTAAGTATGGAACTAACTACATTGACTCATTTACATTTGCATGGGTAGCGCATGCATCTGAGTATTTTTTGTCGCCCATGCTAGTAACAGTGTTGTAAAAAACGTCTGTTTAAGCCGATTAATCAGCTGATTAGTTGTTGGCGGTAATCAAACCGTCACGGATTTGTCTAAATAATCGGCCAATTATTTTCAATTATGACCAATTTCTGATTGTTCTTAATCATTTGGCGGTATCATGTCCGTCCGACGAGCACATACTGTTTTTTACAACACTCGCTAGTAATGCAAATTGATCGGGCCAAATCCAATATACAATTTCGAACTTGGTCTGGCCTAATTAAAATACTGAATTTATCATCACAAAATTCTGATTTTTTTATTAATCAAAATTAAATAAAAAAAATATCGTTAAAGATGAAAGGTTTGCGGAAAATTTGAAAAATGAGTAGAACGGAACAGTTTAACGCCTGTCCCACTTAATCAGCCCATCTAACCATTTAAACAAACTAAGCAACAAAAAAAAAACACTAGGGACAGGTTCAACCATCCCGTCTGGTAGAAAAAAAAAATCGGAACGGGTTAAACCAACTTGTCCGGCACCCAAAAAAAAATCAGGACTTTCAAAGCATGTACATCATGTGCTTATCTTCTCATCAGGACTTTCAATTCCTTTATTTGGTTGCCGGATGGGTTGGTTTAATCCGATCAGGATTTTTTTTTTTTTTACCAGACGGGATGGTTGAACCCGTCCCTGGTGTTTTTTTTTTTTTTGTTGCCTAGTTTGTTTAGATGTTTAGATAAGCAGATTAAGTGGAACGGGCTAAACTTACCCGTTCTACTTATTTTTTCGAATTTTCCACAAACCTTCCCTCTTTAATGATTTTTTTTTATTTAATTTCAATTAATAAAAAAATCTGCCCGAATTTCGGCCGAGTGTTAGAACTTAGAACAATGTAATATTTTTCTCATTGGAATATATAACAACATATTAAGAGATGAAAATTGTCTACCAGAACAACCCAAAAAAAAAACAGATCCCATCAAAGAAAAAAGAAAGAGAAAATACTTGACTCAATTATTTGCATCAACATTTGATACAAAATCTCATGAGAGCATCTGAGAATGCACTTACACCTTAAATTAACCTGGCAACTCCTATCCGATTCTCACGAGCCATTTGCCTCTACAGCTATCTCTACCCGCTTTTATTACTCGCTTCTTACAGTCCCAACCGATCTTCATCAAAAGAGTATATAGTCATTATACATTCGGGTCGGGTCCGTATTTAAATATCCGGATCCGTCCTAAAAATATCCTGTTGAGGCGTAGCGAGGTCTACAAGAAATTTCCGGGTAAAGATCTTAACAGAGTAGTTTTGGCTTCATGCAGCGCACTGACTATACAATCGAGCGCTGAAAATGATTCTTGCGCTGCATGAAGCCAAAATTGCTCTGTTAAAATCTTTACCCAATTTTCGATCATTTACGTTTCAAAACTGAAATGTGAATGAGAACTAACAGCAATTATACTCTCAGTCTCAATAGCCTAAAAAGGTAACATATATACCCTCTTAAAGTCTAAACTATTAAATTATTTCTTTATCAGATCCGGGTGTAATAAAGTCAAGGCAATCCACCAAGACCAGTAATATCGGCTCAAGTGCTTCTATAAATGGTGCACCTTATAAGGAGGTTCTCTCCACCTCATCAAAACAAACAAACATCTCTAACATCAACAAATCGAAAATGGATCGGGTTGGTCATACGCTTGCATTGATCTTGACACTGGGTTTATTGCAATGCATTTCGCTCGGTGAATGTGTCCCGAGTGCACAACAGCCCCAAGTGCCGTGTATGTTCGTCTTCGGTGACTCTCTGGTCGACAACGGAAACAACAATGAAATATTGACCCTGGCAAGGGCTAACTATAGGCCCTATGGCATTGACTTTCCCGAAGGACCGTCTGGCCGCTTCACCAATGGCAAAACTATAGTTGACGTGCTCGGTAAGCTCTAGTTATGACGTTATCATTACTATGATTGAACAAGCAACACATACAATATTTTTTTCTTGTTTTTATTTTAATGAAATGCACAATTCAAAGTTGCAAATTGATCTCTGAAACATATATATGAGCATATTCCCAATTAGGAAATAGGCATGATTCCCTGTTATGACAGTCTGTTCATTTTTTAAATATATAGTGTACCTTCAAAAAATGTCCTACCACTGATATAGATATATTGAGTCTTTTTGCCTATGTACCTTAAAAAAAACAGAGATCTAGATATGTTAATTTTACCTCGGTTTTGTGCTTTAATTGTAGCCCAATTGCTGGGATTTAGAGGTCTTATTCCTCCATATGCGTCGGCTCAAAAGAATGTCCTTCTGCATGGCGTCAATTTTGCATCAGGGGCTGCCGGACTCAGACAAGAGACCGGAAGAAACTTGGTGAGCATTTCATATTCCTCTAGTGTAAAAGGATGGATTCCAGTTCATCTTTTGTCGTATAATTAGTTAATTACTACATTTTAATTAGTTCAGAGAATATTTTGCATGGATTAGTTCATTCTGGTTGAATGACAGAAAAAGAAATCCAAAAATTAATTGATTGAGCCCAAGAAGAGAATTAGTAAAAATTATTGAAGTACAGTACAGCAGAGAATCCAATTTAATATCTATCATTTTAGTTAAAGTTTGATATATTGGCGCTTTATAAAGCTATACTTTTTCGCATTTGATTTATTTAACAGTTGATGATGCAAAAAAGTTGAGAAACTTTCACATTTTTATGTAGACGCAAAAATAAATTTTCTAATAGCGATCATATATTTAAGCTAATAAACTTCAACAAAAATTTAACAGGGAGATCATTACCATTTTGCTGAGCAAGTGGAGCATTTCAGATCTGCCACTCAAACAATGAAGAAACTCTTCAAAGGGAATGATACAATGCTTAGTGATTACCTAGGCAAGTGCATATACTATGTTGGCATGGGCAGTAATGATTATTTGAATAACTATTTCATGCCGACTATATACCCAACGAGTTACCAGTATAGTCCGAGGACTTTTGCTACAAATCTTCTTCAGGAATACACACAACAACTCTCGGTACATTTACTACTACTGTTGGTTAGATTTATTTTATTTTGTTTATGAACTTAAGGGGTCAATTATCTTGTGGCCTATTGCAGCATGATCAAATACTGATTTGTGACACAACATATTATTATTTTCAGGAATTGTATGATTTGGGTGTGAGAAAGGCTGCAATAGTTGGGTTAGGGCAGATCGGGTGCATACCATACGAGCTGGCACGGTTGAATAACAGCACAAACAAGAACACAACTTGTAACGAGAACATAAACAAGGCGATTGCCATGTTTAACACAGGACTCCTTCAAATGGTGAAGCGATTCAACACCCAAAAACCAGGCGCAAAATTTGTCTATGTGAACACCTTTGAGAGCTCCAAAGATCTCGTTTCAAATGCTTCTACTTATGGTAAATTTTGTAGAAACAAAAACAAATCATCATCAGAAATAAAATGTTGTCAGTGTACCTTTTGTTTTTACCACACTTAAATTCTAGCACATCTTTATTAATCCAATATACTGTTATATTATTATGAGTAATTTATTTTTCGACTTTGGTAATCAGTTAGCAGCACTGGTCATGAGAACTAATTTGTTCTTTACTTTTTGAAGTAAATCAACTAATTTATTTTTCCTAATTTTTTGTTAATTAGGGTATTGAAGCAAAAAAATAATAATAAATAAAAAATATATGCTTGATTGGTACCAGATTTGTTTTTGTCTATTTCATGTACATTACAAATATTACACTGCTTTGATGAATTTCAGTTAAGAAGTTAATTTGACTGAAAAACAGAAATACATATGGTTTGCTAGAAAATATATGTTTAAATGTGGCCTCTATATCAGGTCTACTAATATACTGTCATTTGCATATCAGCGAAACATTGTTATCACTGTAGAATTCCCCTCCGATAACATCTTATCATACTTTGTTCCATAACTAACCTTTCTTTTTTTGTAATGAAACCTAGGTTTCTCCATGATTGACAGGGGTTGTTGTGGGGTCGGTCGGAATAATGGGCAAATCACGTGCCTACCGTACCAGATGCCGTGCCAAGACCGTACCAAATACCTATTCTGGGACGCATTTCATCCAACAGAATCGGCCAATGTGATATATGCCAGAAAAATGTATGGTTCAACCTCACCTTCTGATGTTTACCCTATGAACATACAGCGACTTGCAACGGCCTAGCTAGAGAAGAGTAGAGGAAATAATTAAGCAATTCTAATTTGAGCTAAATATTCCTAATGATTTGTACTCTTATTGCATCAATCTTATATTGAGAAAGACATATCCTGCACATTCTTATTTGATACTCTTCATTTGAGCTTTACTTCTCGCTCGGTTGGAGCGACTACAATTGGTTAAATTAATAAATTAATCGAATTTATGCGGAAAAATTGGTTAAATTAATAAATTCATCACCCGTAAAAGTTATAGCCCACTTGCAGTTTCACTATTCACCGACATTGCCAGAAATTCTTACAGGTCATGTTTGGTTGTGGAGTAAAGTTACTCCGAATTAAATTTCTTATCCCAAGCTAAGGTGGATTAAAATAATCATGTTTGGATGAAGTCTTGTTATAATTTGGTAGAGTAAGCTAATAAAGAAAGATAAATTATAAAATGATGTTACTTTAATTGCGGGATCCAGAAGTGAAATAAGTTACTCCATCTATAGAGGTGGAGTAACTTAATCCGGATTAACTCAAATGCTACTTCATCTTACTCCTTCAAATTTACTCCTCGTTTGACTTCTTAAAATGAATTAAAGAGTTTACTCTACTACTTACTCCACAACTAAACATGACCATAATTTTATATAAGGATCAGGCTTCATAGGGAGGTACTTTTGAGCTTATAGAAAACATCGAACGCTTAAACAAGAAGATTATTGTTTACTTCTTATGACACTACGAGTTAATCTTCTTATCAACAGATTCTTGTAGCGAATTGGTATAAAACTAGGTATCATGTTGAAAGTCTTTGGCTGCCTCCAATGTCTTACTTTCCAGTTACAATTCAAAAAAAGGGCATAAGAAAGAAGATTGACGCATATAATTAATAAAATTAACTTGATTACATAAGAAGTTTATGTTAATTGTTATGAGTGGTTTGTCGTCATACTTAGATCCTGTAATTTATAACATCATCACCCATGGTTTTCTTGTTACTAACCTACCTCTCATGCACCATTTGTGTTCTGTTCATGTCCGTTTAATTGTTTCTTTAGCTCCAATAGAAAAAAAAAATTAATAATTAAACTGACAATACTAATTTTATTTTATTTTATTTGGTATGAAGTTTCATATTTTTTTTCCATATGAAAAAAGTAATGCTAATGCAACGATATATGGGCTTACTTGGAAGAAACGATTGGGAGAAGAAAGCCCAGTCCAGACCAAGTGGCCTTTTTCTGATAACTAGCTAGCAGATAAATATTGGGCTAATTGGTCACTAGCACTTCAATTGAAATTTTCTTCAAACATTACAAATTACAACTACAAGTTACATTAATAATTGTAAGATTTTTTTTTTCTAAAATATAATTTGAAGAATTATGTAATTGAATAAAAGGATTTTACTTGACACTTATCATGCTTGAAAATAGTAACAGTCACAATCTCACATGCGTATATTACAGTCGTCAATTATATATAACTATTATTATATTAGTCACTGACATTTTGGGGATGAAAAAAGAAAATTTAGATCAACGAAGATCCATCTCCATCTCTCAATCTCTATCGAATTTTGTGATAATTTGAAAATTAATGGTGCCATCAACGATTCCATTTCCTGTTATAAAAATCATACCGAACCGAATGGTTGAATCGGAAAATGTCAGACCAGATATATGTCTTGTCTGATTCATTAAAATGATCGCTAATGTTCAGTGTTTTAAAATGCAATTTTGTTCATGCTTGTGGAAGACCGCTGCATAATGCATACAAAGATTTTGATGTGAAAGTGCATAAACAGTTTTATTACTTGTTAAAAGAATATGTGTGTGTGTGTTATATTGAGTAATGCTGTTATGCATTGCGAATTAAAGCGGGTGCTTTAATTCGCGCTCATATGGCGATTTCCAAAGTTCAAATAACCGATCCGAACTGTTAGATGTGTTCTCCATATTGAAATGTGCTTGGAGACCAAATTTTATATTTTTTGGAATTTTTTTACTATTTATTAAGCCACTTTGAAAATCACTGATCCAACGGTTTCACTGTTCAATATGAGCCACCGTTGGATCAGCGATTTTCAAAGTGGCTTAATAAATAGTAAAAAATTCCAAAAAATGTAAAATTTGGTCTCCAAGCACATTTCAATATGGAGAACACATCTAACGGCTCGGATCGGCTATTTGAACTTTGGAAATCGCGATATGAGCGCGAATTAAAGCACCCGCTTTAATTCGCAATGCATAATAGCATTACTCTCTCTCTCTCTCTCTCTCTCTATATATATATATATATATATAATTAAACTAATTTATAACACAATGGTGTTCTAACTTAGTGGTTTGTACTCTTTGTCACACTCCAATAGATAATGGTGATAATCTCCCAACACATGAAATTTCTAAGCTTTTGTCGAATTTTGGAGCAACTAGCAAAAATCCACGTAGACCACACCGCATATTTAAATATGCGGGACCGCATGACATTTTGATCATACGGTTTCACACAGGAGCGGATGTACATAGTACAAACGAGAGTCAATTGAACTCATTGCTAGTGATTCTCGTTGGTGTTTTTTCTAATCTCATGCCGTGGTGTTGCTCTATTGCTGCTCATTTTCTTTAAATCTTTTTTTTTTAAAGCTTGGTTGTGGATTTTCTTTTATTCTTGCTTCTACTATTTTCTTCTATAGCGCTTAGCTATAAGCTTAACCTTCATTCCCATCTATTTTTTTTTAAGAAAGTTATTATAAGAATAAATTTGTTGGTAATCTCATCGATCGATGCATTGTGTTTATGTGTATTGAACAATTGAAAATGCTCTCAAAATGAAAATGTTAGATGAAATGTTCAAATCAAAACCAAGAGTTAAGCAACAAAACAATACGAAATCAAGTTCATTGACATCCGGTCTTGCTTTAATTCAGTTTGAGCTTTGCCTCGTAATGTGTGTATATATATGGAGGTACTTAGTCTTGTTTGAGGATTTAATTAGCTTTTTCATAATTATGCAATTTAAATCAGTGTATACAATTTTCTAAATTATATCTTAATTATTTTCTTGAATATTAAATTTTCTATATTCATTTATAAACTGGATAGTGTAGCACATTTGCACAAATATTAATTAATATTATGTAAAATTATGATGCTTCTTATCCACAATTTTCATTGATATAAATTCAGCTATACAATATATGTAATAATATGATTATTTTATTTACAACCTTGATATCTAATCAATATCTACTAAATATATAACTATTAAGTTGTATTGATTGATCGACCAATCCGACCAGTAAATTATTGATCCAAAACTTTACTAGATCGATGTCGGATCCGGTTATGACAACATTGTTTCCATTACTCGAACTTTTTTTCGTTTTCTTTTATGAATAGAGCTAGAATTTAATTATGCTCCTTAGCAACTAATTCAATCATAAATTAAACTTAATTATCTCACGCATTCATGTCGAAGTATTTCTCTACAAGTAGAACGACTCAATTAAGAAACCAAATAACAAACAAAGGTCATATTTGGTTGTGGAGTGAACCCTTTACTTCATACTTAAGGAGCCAAATAAAGAGTAAAATAGGAGGAGTAAGATAGAGTAAGAGGTGACTTAATCCGGAGTAATTTACTCCACCTATCTAGATTGATTAACTTACTACACGCTTACTCCACTTGTATGACCCACTGTCATAAAAAGAAATACATTTTCTAACATCTTATTCCACTAGGTGGATTAATTTAAGTCATGACTCCAACTATCAAACAATATGTAAAATATGAGGAGTAACATGAAAGTAAGCAATTTAATTATCATTAATTTTACTCCACAACCAAACATGGCCAAAAAGACGAAAAATTGTTGGGTGAAACTTGAGATTTATTAAAAGAATTTCACAGGATATGCCTATATCACGGTTTAGAGAAATGGTTGATATTCCAAATATTCTATGATGCATCATGTTACACTCGAATCTCAATTTTGAATATGCCTAAAATTTAATTGACACCATGACCCTCAACCAATATCCCTGATTCAATGGTCCTCGAGCGGCGACTCACGAAAAGCACTCTGGGAAGAGATAGGAGTAGGTCCGATGGGCATCGGACCTACTTTTAGGTTCAATTAGCTCTAACACCGTACGATTAGTATTAAGAATTGTGTACACGGAAATTGAAACAGACCAGCACGAATTTTAATGTAACTCGCACGGATCTTGATAAAATCAATGGTCATTACACCCATCGAACCAAACAAGGTCCGATGCCCATCAGACCTACTCTGAATTCCTCTGGGAAACAATGCCAGACATTATTATATTTTTGCATATAGATAAAATTTGCTATCATAGATTTTTGGAGCTAAATAAGATTGTTGTTTATTTTTCATAACACTGTGAATTTGATCTTCTGATCAACGACCCGTCGAATCAATCTGCTTCAATGTTAAGCATCATATTGAATGTCTTTGGCTGCCTCCAATGTCTTATTTCTTCTCAGTTACAAATCAAAAGAATGTCTAAGAAAGGAAATTGACGCATATAATGAAATTAACATTGATTACATTCGAAGTTTTTTTAAATTTCTTTTGTGAGTGTTTGTCATACGTACTTATTAAATCCTGTGATTTATAACCCATCTCTCATGCACCATTTATGTTCCGCTCGTGTCCAATTAAGTGTTTCTTTAGCTCCAATAGAAAAATAATTGAATAATTAACTGACAATACTGATTTTATTTTATTTGAGAAGAAGTTTAATATTTGTTCATATGAAAAAGTTAATGCTGACGCAACGATATATGGGTTTACTTGGAAGAAACGATTGGGAGAAGAAAGCCCAGCCCATGTCGCCTTTCTCGTAACTTAGCAGATGAATATTGGGCTAATTGATCACTATCACAGTAGTACTTCAATTAAAATTTTCTTCAAACATTACAACTACAAGTTACATTAATAATATTAATCAAAAGGAAATTTTTTAAAGTATAATTTGAAGAACTATGTAAATGAATAAACGGATTTTACTCGAGCCAAAAATTATACTTATTATCATGCTTGAAACGTTCACCAATGCTTTGTTTTTGACTATTCCCTACCGTTCTTTTTAAGTTTTCCCTTAGAATTGTGGGCCTTTTAACAGCTTGAACCATGATTTAACAAATTGTTTATCAAAATTATGGGCACAAACAAGAAATAAAATAAGAACAAGCTAAAGGACAAAATCAATAGCTGGCAATGTATGGTGCTGATTCATTCTGACAATATCTTCCAATTTTCAAAAAATCCCACTTGAAAAAACAAAAAGACTTTAAACAAAAAAAAAATATCGCATGATTGCAACGCATGAATAATAAAATCAACAGAAGCATATCCAACAGAATCGAAATTGTAACTGAATCATTAGTTCAGAGGATATCGGAGCATGAATGAAATTTTAAGAAAAATTCAAGGTTTAAATAGTAATTTTAAAAAACTAACATTCAATTTGATAATTGAGGAATTCGAGAGGATGAAATAAATATAGTTTAAGCATATAATTTATAATTTGTTGTAATTTGATTTCTTATTTACGAAAAGATAACTCGTCAGTTGTCTCTTATTTTGACCAACGATAAGCTTTCCTCTCCGTCAATTAAAAAAGTCCAGTCCGACAATCAAAAGTAAATAAATTAGCAACTCTTGACTCTAATGGCGCATATCCTTTGAACAGTTCAAGCCTTGACACATGTCTCATATCATTTTTTGTGTAAAAAAAGAACATCATGACAGAACATATAGCATGTGAACGACATGATGTATTTACACTTTTACAGGCGAAGCTGCATCCTACATGAGTTTAGGATGACACTTGTCTTTCACGGACTTACAAAAAAATTATTAAAAAAACAATATATTTTTTCAGAAAAAAAAATTATATAGCTGTTATTTAAATTTTAAAATAATAACAAAATATGTTCCACTTTAAAATTTCGTCACACTGTAATTCGTGACTTCGCTCCCGAACTCATCACGTATCGAATATATACCTTTTTATTGCAAGATATATATTTTGTTAAAAGTTGTATAGAAATGTAAAAAAGAAAAACGTATAGTATTGCAATTAATTAATTATATGATATAAAATTGAAATTGTGAAAACTAAAAAGATATATCTAGAATAATTAAAAAAAAAAAACAAGACATGCATGTGCGTGACAGAACTGATCTGATCTACGTTAAAACATGACATCGGGTGTTTCACCGAAATGGTATCCTCTGCGGAGCTTTTATCTGCAGAGTTCTTGCGGTGCTTTTAATCTGGTCTGTTCGTTTTGGTCGGACAGACCAAATAAAATTTTGGCACGAATCTCAAAACAAAATTAATACTACCCCTCCTTCATCCCCAGTACTCATTGGCTAAGAATAAATCTGAGTTGTCCAATCAGTTCCGCACTGTAAAACTCCACAGAGGATACTCGCCCGTGTTTCACCCCCCAAGTTAGCCCTTTTAATTTTCTATTAACATGCATTGGATAGCGTTTTTAATGTTTAATTGACCATCATTTACAACGCCCTAAATTTTATATTGACAATCATTGGTGAATGTTTTTAATTTTATATTCGCATCAAGCACATGCAATTAAACTTTCTTTCTTTTTAAAAAAGAAAATTGCTATTGCTAACTGTTGCATGCTCTCTAAATTTATTGTACTGTAATGCGAGTAGAACTAGAGTGTTCCTAAGTTCACCAAATATCTTTGTGAACTCAACTTTAAAATTTATTGAATTTGTTTCGAACGATGAATTCAAACTGTTGAAATCTTTCTACTTTATGAGTGATGTGTATACATGTGAATATTTTAAAGTTTCGAATTAAATTAATATAAAGGCAAGGAGACAAAATTAGAAGTTTTATAAATTAATTTTAATGTATACATTTTTTTGGACACTTTTTGACCACTTGACTCTATACAAAATTAATTTAAAATTTTAAAATTTTCGCATGTAAATGCATCACTCGTAAGGTAAAAGAATTTCAACGGTTTGGATTCATCGTTTGAAGCCGATTCGATAGGTTTTAGAGTTATGTACACAAAGAAGTTTGGTAAACTTAGGAAGGAATACCTAGTCTACTCCTTTAAATGCCACATAAAATTTTAATTTACACGCTGCTTTTTGTGTGTAGTTATTCGAACAAAATTTTATTCATAATTATCTGAATCTGATTGAAACTTTACATAAGTTCAATTGGTATCTATTTATGAAAATAAAATCTATTACAGAACCCTATGATTTCAAATCTAGCTTCTTCATTTTTTGATACACGAATCTCGATTTAAAACAGTTGTTTTCTATGCACGAATCTCTAAATAGATTAATGGATGAATTTAAAACAACAGGATCACGTGATTCAAAAGGTTCACGGCATATTTGTATCCGCTATTTATGTGTAGGGCGTCTTCGGCCTCTCCACTATTTCCATATTAACAGTAATTTTTAGTTCAATTTCCGTGCTTGTGCTCATTTCCAATGACCTGCCGAACAAGCCCCTAGTGTATTCTCTCAAAAATTAATTGTAATATTTAAACAAGTAGGGATTAATAATCACCGGCCATTCATATAGTAATTAATTAGAAATTCCAGAATCTGAACAAACAACATCTTTTAGCTTAAAAAAATAAGAGATGGGGCAACCGGTGCACCAACCGACACTTTCTTTTTAGAGGAAACCGACCGATTTGATTCTATAAATCGGAGCTGACGTGTTGTCTCTTGCGCAGAGCAGAAAGGTAGACAGTGTTTCTTTTTAATTTGTTTTGGCTTTAAAAAAGCAAGAAACAGTTCAACTGTGTTATTATTCGCTTAAAAAAAAGCAAGAGACGGTGCATAATTCAGATGGAAGGCAATACCTGACCGTGTGGATTGAGATCTGAATCGTCCCTTTTAATCAGGTACGAATCTCAAAGCAGACTTTCTATACTTTAAATAGGCACCAAATTTATTTTGAACTGACTGTGAGTAATTTATATGGTCAAGTATCTTAGTCAGCTCAAGAAGGAATTGTTGGTATAAATTTTCATGAATATTCGGATAGTTATAAATTAATTAAAATAAATCAAATTGAAATAGAGTTATCCGGATCGTGCGAAGCACTGTTCTTAAGCGTATTCCGTCTCATCTTGCAAGATGGAACCGCAACCAAGATAATCCAGGTCTGTTATATTCTTAGGCATGCCATGGAAATAACTTACGATAACTCCGCAATATCCAGCATAGATCAGAATTTGATTAATTGGGATAAAATGAAAGAATCATGCGGGAGATAAAAATATATTCAGAGATTCAATCGGATGGTCCCTTAACAGAGAATGAAGAGGACTTAAATAATCCTTGATGGAGGAGAAAGAAAATTAGAACGGTGCAACGTCAAAAAGTAATGTATCATTAAGATGCTTTTAAGAGGTGCAATCAAAGTAAATCAAAATGAGAATAGCAACGCATCAGAGATGCTTTTAAAGAAAAAACTGAAAAACGTTTCTTCAGTTTTTTATTTATTTATTTATTTAATTTATATTCAATTTAACCCTCTAATTGTTCAAATATCACAAATGGAGATTTTAAACAATTTTGAGTTTTTAGAACTCAAGTTCCAACGGGAATTACATAAAGGAAGGGAAAATGAGTGGAGGTGAATTGAGGTGTGACTAGATCTATCCGTTGTCGTTTACTTGCTTCACAGCCGTAATATTTAGAGGTGAGCCGAAGGGAGAGAAGGAAAATAGAAGTGAAATGTGCTCAAAATTCAAAAGAAAATTCAACGATCGTATAACTCCAAATTAGAGTGTAATTAAAATAAAATCGCTAGTATTTTCAGATTTTCACCTCTTTCATTCCTTTCATTTCCATTATGAATAGATTTTGGAGCACGGCCTTAGAGTTTTTTTTTTGGATAAAAGACTTTTTGCCCGTTTCATTAAAGAAACCAAACCAGTACAACCATAACAGCGTAAAATAACTTGTATCTCTAGGCTATAAAAACCACCAGATAACAAAACAAAAAACGTAAGCAAGACTATACATACCTATTACCAGTATAGTAATATTCTATTATATAGCCCTACTAAAGTTTGCCAGGACTACAAAATAAGATGATCCAGAGTAATGAAAAGCATCTTCTTCTACTGGGTGGTAGCAGAGAAGTCAGGGGGAGCCTGATAAACTGCCATCTGTAGATCTTCCTCAGTCGGGTTCCACAGCTGTAAAGGAATCTCATCCAGTTCAGTTGGCATCCAGAGAGCAAGTAATCCCTGTGCTGGCCTCTTGATATTTCCTGCCCAGTAAGTAAAGCCTTAGGGTATATTCACTCTCAATTTATAATTAGTAATGTAAACGATTTAAATTATCCAATTATATCGGATCCAAATTCAAACCTTTTAGTTATTTTAGGATCCGAAGTTATCCGACTCACTGTTTTGTTCCACAATTTCCTCGTGGGTTGCATATGCAAGCACTGTACACGACATATAACATTTTGTCGGCTCTCTCATAGAAATAAATGAAAATTTTATGTGGCTGATGATAACAGGACTTGTGAGTCGTGACTAGGGCTGCAAACAAACCAAACCAAATCGAATCTAGCTAGGTTCGAATTTGAGTTCGTTAATTTTCGAATCGAACTGGTTCGCTTCGAAGACCCTGTTTCGAACTATAGGCCCAGGTTCGAATTTGATTCGTTTAAATTCGAACTAATTCGATTTGGTTCGTTAACAGTTCGAATTTGAGGCTGACGGCGTCGAAGTCGCAAGTCGGGGTTGAGAGCGGAGCTCCTGAGGCGGTGAGAGGCAGAGCAAGGAGTCGGGGTTGGGGAGAAAGAGCAAGGCGCTGGCAGCTGAGACTGAGAGCAAGGCGCTGCCTGGGAGAAAGAGAAGGGGACTCACCAACGGCGGAGGAGAGACGGCGTCGAAGTCGCAAGTCGGCCGCTGAGACTGAGAGCAAGAAATCGGGGACGACGGGGAGAAAGAACAACGCACTGCCTGGGAGAAAGAGCAAGCCGCGGGTGCTGGGAGAGAGGAAGGAATTGGGGTAGGCGATAACCAAGGGAGGCTAGGGTTATATTTCTTCTCTGACGACGAATGGTCTGGATTACGCTGAGATGAGCGTGAGCGGACATTCGAACCTGGCAGATTCGCGAACCCATTTCGAACGAATCTGTCTGGGTTCGAATTTGGTTCGTTCGGGTTCGAATTTGGTTCGTTTCAGTTCGAATCGAACTGGTTTGAACTAATTTTGAATCGAACCTAATTTCGAATCAAATTTTTTTCGAATTTTTTCGAATCAAACTCGAATCAAATTACGAACCACGAATATTTTGTGCAGCCTACTCGTGACCTACAAATTGGGATTTGGAAAAAAAGATTCGGCCAATTGGATTTCAAGTTTCCAATAAAAAAATGTAAGTAAATATTGCAAACAGAAACCATGAATTGACTGGTGAATTTTTTAGCGGGCCCCACTGAATCAGTATTCGTGATGCGGAATCGGAGTGATCCTGCAAACAAAAAAACAAAAATGGATCCGGGCCCCACGGCTTCTCGAGCTGTGCTCCAGGCTCCAGCGCACGGTCGAGTCTGAACTCTGAAATAGGGAGAACATTGTTGTCGGTACAATTTACTATATAAATTTGAAAACTGGAACTATGGGAAATAAATCCGTTGATATTCCTCGGAAATAAGGATCTGTTGTTTTTTTTTTTTATGTGAATTATAAGGGCCTGTTCGGTTGCAAAATATTTGATGGGAATTGATAGATTCTGGACAGAATCCATTAATCTATCCCAAAGTCTGTTCAGCAGCTTTTTGTTCTTTACAAAATTTTCCAATGGGTAAACCCCACTCACTCCCTTTTCAGTGTAAAATTCTGAATTCAAAAACGCAAATTCTAACTTTATTTTTTTTCTTCTCAATCGTCTCTCTCCTCTACTTTTTCAAGAGGGAACCCACTCTAATTTTTTGCTTTTCTGCCTCCTAACACCACGTGGCTCTCTCTTTCATTTCCTCTTTCTAATTTTATTCACCACTAGCACATGTATATATGAGCAAAGAGGAAATCATTTTATTTTCAATTGTGGAACTAAACAGTCCTGATTCGAACTTTTTTTTGTAATTACATATTTTAAATATTTATCTGTCTAATGTTTGTAAGTGTTTATTTTTTTTAAATGTTTTTATTGGAATTTTCTAATTATTTTTTATTTTATTAATATCAAATATTTTAGAAAGAAAATAGAATTTTTCACAACTATTCCCACAGTACAGTCGAATACTCATTCAGTACATTCCCATAATTATTTCTGTGCAAATTTCAGAGTATGAATTCTCGCAAATAAAAAAGTGGGTTCCCAAACCCGTTAAATCCCATCCCATACAATCCTGTGACAAACGAACAGGCTCTAAAAGAAACTGTTATTCTGATTCCAACCATTTAAATTTTTTCATAATACAAATTTTAGCGAAGTTTTTCGTGCATGAAACAAAGACCAATGGTTGAAGTATGAATTACAGGTTCCTGTTATTCTCCAGGAATAACAGCAAATATATTTTCAAAATTCTGACGAGTGACGAGTATTTCTTTGTAAATCTGTTATTCTCCAGGAATAACAGCAAATATATTTTCAGAATTCTGATGAGTGACGAGTATTTCTGTGAATTTACAAAGTAGAACTAAAACATCTCGTCTAGTTTTCTCAATAAATTTAATTTTAAAATTTATTGAATTGATTTCAAACAATGAATTCAAATTATGAAACCGATCTACTTTACGAGAAATGCATTGACATATTATTAAAGAATTTATTTTGTATAAAGTCAAACGATAAAAAAATAATAAAAAATAAAAGCACCAAAATTAACTCACAAACCACAATTTATTTTAGTAATTGACTTTATACTAAATTAAAGTAAAAAATTATGACCATAAAAAAAGAATTTATAATAAATTAATTTAAAAAATTAAAAAAAATATATGTAAATATATCACTTGTGAAATAGATTGTCTTTAATGGTTTGAGTTCATAATTTGATTCTGCAAAATTAATCCAACTGTATTGACACGAATATTAAGAGGCTTCTCGCATTACAAGTGTGGGCCACATTGGTCAAAATTCCGATTAATGGTTCACACCCAAACTGCTCTCAGAGGATAAATCTGTCAAAATTATGTACGCGTCGCTTTAATATTTGTGTATATTTGGTTTAATATTTGTGTGCACGGATCTTAAAGCAGATCGGATGGTTATGGAGCCCATCGGACCCAATCTGCTCTCAAAGGATAAATCTGTTAATTTTTAATTTACAGGGATGTCACAGTCATTTCTATTTAACACCTAAATCTGTCTTAACTGTGAAAGAAATTAGTACAATACGAGTATATAACAAGAATATTCGTTGTGTTGTTTCTTTTATAAATATATAACTGAATGAATATTAAATACAGATTAACAATTGTTGGTCTATTTTACTCTTTATTAAATTAATATTTCAAATTTTTAGATATAAAAATAATGACTATGGTTATTAAAATTATCATAAGAAAATTTATAAGAAGAACAATATAACAAACCTCACAAGAATCTCTCAAAAAAAAGGCTGCAATTTGAATTTAACCACTACCATAAGTTTTATCTTTCAAGCACACTTATCCCAAGCAAATTTTTTTTCTAGGGTAAAAGAAGGCCAATTGCAACATTGAGTTAAAAGTTTGAAATTATTATAAAAAAAAAAACTTAAAAATAAAATAAAACTGATAATAAGTTCCCTAACCAATTTCTCATGGACTACAAATTTTGGCAATTGATATGACACATCAATGAAGCAATATTGATGTCCCAAATAATACAAAATATGATGAGCGTATACGTGAATAAATCACTAGTAGCATCTCCAATAACAAATATTTAATTAATGTATTTCAAAATTTCACTCGCACTTTAACAGCGATAGAGTGAAATATAAGACTTTGGTAAAAATTCAATGTATGTCTCTATTTTTAGAACTAAAACAACTTAAATCTAAAATTTTAATGAACACATAAAAATCATGTCATTTTAATTTTGTTTTTAAATGCATCGAGAGCTTATAAAAATAAACCGATGTGGATAAATTATAGATGTTGATTTCATCAGAATCAAAATCGAAAAGTATTATAATTTGTCATGTAGATGGAGAAAATAATATATATCACCTCCAATAATTTTATTTTGACATATAAATTTAATTTTTTGTTATTAATAAATTTAAAAAATCTAGAAACATTTTTAATCCTCCTCTTTTTAAAGTAAAAAAAAAAAAATAATGTAAAGCATCATGAAGATCTCACGAGCCGAATCTTGATAAATCTACTGCCCAAGAGACCGTGACTTTGAAGAGAATAATTTTCTTTTAACTAATAAAATAACCATTTTTCTCCGAGCAAATGCCACTTGCTTTCATCATATTAGCATCAGCGCCGGTTGTCTAGCTTTCATAGGAATAAGATTTGGTCCAAATGGCTTTAGACCGGACACCGTGCAAAGCCTCTAAAAATCGTACGATTAAAGTCTGAACAGTCGATCCGAACCGCTCAACATGATTTTCATATTAAAATGTGTTGAGAAATCAAATTTTATATTTTTTGGAATTTGTTTACTATTTTTTTAGATACATATAACATCATTGTTTCTGAACGGTCCAAAAATAGTGATTTTGTATGTATCTAAAAAAATAGTAAAAAATTTTCAAAAAATATAAAATTTGGTCTCTGGGTGTATTTTTATATGAAAATAATGTTGAATGGTTCGGATCGACTGTTCGGACTTTAATCGTATGATTTTTAGAGACTTTGGACCGGACAAACCTCATCCCGCTTTCATAGATGAACAGGAAGCAAAAACTATGGCTATTATAAACTTGAATATATCTAACTTGATTTATTAGATGCAAAACTCAAATTCTAACAAAAATGTGTCAAGTGATACTTAAAAAAAAATAAAAAAATCTAAGCTCCCTAAAGTATCAGAATTGAATTTGTATTAAATCTAGAAGTTTGTTGAGCGAAAGAGAGAGACGAGGGGAAATAATGGAACTTCCTATCTGAAACTGAACATAACACAAACAAACAAAATATCAACAAGTACAACGAAACTGTCAATTCAATAAATTAAAAGTAAAAATAAGATATATTAATTAACAAGTACATTTCGAAAATGATTGACCATGACATATACATTATAATAATTTATCTCTAAAAATAAAGTTTTATAGCTGACTATTCATTTGATTTTATCACATGTTAAATTTTTTTTTCTTTTTTATTAAAGGCTCCTGATACATCTCTGTATTTTTTTTAGATGTTATTTTCGAGAATTAAATATGTGACTTCTTCGTAAAAAAAAAGAGAACCCGTGCCACTGCTTATCACATGTTAATTAATATCAACAAAACAAAAATAGACATCTAAATTTTTTAAAATACCAAGAGGAAAGAAATAAAATTCATTATTCAGAAATTGAAAATAAGATAACTTCAACAAAAAAAAATTCATAAAAATTATTATAAAATAAGAGAAAAAAAAAGATAAAGAGTATCTTAAATTTTCGATGCAGTAGAAAGATTGGAGAAATTTTTTTTTGGCTCAAAGGAAAAAGTTTCTCAGACTATTCGTATCTTCTGTGTAGAAAATAAGTAGTTGGACTTCATCCACAAAAAAAATCTCAAGAAAAGTAAAACAAAAATTTGGATCAGTAAATTTTTTTCGGTCTAAATTTTAAATTGGAATAAAAATCCTTCGTCCTCAATACAGGTCGAAATCTAGAAGTACTCTTCCTTTTTTTTTTTTTCCTCTCTGATTCTTTAATAATTTATATGAATAAAAAAATAATTTTTAACTTCGGTGTTACTAGTTTCTAGACGAGTTGGAAAAAGATAAGTGGACCCCAGCTAAAAGACAGCCAATCATTTATTGTTGTGGTGACAATGTGACATAGTGTTTTTTTTTTTTTTTTTTTTAGAGTAAAAGTGGGTTGGTTAATGGGACGCAATATAAAATGTAAAACCGGAAGACAAAGCGCGCAGCAGGGCCCCGCCAAATTGCCATTCTCCCATTGCCAATTGTTTAGGAATTCCACATTTGTCATTGGCCGGGCCCATAAGGTTAACGCGGAACCCACTCTGCTCTTTTTATTGAGAAAAGAAGAACTTTTTTCTTTGTCTAAATCGTTTAAAATTTATTGTATGATCTCAATTGTTTGCTATTTTTAAATCAATTTAATATATTAAAATAATTCAAATTTAATTGAAATTGTACAATAAATTTTAAACGACTTAGATGGTAGAAAAGGAGAGTGCTCCTTTTCTCAGGAAAAGAAGCATATTTTAATCCGGTTAACGCCATAACGCTTCATTCCAGCGTCATGGACGTATGAGAAAACGAAAGGACAAGTGATAGAAACGGACCCGACAATAAGTGTGAACTTCTAAATTTTAAACATGTATACTTTTAAATATGTAGTTTTTAATTTTTATATTAGAACATAAAACGTAATGTCATGTGTTATTGTTTTCGAAAATTTATCAGATTGACTCCAAAGAACAAATCTGATATGTTAAAACTGATCTACTTCATTGTTAATGTGTTTAAATGTAAAATTTATAAAATTTCAAAGTTATTTAATATAAAGTCAAGTGGTCAACTGCTTGACCTTCATACTAAATGAACTCCAAAATTTATAAATTTTCGTCAGATTGGTTTTAATTTATTGGATTCGTTCTTTGAAATCAATCCTATAAGTTTTTTAAATAATAATGCACGATGTCTTATGTTATCGATAGCATCTTACCCATGCTCTTTATATTATATACGAAAAAGTTGATTATTTCACAAAGAAAAAGATGAGAAAATTATTTAGATCTTCAGTACATATTCTCCGATTTCGCCTGATACTTTCTTTTACTTTTTGTGTCACAATGATTTTCTTTCATTTTTAAGGTAAATTATTTTTTCGGCATTTTTTTACAAAATTGTAGTAGCACATAATTTTTTATTCTCTATCAGATTTTTATATACGTGTTATTAATTTCAAAAGATGCAGTTATTATTTAAAATTGTGTACTATGCCACTGATTAATTATAATAAACACTATAAAGCTAAGTTGAAGAGAATCAAATCTCCTGCTTATAGGTGGAAAGCAAATTACAGAGAAACTCTGTTCATTCATTCATAATCAGAACGGTTCACTAGTGAAAAAATAGGTATCAGGGACGGATTAAGAGGCGATACTGATCCAGGCAATATTAAGAGTACTAATAATCAGATTCAATCTTAATGTCTATGGACTTACGAATTAATAAAATAATATAAATTAAAATTAGCTAAAGGTCACTTGTCTCCCTCTAAACAAAACTTTCTAAGAAAAAAGAAAGTTCAAATGTCCTCGTTATGCATTTAATTTTAGAACTACAATAACGTTAAATTTTAAATTTAAATGTCAAAATAAAACTATTAGACACGATCAATATCATTTTCTCTATATATAAGTAAAAACTCATGATATTTTAATTTTGTTTTTATTAATATCAAGAGCTAACAGAAATATACCAATATAGATAAATTATGGACATTAATTTTTGAACTTATTGATTCATAAAAAACAAACATCACATCCAACTGTTTTCTTTTGATATATTGATTTTTGATTTTTGATTTTTTTATTATTAAAAATTAAAAAACAGAGGTACACAAAATGGAGACATTTAAATTCTTCTTATTTAGAAATATTATTAGAAAAAGTAATTATAAAATTATATATGTTTGTAAGCTAAATAATTATGAGATTATTCTCCTACTACCCTTTATCTCAAAAAAAAAGAGAGTCTCATCTGTCCGGATTTCCCAGATTAGACAAATCTGTTTGGTTAATCAAAGAGAGGAAAGAAGAAACAAAATGCTAGTTTTTGCTAAATAGTTTTTTTTTTATATCAGAAATCGGCCAACAACATGCTAGTCCATTTTAGGAAATATATAGTCTTGTTAGAGGGTCTAGACTCTAAATTAAAAAAAAAAATTAAATATGTAAATTTTAATTTTGTCAGTAAATTTAAATACGGTTACAGATTTATTTCCTAATTATGTACTACGCTTTAAGTGTTTAAATTAACACGTCTCACTTTATTTCCTAATTATGTAATGCTATTTTTAGCTAAATATGTATGCAAAAAATATAATAAAATAATTCAACTTAAGTCCAAATTTAACCAATTACAAGTCAATCAAATAATAATAATTTAGAATCTAATTTGAAATAGTTAATTTAAATTCTCTTATTTTAAGTCAAACAAAAATAACTTAACTAATTTATCTTGAAATAAGATTTAATCAAACCCTCCATCTGAACATGCATGTCATTTTTTAAATGGAACAACATGGCCTTTTTTAAATGGAACATGCCCTTTTTGATACATTGTATAATCATAATTTAGAAGGATAATTATGAACACTTAATTTAAGCGAATCCGCATCTGCTGCGATTCTTTGCTTATGAACAGTGACCTGCGATTCCTGTTTTCCCAAATACAACTGTTGAATTGCTTCGAGATTCGTGCAAGAAAAAACCAGATGCTTTGAGATACGTGTACGAAATTATTGAACGATCAGATTTGTAAAAAGAGGGATTTTAGAGTTACTGTTTACCTTTTTCGAATCGCAGCGGATGTGAATTCAATTTAAGCCTTCCAACCGAACATGCCTTTTTTGTATGATCGTAATTTAGAAGGTTAATTATGGAAGGCGCGCCCTTATATAAAGCGACTTGACCATTAGGCTGACGTTGTCGTTTATTCTCTCTCTCTCTCTAAGCCTGTGAGAAAACAATGGAAGCTATGAATGCTCAGATAGAGAAGTTTCTAAAAGAGTGCTCGGTCTCAGGTGATGCGGCGTACGGCGCAATCAAGGCCGTGCTCGAGCGGCTGGAGAACGAGAGCTCTAGATCGGAGGCACGTGTCTTCCTCGCCGAGATCCAGCGGCGGTTCGCCGATTCATCCATCGAGTGCTTTAAGAAGCACCATTTCCGTATCCACGACGTATGGCTCAACGATTTCGAAGGTATCTTTTTAATCTCCCTTTTTGTTGGGTATTTTGCATCTTTGTCCCTGGAAAAGGATTGGATTCTTTTTCATGGACTCGTCAGTCGTCAGAGGAACTCTATTCTCTAGTTCTTTACTGAGCTCCTGTGTCGCTATTATAAAATTTGTTGTTTACTGAATTTTCGGTTAAGTCCCTATAATGTACAGATTGTTTGAAGAAATGTTAGGTAATCAGGGGCTTCTCGGAATAAATTGCAGCTTTTTTGCCCGTACTTTTGGAAAATTGCAGAATAACCCTTGCTAGTAGACAGTTATTCCTCAGCTATTTTTTCGTTGTCTAGATCAACCTTTATTGTTTTAAGAATTTGGCAGATGTAACATCGGTGATATTCCCATACCCAGAAGCTCGTCAATCATATATATATATATATATATTATTCCATTAATCCGTTTAACATATTTTGTTTCAAAATGCTGAAGAAAAATTGTTCGCTATATATTTAATTTAAGCTATTACATAAGGTTGAAGAAGTTTAGCATGTTTCAGAGACTATCACATTAAAATTGTTATGTTAAGCATATAATTTGGTAGCCTAGTTGGGTAGTCATGATCACCAGCATGGATGTGAGTCTTCAATGTTTGTAATTATCTGATATGACTGTCTAATTATTTAATTTGATAGGATACTTCCTCAAGAATCATTGATTCCAGAATTATTATTTGTTAGCAGTGCTTGCATTGTCCATGAGAAGTTTCATATCTTGATTCATCTATAAACCTCAAAGCCAACAATTATAGAATTTGCCACTGAAAAATTTGCATCTCCCTACTGTTTGATCCTATGAGGCCTAGCATTCAATAATTGTCTTACTCTGACATATATGCAAATTTTAGGCTAAAACAGGTAGTTACCTCATATGTTACAAGGAGTAGTCCAGTATAGTATGCTCCATCCAATAATTAGAGCCAGTGATTCCGGGGCATATGCAATATCTACTTCTCTCTCTCTATTAAATAGTGAATAAGCAAGATTGTATAATATTTCGGGGCATGAAAGATAACCATAGTTATATGATATATGTTGGAGATTGCAAATCATGCTGGACCGAGGCTGAGGGGCATCCATAACAGTTCGCACTGAGGTTTAGTTGGGGTACACCGTACACCGTACAACAAAACCTTTCTTATCACATGCATTGATTAATGCAAAAGTGTAAAAATCTTGCAGGATACCAGAAAAGGCAAAAGCTAACAATGATGGAAATACCCAGCATATTCATTCCAGAAGACTGGTCTTTCACTTTTTATGAGGGCATCAACCGACACCCAGACTCTTTCTTCAGGGATAAGACCGTTTCTGAGCTCGGGTGCGGCAATGGTTGGATCTCCATTGCTCTAGCTGAGAAGTGGGGTCCACGGAAGGTTGTTTGGAAACTCCCACTCTTTTGTTTTCTTCCCAAAGTTTCCAGCTTTAGAAACGCTGCATGCATTTTTTTATTACTATTTACTTTTTTGATGACATGCAGTCCCAGTTTTATTGGCACGCTGCCAGAAAAATATGCGGCTTGTTTTCCAAAGTTTTGAATTGACAATTGAGCTGTTTAGTTATGCTCAATTTAATTCAACTTGACCTTAATCTGCTCCTAACTTGTAAATTTGAGCCATAATTTCTCCATTATGAAAAGATGATACTGCCACCATAGTGCAAAGTACAAAAAGGAAGCAATTCAGGATAAATTGATGCCAACTTTCGTTAATGCGAACTTGGGCTTAATTGCAAGTTTTGGGAGACAACATACGCCCTTACTCTCTCTCTCAGCTTCCCCTCTGGTGCTGTATTCGTATCACTAAGGTAACAGAATATTTCTGTTTGGATCTGGACCATCCAATCAGAATCCGCACGACCATTAAAGCGGCGCCGTGTGTTCCACCCCGGGCCGGATTGGCCCGGATTCCTATTGGACGGTTGTGATCCAAATAGAAATATTCTGTTACCTCAGAGGATATGGATTCCCTGGTGCTTATCTTTTTCATTTTCTTTTTATCTTATTTGAATTCTTTGTGGCAGGTCTATGGGCTGGATATTAACCCAAGGGCTATTAAAATAGCATGGATAAATCTATACCTAAATGCACTGGATGAGAACGGGCAGCCTATCTATGACCCTGAAGGAAAAAGCTTGCTTGATCGGGTTGAGTTTCATGAATCGGATTTATTAGCCTATTGCAGGGACAACAAGATTGAACTGGAACGGATTGTCGGATGCATCCCTCAGGTACTGTCTTATATAAGAAAAGTGATTATAACTTAACCATCGCTATAATCATAAGGCTTGTATTTAAGTACGAAATAGTAATCCATTATTTCTATTTTTTTTTTTTTTTTAATTTTTAGATTCTAAACCCAAACCCAGAGGCTATGTCCAAGATCATCACTGAAAATTCAAGCGAGGAATTCTTATATGATCTGAGCAATTACTGTGCTCTTCAGGTAATCTCTCTTATCTTTCTGAGTTTATAAGTTGGTTTCATACCAGTTTTTACCGTACCAATCGCACTTGTATGTTTATGTCCAGCAAATACTAGCATGAATCCTACAACTTGTTACATGTCATACATTCTCAGTACCGGTCATAACCTTTTGGTAAAAAGAACATTTCCGTCTTTTATGTCTGTCTCTATTAATTGGCAATGCTTTTTTACTTTATATTCTTTTTAGGGGTTTGTTGAGGATCAATTCGGGCTCGGGTTGATTGCACGTGCAGTAGAAGAGGGGATTTCCGTGATAAAACCAATGGGATTTATGGTATTTAACATGGGAGGCCGGCCAGGGCAGGGTGTGTGCAGGCGTCTGTTTGAAAGGCGTGGATTTCATATCAGCAAGATCTGGGAAACTAAAGTCATGCAGGTACTGTATTTGTTTTGCTATTTTATATACTTGCAGTTTTATAAATGACATTTCTAAATGATGTATTATCTTTTTCTAAAATGATGATTTATTGTAGGCGGCTGACACAGATATATCAGCCTTAGTAGAAATAGAGAAAAATAGCCCTCACCGATTCGAGTTCTTCATGGGTCTAGTCGCTGACCAACCGATTTGTGCCCGCACTGCATCTGCCTACATGAAATCTGGTGGCCGCATCTCTCATTCGTTGTCTGTGTACAGCTGTCAGCTTCGCCAGCCTAATCAAGTACTCCAAATCTAAACTATCACAACTTAGTTTCAAAATCTTTATGGGGGTTACAACCCCATCAGTCCCTTAAAAGCTAAGGTTAATATCTTTTTTCTTTAATCTTCTATTATGTAGGTGAAGAAAATATTTGAGTTCTTGAAAGATGGTTTCCAGGAAGTGAGCAGCTCTTTAGATCTATCTTTTGAAGATGAATCAGTTGCTGATGAAAAGATACCCTTTTTGGCCGACCTGGCAACGTTCTTTACGCAGAAATCATTTCTCCCATATGATTCCCCAGCAGGGTGGTTGAACTTTCGCAATTGGATTGCTGGCTTTATGAAAAATTACCATCATATTCCTTTGACTTCTGATGTAAGTGCTCTTAATTAGAAAATTTAGCTTAAGTTGGTTTAAATTGGGGCTGAAGTTTGTTACCTAGGTGTGACCTAGGCATACTTGGATTAAATTAATGCTTAATTTCACATATAGGCTTTGTTTGATTGTTTCCAAATTTAGGTTAATTGTTGCATTAATTGCGGGGACTAGGTTGAACTGGGATTTATTATTGGATTAGCAGTTGATAAATCCAAATTTGGCTGGGCTTCTGACCAATCTTATTTCTTCTTCATGTTTGAATCTTTTGGATGCAAAGAATGTCGTGGTGTTCCCGACAAGAACAGTGGCAATAGAAAATGTTCTTCGATTGTTCGCTCCAAGGCTTGCAATTGTGGATGACCAGCTTACAAGACACCTCCCCAAGCAATGGCTTAGCTCTTTAGCACTTGAGGTAATCTCTCTCTCTCTTGCTCTCTCTGTATGCTTCTGCTCCTGAAGTATCTTCAGAGCATCTAGGTACAATTGTGGGAATGTTTGGAACTATGTTACTAAGTTATTCCCGGTCAAACTAAATATTTAGAAACTGGTTTGAATTATTCATGTAGTAATTCAGTCTGGGAGGTAATGCACAGGCATAAGCCCTCAAATATAACTGGTACCACACTGCCAATAAACCTTTAATATACCACGCTCCCATCATACCTTTTCTGGACTTGGTAGGCTTTGGACCAGCTTTTTTCTTCCTTGGTTAAATCTGCAGCTGTTTAAACATACAACAAATTGTTATCATAATAGAGGAAATCAATAATTTTTTTTTTAACATGGAGCAATGTACCATATCTTGTTTCTTGCTAGGGCTCGGCCAAAAACGAAGCAGAAGAAATCACTGTCATTGAGGCACCACATCGATCGGACCTCCTCATTGAGCTTATAAAGAAGCTTAAACCGCAAGTGGTCATTACTGGCATGGCCCACTTCGAGGCAATAACCAGCTCAGCCTTTGAGAACCTCTTGAGTACCACCAGGGAAATCGGATCCCGGCTTTTTCTCGACCTCTCTGACCACCTAGAGCTCTCTAGTTCACCGGGCTCAAATGGGGTTCTGAAGTACCTTGCCAGCCACACCTTGCCTTCTCACGCCGCGATCCTCTGTGGCCTCGTCAAAAATCGGGTTTGTACATTTGTGTGATTTGTGCTAGCTTCCTTATTATTCAAATAGTTGGATTAGACTTTAGGATTTAATGGAGGGATATCTATGTAAATTATAGTTTAAGTACTGCAATTTTCTCATGGTACCGGTATGCTTGTTGCATCTGACTGGAATAATATCTTTTTTCTCTTTTTAATTTATAGGTATATTCAGATTTGGAGGTTGCATTTATTATATCAGAGGATGCAGCCATACACGAGGCCTTGTCAAAAACAGTAGAGCTATTAGAAGGCCATACTGCTCTATTCAGCCAGCATTACTACGGCTGTCTTTTCCATGAATTATTGGCTTTTCAGATTACTGACCGACATGCCCTTCTAGAGGTCTCTCTATATTTCTGCTTTTGACCAATTATTTCATCTGTTGTACACAATTAACTAACATGGTTTCATTTCCCAATTTTCAAGCCCACTCAAATATTTTGTGTTAGTAACTTCCAGTATGCAATTTTGCCTGGATTAGCCTTTCATTTCAATACAAATTTTCCTGAAATGGGGCAAATGAAAAGAAGCCAAATCATCAACAAAGGCATTTCACTGGCCACATACATATCCATGAACAGAAGGATACTACAATAGCTGTTAACAATAGTTTATTCCATACCAAATTGGTGGTGCACTGTCTATATATGGCTTTTTAATGGCTGCACTTTTTAATGTAGAAAGGCATCATTTTAAACATTTGAAATCCATCATCTTACTTATATCTTCACATAATAATTATGTTCCCTTATGTGTACCAGAGAGAAAGCACATACGCAGACTCCACTACAA
Organism: Carex arenaria; assembly: GCA_964058825.1. Classification (NCBI taxonomy): domain Eukaryota; kingdom Viridiplantae; phylum Streptophyta; class Magnoliopsida; order Poales; family Cyperaceae; genus Carex; species Carex arenaria. Next base: position 506,082 of record CAXKVW010000232.1, read on the forward strand.
TGATTGGCTTCTCTCCTTCAGCTACTTCCACCCTTAATGGATCTGAGTTCTTCATTCACACCCCGAACTCCAGTAACCCATCTAAAATAATCCATATGGACCTTGACCAGAACTTCCTTCCTCTTCCCTTTGTCGTCAAGGCCTCCATTTTTGAGAGCTTTGCAAGGCAAAACATGGCTGAGTCAGAAACTGATGTGGGGTCTGGCATCAAGCAACTTGTCAGGAGCCGATATGGGTACCCAACTGATGCCTTGTCAGAGATCATCTGTGGAAATTCATGTCTTGCCCTTTTCAATAAGCTGGTTTTGAGTTGCATCAACGAAAAAGGGACCTTTTTCTTTCCCATGGGCACAAATGGGCATTATCTGTCAGCTGCTCAATTCATGAAATGCAATATGGGTACCGTTCCAACAACACCTGAAATAGGTTTTAAGCTCTCGCCTGAAGCTCTTAAAGATGCCCTTAAGTCAGTAGAAAGGCCTTGGGTGTACATCTCTGGTCCCACAGTCAACCCAACTGGGTCGGTTTATAGTGATTCGGAGATAAATAGCTTGTTAACTGTTTGTGCTGAATCTGGGGCCAGAGTTGTCATAGACACCTCCTTTTCAGGTTTAGAATTTGAAGCTAGCAATGGGTCGACCATTTGGAACCTAAATCAGGGCATCTGCAACTCGGCTGGCTCTCATAAGAACTTTTGTGTTATTTTGCTTGGGGGTTTGTCCTTTGAGTTGCTTGCCGGTGGTTTCGATTTTGGTTTTCTGCTATTAAATGAACCTGATCCTGATTTGGTCGAGAGTGTTGGTAATTTCTTCCGGGGATTGAGTCGGCCACATGGTATCTCGAAATATGCAGTGAGGAAACTACTGGGTCTTAAAAATGGGGCAGATGAGATGCTCCTTGAGGCCATTAAAGAACAAAAGGAGAGTTTAAAGAATCGTGCTGAGGTTCTAACAAAGGTTTGTTTTTTTGTCTTATTTGTTTCATTTGTTAACTGCATTTACCATACATTTATGGATTGAACTTGTGCTAAACCATAGTTTTGTATGGTGAGATACTGATGGAATGCTTCTGATACATTTACCTGAGACTTAGAATGGTAGCTCCCCATTTAGCCCTATTCATGAGTAAAATCCTAACAAAGAAGTACATAATGCAAAAGAAGGTGATTCCTGATATTTCAAATTGTAAAAATGTTAAACTGGTTAGATCCTTTTGTTTCAGTGTTTTCAAATGCTATATGAACTATATTTTATACAACTGTTTTAATTGTATTGCTGCACTGTGTGGGAACAGATTTAGAGACCCCATTGGATTTACCTATGCACTTCACTCTTGCCAAAACTGTCAAACCATTTTGGATTATTAATATTCTTCTCACTTTATTTCTTTCTCACTCTTGCTCTTCTCCCTTTGATGCAGACTCTGACTTGTTGTGGCTGGGATGTGATCGATTGCCATGGTGGGGTTTCATTGGTGGCAAAACCCACAGCATATCTTGGTAAAACAGTCAAAATAGTTAACTCTGAGGCTACTCTTGATGGGACCAATTTCAGAGAGGCCTTGCTCAAATCAACTGGATTGTGTATTAATGGCGGATCCTGGACCCGTTTACCCAACTACTGCCGGTTCAGTTTCAGTCTTGAACAGAACAAATTTGACCAATCCCTTGATCAGATTGTTCAATTCAAGAAAATGGTTCTCGGCGATTAGGCGCTGTTGCATAGCTTTTTTTGTTCTCCAACTTTTTTCCTTCTCTTTGCCCCAATTTCTTGTTGATGTAATTTTAGCTTCTGTAAAATAAATCAAACACGTCTGATTTTAGTTCATTCTAAATTAAAAAAGCAATTCATACATGTGTAACATTTATGTTTGGATATCTGTCAGTGGTTTAGGCTTACAATTTACACCTCATTCGTCATAAAAAACCCAAGTTTGCATAATAGAATCTCAAAAAGAGAGCCTCTTGCTTTAATTGCTATCATAACGACACTGGTACCCCCTTCGTCTCTCTGTTGCTATCTGGAATTTCATTATACATCTCTTCATTTGTTATCTAATACAATAATCTAAGAGAAAATAATTGAAATTAGAAGAGACTGCCAACTAGAGATACACAGGATCTAGAATCTTCTCTAATCTTAAGTACCAAATAACCGCACCAAAAGAGTCTCATTTCATTCCAATTTACTTTGTGATCTTTTTAATATCATTCTAGCAATCTTCAATCGTGTTGTGATGCGAATCAACAGCAAATCAACTAGCCACTGTCATATTGCGGAGCAAAAGGATACTGATTAAATTGGTTCTTTCTGCAATGACGTTACACTTTATGCATGCTCTATGTTTGCCGAAATGGGTTTTCCTTTGAAAAGCCACAACCCATGCAAATATATCAATTGCTTGGTAAACTGGAAAAAAATGCGCTCTAAAAGTAAATGGCGGCCTTGGAATTATAAATCTCCTAACACAGAACAGAGCGTTACTAACCAAGTGGATTTGGGTTCCGCAGACAGGCAGCAGAATCAACTGGGCACAGATATTGAGACTCCTATATGGGATAGAGGAGGTTTCGCTACTGGATCACAGTGCTGACCACTCCTCCATAAAAGAATTATCTTCGCTGGCTTTTTTCTTTCAGGACTCAGGAGTCAACGGTAACGGAAGTGGGCTCGGGACGAACACTTTAGAGATGGGCAGGGGCGGACCCAAGTTCAACCAGGTGCCTCTCCTGAATTTTGCGTTTTAGTGTAAGTCGGAATGTTTCGATCGACTTTGTCTCTCACTGGAAATTTTTTTGCCTCCTGCTGGATGATTAATTTGTTTTTCGGATTAAATTTAGAGTTAAAATTAAAATAAATTTCTTCAATTATAATTAATAGTTAGAATTATAGATTAAAATATCAGAAATTATAAGTACACAATTATAGATTGAAAAGTATAGATTAAAATATTAGTTTTTATTAAGTACTTAATTAATTAATGGATTTGAACCCAATTAGCTATTTAAATCCGATTCGATATTTTTTTGCTCCCCTGACGAAAATCCTGAATCCGCCCCTGAAAATGGGAGACAAGTCATATTTTCACTACGGCCTCGGCATATAAGCTTATGCATCACACGAGAGTCAAGTGCCCTTACTACACCAGACTTCGAAAATTCAAGACATCTCCCAAAGTTGGAGTTTTCATTTGGGTCTTGCTGCAAAACAAACTCCTGACGAGGGAGATCCTCATGAGAAGAGGATGCCAAACAAGTCAGGGTTGTGTCTTGTGTGGGGAAGATTGCATGGAAACATGCACTCAACCTGTTCTGGGACTGCACATATATACTCGGCAGCCATATGTGCAACACGGGCACCGATAACTGTATATGGTTATGAGTCTCATGTTTCTTTTTAGATGTCGTGAGCCTCATTTCTCCACAAAGAGCAATTAAAAACATGGTACATCATCTGGGCGGCAACATTATGGTCGATCTGGTGAGAGAGAAACAACATAATCTTTTCTCAAAAAACAATAAACTCACAAGCTGTAGGGAGAATAATTTTTGAATTAGCTCTACTATTTTTAAATCTTAGTAATCCAAACACAAATTAGCAAATTGGATTAACTCAAGAATAGCTCTATTCTACTAACTCATGAAAATGGTGGGTTAGCAAGAATAGAGCTAGTGGGGTTAGTGATATTAATAAAATATTTGATCTCTATTAATTAGAGATAGTTTAAATATTAAATTAGTATTAAATAAAATATTTGATTAATATTAAATAAATATAATATAAAATTAGATTAGTATTAAATAAAAATTATATTACATTATGTTAGTATTAAATAAATATAATATCAAATTAGATTAATATTAAATAAAACGTTAGATTAAATATCATATTGTCATAATTTAAATGTTAAATATAATATAATATTAGTTGAAATATTAAATTAGTATTAAAAATATTAGTTTAAATATTAAATGTAATATAATATTAATTTAAATATTAATTGTAATATAATATTATTTTAAATATTAGATTAGTTTAAGCATTATTTTATTCATTCCCTCCGTTGCTATTCCAAATATACAATCCAAATGATATTTTTACTCCCTAATAGTCTGAAGTTAACGCAATTCTCAAACCACTCGGGTTAGCACTATTCTCAACCACTAACCCAAAAATTGCTATTCTTTAACTAATCCTTGCACGATCCAAACGTCCCTGTAACGAGATTAACACTAGTGAATAAAATACAATGAAAATACAATGAGATACTTATGAGCCTTCTCAATTTATTGCTCGCCGGCGAGTCCACAGCAGATAACATTTGTCATTAATCTTGTGCTTAGCAACCTCATTTGTCATTATTATTGTGATTATCAACATTATTTACATTACTTCATGTGCTTAGCAACCTCATTTGACTTTGTTCTTGTACTTAGCAATCTAATTTGTCGTTGTTCTTGTGCTAAGCAACATAATTTGAATTAGTTCTTGTTCTTAACAATCTCATTTGTTATTGTTCTTGTGTTTATCAACCACTTTTTTTCTTGTTTTTGTGCAAAAAAAAACTCATTTGCCCTTGTTATTGTACTTAGCAACATCATTTGCAGTTATTCTTGTGCTTATCAACATCAATTGCCCATGATCTTGTGCTTATCAACTTTATTTGTCTTTGTTTTTGTGCTTAGGAACCCCATTTTCCCATGTTCTCTCTATTTATTTCAAAATTTGATAACTTATATTAAATTTCCTTGTCTTCATTGATATCTTTTTAAAGCTATTGATCTCATTTTCTAAGTATACATGGAACACTTCAATTAAAATATATTTTATATGTAGAATTTCTCATTCTTATACAATAGTCGAATTTGAAAAAAATATATATATTTCTTGTGTGTATAAATAGTTTGAAAGACGTACATATAAGAATTTGCTACTACTAAACTACATTAATTATATCTGTTTAAATTGTATTTAAACATATATGTATATAGTGAAATAATATATTACACATTTATCTTGTAGTTTTTTGGTGATGACTATTCTCAATGTTAGTTTTGTATTTTTATTATTATTTTAAAGTAGATTATCTTATACAAATTGTTATTGTTATATATTTTTTAATGTTTAAGATATTATCAAACTTTAAAAAAGATCAATGCTATTGATTTTTTTTAATTGAGTTAATGAGTTGTATAGATCAGAGTATCAGACAATTTAAGGATTGATCAGAGTATCAGACAATTAAAGCCTGTTTTAGTATAAGAGTATTGGGCCGATAACGGTCCAACAAATTCAACAATCATTAGTGGATAAAAGTCCGCTGATATTTCAGACAAAAGGAAAGAATGAAAGAAATACCGAGACGCTGGGCCAGAAGGCCCAGAAATCAGAATCACAGCTATCTGGACTTTATAAAATGAGTACTCCTCGTGCTGTCAATTTCTTTGATGTTGAAGTGTTGAACTAAACCAATACTCCACAACTCCACGTGCATTGTCCATTTTCACAAGTTCACAAATATTCACGGATTCGCCACTGTTCGTATTGCGCACCGTAGGTACCGCATTCATGGGCAGATTCAGGTCTGGGCAGAGTTGTAAATAAAATTTCATCAGGTGGCGAAGATGAAGTTACTCTAAAGTCTAAACCAATCATCGCCTTTTGCGTCCTCCAGTCCTCCTTCAAGAAAGAATCTGTCCGCTTGTGGGTCCCATGGATTGGGACGACTTTACGACTTACGAGCTGATTTTTAATAATTAAATATCTGTCCCACTGTCAGTCGAACAACTCATGGTCTTATCTTTAACGACAGGCTGAAAAACGAGAATTATATATTTTTAAGAGCACTTTCTTTATATAATCCTTTTTCACTGACGAATGGGTCCAAAGTTGTTTCTGCAACTGCAAGTAATACATAATTCTTTATACAAATCCAGTTTTCTTGAGTGTGTATCCTCTGTGGTAACGAATATTTGATTTCAAATCTGGACCACAGTTAGAATGCAAGGTTCTTCAATATTCGTGCGAAAGAAGATCGGACAGTCTAGATCTAAACTCAAATTTTCTGTTACCTCAGGTGATATAAATTCAGTTTCCTTCCTTGGCCACGATCATTCAACTACCTTTTCATCTTTCCTCAAAAAAAAAAAAACTACTTTTTCATCCATTACTTTATAGTTTATACAAATGATGAACTGATATTTATTCCAAAAGGGTAGAATATCATCAGTCAAGCACTGAAGCTTCGACAATGGCGATCCAATATACACTTTCCCTCCTTATCCTCTACCTCTTAACCATTTCCGCATCTAGCGAATCCGATACCCGATCCACCTATATCATTCATCTCGCTCCCTCTCTCTCTCAAACCCGGAGCCGATCTCACCCAACTCTACATTCTCTGCTCCCATCCCGCCTCCGCCATCCGCCTCCACGCCATCTCTACACCTACACTCTCGCCACTTATGGCTATGCTGCTGTACTAACTCAATCACAAGCTAGCTATCTCGAATCCCACCCGTCAATCCTCTCCGTTCAACCCGATCAGGTTCGCTATCCACACACCACGCACACACCATCGTTTCTCAAGCTCTCCCTTTCCGATGGTCTTTGGCCTCAATCAAACTTAGCCGTAGAAACAATCGTTGCTGTTTTGGACACTGGCATCTGGCCAGAAAGGCCATGCTTTGCGTGCGATGGTTCATTTCCATCACCTCCGTCAAAATGGAAAGGCAAGTGCGTGTCGACCGGATCGTTTAATGGGTCACAACTTTGTAGCAATAAGTTGATCGGGGCTAAGTTCTTCTCCAAGGGGTATGAGACCGCTCTTGGACACCCTATAGATGAAACCAGGGAATCCAGGTAGTCAATTGAGCAGTTTATTATCTAATTATCTTAGTCAAAATAATATCTGAGCTATAGTTTACTAACTAGGTAAATAAATAAGGGGTGAATGAGTTCAGTCCAATGCATGATGGCTGCTGCCATACCAGTCTGGTAATTAGTATGGACAGGATGGTGTTTGTTACATTCATCTCTTCTATTTACTTGATCAGGCCAAAGTCTATCCAGATAAATTATCTAGTTCAATTAATTCAGCAAAGATAAGAAATTTACTAGTTCAAAATCCTGATTTAGCACAAGAAAGTAAAAAATGGATTACTTTGACCTAACAAATCTTTGATTGGCATCAGGTCACCACTAGACACTGAAGGCCATGGTACCCACACAGCCTCAACAGCTGCTGGCACCATTTCACCTGATGCTGGTTTCTACCAATATGCACGTGGGGAGGCCCATGGCATTGCCACGCAAGCACGCATTGCCGCCTACAAAATCTGTTGGCTATCAGGTTGCTATGACTCTGATATACTGGCTGCAATGGATGAGGCAGTTTCTGATGGGGCCGACATTATCTCACTGTCTGTTGGTGCGAACGGCCATGCTCCGGATTTTTACCGTGACTCAATCGCAATTGGTGCATTTGGTGCGGTTAAACATGGACTGGTAGTTTCTTGCTCGGCTGGTAACTCTGGTCCAGGTCGTTACACTGCGGTCAATATTGCACCATGGATACTTACGGTTGGTGCATCCACAGTGGATAGGGACTTCCCGGCTGATGTTATTCTTGGAGATGGTACTACTTATACTGGTGTATCTCTCTATGCCGGCGACCCATTGAATTCAACTGACCTTCCATTAGTCAATGCAGCAGATTGTGGGTCCCGGCTGTGCATCAGTGGGTCCCTCAATTCAAGCATGGTTGAGGGCAAAATTGTGGTTTGTGATCGCGGTGGCAATGCTAGAGTAGCAAAGGGCGGTGCTGTTAAAGAGGCTGGTGGTGTTGGCATGATTTTGGCGAATACCGAAGAGAGTGGGGAGGAGTTAATTGCTGATTCTCACCTCGTACCGGCCTCAATGGTTGGTCAAACTGCTGGAGACAAAATTCGTAACTATGTCAAATCAGTGACATCACCTACTGCCTCAATTGTTTTCCGTGGCACTGTGATTGGGTCATCGCCGTCAGCCCCAAGGGTGGCCGCTTTCTCAAGCCGTGGGCCCAACTACCGGGTCCCCGAGATCTTAAAACCTGATGTAATTGCCCCAGGGGTCAATATCTTAGCTGGTTGGACCGGGGCTAGTAGCCCAACTGACTTAGATATTGACTCAAGAAGAGTTGAATTCAACATTATTTCTGGTACTTCAATGTCGTGCCCCCATGTAAGTGGAATTGCAGCGTTACTGAAAAATGCTCAGCCGACTTGGAGCCCTGCAGCCATAAAGTCAGCCCTCATGACTACTGCTTACAATTTAGATAATTCTGGTGAAATCATTAAAGATTTGGCAACAGGTGAAGAGTCTACACCATTTGTTCGTGGTGCCGGTCATGTGGATCCCAACAAGGCGCTTGATCCTGGTCTAGTTTATGATTCTAGTATCGAGGATTACATAGCATTCTTGTGCTCCATTGGATATGCCTCAACTCAAATTTCAGTATTTACCAGAGATGGCAGTACCACAGACTGCTCGGCTGTTGCATTGGCTAGACCCGGTGATTTAAACTATCCAGCATTTTCAGTGTTTTTCTCCTCGTACACTGATGTTGTGACATACCGTAGAACAGTAACAAATGTTGGTAGCTGTGGTATGGCAGTTTATGTAGCGAATGTGTCAAGCCCAGATGGTGTGAATGTGATGGTGGTTCCAAGTAAGCTGGAGTTCAGTACAGTAGGTGAGAGCTTGAGTTATGAGGTAACATTTGCTGGAATTGCTGATCCAGTCATTATAACCGAGAGCAATGCGTTTGGTTCAATTACGTGGAGCGACGGTACACATAATGTGACGAGTCCGATTGCTGTGAGCTGGCCAAAGAGCTTTGTATCATCCATTTAAGCCTGTTCTTGTTTAATGAACTGGTTCAGCAATTTCAATTGTGGAGGAATCTGTTTTCTCCCTGCACTTTTTTGAGCAGTGGCGCTAAGGATTTCAGGGTTTTAGAATGGTAGAGTTTCTCCCTGTACTTGTCGTATCGTATTGTGTATTTATTTATGCACGCTTTGTTTTGCTATTCTCGAATAAAATTCACTCTTACTCTTATCTAAAGTTCTATATACAAGCTTGTTCTTTTTTTTTTTTCCTGCTTTGTTATAGGAAGAGAACAAAACGCGAAATTGATTAAGGCTCACAAGTCACAACTAGAGCTGCACCAAAAATTCGTAGTTCGATTCGAGTTTAATTCGAAAAAGTTCGAAAAAAGTTCGATTCGAAATTGAATTCGGTTCAAAATTAATTCAAATCAGTTTGATTCGAAATTAATTCGAATCAAATTCGAACTTGAGCAGATTCGTTCGAAATAGGTTCGAACTTTCAGGGATAACGCAGATAGAGATAAATTTATAGCGATAAATAGGTTCAGTCAAAAGCATCTAGTTAGCTCAGTCAAAACTCAAAAGTGACGAAGGGATAAAAAAAGAAACGACAAAAGTCACAAAACCTATCTTCGACAGAAAATAATTCTGCTGTGATTGTAAAAGAATTACATGATCCTATGATTCTAAATCTATCTTTTCATTTTTAGAATACACGAAGCTCAAAAACTTATTTTTTATACACCAATCTCTAGATAAATGAATGGATGGATTTAGAACAGCAGATTTTTATCTTCTTCGGCAAAACTTATCTTTGCTCTCAGTCAAAAATGCTGTGTCTTCTCACCTCCATTTTTAGGGTTCTGTTCGAAACTTCGAATCAACCAACGAAACAGGAATAGTAAGTGAGAGATGGAGAAGAATTAAGCTAACAAGGCAATGCAGAGGTCTCGCGTCGCGTCACCTCCAGCTCGGCTGCCATGAATGAGACCAATGATGGTCTCGTAGAGCACTCTCGCTCTCTCCTCTGCTCCTCCTCTCTCTCCGGTCATCTCCTCTGCTCCTCCTCTCTCAGTCACTTCGAACCGTTAACGAACCAAATCGAACCAGTTCGAATTGCACCGAATCAAATTTAAACTCAACATTCGAAAATCCTGTTTCTGATTTTTCTTGTCTACTTTTGTTAAGGGGTTTAGTTGTAATATTTTAAGTACCGGTATATATGAGTATGTACTGGTACGAATTAATGTGAAACTTGTTTGTTCCTGATTAATGAAATATCACCTACGGGCTTTCAACCAAAAAAAAAAAAAAACATTCGAAAATCCTGTTTCAATTTCGAACAAATTCAATTCGAAAGTTTACGAAAAGGAAGAAACTGAATTGCAAACTAAATTTCAATTTTAACACGTTCTTAGACTTCTATTAGAAACAGTAAACGGGAGGGGGTAGAGGTGGAGAAGACGGGACAATGAAAGTGGGAGTCATAGGAAATTCATTTGGTTTTCACTAATTTCAACCAAATCCTCAAAGTTAGATTTTCTAGCAAAGAAAGGAAATAGTACGATAGACGGAAGGAAATATTAGGCAGTAAGACAAAACCGTCTTTTATCTTCTTCTTCAATTCAATCATGTTTAAACTTTAATGGACATGTCCATTTACAATTAGAGGGACATAATGGTCAATTTAAATTTTAAAATAACTAAATAAAAAATTAAATGATTAAAAGCAGATAGAAGAAAGAGTTTAAAATTTGTACGGGGATATTAACTATTATGGTATTTTAATGGAGATATTGGCTATTTAAAAAATTTGTATGGATACACTGAAAAATAACTTGTAAGGGTATAGTGTCAAGATATGTCTACTATAAAATAATTTAATTGAATCTCTTAAAAAATGGCAAAAACATGTTAGAATATTCGTAAAGCATATCGTGTGCTGATACATTTTAATGAGGCATAAAATTAACAAAATTACTAGTTTCTTCTTAAAATATTATCACCTCCACATTAAAACATTTAATTTGTAAGAATATTTTCATTTTTTTCCATTTAAACTTTCGAGGAATTTATTTATAAATATATATTTTACGGGGTTAGAGGGATAGAGTTGAGAATTTTTTATTCATAGAAATTATTAAAAACTAACATAAGAGAAGAGAAAGAGCACTTTAATTGTCAGATTAATAGAAAGATCATAAACATTATCTTCGATCCAAAAATTTGGATCGGACACGCTGCCTCCGATTCAAAACTTCTTATTTTTCTTCTCCATTTGTCTGAGATCCAATCATACAAGAGAAATTAGAGACATGTGGGGTCCAATGTTCTTATTGGCTGATGGAGAAAGAGGTAGAGTTAGGGCTCACTTTGAGCATTCTCCATGGAGGGGTAGGGTACGTTTGGATGCACTCTAAAATAGCTATAATAGCTACTATTTAGAATAATATATAAGAATAGTGAAAAATAGTGATTTTCAGAATAGTGTAAAAATGATGCTATTCGGAATGGTAAAAATATTGTTTTAATTGTACATTTGGAATAGTGAATAGTTGTAACTGATAAATAATAGTGTTAATAAAGTGCTTATTAAGGTTGTGTTTGGATGGTGCAAGAATAGAGCTATTCTTGGAACAGCTCCACTATTCTTATTCTTGAGTCATCCAAACACAAATTGGAAAATTGAATTAGCTCAAGAAATGGTGGAATAGCAAGAATAGAGCTTTTAGAATTAGTGATATTAATAAAAAAATAATTTTCATTCCTCTCAATTAGAATTAGTTTCAATATTAAAATAATATTAAATACAATATTTGATTAGTATTAAATAAATATAACATCAAATATTAATTTAAATAATAGATTAGTATTGAATAAATATAATATCAAATATTAATATTAAATAAATTTTTAGATTAAATATAATATAATATTAAATTAAATATTAAATGTAATATAATATTAATTTAAATGTTAGATTAGTATCAAATAAATAAAATATCATATTAGATTAGTATTAAATAAAATATTATATATTAAATACAATATAATATTAGTTTAAATGTTAAATGTAATACAATATTAGTTTAAATAGTGATTAGTATTATATCTAATATTAGATTGGATTAGTATTAAATAAAATATTAGTTTAAAATATGAAACGTAATATAATATTAATTTATATATTAGATTAGTATTAAATAAATATAACATTAATTTAAAATTTTAATGTAATATAATATTAGTTTAAATATTATATTAGTATTAAATAAATATAATATCAGATTAGATTAGTATTAATTATTAAATAAATACAATATCAAATTAGATTAGTATTAATAAATATAATATCATATTAGATTAGTATTAAATATAATATACTATTAGTTTAAATATTAAATGTAATATAATATTAGTTTAAATGTTAAACGTAATAGAATATTAGTTTAAATATTAGATTAGTATTAAATAAATATAATATCAGATTAGATTAGTATTAAATAAAATATTATATTAGTTTAAATATTAAATGCAATATAATATTAGTTTAAATATTAAATGCAATATGATATTAGTTTAATCATTATTTTATTCATTTCCTTCATCGCTATTCCAAATATACAATCAAAACGACATTTTTACTAATCCGAATAGTTCAAAGTTAGCACTATTCTCAAACCACTCGGATTAGCACTATTCTCAACCACTAATCCAAAAATCGCTATTCTTGCACTAATCCTTGCACAATCCAAACGCACCCTAAGAGAAAAGATAAGCAAGTGGGATCTCAAATAAATTGTCACGACGTAGAGATAAAAGAAGTGGTGTCAATTTTGTCATTTCGGGACTGTGTTGACGGTAATAAACATTTTTTTTTCTCTATTCACACTTTTCAATAGTAACTATTCCAATATTTCCATGGAATAGAGAATAGCAACTATTCTCATTATTCCGAATAGCAAAAATGTTGTTTGAATGCACATTGCTATACCAAATAGCTCATATTCTGAAATAGCCTTCTATTCAGCTATTCTCACTTCATCCAAACATACCCATAAAGAATATACTAGCTACTAGAGGTAGGGCTTACACATCTATCTATATATTTAATCTTGGATGTGGGTGTCACTGTAGCGCTACAGTACTGCTACAGTAACATCCCTTCTCTACTCCGTTTGATCCATATCTGATGCTTAACATCTCTTCTCCCGTCTCCTCCATCCGATCCGTATCTGATGGTTCGCCTATCTTCTTCTGTTCGCTTTGATGTGGCGATATTTTTTTCACTCCTGCGCCCTTCGTCAGTTCTCTCCTTGAGCGATTCGCCGCACCTCCTCTCCGTCGTCCTCTCCTGTTTGCCTTCTCGGCTCTTCCTCAAAGGAGTGCCGCCATTACCTATTCCCTCCCTCCATCCTCTAACCTCTTTCAACGAACTCAACCTTTCTTGTCTCCCTTCTCCTCATTTTATCCCGCAAAAGAGAGAATCTAAATCGAAGCCAAAACCATACAATTCTTCTCCATTTTTCGCCTCTTCTCTCATTTGAATCCGATTTGAAATCCGACTTCGCTTTCTATCGGGGAACATGGAGGTAGCACTGATCCTATGGCACGGGCTGACAGTGTCAAGAAGAAGAGAAAGACGAACAAGCACAAGCTCAGGAAACTACGCAAGAAGCTCCGTCTCATGACGTAACAGTAGTTCTTTACTTCCGATTTTTGTGAGGAGGTTTCTAATAATTTCATCCTTTTTATTTGATGAGGTAACTTTTTTAACTCATTATTAGAATCTGATTGATTCCTTCATTAAATTTCTTCAATTTTTCGAATTTAAGGGACTGGCAGCGATTTGAACATGAGTTTTCTCCTCGGGTAGAAGAAAACCCCTGCTGGTAGCTTTAATTGAAACTGTATAGCTTTATATGTGCTTTGACTATTATAAATTTGCATGTCCTGGTATTTACTATTCATTTGTGCTCACATGCAGCTGATATTAATATAAAAAGATAATTGATATCGAGACTAAATCGAATAAGGGAGTTTAGCAACAGATTTCAAGATGAATTTTTAAATGTCATGATTGAGCCATACTAGCAATTTTTTTATTTTGATTTTTGGTTTGATTTGTAACCAACTTACTGCATTTTCTGTTTTTTTTGTTTAAATTGCATAGTTACTAGGAGAAAATAAAAGAATGTTAGATAGATCCATTAGGGAAATAGAAAGGGGGAGGCAAGTACTGCAAGCCCAAGAGAAAAAGGCTTATAACAGAGATCAAGATAACTGCTAAAGAAGGTCAAATGGTATTTCTCTTCTTTGATTTTTGATTATTTTCTAATTGTTCATTGGTAACTTGATTAGTCTTTGATTTCAATACATGTTGTTGCATATCAGTCTGTATCTAACCCATATTACTTTGGTACCTAACTTATCTCAACTTTTACAATTTCCTTTCATTTTGGCATGTTTGTGTTTTAGCACTTAGTAAATAACAATTCATGTTTCATAGTATGTCAGGTAGATTTTTTTTATCGCCATGGTATAATGTTGAAGCATTTCTCACGAAGGTTTTCATGCTGGTAATTTTGCCCCAGTACTACATTTTTTGTTACCAATGCAAGAAAATATTTTTTACTTAATGTTGATATAGTAACTTCCATTTTTAGGAACTAGATGGTTGAAAATGATAAAGTTATAAATACAAATAGAGAGGCTTCAACTGCTCTTAGAAAGGGGGCTAAAACCACCAAAAGTTGCATCCCTTCTTCATTTGAGTCAATCATTAGAGAAATAGATGGCTCCACTCCAAGGCCATTAGTAAAGGAGGTGTGCCTTTCCATACAACTCATACTATTTTGGAGAAGGTGCTTTCTATTTACGAATTGTTTTGCAGATGCTAATATGGCAGTATGGTACTCAGCCTTTCCTATTTTGCAAAAATGTCAAGAAATTATCTTAATTACAAAAGTGCCCGCATATTATCTCAATTGCAATTAACAGATTGACAGCCACAAAATTGCGTGTAACCTTTACTATTAAATCTGACAACATCAACACACTTCTTTCCTATAGCTTGATCAGGTCTTAGCATTATAATTTAGATATGACCGAAAATTTACTTTGATTTCCTCTTGTCATAGATGTCACTAATTCTAATAATTCAAGGTTAGGTGTCAACCTGGAAATATTCAGGATATGCTGATGCTAACTGCAAATAACTTTATTTTTTACTTTGATCTCCTCTTATCATATATGTCACCTACAAATCATTATCACAGCTAATATGTTACTCATAAAATTTTCAAATTGTTTAGAACAAGAAAGGTTAGACTACAAGATGAAGAAATTGTCGAGCTATGTGAAGGAGAAATCATTGATAATATCAGAGAAATTAAGGTGCTTTAGCTGATAGAGTTAGTCCTGGTACTGTTCGATCATGGTTGCCTTAGCCAACATGTCCCAATAGATCTCATGATGTAAGCTTTAGAACATCATGATGCAAGCTTTATCGATCTTTTCTTTGTCCTTTCTTTTTCAACTGATATTTATATTAGATAATTCGAGTAAAAATTCTTACTGGTATCCCAATTGACGATGATTACGGAACAAATATTAGAATATTTCTTTTTATATTTTTTTACACCCCTTTTATTTGGTTTTTACTCGAAAGTATCTTAAATGTGAATTGTATAAATTTGAGTCTATTTATTGTTGATTTCTAATTTCACTACTCATAAATCCTATCCAGTCTGTTTATTATTTGTTAATTCGTTGAGGTATTCTTCTCCCATGTTTTTTTATTTCACAAAACTATATTCTGAGATCTGTTGCAGAGGTTCAATTTATCCCTGAAAGCTTAATATAGATGCTTTATTTTAGAAATCATATAATGTGAAAAAACCAACGCTTTATCAATTGCGTCTTTTTGCACAGCCCATTTATATGAGTGTTCCACTGTTCCCTTTGAAAATCATGATTTGCAGAAAACCCAATACCTTCTCAGTTTCACCACTCTAGCATAACCAGCTACTAAAGTGCTGTAGATCACAACATTATGCTCATTCCATTTGAAAATCGTGATTTCTAGAAAATCCATTACCTTCTCAGTTTCACCTTTTCTAGCAGCGCAGTTAAAAGTGTCTATTTTTTGAGAAAACAGTTATAAGAGTGTTGTAGAGTGTAGACTCATGCACTTCTTTAAACCCCTATACAACTATTTTACGTTCTACCTTTGCACTATATCAAGTATCAACTATTGTTTCTATATATACTTATTTTATCTATACGTTCTATATGCTTCTCCATCTGCCCTAACAACACTCTGTCTTAACGGCGCTGCCGAAGCAACGCGAGGCACAAATCTAGTGGAAATATAAAATTGATATATGTACTAAGAGAGGAAGAGGTGGGGCCACACAGAATTTCCATTGAATAGTGTCCAACTTCTCCGAACTGGAGAAAATAAAAGAGCTTTTTTGGGATCAGAGAGTGATCCAAATTTTTGAAAACTTCCGATCTTTCTAACAATCTAACAATTTAAGTACTCTTTCTCTTCTCCTACTTTAGTTTTTAATAATTTCTACAATAAAAAATTATCGATAGAGTTACCACTAGCCACTTGACTAGCCCCGCTCCTTGCAAAATTTAACCTTACTCCGGATCCCCTGACTTCGCCCTCCCGGCTCCCGCTCCTATGAAAATATATCGTTGAATAAAGTTGCACGACATAAAAAAAGAGAAAGAAAAACCAGTAAATTGCTTTTCGACTTCCCTTCTACATCTCTTTCGTTTGCTATGGACGTCGACGGGTGACAAGGAAATGAGGAAAGGAATAAAGGGCGAAGTAACTGATCTGTAGAGAATGGGGAAATCGGAGATGGACAAACAAGCCCAGATGAGGAAGGAAGTTGGAAATGCGTGCTTTAGAAAGGACAAACTTGGGGCAGCAATCGATTCGTACACTGAGGTTCTCTCTCTTTTCTCTCCTCCCCACAAGTTAGGTTTTTGTTCCAATATCATCTCCTTGTACAATTTCACCACGCAATCTGTTATGAATCAAACCAGCATAATTAGATGATACTTCTAGCAGGTTGGGTTGGTTCAGGTAAATATATCTGAATAAGCTAGCAGGATGGCCAGAACCGATTGGTTTATTTTTAATTGGAAATTGTTGAAGGGGAACATAAAACTAGAACATGCATTGGTACAAAATCAGGGTTTGAATTTGTTGCAAACAAAGCTCCCTTGAAAGTTTGAGCTCTTATTTTTGATAAGCATCCTGAATTGCACTAGCAATAGCATCTTTCATGTTTCTAACTTTTGCGAGCAATTGTGTAATGATTTAATTTTTGAATACACGTCTTATTGCCTTTAGGCTACCTTAGAATCATTTTGTGTAATCATAGTTGAGGGATTAATCAAACATTGTAAAAGATGTTTTCTCTTCTACTGTTAAAAAGGAAAGCAACAAATAGTTGCCAATAGTTTGTTTAAAATTTACATATAAACTTAGCATTTGCATACTACCTTTTTGAAATTGATCTCGAAGGATCACTGCTTCCACAAGATCAGTACATCAAGTACAGTACAAAGAAGAAAGAGGTAGCATACTACTTAAATTGTTTCTTTTTATCAGGCAATTGCGCTTCAGCCTAATGTCGCTGTCTACTGGACGAACCGGGCATTGTGCTTTAGAAAAAAGAAGTATGCACTGTCTTTTTATAGAATCTCTCCTCTTTTCCCACTTCCTTATAATGTTGGTTAGTGTTACTTGGTGGTGAAATATCATCATTTAGTGCAAGGAAATATTTGTATTGAATCCTCACATTCTACGATTTATACAAGTATATCCTTTCCCTATTCAAATTTACAGTTGCAAATCCTTCAAGAAGAAACAGAAAAGCTGTTAATCATTGGACTTTACATATAGAGGAGGGTTCTGGTGTTACAAGCTGCCCATTCTCTTTTGTACTAAATTTTAAAATGCATCAAGTGAGGAATCTGAACCATTTATATTGTTTTCTTCATGATTTATATGTTCGCAAGTGATGTATTTTGTAAAGTTCATTCTTTGAGTTTGTTTTATAATAGATGAATAAGCCAAACGGACTAAAACATATCTACTACAGCGAACTTGATCTGTTCCCCCCGATCTTGTGCCAAACGGACAAAAAATAAATTACATGGGCTGGTCAATTGACAAGAACTAGATCAATGGTTTGATTTATTGGTTAGAATTTGAATTTTTTTATTTATGGAAAAGTGAGGTTGTGGCAACTTGTGGCACCCAAAAGTTTGAGCTCCAGAACACTCCTCTTATGATTCATTACTTTTCAGTATTGAAAGAATGCTCATTAATCTTGGGTTCGTTTCATTAGCCTGATTGCCATGGCACCTTTTAATAGAAAAAATAATTGTATTTGATTTGGCAGGGAATGGACTAGAGTGGAAGAGGATTGCAAAAGGGCACTCCAACTTGACCATAATTCTCACAAGGCATGTGTTAAAATTTAATTCGAAATTCCATAATTATTACATGTCGATATAGATAAAAATTGAAAAGTGCTCCCACTCCCTAGAACTTGCAAGCATACAAAATATATTCATAATTCTTGTGGCAAGTGTTTTAAAATCGGGATCTATTATTCAGGTTTGGTACTGATAGTAGTGGATGGGTACTGGATACAGTGTAGTACCATTCATATGACTAGGTTACGCTTTGCTATTCTATTGATACAGTATCGATGTGTATAAATCATTCCTGCATCGAGTTTTACATTGGCACTACAATGTTTTCTCCTTTTCTCTATCAAATTAAGCCTCTATTTCGAATAATCTGATGACTGTTATTGTTCTAGGCGCACTACATGCTGGGTCTTGCTTTGCTTGAGAAGGAAGATTATACTGGGGCTATCTCTGAGTTAGGAAAAGTCTCTCTCTCTCTCACCCTTCTATTCCTCCTTCCCTCTTCCCTCTCTCTCTCGCTCTCTTACACCCTGACACCTCCCTCCAGTGCGTGCTTGTGCAGAAAAAGCCAAAAAAGAAAAGACCTAAAATGTTTGATTTTTATTGTCCATATTGTCCATATTCTTTTTTCCATTTTTGAAGTAGGCATGGGATATTATGAGGAGTATAGCCCCGCATGGTGACAAGGCAGATGAGCTGTGGAGAGTTCTTGCAAAAGCAAAGTTCATGGAATGGGAGCTCACATCTAGTGAGCATCACTGGAGGCTCCAAAACTTGAAGTACTTCATTTGTTTATTTCTCTCTCTTTTTTTATCTGTTTATTTCAGCAGTATGAATGCCAGTGCTAGTCAACTTACAACCATAATGCAGTCGCACTAATGTGTGTCGTAATCTTGGATAGGCTAACCATAAAAATCATCATCAGAAATAAGGCCAACATTTTTATAAATAAATATGCACGCCCTTGTACTTGTGATTTAGAATGAAAATTGGATTCAAATTTTATTTCTTAAAGTGTGCCTCTTGAAGTGAACTGCTAGAGGTGCGTGGTAATTTGGAATTCCTTTTGAGAATTTGTTCGAGCACACAAACCTAAGAGCTGAACTTAATGTTTGACATAGTATTTAGCTTAATATATGAGGATAAATAGGATTAAGTCAACATGCTAATCATTGTGTTATAGACAAATTATTTGTGGAGAGTGTTTTTTTTTTTTTGTTGTTGTTGGGGAACCCACCTGTTTCATTGAAACAAAAGTTTTTACAGCACTTTAGGTACCAAACAGCTGCTACCAAAATACAAGTCCT
This sequence comes from Carex arenaria, assembly GCA_964058825.1. NCBI lineage: Eukaryota > Viridiplantae > Streptophyta > Magnoliopsida > Poales > Cyperaceae > Carex > Carex arenaria. The sequence goes on from CAXKVW010000232.1 coordinate 525,720, forward strand.
GTTTTTTAAGCATACATCACTCAAAAATAACTGCCTGCTTAAACTTATTCTTAAGCTTTAAGAGCCTACAGAACAGCTCATCATCACAGGTTATACAATCAGAAGCAAACGCAGTTTTATCTAAGATTGAAAATTATAAGTTCATCCTCACAACAACTAACTTTGCAATTTACTCTCTCTTTCACATCCGTGGGTTACCTCTCTGTCCTCAGAACACCATAGATTTGTCAAATTATCCCCTAAAATCTGAATTTTTTTAAAATTCTATAATTTAATTTAAATTGTTGAAGCTATAGAGCAAGATACAAATAAGTGGTCTGCTGATTCAGGTTGACCACAAATTACACAACTTGTATCCCCATGACAACCCTATTTAGCCAAATACATCCATGGTTAAAATTTTCTTTTTTATCACAAGCCAAAGAAAAGTTTTAATTTTGAGAGGGATTTTGGTTTGCCAAACAATATCATATTCATGGTTGACTATCCCACCAAATTCTAACCAAGAATAGAAAGAGTACTGTAAACACCCCAAATGGATGCCATCACCAAATGATTTGATCTAAAATAAAGTCTAAATTGAAAGGAAACGAAATGTTGCTGTAAATCCTTCCATTCTTGTAAATAATCACCTACAGAAAGATAATATGTTAAATATTGGTTATGGTATGTGCTCTATAGGGAAGTTTGTGAGAATGCATTTAGAGAGTATAGTTTCCTTCATGAAGAGTCAGGTGACAGTGCCCCCAATTATCTGTCGGGGCAACACCAACTCTTGAATGAGGTGTTCGATAATGCATCCAAGGCTGATGTGCCAACTGATGTAAGTCACTCATCTTTACATGTTAATTTATTATTTCCTGAGATAATCAGAATACTGTATATGCTGGTACTGTTATATAACCTTAGTCGTTACTCGTTAGGAATGAAATTGTGGCTAGTGTATCGGACTGGTGCATGACCTGGCAGGTATTGTATCATACCAGCTCTCCCCTATTGTGCTGATCTCAACAAACTTATTTGTGCCTTCAGTTCTGCAACTAAGCTTTAGTCCAATCTATTTGAATTCAAGCCTATGCTATGCAACTTTTAGTTCCAATTTGTGCGTCTTTGGCTGAGTTATTCTCCTAAAGTCAACCCAAAGTACTTCAAAGACCTCTATTGAGCCATCAACCACCAACCAAGCAAAGAAGAAACAAACAATTGATTACAAAAGCCAGATGATTTTTGAGTTGAAAAAAGGTTGTTTTGAGTGATAACTTGTAATTGAAGCAGTGGTATGCAAATATGTTTTACTTTTTTTTTTCTGTGGATTTTATAGGTCCCAGATTACCTCTGTTGCAAGATAACCTTTGACATATTCACTGATCCAGTTTTGACTCCGAGTGGTATCACCTATGAAAGATCTGCTCTACTTGAGCATTTAAAAAGAGTAATTTTCCTATTCCCATTTTACTCCCAATTTATTTCTTTCATTCCCTGTGCTTCAAGTTTGAAGTCTCAAGTACTTCATGTTGGGATGTTGGCAATTTGCAATGAGCTTTTAGAAGATCCCTTTGTTGTAAGGATGGAGATTCGTACAAAATCACCTTAACTTTGTTAGAAGTACCTTACAGTTCTGAAAATTTTAGTTACAAACTACTATCTATTTATGAAGTTAATAAAACAAAATAACTTTCTTTAAAAGATCTTGTCATTGATGAAGTTACTTTTACTTACCTAGTTTGATATGGTATTTCATCCAAATCTAGCTACTGACATGTGAGATTGTATATGTTTTAGTGAAATTATACAAATAATGCCCACATGAACTGATTTTAAGCCCAAAGTTTTTAATGTTAAGTGGTGCTGGTTGAGCTTTGAGGATGAATTAATGTTCCTTTCCTGAAAATTCATTTTTATATGCTTTTTTACTTGGGATAGGTGGGGAATTTCGACCCAATAACAAGACAGCCTCTTAAAGAGTCACAACTTATCCCGAATCTGGCAATCAAGGGAGCAGTGCAGGAATTTTTGAAAGAGCATGGTTGGGCATACAATATGGCTTAAAAAAATAACAAGTAGGTCAATTACTAAGTGGTCCCATTATTTAACATCTTTTTTCAATAGCCAATTATGAGTAGTTTATCTACTATTTTCAATTGAACCTTCTGATGCGAAACTTTGGTTTTGCTAATCTATATGTTCTAATTGGTAGTCAATGTACATAGCACTGACAAATCTGAATTAACTTAGGTTATTAAGTAAATTTTGAATTGGTGATGTTAAAACAACATGCTAAAAGTTTGTGAGGGTTGTAGTTTCTCGATTCGCAGAAACACTTGTAGCGGCAGCATCATGCCCATTTTATGTTTATTAGAGTTTGTAAGGTGTTGATGTTAGTGCTAAGGATTTCATATGTAAAATTTTTTGACAAATTCCTCACATTGCTTAGTTGTTTGCGTGATAGGAAAATAGCCAACACAGTGAGCAAGGCCTCAAGGCAGCACAAATTATTGACTGAAAAACTATTCCACATTGACTCAAGTATTTCAACTATCATCTACCAAATAGTATACTCTCCTACACAATAATGCATGCGAGAATCGAGATCCGGTGGTCTTGGGAAACAAAAGCGTGGAATGTTTTTGGTGCATCGATACATTTCTTACTGTGGTCTTGGGGAACAAAAGCGTGGTCATTGGTGCCTTTGGGCTGATGCTGTTAGTTTGTTACAGTGTATTCCTTAGAGCATCTTCATTTCAACAAATGCTTAAGCAATTAAAATTAGCTACGTCACTAAATTTAGCAATTAAAGAGACTCATAATTTCTATATCACTCAATCACAGCAATTGCAATTAAAGAGACTCATAAAGAATCTGAGCCAATCAATTCGCCATGCTGGTAATAAGCAAACGTTTGCTTTTAAAGAAAATTTGCTAATTTATAAACTATCTCACAATCCAGCAAACTAGAAAACAATAAGTGTTGGAGATGCTCTTAGTTTCTTATTTGTTAATAACAATTAATTAAAATTTAAATGGGTATTTTCAGCGCCTTAATTTCCTTCCAATTTTTTTTGGATCATACAAGTGTATCATTGAATAAAAGGAAAAAAAAAAAAAACAAGATAACAAATTAAAAACTGAAAAGAAAATCTTATCAAGCAATCCACACAAAAGAATATCACTGGCATCTTAAATCAAGGGGATTCCTCGAGAAAAGGGTAGTTGTTGTAGCCCTCGACTGGATCGGATGTATAAAATGTCAATCTGTTATATTTATTGAGAGGTGCATCAAGCTCGAATCGTCGAGGCAAATCAGGGTTAGCCAGGAAGAGTTGACCATAAGCTATGAGTAGGGGTGTCAATGAAAACCGTTTATCCGTTTATCCTGCCCACATCGTATTCGATAAGACAGATATGGGTAAGATTTTTTTTTCATTAGCTTATTGGGTATGGGTATGGGTAAGGATTTTTTTTCGTTAGCTAAACGGATATGGGTACGGGTAAAGACTATTTCGTACCCATTGGGTAACAGGTAATTATATAGAATAAATTACATATAGATATATAAATATTATATTCAATTTTATGTTTGTCATATCACTGTATCAATGTTAATTCATGAAAAAAATGTATGCATTTTGTTGCAAGAAGAATATTGTATTAAACATATTACTTTTTTATTTGAATGTTTTATTATTTAGTTAACGAATTGAATTTTGAATTTGTTAGAAGAGATATTTGTATTTTTTATATTTTTATTTGAAAAAAATTATTAGTTAGAATTGATTGCATATTTTTTATTTTTATTTTTATATTAGTAAATTGTGATTGCATATATATGACATGATGAGTTTTGATAGTATATTTGTAAAAATAATAAAACCATTATATTAGTATTATTCGTTATTCACCCGCTACTGTTTCATTACCCACTAATCTTAACGGGTACAGGTAGGGTAGGATAAAATAAATTATTAACGGATAAGGATAGAATATGGGTAAGGTCAATTCTTAGTGGGTATGGGTATGAAAATGCTTCCACCCTACCCGTATCGTACCCATTGACACCCCTAGCCATGAGATCAGTGTACCCCTCAGTCACTACTTTATTTCCTTCTTCTTTGTCGTTGTCTCCTGCGGCTATATATGTACCATTGAAGGCTTTTCTCATGAGAAGAAGCCTGACTGCCTATGCTCAACCATGTGGCAGTATAGGATGTTGAACTTGTTTAATGATTGCACCATGTATAGACCCAGGCTTTCTGGATCAGAGTCTAAGCATTCTAGATAGTATGTGAAGGGAGAGAGCTTAAACCCAACTCAGTCGGGTCCAATTTCATTAGAGATGGTTTCCACAACTTCTAGGGCAAACTGGCATCGATTTTCGAGACTGCTGCCATACTTGCCAGTCCGGTTGTTTGAGCTGTCTTTCATGAATTGTTCAATTAAGTAACCATGTGTTCCATGGATCTCCTCATCTCCACTCCATCAAATCCTATAATTAACAAATATTTCTATGTTAATAATATAATTTGGAAATGTATTAGAATTAAGGAAGTGAATTGCTTCAAATGCTTAATAGCTTGGTTTATTCTTGTTTCGCAATAGTTTTGGGATTTAGTAATTTACCAGCTTGTATAGCATTCTTTGCTGCAAGCCTGAAGTCATTTACAATATCTGGTATTTCTTCTGTCCTTAATCCTCGAGGTGACGAGTATTCCTCAATTATATTTGCTTGTCAGTGCTTTTAATCTCAATTAATTAATTATTTAATTGGCACCATTTCCGACGGTTAAAAAGAAATAATATGTGTCCCTTCACATCTCTTTTCCTTTTCTGTAATTTTGACCGGTAAATGTTTATGGGAAGAGATTGAAAATGGTTATTTGTAAGTTGTTATTGCTGAACCATGGGTCACCAGTAGGGCTGCAATCGAATCGAATCGAATCGAACTTACCTCAGTTTGAGTTTGGTTTGAATCAATTTCGAACTAAGTTTGGATTGAATTAGTTTCGAATCGAATTTTTTACGAACCCAATTTCAAATCTTGTACGAACTTTTTTACGACAAAAAAGAGTGATTGTACTCGCCGAGAACGAGAGGTGAAAGTCGTCTATGGTTTCATAACAGAGAGCAAGGGTTACAACTTACGAGTTATGACTTATGGCTGGGGGTTCTTATGTTTTAATTTTTAAGCCATCAGTGAACATAAGTCATCAGCAAAAATTAATAGTTCACGTTACCTTGAGATTCGAACTAGAATAGTTTGCGAACCTATTTCGAACGAACCAGGTTCAGTTTGAATTTAATTTGAACTAATTTTGAACTATTTCGAATCAAACTTTTTCGAATCGAATCACGAACTACGAATTTTTTGTGCAGCCTAGTCACCAGCATCGGTGAGGGAATTTGTTACCGCTGCTTTTTGTTGTGACACGAGTGCCTACGTCATGGGGCTAAACGTACACCGTAATTAATTAGAGACAAAGTTATAAATTACACACCGTAAATATTACTAAATCGTAAAAAGAAAGACAACCAAAGAATATTATACGAATAAATGGAACTTAAAACAAGCATAAGAAAACAATAACACTAATTTCAAATATTTCGCCAAGACGTATTACACCGAACAATTACGAACTGACAAATTTTACTGCTTAATGTATGAAATACAAAATATGGGACAGATTTGGGGCCGACACCCCAACAAATATATGATTCTTTAACTTGAATCGTAAAATTAAATACAATGGAGAAATAAAATTTGGTTTGTTCAATTTGTACAGCTTAATATTTTATTTGCTTGAATTATATATTCGTGTTACGTGAGCATGATTTAAATGTTTAATGTTTTACAAGTTTTATTTGTGCCTCACATTTTTATTTTTGTTTTTAAAGTTCATACTGTCGATCCGAACCACTTAACATGATATCCATATTAAAATATGCTTGGAGATCAAATTTTGTTATTTTTGAATATTATTATTATTTTTTATATAAATACAAAATTATTAATTTTGGATGGTCTAGAATCTTATAAAAAATAATAATATTTTATCTATAAGAAGTAATAAAAAGTTTCGAAAAAAATATATAAAATTTGTACTCCCAAGTACATTTTAATATGGAGATAAAAATACAAAGGTATTTAAATAAAACAAAATACAAATATGAGATAAAAATACAAAGTTTTGAAAAAAAAATATAAAATTTGCACTCCAAGTATATTTTAATATGGAGATAAAAATACAAAGGTATTTAAATAAAACAAAGATAAGAATAGAGGGTACAAATAAAACACGAGGCATTTAAATATATATGGCTCTTAAACTAGTAATGACCGACAAATTAGTAGCGAACAAATATAAAAGTAAAAAAAATGTAGTGCACAGGAATCTTAAATAGAATTCGAATTAGATTTTTCAGACTCTTAAATGACTTAGAATTCAGTTTACAATACAAAGTGTTCATATAATCCTTTTATAGTATTACGATTCATAAAAAAATAAAAAAGAATCGTACCGAACATGTGAGAGCGACGATACCCCCGGTTTTTTTATTAATCGAAAATAAATTAAATAAATATCGAAAAGGGGGAACGATTTCGGTTTTTTTTCGAAATCTAAGAAGAACGGTTACATTGTTCACGTCCTTACGGACGGTTACATTGCCCACGTCCATATTAATCGCCATTAGTCTTAACCCTTAACCCAAACGGAGTCCGAAGAGGAAAAAAAAAAAAAAAATAGAGCAACGGACAGGGACAAAATTCCAGTCCCTGTGGACGTTGACAAAATTCACATCCCTGGTGGACGGTGACAAAATCCACATCCTTCAATCCTATTAAACCCAACGCCAAAACAGATTCTGTGTTCGCAAAGTTTGTTTGATTTCATTTTTCGTTCGAAGCATTCAGAGAAGACTAAGACGCATCCTTCAGGAGAAAAAATCATCAGATTCTAAAACTAAGGTATCTCAATTTAATTTATATTTAATTTGTAGTTAGCCAGTAGAATAAATATTTGCTTCTATTAATTTATTTGATAAAGATTGTAATAATTATATATATCTTATGAAAATTATCTACTTGTTAAAATTTGTTATATTTGTTATTTGACATAATTTATATTCTCTAGATTATTTATTTTGTAAGAATTGTAATTTTATGAAAACAAATTTAAAAAAGTATATGTTAAAAAAATTATACGTGATTTATTCATTTATTTTGTAAGAATTGTAAAAATTGTAATTTGAAACAATAAATTATACGTGATTTATTCATTATTTAAATGATACGTTAAAAAAATTATACGTGATTTATTCATTATTTAAATGATACGTTAAAAAATTTATACATGATTTATTCATTTATTTGGTAAGAATTGTAAAAATTGTAATTTGAAACAATAAATTATACGTGATTTATTCATTATTTAAATGATACGTTAAAAAAATTATACGTGATTTATTCGTTTATTTTGTAAGAATTGTAAGAATTGTAATTTGGAACAATAAATTATACGTGATTTATTTATTATTTTGTAGGCTATTGATAAAAAAAAAATCATGTTAATATTGAGGATTCATTTTGGCGGTCAAATACAATACGGTAAAAGTGGAGTACAGTATAGTACTAGCTCTCAATTCGCATTGAGCGTAACTGGTGAACAATCTTGGTATGATGTCAAAGGTGAAATTTATCGACAACTTGGATATTCTGAAAGTGAGTACAACCTGAAAGCACATGCACGGGTTAATGTTGGTACAACAACCAATCGTTATTATGAGAGCATAGAAATCGTGTGCGATCAGACTTGGAGAGGTATTTATAACCAAAGTATGCTTGCTCAGACTCAGTATTCTTTTATTGATTTATACATTGAATTGATACCGGAGACACAACGAGAACCTCGACAGACCCAATATGGTGGTAACGATGCTGGTCCCAGCCATTTTGAACCCTATCAGACACAACAAACACCGAGACGAGACCTTTATCTCCATCTGACACAACCAGAACCTCGGGCCAAGTTTTCAGCTGTAAGCTGAGGTTTGAGGCATGCACATTGGGCCAAGTTTTCATTACTTATGATGACTTTATAACTGAAGGTTTCTTTTTTATAACTAAAATTTCCGTCGTGTTCTTTGTATACGACTTTCTCATTATGAACCTTTACCTCGTGTTCACCGTGCAACCCGAGTGGCATGGACTGCATTGACATGCATTTGGTGATCCTTTTTCTTAATAGAGCTTCAACTCGCGCTGACCAAGGATGCTCACCGGCTACTCTATCTTTGAATACTTTTTTTATCCCCATGTGCCTGTCGGAAAGGACGCACATAAACCTATTACCAAATACCTCGATGCGCAACCACTTCATGAACCATCCCCATGTCTTATGACTCTCTTCCTCGACTATTGCAAAAGCCAGGGGAATTAACTGGTTCTCAGCATCGTAACCGCACGCCATCAGCAATCTTCCTTGATACCTGCCAGACAGGAAGCATGCATCAATACTAATGACTGGCCTAAGATGAGGCACTGCAGCAATGCACGGACCGTAAGCCCACATGGCTGCCTTAAACAATCTTTCTCTTGGATCATCTGTGGGTACGTGCGCAACTCCATATTTTGTCCCGGGATTTGTTCTTTTAATTGCTTCCAAAAATGGGGTGAGAAGGTTGTAAGAGGCTTCCCAACTACCGAATATTTGTGCGATTGCCAGCTCTCGGCCACGCCACAACCTATTATATTTGGGAGTAATTCCGTTAAATTTTTGACGGACTAGCCCTTTAATACTTTTAATGTTTTTGGTAACATCTTCCCTAATATCTTCTCTGATACAGTCGGCGATTACTGCTGCAGTTAATTGTACATGATCAGTACGATTAGATTTGGCAAAGCACGTATGTGATGCTTTAATTGTTCTAATTTCCCACTTGGATGAAAAAAATCCAGACCTGGCATACAAACGCCACTCACACCTACTGTCCCGGCATTCTACAATCAAGGATGTTCTATTGCTTTGTGTGGTTCTCACTTGAATATTTTTTCTGATGTGGTAATGATTTATTTTCATTTGTAGAGCCTCTTTTGAAGAGTACTCTTTACCTATACCAAGTGGATCATCAATGTGTTGGGCCGTACCAAAGAAGTCGACATCTGCCTCTCGGAACCCTGAGGTGTCATTGAAGCTTGCCACCGGGTGAAGTGGTACTGGCTGGTGTGATTGTGCCGATGTATCATGTGGGATATCCCCTTCGGAATCAGCTTCATTATCCCAGTCGGCGTCATTCTCACATGAGTCAGCGTCATCTTCATCATCACTTTGCGGCACATCATCAAAGTTATCCCAAGGATCGCGTGCATCAGGCGGATCAACCCATGGATTGTACTCATTATTGCGTTCATAATAAGAACCACTGACCTCCGACGGATCAGCCCATGGACTGTACTGATTATTGTATTCTGTCTGAACAGTCGGTGACAAATTGTTCACATCTGGATAAGAATCCAGATAAAGGTCTCGCCTCTGTGTTTGTTGTGTTTGATGGGGTTGGAAGTGACTGGGACCCGCATAGTTATCACTATATTGGGTCTGCCGAGGTTCTGGTTGTGTCAGATGGAGATAAAGGTCTCGTCTCGGTGTTTGTTGTGTCTGATAGGGTTCAAAATGGCTGGGACCAGCATCGTTACCACCATATTGGGTCTGTCGAGGTTCTCGTTGTGTCTCCGGTATCAATTCAATGTATAAATCAACAAAAGAATACTGAGTCTGAGCAAGCATACTTTGGTTATAAATACCTCTCCAAGTCTGATCGCACACGATTTCTATGCTCTCATAATAACGGTTGGTTGCTGTACCAACATTAACCCGTGCATGTGCTTTCAGGTTGTACTCACTTTCGGAATATCCAAGTTGTCGATAAATTTCACCTTTCACATCATACCAAGATTGTTCACCAGTTACGCTCAATGCGAATTGAGAGCTAGTACTATACTGTACTCCACTTTTACCGTATTGTATTTGACCGCCAAAATGAATCCTCAATATTAACATGATTTTTTTTTATCAATAGCCTACAAAATAATAAATAAATCACGTATAATTTATTGTTCCAAATTACAATTCTTACAATTCTTACAAAATAAACGAATAAATCACGTATAATTTTTTTAACGTATCATTTAAATAATGAATAAATCACGTATAATTTATTGTTTCAAATTACAATTTTTACAATTCTTACCAAATAAATGAATAAATCATGTATAAATTTTTTAACGTATCATTTAAATAATGAATAAATCACGTATAATTTTTTTAACGTATCATTTAAATAATGAATAAATCACGTATAATTTATTGTTTCAAATTACAATTTTTACAATTCTTACAAAATAAATGAATAAATCACGTATAATTTTTTTAACATATACTTTTTTAAATTTGTTTTCATAAAATTACAATTCTTACAAAATAAATAATCTAGAGAATATAAATTATGTCAAATAACAAATATAACAAATTTTAACAAGTAGATAATTTTCATAAGATATATATAATTATTACAATCTTTATCAAATAAATTAATAGAAGCAAATATTTATTCTACTGGCTAACTGCAAATTAAATATAAATTAAATTGAGATACCTTAGTTTTAGAATCTGATGATTTTTTCTCCTGAAGGATGCGTCTTAGTCTTCTCTGAATGCTTCGAACGAAAAATGAAATCAAAGAAACTTTGCGAACACAGAATCTGTTTTGGCGTTGGGTTTAATAGGATTAAAGGATGTGGATTTTGTCACCGTCCACCAGGGATGTGAATTTTGTCAACGTCCACAGGGACTGGAATTTTGTCCCCGTCCGTTGCTCTATTTTTTTTTTTCCCTCTTCGGACTCCGTTTGGGTTAAGGGTTAAGACTAATGGCGATTAATATGGACGTGGGCAATGTAACCGTCCGTAAGGACGTGAACAATGTAACCGTTCTTCTTAGATTTCGAAAAAAACCGAAATCGTTCCCCCTTTTCGATATTTATTTAATTTATTTTCGATTAATAAAAAAACCGGACGATACCCTAAGGCCAAAGCTAATAAGTTTGTATAGGATTTTTTAGTTGATAACTTGAGAAATAATTTTTAATGAGTGAGTCTATGGTACTATGTATATCACGATTTAGTCCATAATACGGATCAATATTTTCGTTTTCAAAATTCTAACGGTCGATCTGAACCGTTCAAAATGATTTTCATATGAATATGTACTTGCAGATCAACTTTTATATTTTTTAGAATTTCTTTACTATTTTTTAAGATGAGTACAAAATCATTATTTTTGGATGGTCCAGAACTTTCAAATCAAGTGATTTCTACCTATCTTAAAAAATAGTAAAAAAATTCTCAAAAATATAAAATTCAATCTGTAAGTAGATATTCATATAAGAATTATGTTGAACGGTTCAGGTCGACTATTAATATTTTAAAAACAAAAATATTAATCTGTATTACGGATCAACTCATGATATGCATAGTACCATAGACTCACTCATTTTTAATTTGTAAAAATATTGATATATCTTTGGAAAGAATCTAATTGATTCTCTTTCAGAACTTTATGGACCTTTATCATTAGCCGCCTTAATATTATAACTTTTAACTTTTGGTCAGCGGATGGTGACTCTGTCTCTAATTTTATTATCTGATTGAATGGATCAAAATCTACTCCTTTGTAATCATATTCTTTAATAATTAGATATTATTATAGTTATGATTTGATTTGCGGACAATATTTACAAATCCAACAATACACCATATAAAATTGATTTGAACCGTTCAATTCGAATTAATTAGATCAAATTTGCTATGGTCACTTTTGATTTTGAAATATTTGTCAAAGCGGTGATCTTGGTGTAATTTCATGCATGGTGCTTCTATTTACCGATTTTATTTTAATACTCAATAAATAATAAAATAACAAATATTTTCTCATTTTTTTAATTTGAAAATTGCTCCTACCGTTCCACAGTAGGGCGATTCTCTTCTAAAGTGGACCACCTCGCAGTTAGCTTCTCTCTCTTTTATTAAAAAAATAAAAAGAGGAATAATTGAGCAGTGAAATTGTTAATGAATTTTTTTAATGATTAATATCAAATTGATAATATAAAAACCTTTACTAAATAATATAACAAAACATAAATATTGTATTAGTTCAATTAAATAATGAGGAACAGCCTTCTTTCAGACAGATATATATGAATGCTCCAACAATTAGATATGATTTTATTGTATGATCCGTGGGTGACAAAAGAAATATAATATTTTCACACGTCATCGATCTGTGTCTATCTGTTATAATGCATCTCTCATTTCTAAAACACTTGTAGATTATACATGTATTTATCTAAGACATCTCTCGTAAACAGACGCGACTAGAGCAAGTGATAAGGCAAGAGAGACTATTTTTTATTAAGAAGACGACAAATAATGATGAAATTTCAAATAGCCATAAAACGACGTTTGAGTGTCTGATTTCAGCAATTGACCATTTTTCGGAAAGCTTGCGAGAAGATGCATGCGTTGGTTAAGAGCCTCAAAACATGAGTTGAAGTTTCCGATTAAGTTTTTCATTTCTAATTTTCAATTTTTTTTATCATTTACCATACTTCTTGTTAGGTATTGCTCATTTAAATGTATGAAGTCTCATCTAGGTTTTTTTTTGTTGTATTTTTATTGTTTTAGTTAGAATGTATTCATATAACTAATAATGCATGATATAATATGTGATATTTTTTCTTAAGCATTATTCATTTAAGTGTATAAAGTATCGAATCTAGTGTTATTTGTTGTTTTATTTATTTATTTTTAGTTAGAATGTAATCCTGTAATGTTCTCATTTTGAAATTTAGTTTAGCGTTTTTGGTATTCAGATCTAGAATATGTTATTAAAAAAAAAGACAATCCATGAGATTTAATTTAGTGTTTTATAAAAAATTTAATTTACTGCTTTTATTTTAAGATTTTTCAAAAAAATAAAAAAGCTAACAACTATTTATTATGAGACGGGCAGTTTTAAAAAAAAAAAACTGAAGGCATATTTATTATTATTTTTATTTTTATTTATTGAGGGTATTGAAAAAAAATCGGTTCTACTTGTATGCCAGAAGCCTATAATGCTATAATAAAGTTATATGATGTAACGTGTTTGACAAAACTTTAAAACTTTACCAAAACAAAACTAACAACTATTTTACTGACTAAAATGAAGGTAGTACGGTTGGTTATAAAAAGTCTTAAAACCGTTAATTACTCAATGAAATTAAGGCGGTATCGGCATCATCAAATTAAACCAAAAATATGAAATAAAAAATGTATTGCCCGAAATGAAGTTGCAATAAGTTGATCCCTGACAATTAAGTCAAGCTGGAAAATTTTGACCGAATTCTCACTTTATTTATTATTTATTGAACTTTGCTTAGTTGTTTGTGTGATGGCCACAAAAAAATCTTTACTTAAAAAGGTTCCTGTATCCGTACTGACTGAAGTTTTTCTACTATCATCTACCAATTAGTATATTCTCTCCCACAGTCCCACGCAATAATGCATGAGAGATCCCTGTGCCTGGGCCACCAAAGCGTGAAATGTTTTTGGTGCTTCGATACTTTTTTTCTTCATTTCTGTAAATTCTGTTACAGTATCATTTTTTTTTAACAAATAAAAAAAGTATTATATTTTACAATGGTCAGTACTAGAGGTTAATGAGTGAGTTCGAATGAGTTGGAGTATATTTGTGTTCGGTTTATTAGTTTCATGAGCAAGTTAACTCAAATTGAGACGACAATATTGAGTTGACAACTATGTTCGTGCTCCGTTTGTTAAATACTTCAGTAGACTTGTGCTCATTAAGTGACTCGTTATAAAATCAAGCATGTAGGTAATTTGAGTTTTGTTTCGACTTTTATTGTTTTAGATACATTATTCAAAAATTAATTAACATTGATAGAATTTAACAAATTGTCATAATAGAGTGGTGACACTGATCTGCTGGGTTAGGTACTTAGGATTAGCTAGAGTGAGTGAAATCGGGACTGTGAGTCTATGAGTATGAGAGAGTAATAGAGTATAGACGGAGAATGAACTTTGGATCTGCTGGGTTAGGGTCGCGGAGTGCTTGGGTCTAGTGTAACTAAGTTGGATTTAGGTTTGATCCGATTGAGATTGGATATGGCATGAGTTTATGTAACTCAGTTCTAAATAAGTAAGTTGGAATATGCTCATACTCGAATTATTAAGTTAATAAGCGAGTTGTTAATAAACTTTTAGCAAACAAATTACGAGCGAGTAAAGAATTATGAGCAATTTACTCACCCTAGTCACCATATTTTGATTATCAACTTCAAATGGAAGGAATGGCCCACCAATAGTAACTGTCGTCTGTCTACTTCATTTTGATGCTTTATATAGGAATCAAATTATCAAACATTGGGAGGAAAAAGAAAAGTAAAATTTCCTTATTGTTTTTCTATCACTTCCATTTCAAACTCCAAAACAGAGCCTCCTAAATATGCATGTTAAGCAGATTATGTTGAATTTCCAGATAAATACTCTTCTGGTTTGCATTTAAAAAAAGAGTTAGTTATACAATTCTTTGCATCTTTGGAGGTTCCTTCTTATCATATTCAAATTGATTAAATTACAATCATTTTCTAGAAACCTAACATATATAGTTTAGACCTTTTCCATATGCTTCTTTGACAAATTAAGTACCCAGCTATCTCGTACTCCTTAGTTTCTTATTTATTAATAACATTTATTTAAAATTTAAATGGGTGTTTTCAGCACCTTTCCTTTTTTTTTTTTTTTTGCTCATACAACTATACAAGCGTGTTATTCCAAAAATTATTGAATACAAAGAAAAACAAGATAACAAATTTGAAACTGAAAACAAAAGCATATCAAGCAAGCCAAGCAAAAGAATATCACTGGCACATCAAATCAAAGAGGACTCCTCGAGAAAAGGGTAGTCGGTGTAGCCCTCGACCGGATCGGACGTATAAAATGTCAATCTGTTATACTTATTTAGAGACGCATTGAGCTCGAATCGTCGAGGCAAATCAGGGTTAGCCAAGAATAGTCGGCCGTACACTACAAGATCAGTGTACCCCTCAGCCACTACTTTATTTCCTTCTTCTCTGCCGTAGCCTCCCGCGGCTAAAAATGTACCGTTGAAGGCATTTCTCATCGGAAGAAGCCTATGTGGGACTTGGTACCGGCCATCTACAATTGCCATCCTAGGCTCAACCATGTGGCAGTATAGGATGTTGAACTTGTTTAATGCCTGCGCCATGTGTAGGCCCAGGGCTTGTGGATCAGAGTCGAAGCATTCCATGTAATCTGTGAAAGGCGAGAGTCTGATCCCAACCCGGTCCGGTCCAATTTCATTAGTGACAGCTTCCACAACTTCTAGAGCAAATCGGCATCGGTTTTCCAGACTGCCGCCGTACTTGTCAGTTCGGTTGTTTGAGCTGTCTTTCATGAATTGTTCAATTAAGTAACCATGTGCCCCATGGATCTCTACTCCATCAAATCCTATAATTAATAAATATTTCAAAGTTAATAATATTATTTGTATGTATTAGAATTAAGCAAGTGAATTGCTTGAAATGCTTGATTGCTTGCTTATTAGTAAGTATCTACCATAGAAAAAAAAATTATACAATATAATATAAAGTCAACTACATCTTCTTTATAGTGATGTTTACAATATCATATTAGTTCAAAATCAAGTCATTTCAGTAATTTAAAAAACTGACCAGTCCGGTAGTCCTTTTGAGAATTTAGTCAATTCTTGGTTATTGCAATTACATTTTAAATATATGTACAGAAAATGACACCACCACCACATCAACTATTATATTCCTTCAATCCACACCCAACAAAAGTTCTTTTCTGTATGTTTATAATTATTTATTACAGAAAAAATGCCACCCATGTTTTGGTAATTGGTACTGGTTTTCTCAACAATTTTGACAACAAGCAATAAGTACATTCAAATTTCTTGTTGCGCAATAATTTTGGGAGTTAGTAAGTTACCAGCTTCTATAGCATTCCTTGCTGCAAGCCTGAAGTCATTCACAATATCTGGTATTTCTTCTGTCTTTAATACACGAGGAGGCGAGTATTCTTCAACAGTACCATCGTGTTGTTTCTGAGGTGGTATTTGCTTGTCAGTGCTTGAGATTGGAGCTTGCCCATTTGGTTGATACTCTAAAAGAAAGAAAAGGGTAAGCAGGGCTACCAATTGAATAACAAAGTACAGAGGCCAAGATTGTTTCAGGCTCTGAAATTATGTGGGCAGAAGGAAAAAAAATTTATCATCGCTTAATAGCTTAAATGATCGAAATTCGAATGCAGATTTGAAATTGGGAGTTCATTAGTGTATAAAAGTGTCAAACTACGAACCATCTTACGAATTAAAAAATGAAACGAAGGAGAAGAGACATACTGTAATGAGAGACCCTTCCGACATGCCAAATCTGGCAAAAGAAGATCCCGCCTTTCTCGTGCACCGCATTGACAATTGGCTTCCACGCTTCAATGTGCTCCTTAGTCCAAATGCCAGGGGTATCAGTGTAGCCTTGTGCCGTGTCAGACACTCCGGTGGCCTCTGTTATCAGGAGGCCTCCTTTGGTTGCTCGCTGAGAGTAGTATAGAATAGCGTGCGGCTGTGGCACATTGCCATATGATCTTTGCCTCGTCAAAGGAGCAAGAACAACCCTAGAACAAGCATGGCCAGTTAGAAAACCACAAGGAAATATTGTAAAAAAGAACTGAAAAATGAAAATGTAATATTGAGAATACCAGTTTGCACCAGCAATTACTGATAAGTATCTCCCATTCTTAAATTTTTCACTTTTACACTTTTACCCCTATAAGTCAGAAAATTACAAAAACACCAAATCATTTGAATTCAGATCAAATTGACCTCAAGAGCAAAACAACTAAACACTTAACAGCAAAATACAAATTCGTACCAGAAAATTTGAATAAGCTAATGGAGATTAATATAATAAAATAAATGAAAAGCTAGTAGAATTCTTCTTGTAGAAGCTTGAATAAGCTTGTTGTGCATGTCAACTTGTAAAATGTGTCATTTTTCCTTTAATAACAAGAAAAAAGAAATTTAAAACATTGTTTTTTTCTAATAAACCCCAAAAATAAGAAATTCCACTTGATGGCTGAGAAAGAGCAACAAGCAGGGGCGGACCTAGCCCCACCCCTGAATTTTGAGATTTAGTGAAAATTTATTGGTTCCGACTGACTTTGGCCTCCCCCCTCTTGAAATTTTTTTCTCCCTTTAAATTATTAATTGGTAATTCGGATTAAATTTATAGTTAAAATTAAAATAAATTTATTGAATTATGATTGGTAATTATAATTATAAGTCAGAATATCAGAAATTACAAGTCAGAACATTATAAAGTATAAATTAAAACATCATTTTTTATCAAATACCCAATTAGTTAATGGGTCTAAATCCGATTAGCTATTTAAATCCGATTCAATATTTTTTTGCCTCCGGACGAAAATCCTGGATCCGCCCCTGATAACAACGAAAAACCCAAAACTAATCAACAGGAGAGGGAGGGAGGGAGGGAGAGAGAGAGAGAGAGAGAGTAGTAGTAGTGGCAATTAATTACCTGTGAGAAAGGTCAAATTTGCCCATTTTGTAAGGGGTCATCAGGGGAATCGGCTCCATTTTGATTATACTGTATTTCTTCTCTTCTCTTTTTCTTCTTTGTTTCTTTAATAGTTAGTGTTAAATGCTTATGGGGAAGAGACCTAAAATGATGTTATTTATAGGAGTCGCCATGGCTGTACCATGGGTCACCAGTGACGGATTTGTTCCCGCGGCCTTTTATTTGTGACATTAGTGCTTACGTCATGGAGGCGGGCTGCCAATAATTTGAGGGAAATAAACCTGATGTGATTCCAAGGAATAACAGGAAGCCTACAATTTCAAATCTATCCATTCATTTCTCTTCATGCACGAATCTCAAAACAAGATAGTACATATACACGACTCTCAAAACACGAATCGCAGCAGATTTAAAAAGTTAAATCTCTCCGAATTCACTACAGTAGCACACTCACTATTCGTTGGAGTATTTAATGCTCCGGCCTATTCTTTAGTTTCCTTATTTCCATACTCACTGTTTGTTGGTCAAAGATGACAGAGACTGATGAATGGCCGAATGGCCCCGGTGATATCTATTTTTTTTTTTTTTTAATTTATAGAGTAGAACTAGGGTGATTAAGTTCACCTAACTTGCGAAGTCAGCTCTAAAACTTATCGGATTAATTTTAAATGAAGAATTCAAACGGTTGAAATTTTTTTACTTTACGAATGATGTATTTATATATAAAATTTTTAAAGTTTTAAATTAATTTAGTATAAAGTCAAGTGATCAAAATTAAAAGGTTTATAAATTAATTTTAATGTATTCATTTTTTAGAAGCCTTTTGACCACTCGACTCTATACATATTTTATTTCAATTTTTTTTTTTTTTGCATGTAGACGCATCACTCGTAAGATAGAATGATTTCAACGGTTTGGATTTGTCGTTTGAAGTCAATTCGATAGATTTTAGACTTGAGTTCACAAATGAGCTTGGTGAACTTAGGAGCACCCTAGTTCTACTCTAATTTATATATTATTTTTAATATATTTAGAATAAAATATTATTGATATTTATTTCAGTATAAAAATTATATAATTAGTTCTCAACGTGTTTGAGTCCTATAGTTTGAAAGTCTGATTCTGCTCGTATACAAAATCCATTTTTTTCTCATATTATTGTCTTTTTTATTTTTATTTTAAAATTCAGTAACGAATTTTATAATGTTTTTGTTAAAAAAGCAAAAGACTCGTTTAATTAAGGTCGTCTGAATTACTAGATCTTGCTGCAAGTTAATATTTCTCTTATTTCAAGGTAAACATTTTTTTTTTCTGATGATTATGGGTGTTGATAAAATTTTAGTTGCATAATTATATAATTTCTATTGTATTCACTATTCAGTAACTATGAATTAATTTTCTTTTCACAACCTCATGATAAGGTATGAAAAAAGAAGATAGGTAATAACATTTAAATGTTTGGACAATTATGAAAATAGGTAATAACTATTTTGTAATTGTTATCTATGGAGTATCTGAAGTAAAAAATCATATGTGATCATTTATAATTGATCATTCAGTCACATAATGCTTATATGAGGATTAAATTGATTCATGCAATATGTCATTTAGTAGAGAATAAGTTTTCTTTTATAAAATGTGGTCAACGAATATATATTTTTCTGTTAAGTTTTATAATAGTATGCCCAGTGTGGTTATATATTTGTTTCTTGTAATGTATTTGAACTAAATTTTTTTTTTTAAATTGTTTGATATATGTAGTAATAAAAATATATGTCATTTGTTCGAATGATCATATGAAATTCCAAGTTAAATCTTCTTCTGAAATAAGTAGAACTACTATGTTTTAGAGTTTTCATCCCTATTATTAAGACACAATTTTTTTTAGTAATATTGGAGGTCAAACTACTCAACTATTTAATACTTTTGTTATCACAATAAACAATTTTCTCTATTCAGATTTTGAACCCGACCTCCCACATCATAGACCATATGCCTTTGCTAAATGACCAAATACTAGTTCTTCAAATATTTTATTATTAAACATAAATACTTTTTCAGAAAAAAGTAAAAACAAATTTATAGTACATGTAATTAAGGTGTAAATAATTAAGAGGTTCCAGTTATTGCTAATCTAAAGATGCAAAATATCAGAAACAGAGTTGAACATCCCATTATCTAAACTGGGGATCTAAAACTATAACTTAGCCACTTCACAGAGGGTTGAGGTAATTAACATGCAATAAAGTTTTGCTGGAGATTGCGGAAAGTCTTCATGGGTCTTCTCCCTGATAGGCCACCATCATCAGTGAGTCTTTTGGTGGTAGACTCTGCAAAGGAATAGCATTTTGGATGCTATTCCTTTGCAGAGTCTTTTTATTTTTTTTAATATTGAATTGGAGGCCAACGGGCATGAATCAATAAAAAAAAAAGACTCTGCAAAGGAATAGCATCCAGTACTGTTGGTATCCATGCAGTAATATTAACTACGGGTACGTTTGGATGGGTGAAGAATAACTACTATTCCGGATTAGCACTATTTCGAACTACTATTCGGCGTTTGGGTGTGTTTGGATTAGAAAATAGTCACTATTTGTTTGTCTTTTGTGGGATAGTCCACTATTCTATTATTCCTACAAAATGTTGAAATAGCTACTATTCTAAAATTGAGAATAGCTCTATCCTTGCTACTATTTTTGATTCATCCAAATGCACCTTACAAGAACTGCAAAAGTAAAAAGTGACTATTTGCAAGAGTACACCGACCGAAGGTGTCTTTTCTATTAGCGACGGAAGTATCCATAAAGAGATGTTGCTTTAATCATGCTTGAGAAGATCAAAATTCAGAGTGTGACAATTTTAAAATTTCTCTATCACTTGTTGTGCATCCGAAATACCACACTACCGATATGATTCTCACATGAAGCCATCATGAAAAAAATGCGGGTATTGCACTCTTCAGTTATTATTGGTCGAATATCCGCTGAGTTACCTGTCGGTTTAATTTCCTTCCAATTCTAGCGATCCGATGGAGGGTAGACACTAGATAGATTTAATCTCAGCATCCTCTGCTGCAAATTTATTTCTCAACATCCTGCTGCACTTTCGGACGGTTCAGATTTAATCTCAGCCGGTGAGTGCTCGGATAATGGAGGGGCAGTATTAAATTTGCTTTAAAATTCGTGCCAAAATCTTATTTGGTGGCCGTTAAAAAACGAACGGACCAGATTAAAAAAACTGCACAGCTCCGCAGGTGCAGAGGATGCGATCCTGTAGCCGTAAGGGGAGTAACCCATTGGGCTGTAACCCGTTCCAATTTTCATGAAAAATTGCCAAACAGGCCTTAGGCCTTAATTGCTTTCATGTTTAAGAAAAGATATTAATTACAGCTACTAACTATTAAAATAACTTTAACCATTAAATAACTTTAAAGGAATTAATATTTTTAATTTCTTCTTTTTAGATTGTCTCTATATATATCAATGCTTACTAGCTTGATACTTGAAAATATAATTTTAACAATATAAGAATATTTGATCAAATACAATACTAAAAATAAATAACAAAATATAAGAATTTGATGTTAGCATAACATCTTCTACAAAAATATTTAATTGTAAAATGAAAATAAATAATAACTTTTTTTTCCAAACACCAATATTTTAATTTTTCTTATGAATTAAAATTTTGTTCAAAAATCCACAAATTAATATTTTCATTATCAAATTTAAAAATTCTTAGTATTTAGCGTGCCATATATAGTTTGTTGTTAGGGGAAGACGGCTTCTTCATGTAGTTTGAGTCCGGTTTTCCTGAACCGTGTAGTCTTTAACAAAGGTCTTTAAGGAACCAAGTCCACATAGGAAACAATACAAGGGAGGTGGGAACCAATTGTAAGTTTTAAAGAGCTAAGCTGGCTCGGTTTAAGCATGGTTTGTGAGACAAAAAAGTGGGTCCGATTGTCATAAATAGGTGAACCAAAGACATCCCTTCCCCCCCTTTTTTTTTTTTTCCCTTTTTTGTCAGAAATAGTTGAACCCAGTGGCGGAGGGAGGAAGACAAAAGCATTTGATAACGGATGTTATTTAACGAATCAAGATTGAATCAAGCATGGTTTGTAAGTACATTTGTGGAATCATAAAATCAATGTATGATTAAGTTTACGAATCAAGCTTGAATATCTTTGAATGTGTTTCTTATATTAATTAATGCAATTAGTAATAATTCCACGAATTATAATTTTAATACGTTTGCATGTGCCACAATTTATGAAATTAATGTATAATTAATTCCATAAATCAAAATTGGGTTTAAGGGATTCTCTGTGTCCAAAATAAGGTCAACTTTATTTGCTTCTTTATCCCGCTTAATTCTTAAGTCGTTAAATAACATCCGTTATCAAATGCCGCTAAGTGGTTTTTAATAGCTTGCAACATAATAATACAAGCCTCACTCGCACCGAGAGGTTGCCGCATAATAATTACTGCGCAATGCAATAACGTACCGCATTTTTGGATGATGGCCAGAAGAGTATTGCTGAGATATCGAACGTACCAGAACAATTTCCAGATGATCAATTTTTTCTAGACCTGAAATAAACGGTCTAGATCTCATTTAATTACCAGGTCAGGTATCCGACAGGATCTGAATTCAGAATATTAACTACCCTTGTTGTACTATTACAAAAGAAAAAAAATATAACAGAGAAAATCACAAAGAATATGAGAAAGTTTAATTAATTATGTTTCATATTGAAATTTATTTACAGTAATTTCGAACGTCAACACTTTACTTTAACATCAAACTAACCCAAACTCAATAATACTAAATAGTAAATAAAACTCACCAAACTTCTCTTTGAGAAAAGAAATAGAAAACAACCAAAAAAAAGAAAACCAATCAAGGACATACCTAAATACATTAAACGTAAGAAACCATATCTACACAATAATGAAGTAACCCAATGGCAGAACATGTTGTAAAACAGAATCTGAGGAGAACAAATAAACTTGTATTTGATTATCAGTTTCTATTACATGAGTTGTTGCTATTTATAATTACAAGGCTAAGATAGCCATTATTTCTATCCGTTTGTACCTTTTGCTATTTTTGGTACGCTGCTACCACTGCACCATTACAACTCTTTCTATATTGGTACTACACTTGATTAAATCTAGACCCTTGGATCAATGATGATTATTTTCAGAGATCAATCTTCAACAGAACATCAACCATTTTAATTTCCAATTTGATTCACAAAGAAGAGATGAAGTCATCGACCTTTACATTCATCTTGCGAGACAAAAACTTCATGCAAATCGGTGGATTAACCTTTGCCAGAGACAGAATTGACTGAGGAAGAGTCCATAAACCATCCCCGCAAATCATACCTGAGGCCACAGCAGGCCCAAATTGATCTGCCTGCAACTTGTTAATCTTCTCCCAGATAAACAAAATCAAGCTGCCAACACACATGTCAATTGCGAAGTACGAGCCAATATAGAATGGTATGGCCATGGCCATTGGGAGGGGGATGAATCGCGAGACCTTCTTGGGGACCAAGTCTCTAATCAGATTGATAAAGAAAGCAGCAAAGAAGAACCCAAAGCAGAGTTTAAGGCAGGTGTGAGGGAGGGACCCAAAACCATCCACACCAAGAATAGCCATGTTACGGTAAATGATTGCATAAGGTGCAGGGTATTCACTGCCGCTTAGACCAAGGTCGCTGAAGGCCTTGTAAAAGAGCCAAAAGACGCATGGTGCGATGACACATCCCATAACTGTAATGGAATAATTGGGTGATTAACATGTGATATGAGACTGAGACTGTCAATCCTTCTATTTGTTCATTATTTTTCAGTTTGAATGTTTAATGCGTGTTGTATTTGTTATACATTAGCAAGGACTCCACAATGGTCCATTATTCTGGTACTGTTCTTGACCCAGCACGTATAACAAAAATCAATTGAAGTGGTCTAGATTGAAGAACATTTTGACTAGGCTATTGGACTTAAGCTTGACTACTTAAGAAATGTTGCTGCTTTGCAAATATATTCTTATACCTGTGCCAATAATTTGACTAACAAACATGGATTTAGGGGAGGCAAGGGTCATGTAACCAGTCTTAAAATCTTGCATTAAATCGGCGGCAGTGGAGACGATGCTCATCATGACACCACAAGCAGCCAAGCCAGCAAGCACACCACCATCTCCCTTACCAGCCCATGCACCAATCGAGAAGATGGCAAGCTTACCATAAGTGGAGGCAAGAGACCAATCAGTAAGGCCACAACCATATGCATTACAGAAGGCAAGGACTGGTGCAAAGAAATAGGCTACCAGGATGTAGTACCTGTTTTAAAATAATAGCAATTAAGAGGAAATGTTATTCTGTTGCCTTGTTTTGATGAAATAATAGCAATTTTAGGGTTTGTGTTATTCTGTTGGCTTGTAATTGCATTGGGCTGCCAGCAATTTTCTTATTCTGTAACATGTTCACCAAAAGTCCAAAAGTTTTAGAGCGTGGTAGAGCCATACAGGTACTATGTTGGAATCGAGAACAATTATGGTTTTGGCACTTGTTTTATTTTGTGCTTTTAAAATATTTTATTTCATTCACCAAAAATACAACAGGGTCTGGAGTATGAAATGCATAATTATATGTTTCAAACTGGGATGGTTCTGGTTTGGTACTGATTTGATATGGAGACCCCTTTTTCTTTCTTTTATAAAAATTATTATTGTTAGATCCTTAAATTTATATTCATTTATGCATATTGCATTTCTTATTGTCATCATCAGAAAATAATTTGGGTATCAAGTATAGAAGTACCATTTCAGAGGCTTGAAGATATGTGGCAGTGTCACAATGGAAATTATCGCCACACAAACATAACTTCCTAATGCAACCTTCTTAGGGATCTGGTCCTGCAAAAAGTGCTCAGTCCTCCTCTTGTCATCAAACGAGACCGTCTCAACAGAAACAACGTTGCCATCCTTATCTG
This sequence comes from Carex arenaria, assembly GCA_964058825.1. NCBI lineage: Eukaryota > Viridiplantae > Streptophyta > Magnoliopsida > Poales > Cyperaceae > Carex > Carex arenaria. Next base: position 550,415 of record CAXKVW010000232.1, read on the forward strand.
TGATGGGAAGTTTGGACTTGCTTTTCCAGGCTTTGTAAAGAACGAAAAGTGTGTGGGACATGACCTTCACAAAGTTGTACATGCCATCTCCTAGAATCATGGCAATGGATATAAACACCTACATGATGGAAAACTCATTATTACAGAGATAATTCATGTTAACATAAGTTTCTTCACAAACTATTATAATAACAAAAGTAGTTAATTAATTGACTCAATACGTGATAGCCACAATGTTGTTCAAGGAGATTCAGCTGACAGAACCAAAAAGACTTTAGTTTCTGACAAGTGTTTGTATGCACTGAACTAATTATGGGTACAGTGTAAATTTCCATTTTTTATACCTTCTATTAATAACTGTCATTGTTTTGTATCTCATAAGTTTGGCTTCAAATACATACCTTATAACCTTGCAAGCCGTGAAGACTGGAGGCAGGGAGAGAAGCGGGATACCATTCACCCTTTTTGTTACTAATCAAAGGCCACATCAACCCCCAAGAAAGAATACCACCCAAAAGCACGGAAATGTTCACAATGTAAGGGCAAATCATCCCAACTCCAACATAGGTAGGAGAGAAATCAAAGTAAAACCTACCGAAGATACAATGAAGGAGTGTTATAACATATGTTAAAAAAAAACTGTCACTTTTATCGTTTGCAAAAGCTCAAATATGTTTTTTTTTACTTATTATTATAAGCATTCAGGCCTAATGTAGGGAAATTTACAAATCCACAATCATCTCCGCCAGTGTAGAACCATTGAAAGAATCCCCACACAAAGGTGCCTGCAAAGAACTTGCCTAGGAGCGATACCTGCTTCCTAAAATAATACAATTTAAAATGAGATTAGATAACTTTTGAACTACAACATCTAGAATGCAGTGGTGTTTACTTTTTCTGATAATGATTCTTTCTTACTTTGCCAACTTAGCACCCTCAGGTGTGTGAAAACCATTGATAAGATAAGCAGTAGCTGTCCCACTTGGATAGATCAACTTATAATCAATTATCATAATCTGAAAACAAAACAAGGTGTGTTCATGTAATTAGTAACTCCTTTCCATTGGCTCCACAAAATTTGGATTAACATATAGTGAGTTGAATTATGAATATAAAAGTTTTACATTTCTCAAGGGCACCAGTGCAAAAAGACCGATGAAACTGACTAAAAACATGAACCCGATCATCCAGCTTAGTTTCAGGTCCTTGATATCCATTGGATTATTTGCCTCCGTTGTTTGTTCTGCTATCCGACCGCTCATACCAAACATATAGCTTCCAAAGCCGCCTGCTCAAACAGATTTAACTTTTTCGGTGAACCTTTCTGAGAGGCATTATACAACTGTTACACTATAAGTGCCACACAAAAACCATACTCTTGCTTGTCGGGTTTTATCCAAATGAATAAACCCACATTTTGTAATTCTCCAGAAATATATAATAATATAGATGGACATCACTATCCTAGAAATCCCATTAATAATGTGAAGACAGACAAAATAAGGGATGGCCGTAGCCCCACTTATCACTCAAAGGTATGTTTCCAAGTTAGAGAGTCAACAATAGCAAAACTTGGTAGTCTCTACCAAGCATTTCAAAAAAGAGAGTCAAGAATAACAAACTGTTGACCGAATGTCCATTTATTGTGCCAATTTAAGACAACCTGATTTTTTTTTTGTTTATGCCAATTGGCATCAGTTGTGATATTCTATCCACTAAGCAGAGTGGATAAAATTGAACAACCAATGTTTATCTGATTAAATGGCCCAGCTCTATTATGCTCCCCCTAACAAAAAAAATTCATATGAAAACAGAAAAAGCTCTTATTTGGACAATTGGGATCTTATACATAAATAATACTTATGTAATGTGGCAGCAACAGCATATTATATAGTCTGTTAGTGTTAATTTTATTGCTTTGCCATAATAAATGAGACATTCTATTTAAGTGTTTAATTAAAATAAAATATCAACATTAATTATAAAAACAGCAGTAGCTATAATTGTTAGTAATACTAACAATATTAATAGTAAAAGTAATAATAATTTATTATTGCTGAGATGTGCTGAAATAAATTGAGCCTTAAACATAAGAATTTTACGAATCAACAAAAAGGAAATTGTTCTGCGATTTTCCAGCTAATCTTACCATATCGGTAAATAGTCAAATTAGGAGGACAGAGGAACTTCCTATCAAACACCCAAAAGAGATAATAAGAATAAAAAAAAGGCCTCAAAAATGAAAATATTCAGATAACTCCATTCATCAAAAGATAAAAGTTACGGACTTATCGGTCCCCTTTCTTCACTCAATCCATGTCATTTCAGACATAACAGGCTAACAGCACTGATGAAGGATATCTCCATAACAAGACAAAACAAAATAAAAACAAAAATACTACAAAAGCAGATAACAGGTAGGTGAGCTTACCGCTGAACGCCAGCCCATACGCCGCAACCACGGCAGTCTGAATCACCGTGTTCTCCTGCCTCGTGAAGGGCTGCTTCAGCATCCCCCACTTCTCCAAAGCCCCGGTCCACATTCGTACGAAGAAAAACCCAAGCAAACCAGCCGAGACATTCAGCGAAGGTATGATACCGGTGGTGAGATTAAGCTTCATTACGATAACGCTAAACAGCACAGCGAGGAAGAAGGCCACGAAGAAGGCGCGAAAGGTGAGCTGCTCACTCCAGCTGGGTACGGGTTTTGACTCGAACACCTGCTCCACACTGAGGGCTTGGTCCTCACCTTCGACATTTGAACCGTTGGATCTATTGCGCTGCCTCATTCCGGTCGTCTCCACCATCTCCTCGCCTTCGTATGCATCGGATTGGGATTTTGGTTTTGTATCTTCGCTGATCCCCATTGGATCAAAGCTGGGTACAACGGGGTGGTTAAGTTTGATGGTGGGAGGGAATCTGAAAGGTGATATTTCGATTCTGGCGGTGTGAATATATATTTAATAGCGGAGAGGAGCAGCAGGGCGTATTTATATTAATTATAATATATTTTAGAATGGATTTGATACGCCGCTCCTGGCTTGTGTCCTTACGGAAGTTTGTAGCTATCTTTTCTGGTGCCGAATTTTTTTTTTATATCATATTAATAAAATTAATAAACTAAATAACCACTTTTATAGAAAATTAACATTTTTACTACGTCGGTTAAATAAAATGGTGGACACAAACACATATATGTCTGCCAAATAAAATGACGGATATATATATGAGTAGAACTAGGGTGCTCCTAGGAGTACCAAGCTCCTTTGTACTCTTAACTCTAAAATCTATCAGATTAATTTCGAACGATGAATCCAAACCGTTGAAATCCTTCTACCTTACGAGTGATGCGTCTACATGTGAAAATTTTAAAGTTTCGAATTAATTTAGTATAAAGTCAAGTAGTCAAACTTAGAAGGTTTCTAAATTAATTTTAATGCATTCATTTTTGGAAGTCTTTTGACCACTTGACTTTATACTAAATTAATTCGAAACTTTAAAATTTTCACATATAGACGCATCACTCGTAAAGTATAAGGATTTCAACGATTTGGATTTGTCATTCGAAGTTAATCCAATAGATTTTAGAATTAATAATACAAAGGAGCTTAGTACTCCTAGGAGCACCCTAGTTCTACTCTCTCTCTCTCTCTCTCTCTCTCTATATAGAGGTTGGCTAAGCCCAAAACATTTGTTCCTAGCCTCAGAAATAAACGATTCGGTTCTCCGGTTTTCAAAGTTCAAACGGTCGATTCAAATAGACAGGTGTTTAATCTATATTAAAATGTGCTTGGAGACCAAATTTTATATTTTTTTTAATTTTTTTTTACTATTTATTAAGATGGTTTGAAAATTGTTATTTTTATTAAAATTTAGGGCTCTCCAACTCATGCATTCCGAGTATAGAATCACATAAACAAATATTATTCAAAATTTGATCTTTGCTAATAAGAGACAAGTGTCTCACAGAGAATATTGCATCGGTTAAGATATATTAATTTTTAAAGCAACAAGATCAGACACAGTGGGACTTCTCATGCTATTGATTTAAAATAGCAACAAGATCAGACGCTGGTCATAGAAATATATATTTAAATATTGAAGAAAAAGGATAGATGAGACTTCTCATGCTATGCTATTGATTTAGTTTTTTTTTTTTTTCCTATTTACAGCAGATAAAAGGATTAAAAAAAATGTATTGTCCGCCATTTCATCTGGCAGACATAGGATTGTGTCTGCCAAATGAAATGGTGAACCAGCTCTTTTGTGTCTACCATTTTATTTGACGAACGTGGTAGAATTGTTAATCTCTAGCAAAAGTGATCATTTAATTTATTATTTTTAATAATATGGTATAAATAAAAATTTCAATTTCTCAGTGTAATGAAAACATTATTTGTTTATTGTTCCTTTCCGGTGAATAATAATTCCAGCTCTGAAAGCGGGCTAAAATTATTAACATAGCCGGTTTGACTTCATACATTACACCAAACTATACAATCTTAAAATAGCACTATATATAATCTATTATGTGCGTTTGCATGAAGATGAGATGCCGAAATTTTTACCTCTACCATATTAAAAAAAATGAAAAACAAAAAACAATTTTTTTTGGGAATTTCTAAATGTTCCATGTCCACAAATTAAAATAGCAGAACAAGAAGGGCGAGTCCGCCGTTTAAAACTGCAGACACAGTGTGTTGTCCGCTATTTAGAACGGCAGGCACATTTTCCTATAAAAACCCACCCCAGCCGAAATTTTCATTTTACATCTCACTCTTTCTCTCTCTTGGATAAGAAGAGCATCGGAATCCTGTAGATCTGTAAGTTTTTTCTTTAATATTTAATTTTACAATCCACTCATTTTACTATTCGTTTGTCATCTCCGCGACATCGACCCTAGAACTTTTGTACACTACTACTACTACCACATTCAGACATTGATCAACACATGGAGTGGTGAATGACATATGTACGACAATCAGTCAGACTGCCTTGCACATGATGGCCCGACCCTTGTTCCAGAAGAGAAGATGATCAACTTAGGCAGAAGACGGGTGAACATGATTCTGATGTGGCTGGACTGCTAAATAAGAGGAGAAGAGGACACCAAGCCAATAGGGACACTCAAGAAAGGCAGAATAGAGCTGCTCGAGATGCACGAGGTATTTAATTTATTTTGATATTCGATTTAATTTTTCAAACTCTTTATTTATTTCGATGACCTATGGAATTAACACTTATTTTTTGTGTTTGTTTGTCAATTTCCAGGTTGAAAATTACAACAATAGAATTTAATGTTTGTTGTAGGACTTAATTTTATTTGGAATGTGCTAATTTGTACGAACAATGAGTAATTTAGTATTACTTTAGATGTTTTGTAACTTAATGGTGAGAACAATTATTATATTTTTCTTTAATTGCTTGTTTTTCTTATTTATTGTTATTTTTCATGAATATTTATTTATTTTTATTAGCATATCACTTCAAAGGATATTTCAATAGTTTAGATCCGACAAACGAACAATTTATCGGAAAAATATATAAACAAAATTCAAATCTCTAAACATATAACATAATTATACGAGTAGAACTAGGGTGCTCCTAAGTTCACCCAACCTCTTGTAAACTTGACTCTAAAATATATCGAATCGACTTTAAACGATGAATCCAAACCGTTGAAATCCTTCTACCTAATGATTGATGCGTCTACATGTGAACATTTTAAAGTTTCGAATTAATTTAATATAGAGTCAAGTGGTCAAAGGAGTCCAAAAAATGAATGCATTAAAATTAATTTATAAACCTTAAACTTTTGACCACTTAACTCTATATTAAATTAATTCGAAACTTTAAAATTTTCACATGTAGACGCATCGCTCATTAGGTAGAAGGCTTTCAACGGTTTGGATTCATCGTTTAAAGTCGATTCGATATATTTTAGAGTCAAGTTCACAAGAGGTTGGGTGAACTTAGGAGCACCCTAGTTCTACTCTAATTATACCAATTTAATAACAAAAAACATGTTTTCTATTAAAAATAAGAAGAAACTATGTCCACAATTTTGATGGACGGAATTGTCCTTTTGTGTCTGCTCATCGAAATTGCGGACATGACACATTTAGAAATTCCTAGAAAAAGTGATTTTTAGTTTATTATTTTTTTGAATACGGTAGAAATAAAAATTTCGGGATCAGATGACTCATAATACATTTGGGTTGCATCCAGTCTAAATTCGCATTGTTTGATAACACAATACTATGTTGATAGTAGAGCGGATACTGCTATGTTATTCTAGTGTAATAATTAGTATAATACAAGTTTTAACCTGATTGTGCAGCTGAATGCACCACGTATTTTTGCTAGATTAATAATTCCATCTATGCAAGCACTCCTGCTTGCATTTAAAAGAAGTTTTTGAGAATATTTAAATTTACGAAAAAAAATAATATAACATGAACCAAGTGCTTACCTTTTGATGATTCATTTCATAGCTCTTTGGTCGATTACTTTTTCTGGTTCTGGCCTCCTAGTAGTTGATCAGATTTAGAATCATACAGCAACAGGTAACGAATTAGACTCTCAACCTCTGTTCAAAGAAAATATAATAATCATTGTATATATGTGAAAATTCTAATGACCATAGATTATGAAAAATATATTGAGAGAGACTATAGAGGTGAAATGTGAATTTACCAAATTGAAATGTACTGATTTAGTGTTGTTTGATGTTCAATTTTCAGTTTACAATTGCATATTGAACATCAAACAACACTAAATCAGTACATTTCAATTTGGTAAATTCACAGTTCACCTCTATAGTCTTTCTCTCTATATATTTTTATTGTAAACTAAAAACGTCTAGTGGCTAAGAACATGATCTCTATGTGAAAGGTCATGGGGTTTGAAATCCCATCTTTTATTATAATAATAAATGTATTAAATAGTTGGGTGGCTTGACCTCCAATTTTTACTCAAAATTTTATTATACTTTTTATGTTAGTTGTAAATTACATGTATTATTGTGGTTGAATTTTATTTCTTGAATCAAGTAGGAGCAATAAAACAATATAATTTTTTTTATGAAAGAAAAAACAAAAATAAATCAATCAATAAAAACATTAATATAATATTTGATTGAGATAATTCTTATTTTAGAACCTTACTTTTATTTAATTTCTCCAATATTCAAAGTGATAACAAAATAAATATAAATAAGAACATAGCTATTATTGAATCAATAAATAGTTTTCACAATATATATTCCAGCTTAATATTTAATGCCTCTAATATCACAAAGTGATAATTAAATAAAAAAAATAGACTATTGCTATTATTGAACCATGCAATAATTATTTCAGCTTAATTTCTATAATCCATTTAAACGCATACTTGATGTTCATCTATAAATAGTTAAAAACTATAGAAATCATGTCATACATGTTGTGCCTACGGTGACTATGAATTAGCTACTCTTTTTTTTCTTGTTATCTGAATTAGGACATGCTTCCATGAGGCAATCAGACCTTACGGGCCTAACGGGCTTTAGTATGCTAATATTTTATTATGACATGATTGGGCCTAACGGATAAATTTGAGGAACTCAGATGGGAAAAATCCCATGCCACATGGCGCGTGTCTTAATTTCATCCCAACAGTATTAACTTCAATTTTGTCGCTTCCGTTTCTTTCTCTTCACATTACCTCTTAATTTATCCGTTTACTCTTAGAAGAGAATTCTGTCAGAACGATGAAATTCACAGAACTTCTGACCGGCACATGTATCTCTCCATTGTTTCAGTTTGCTCTTTCTCATTAGCCTCCGTTACTCTTTTACTCCTCCACTATGTATCACTCCACTTCACTGCTACTTTTCAAGTAAATATCTAAAAAATAAGACGACTAATCTGCTCCGGTAAGGGCATCAAATTCTATCAATAGTTGTGAGCAATAATGAAGAAGAGCAAATAGGAGCTCAAATTGATATCAGTCAGGCAAATTCATTTCAAGCACATTTTTTCTATACGAGAAAGAAGAGGTAGTACAGTTGGTTAGGAAAAAAAATTTAGGACTATTGGTTACAGGGGCGGAGCTAGACTTTTAAGGTATGAGGGTCAAATTTGAATGTAAGTCAACCATATAAAATTTTTGTATTATGAATGAGGATTAATTTTATAATTTTGTAGCATTTTACTCTAAACTATACATAAATTTATGTATAATCATAAAAATTTTAAAAATAAATGGGGGTTAATTGACCCCCATTGCTTGTTACTGGATCTGCCTCTGGTTGGTTATCTAAAGATGGAGAATCGATTCTCCCTCACGGCTTCACATTCTCTGTGAAGGTTTAAAAAAAAAAAAGATATTTGTTCTATACTTTGTACTTTTGGCGCATCCGTTGGCGGAGGGTTAAATGGATTGAATGATGGATTCCACGCTCCAAAGGAATGGTCCAAAGAAGATTGAAGATCATGAAACATGGAGCGAAGATGGGAGAGAGTTGGGCTGCCAGGTTGGGCCTTTCAAAAAGAAGAACAAAGCTAAGCGACAAGCAATTCTTCAAATTTCCGATCATCGTGGCCCAAGTGTAAAAACTAAAGAGTTAATTAACTGTTCAAGTCGACCTTTTATTAGAAAATTTGGTTGTTTCCTGTTCCATGTATTATTTACGTATAAGATTTCAAGAGTCCAAATAATTAAGAGCATTTTCTTTTTACATGAAAATTTATATGTTCATTCTTATCTACTCTGCTTAGTGGGTACAAGGTCACAACTGATGCCAATTGGCACAAACTAATGAAAATCAGGTCACTTAAATCGGCACAAAGAAATGAAAATCCGGTCCACTATTTTTATAGTTGACTTGGTTCCTTGGTTGACTCTCTAACTTGAGCATGCCTTTGAGTGATAAGTGGGGCTATTATGGCCTGTTGGACCGGAGAGGAAAAGAGAAATAGACAGGAATAGAGGCTCTATTTAATCTATTCTAGTCGAACAAAGAAAGTATTGAGTGGAATTATGAAAATGAGCAAAATAAATTGAGTCCGAACTTTTGCAGTCAAACTCGTGCTTTTTATAATTAAGTTCCTCTTTTATTTTTTTATTAGCCAATTTTCTATTTCATTGGAGAGGTGGAATAGAGAAATTAGTACTTTTCATAAGATTCAATTAGCTCATTTACCGATACTCTTCCACTATTTAACTCTTTCGTTTTTTCACCTTCAACCGAACATGACCAGAATATTGCCAAATTCCATTTTTTTCTCAGAATATTGCCAAATAGGCCCTTACTTTTTCTGTTGTTCACATTATGAATGGCGTTTCTGTTGTTCATATTGTTATAACTGGAGTATTACAATTGGGTCTATTCATAATGCTTCTCAGAAATGTTCATTGAAAAAAATAATCTGTTGAGCAGGTGGCTTTGGAAGCTATATGTTTGGTATGAGCAGTCAGATAGCAAAACAAGCAACTGAAGCTAATGATCCAAGGGATATCAAGGACCCAGAACTAAGCTGGATGATTGGATTCATGTTTTTAGTCAGTTTCATTGGTATTTTTGCACTAGTGCCCTTGAGAAAGGTAAAACTTCTCTATCCATAATTCAACTCACTATATGTTAATTCAAATTATGTGGAGTCAAAGGAAAACAGTTACTAATTACACAAACAAACTTTGTTTTGTTTTCAGATCATGATAATTGATTATAAGTTGATCTATCCAAGTGGAACAGCTACTGCTTATCTTATCAATAGTTTTCACACTCCTGAGGGTGCTAAGTTGGCAATGTAAGAGAGAATCATTCTCAGAATCATAAAACACACACTGCATTGTAGATGTTGTAGCTTAAATGTTATCTAATTTCATATTAAACTGTATTATTTTAGGAAGCAGGTAAAGCTCCTAGGCAAGTTCTTTGTAGGCACCTTCTTGTGGGGATTCTTTCAATGGTTCTACACTGGCGGAGACAGTTGTGGATTTGCAAATTTCCCTACATTAGGCCTAAAGGCTTATGAAAATAAGTAAAATACATATTCGAGCTTTGCAAAAGAAAAGAAAAAAAAATGACATTCTTTTTAACATGTTATTACACTCCTTCCTTGTATTTTTTGTAGGTTTTACTTCGACTTCTCTCCGACCTATGTTGGAGTTGGGATGATTTGCCCCTACCTTGTGAACATTTCTGTGCTATTTGGTGGCATTCTTTCTTGGGGGTTGATGTGGCCTTTGATTAATAACAAAAAGGGCGAATGGTATTCTGCTTCTCTCCCTGCCTCCAGTCTTGATGGCTTGCAAGGTTATAGAGTACGTATTCGAACATAAACTTTATGAGATACAAATAAATTAAATAATGACAAATATTAATAGAAGGTGTAAAAAATGGAAATTTACACCGTACCCATAATTAGTTCAGTGCATACAAAAACTTGTGAGAAACTGAAGTCTTTTTTTGTTCTGTCAGCTGAATCACCTTGAGCAACATTTGGCTATCAAGTATTGAGTCAATTAATAAACAACTTTTGCCATTAGCATACTTTGTGAAGCAACTTCTGTTAAAATTTAACACGAAATGTCTCTCTACTAATAAGTTTTTCATCATGTAGGTGTTTATATCCATTGCCATGATTCTTGGAGATGGCCTGTACAACTTTGTGAAGGTCCTGTCCCACACAATTTTCGCTCTTTACAAAGTATGGAAAAGCAAGTCCAAACTTCCCATCACAGATAGCGACGGCAATGTTGTTTCCGCTGAGACGGTCTCGTTCGATGACAAGAAGAGGACCGAGATCTTTTTGAAGGACCAGATCCCTAAGAAGTTTGCATTAGGAGGCTATCTTTGTGTGGCGATAATTTCCATTGTGACACTGCCACATATCTTCAAGCCTCTGAAATGGTTCTTTTATACTTAATACTGAAATTATTTTCCGATGATGACAAAAGAATACAATCTGCATAAAAGAATATATAATGATTTAAGGAAGTAATAATCATAAATTGTATAAAAGGGAAAAAAATCTCAATATAAAATCAGTACCAAACCAGAACTGTCCCAGTTTCAAACATATATTTATGCATTCCACACTCGTGACCCTGTGGTATTTTGGTGATTAAAATAAAAGATTTCAAGAGACCCAAATAAAATAAGTACCAAAATAGGAATTGCTCTCAATTCCAACATAGTACGTACCTGTAGGACTCTACATTCTACTACGCTCCAATCCTTTTAGATTGTTGGTGAACAAATTACAAAATAAGAAAATTGCTGACAGCACAGTGCAATTACAAGACAATCAAAATAAGCCAACAGAATAACATATTCTCTTAATTTCTATTTTTTTAAACAGGTACTACATCCTGGTAGCCTATTTATTTGCACCAATCCTTGCCTTCTGTAATGCATATGGTTGTGGCCTGACTGATTGGTCTCTTGCCTCCACTTATGGTAAGCTTGCCATCTTCACGATTGGTGCATGGGCTGGTAAAGGAGATGGTGGTGTGCTTGCCGGCTTGGCAGCTTGTGGTGTCATGATGAGCATCGTCTCTACTGCCTCTGATTTAATGCAAGATTTCAAGACTGGTTACATGACCCTTGCCTCCCCTAGATCCATGTTTGTTAGTCAAATTATTGGCACAGGTATAAAAATATATCGCAAAGTAACAACATTTCTTAAAGTCCAATAACCTAGTTAAAATCTTCTCTCTTCAATTGATTTTAGTTATACGTTCTGGGTCAATAATAGTACTAAAATAATTGACCTTTTGTGGAGTCCTTGCAAATGTATAATTGAACAAGCATTAAACATTGAAACTAAAAATAGTGAACAAACAGAAGGATTGACAGGTTCATCTCACATGTTAATCACCCAATGATTCCATTACAGTAATGGGATGTGTCATCGCACCGTGCGTCTTCTGGGTCTTTTACAAGGCGTTCAATGACATTGGTGTTAGCGGCAGTCAATACCCTGCACCTAATGCGATTGTTTTCCGTAACATGGCTATTCTTGGTGTGGATGGTTTTGGGTCGCTCCCCCACAACTGCCTCAAACTCTGCTACGGGTTCTTCTTCATTGCTTTCTTTATCAATCTGCTTAAAGACTTGGTCCCGACAAAAGTCTCACGATTTATCCCCATCCCTATGGCCATGGCCATACCATTTTATATTGGCCTGTACTTTGCAATTGACATGTGTGTCGGCAGCTTGATTTTGTTTATCTGGGAGAAGATTAATAAGTTGCAGGCAGATCAATTTGGACCTGCTGTGGCCTCAGGTATGATTTGCGGGGATGGTTTATGGACTCTTCCTCAGTCAATTTTGTCTCTGGCAAAGGTTAATCCACCGATTTGCATGAAGTTTTTGTCTCGCAAGATGAATGTAAAGGTCGATGGCTTTATCTCTTCTTTGTGAATCAAATTGGAAAAATGGTTGATGTTCTGCTGTTGGGTTACTTCATTGTTGTGTAGTTATGGTTTCTTAAGTTTTTTGTAGGTGTTTGGTTTTTTTTTTCTTTCAAAGAGAAGTTTGGTGAGTTAATAATACTTTTAGTATTGGGTTATGTTCAAGTGTTGACGTTAGAAAATTATTGTAAATAAATTTCAATATGAAACATAATTAAACCTTCTCATCAAATTCTTCGTAATTTTCTGTGTCTTTTTTTGTACTTAATAGTAAGCAAAATGCCAATTATATCATATAAAGCAAAGTTAAAGGAATACAAAAAGGAAGACAAGATAGTACAACAACGGTATTTAATTAGGATGAGTTTTGTCTCTTACCTATTTTCTATACTCAATTTCTTTATTAAGTAGTAGGCAATTACCTGTTAAATGTTAATAATTCCATTCAAAATATAAAAGAAAGTTTTACGTACAAAGGGATCAAATAAACGAGGATACTGGTAATTATTTACATGAACTTTCAATGCTATTGGCAGTTTTCTAGTTGACTATCCCTGAAAATGACCCAATTTCTGTTTCATGGATTCCAAGTTGTGGATACAAAGAGAATTTCCCAACAACTCCTGGCCTAATGTATCTCCAGGTTTGTCAATAGATGGAGCAAGAGATAAAAGGGAACCCATGAATTCCAACTTAAACTGGATTAACTCAGATTCTAATCAGACAATCCATATCCAAACTCAAACTTTGGATTACTTTAGGGGATCCGGACCCCTTCCAGCCCTGTTTCCTTTAGTCAATTAGAATATAGAAGGGACGTGTTCATTTTAGCTTTCAATAGTACTAGTGATATACTAAAGTTATTTTGTTAGCTTAAAAAAATAATGAGGGCAAAAAGAAAAAGAAGGTTATTTATAATGATAAAATAAGATATTTTGACGTTTGATGATTTGATGGGTAGACGGACCATAATCCAGTATCACTTCTTCATTTTACTCGTTAACCTTGCTGCTTTTCATTTTGATATTTATGGGCTTATTTGTATATTTTTAATTTTAGTAATTCACTCTGCAAACACGAATGTCCATTGTAAATTTTCTTTATAAGATATATAATATATATATATTACCATAATATAGTTTTCACATTAAATTTGTTTAATTTTAGAATTTACTGGTAATAGTATCGTAATGAATTAGGCATTAACTATATATTTCCAATAAGATCATTCATCATCTAAGAGAAGTATGAATTCGTTCCGCAATAACATTCAGATGAATAGATATATTTGCACACTAAAACATAGGGTTGGTGTTATTTTTAAGAGAAATTTGCGTTGCACTCTTGAAATAGCTTCCCAAAAATAATACTATCCTCTTCTCAGCACATAAATAGATTCATAACTGCAGAATCCTTCAATCCGATCTAATAGATTCCCTCACGCCGTTTTCTCTCCTTGTCACCAAGTTCATCTCCAATGGCAACTAGTGGAGATCAAAATTGGCAAGCAAATCCTGATGTTCACCGGGAAGACATGGTGGAGATGTCTACACTGAGGCATCGCAACAAATCAAATGGCGGAATTGAACGAAATGAAGATAATTACCAAGTCCTTTCGGTTGAACAAGTGTTCGAATCACAACCCGTGCCTAGCTGGAGAGAGCAGCTCACCTTTCGTGCCTTTGTTGTGGCGTTCTTCCTCGCAGTAATGTTTAGTGTTATTGTTATGAAGCTTAATCTTACAACAGGTATCATACCTTCTCTGAATGTCTCTGCTGGTTTGCTCGGGTTTTTCTTCGTCCGGATGTGGACTGGTGTGTTGGAGAAGTGTGGTATGCTGAGACAACCATTTACGAGGCAGGAGAATACAGTGATTCAGACAGCCGTGGTTGCGGCATATGGATTGGCCTTCAGTGGTATGTTCACCTCTTTTTATCTCTCTTATTTCGGTAACTTTTTGTCGGTTTTGTCATAATTTCTATGCCATATGCAAGGTTGGGCTCCAGCAAAAAATTATGCAGAGCTAATAGATCTTATATTTGATTGTAGGGCAGATCTACAGGTTTGGCAAGGGGTGTTTAGCCACCCTTATGATTTTAGATTTTTTAATCATGTAATATTAAAATTTAATTGTATTAAAAGCTTTTATATGGTTCAACCTCCTCATAAAATGTAAAATGTGCACTTGTAGTTTATTGTTTAGAATTTCAATTTGTGGTTGTGGAGACTTGAATTTAAATCCACTGCCATATGCATTATGCATTTAACGTTTTAGCACCCATCCCCCCCCCCCCCCCCCCCCCCCCCCCCCCCCACACACGCACACGCACACAATCTAAATTTTATGGTTCAACCCCGGTTCTGTTAGACTAAATATGTGCTGTCTGACCTGAATTGGATAATCCTGATCTGTCAATGTCTCTTCAAAGAATTACATATAATTAGAGGAAGCTGATTAATCTACTGATTCTGACAGTATGGCTTTGTAGATCTCGTGTAATTTGAACAGAGATAATTCATCTGTTTACTGGATTGCTAAGTTTTGAAGTTTTAAATTTTGAACAGGTGGCTTTGGAAGCTATTTATTTGGTATGAGTAGTAGAGTTGCAAACCAAGCAACAGAAGCACGTGATGCAATGGATATTAAGGATCCATCGTTGGGTTGGATGATTGGGTTCATGTTTTGTGTCAGTTTCATCGGTCTCTTTGCTCTTGTGCCCCTAAGGAAGGTAATTTTTTTAAACCTTTTGATCAACTCCTAGCTTTATATATCACTGTCTCTTTGAGATAAACCAAAAAAGATAATTTATCATTTACTCAATATACCTTTGTTTATGTTCAGATTATGATAATTGACTATGGGTTAATCTACCCGAGTGGGACAGCAACTTCTCATCTTATCAACGGCTTTCATACTCCTGAGGGTGCTAAATTAGCAAAGTACAGCAAATAATTTTTGAAATAATTAATTCACAGTCAGAGCTCAGCAACTTTTTAAATCTTTAAATACTTAAAAAAATGCTATTTCATATCTGCAGGAAACAAGTAAAAACACTAGGCAAGTTCTTTGCAGGAAGCTTCGTGTGGGGATTCTTCCAATGGTTTTATACCGGAGGGGATGATTGTGGATTTACAAGCTTCCCTACATTAGGCTTAGAGGCTTATGCTCAAAAGTAATTGACAAATTCTCCTGATATTTTTATCGGTAGCATAAAAGAAATATCAAAATTTCATCCATATATACCATCGATTTTGGACAATTTTGTTTTATACCACAACCACTGAATTATTTAGTGGTTGAAATCTGCATATTCTCTTTTGAAAAACTGGATGCCCCATAACAGAGATTTCAACCACTATTCAGCTCTGAATAATTAGCAGTTGTTGGTATAAAACAATATTATAAAAAGTTCAGCGAATTCTCAGCCTTTCCAAAGCAATACACGACTCTCCTGACTTGACACTTTTTAGGTTTTATTTTGACTTCTCTTCAACTTATGTTGGAGTTGGGATGATCTGCCCATACATTGTGAATTTGTCGGTGCTCTTAGGAGGTATTGTTTCTTGGGGCTTGATGTGGCCTCTGATTGACAAGAAGAAGGGAGACTGGTACTCGGACTCTCTTTCACCGACTAGTCTTCATGGTTTGCAAGGTTATAAGGTAAAAAATTTGAAAGTTACTATTATTATTCATTTCCTTAAAGTTACAGAATCTAAATAATTTGAAATTTATTTTTGAAGGAAAAATGAGGGTCCAGCCCACATTTGTATTAAAAAATAATTTGAAATTTATTGCACAGCAAACATAATTCATCATCTATAAAAAAAATAAAATGCCAGTTTTTATCTACAAGCTCGAGCTCTACCAGTTATAAGCCTGTTCAGAGTGTCAATACAGACACCCTGAATTTATATACCGCCTAAACTTGTTTTCAGTTGCTATCACCAATCACTAACTTGTTCTATAATCCAGGTGTTCATATCCATAGCCATGATTCTGGGAGATGGCCTGTATAACTTTGGAAAGGTGTTCTCCTTCATGTTCTATGCCATATACAAATCACAAACAGGCAAGAAATCTGACCTTCCTGTCTCTGATGGTGACGACCATGCTATGACGATTGTCAAGCCGGTGTCTTTTGATGATGAGAAGAGGACTCGGCTTTTTTTGAAGGACCAGATATCTTACTACATCGCAATACCTGGTTACATAATTGTCGCAATCATTTCCATGTTTACTCTGCCTTACATCTTCAAACCCCTAAAATGGTAATTTTATCTTGTCTATTTGAGCTTAAATGTTTTAATTGACTGATCCATATTTGTAATGGCTGTTATGCACAGCTCACCAGTACTATATTGGTACGATATCCAATCTCTACAACTTTGTCTCAAGTTAAGGTCTAAATTCTAAATATTATAGAGAACTCCACTCAACAGAATATGTTTCAACAATATTAAGTAATGAATGAATGCATATAAATTTACTTAAAAGAAGACATGTTTTGATCTCTATATAATTTTTGAGGAGTACCAGTCTTGAAGTCTAGATCTTCCTACCTACATTTAGGTCCAATAATACATTGTGAAGTTTTGGCCAACAAAATTGGATTAAATATTGGACTGAGTAGAAAATTACAAATAATCCAATATTAAGTTCTTCAAAACAGTAGCAAATATCATTACTTTAAATTACAATCACATATATAATATCTTGCCTTTAATTAGGTACTACATCTTGGTGGCATACATTGGGGCACCAGTGCTCGCCTTTTGTAATGCATACGGATGTGGCCTGACTGACTGGTCTCTTGCTTCCACTTATGGAAAGCTTGCCATCTTCATCATTGGTTCATGGGCTGGTTCAGGAGATGGTGGTGTAGTTGCTGGCTTGTCAGCTTGTGGTGTCATGATGAGCATCGTTTCAACAGCTGCAGATTTAATGCAAGATTTTAAGACTGGCTACATGACCCTTACCTCCCCTAGATCCATGTTTGTAAGCCAGGTTATTGGCACAGGTATGAATGCATTGAACCAATGGCAGAGCAAAAAAAAAAATTAAATGGATTCTAGCACCAATTTAAATATTAGCATCAATATAATGATCATATCAAAGGCTCAAGTTGTTACCATAAGGGTCAATAATAAAATAGTTGTCACATTTTTATGGGATTTAAAAATGAACTTTCTTTAAAACAAACTTTTACACCATTAAAAATACCATGCATTAGTTTGAGTTTGAGTTTAAAGTTTAATTTTTTTTTTAGTTCTTCAGCTTTACTTTTATTTCAATTTTCATTTGGTGACCATTTGGTTCCCATTCTCTTTGTAAATAAACCTTTTTTTTTTATATATATATATATATATCAATTCAACTATTGGCGGTATTTCTCGGCCAACCATCAAAAAAAAAAATATCATGCATTGAACCGAATAGGCAACACTTCAGCCATAATCTGTCTAGTTCAATAAGATAATCCAAAAGCTTTTCTTTTAGTGTGAGGATATAAACAATCCACTAATCCTCATAATTTAAGAACTCATGTTATATATGTGTAATCACTGTTACTGTTGTTATCACAGCCATGGGTTGTGTCATCGCGCCATGCGTATTTTGGCTTTTCTACAATGCATTTGGCGACATTGGTCTAAGCGGCAGTGATTATCCTGCTCCATATGCAATTGTGTACCGCAACATGGCTATTCTTGGTGTAGATGGTTTAGGTACCCTCCCGAAGAACTGCCTCACACTCTGCTGCGTGTTCTTTGCTGCGTCAATTGTGATCAATCTGATCAAAGACTTGGCCCCAGGAAAGATCAAGCAATACATTCCCCTCCCCATGGCTATGGCCATACCATTCTACCTCGGCTCATATTTTGCAATTGATATGTGTATCGGTAGCTTGATTTTGTTTATTTGGGAGAGGGTTGACAATGTTATGGCAGATCAGTTTGCCTCTGCAGTGGCCTCTGGTTTGATATGTGGGGATGGACTGTGGACTCTGCCTCAGTCAATTCTGTCTCTTGCCAAGATAAATCCCCCAATTTGCATGAAGTTTTTGTCTCGGAAGATGAATGAAAGGGTCGATGGATTCATTTCTACATTATAAAAGTTCTGCCAGAACTGTTTTTTTCCATTTTTTTTTTTCTTTATTTGAGAAGAGCAATTGATCATTCTAATCTTGTAGTAGTGTGTGTTTTCTTGTTTTCATTTCTTTAATTCTGAAGTAGTCTAATCATGTAGCGGTTCAGTTAGTTTAGTGTTAGAATCTTGATACTGAAAATTGCTCTAAATTTAATTACGAGACAGAATCTTATTACATAATTTGCTCTGTTGCTTGTTTTATTTGAACTTTGAAAGTATGACATATCCATATGGTTTCATTCATGTACACAAGATTTAGACATAGCTATATTCTATCACATTAGTGCACCATATATTTAATTTCTTTTTTTTTGGACACAAATTTCATCCTTGACTAAATTTGAAAATTGCTTTTAGACGTTTAAGAAAACATTATAATGCAGAGGCAGAACTAGAAAATGGAGATTAGGGGGCTGAAAATCAAATGTGGTGAAATTTCATTTTATAAGAGGGCTGAAAGGCATTGATACGTATATCATTTACAAAATTTAATGGACACAATTACAAATTTTCGATCTATAGGGGGTCTTATCTTAGCCCCTTTTCTCCAACACTGCCTTTTGCTCTTGTTGTAACGTTTCATTTGGCACAAAAAAAATCTATAGACAATCAAGACTACTTTTTCACTAAATTATGGGATCAATGTTATTCTATCCAATATATTCAGAATTTGAATCGGATCTTTTTTTCTAGGCCAGACTGAGCCTTCTTTTCCAAAAGCGCTTGTTTCAATCGGAGCAACTGTGACCATCATCATCATAATTTGCTTCAGAGAGTGCATTTTTTTAAATTAAGACAGAACTTTTAAAAATTAAATAATATACTTCTTAAATGTTGTTTTTGGCAATTGATACAATCTAAGGCTAGTAAATTCTAAAAATAAAGGATAACAAAAAAAATTCTAAGAAAAATGACGAGAAGGAAAAATCGAAAACCAGTATATTGCCCACTACAAGTGAACTAAAGTATATACGCATCAAGGGATCTTACACAGTATCAAATAATGGAGCTTGTTAGATAGAACTCACGAATTTTTGAATGGAATTACATGAGTTCGCTATGTTTGATCAGAAAAGATGCTTTCAGTTTACTATATTCTTTAATCTCTTTTAAGATATAATGCTCATCTTATCTGATATATATCATGATGTCTGGATTTTTATTTTTATTTTTTGGAACTAATTTTTGTTTCTCTCACGAACATCATAAATTATGACATCCAATTAGAACATAAGTTAGGACGTTTTGTCTACCGTCCGAGATTTTTGGATATCGATCCCTTTTTTTAATTATTCGTTATTCCTATTAATAAAAAAAATTCGACCACCAGCAGCAGCAGCAATAATAATAATAATAATAATAAAATATTTTAAATTCAAAAGACATTCATTGATCTAATTTCGGCTTTAGCAATGCATGAAATACCAGAACCAGCCCGAAACAAGGGGGATTGGGGTGGGGGTACGGGGTAGGGGGGAGGGGATGTTAGTAGTTACACATCTGATTCTAACCTAACAATATAGGAATGAGATCCCGTGATCTTCAAATCCCTGCTATTCCCTACTCTTATCTCTCTCTCCTGTCTTTCCCTCTCCTTTTTGAAGAGAGACAGAAAAACGGATAGTAACGTCCGGCTTTTCCCTTGAGAAAAGCAGGGGATGTTGATCCAACATTATATAGACATATCATGCATCCTACAGAAAGCTAAATAATACTAGTACATACTGCGTGTGTACACACATACAGCAGCGCACAAAAAGTACAAACAGATAACACAATAGTACAACACCCAAGAAGCCACTTTGTGAAGTTAAATCAGATAACTAGCCGTTGCATGCAGACTTATAGTGATAGTCATCAATCGTAGAGTAAATGTTCCCAACTTCAACATGGTACTCAATTGCTTCCCTGATTTGAGAAAATAAGTAATTTGAAATAAGAAAATTCATATCACAGGGAAGGAGTGAGCAAATGAGAGAGAAAGAGAGAGACCTGATTTTTTGTTCGGGTAAACCCAATCTTGTGATAACTTCATCCACATGCAACCCATTCTCACGTGCACTTCACCAAAAAAGTAAAAAATAAATAAAATGGCAATTTTTTATAAAACATTTTAATTATTAACTCTAAGCAAATAAAGATAGATTTAAAAGTGCACATACAGGCTGGTTGGCTCCTGGAAAACACTCAAGACCATTTCACGGAAGTCACCATTGGCTCCTGTCCCCACATTCTAAACCAAACAATAACAGAAATAACAATTATAAATGAACACAGGTATCTATAAGTCACAAATGGCTCAAGTTTAATATGATTTACCATAGTTTGGTACGTCCTCGTGTCATTCTGGTTCATACCAGAAGAGATGGTTGATGCAGAAAAAGCTGCAGCTGGCTTTCCAGGATTCTGAAAAAAAAAAGCATTCAAGTTATGAGTTCAAACCAAGGTTCTAAATAGCGATTATAGCAGTATAGCAGGGAGGCAAAAAAAAAAAGCTATAGCGAATAGCGGAAGCGTTTTTCTAATTTTCAAAATAAGTTTTCTACTAATTATCAATATGATCAATATTGGAGAATTATGATAATAACTAAATGATAACTTATCTGAGTCTATATTTTTTTCAATCATGCAAATCAGAAGGGAAAAAAAAAGAATTTATAATGTAACATTATTTAATAGTTCACACTTCATAGTATTACAGATTTTAATAGACGAAGAGCAATTAATTTTATAGTGAAATAAAGTTAGCATACCTATTTGAATATTTTATATATTATTATAATCAAAATCAGCTTTCAATGAAACGAACGGCGATAATTTTACAGGTGAATACTAGACGAAAAGAAAACAAAAGGAATAATTAATATTTTAATATTTTCTAATATAGAATTAGAGACTAAATCACAAATAGGAACAAAGACATATAGTTTGATTTTAGCATGCTTATTATAACAGGCCATGTAGTATCATAAATATGAACTGAAGTACAGAAGTCCATGTAAATTGCAAAAAAGCCTATGTAGCATAGCGGTAGC
This sequence comes from Carex arenaria, assembly GCA_964058825.1. NCBI lineage: Eukaryota > Viridiplantae > Streptophyta > Magnoliopsida > Poales > Cyperaceae > Carex > Carex arenaria. The sequence goes on from CAXKVW010000232.1 coordinate 571,997, forward strand.
AATAGCGCATAGCGCGTAGCGGTAAAAGCAGTCAGCTATTACAGCTATAGCAGCCGTAGCTGAAATAGCGCACTTTTATCTCATAGCGTAGCGTTTATGGTCTGAAAAAGCTATAGCTAGCTATTTAGAACACTGGTTCAAACTAAGCACTGAACTATATACACTGTATCCAGTTTTGGCCACCAAAATTTGATTAACCCATCCACATAATTTATTAAATTTAATTTGATCTAAAAAGTTTGCATCACTATTTTCAATTTAAATTCATATAGCACTGAAATTATAAAATATTTTTTCAAATAATACGTTCCTAAGCATATCAAGACAAAAAGCTACACACATGAATAAGATAATCTCACACTTTACTTGAAATCATATGATCTTCATTTGTGAATATTTCTAAAATAATCAGAAATTGTAAATAAATAAAATATATTCCTCAGAAATTACTATTACAATGTTTGAAATATGTAGTTGAGTAGATTCAATATATTGACAAATTAGCTTAAAAATTGTGACCAGGGGCAGAGGCAGAAAAAACATCACAGTTTCATTGTTTATAGGAGTATGGGAATCATTAGTAAAAAAAACATCTTTAATAGTTTGGGGTCAATTTGTGCACACCTAATTTGTATAGACAATATAAAGAGAACTGTTAATAATATATGCATTTTGTAAAAATTATGGGGTTCAATCGACCCCCATTGTGCTCACTTCCATCCGCCCCTGATAGTGGGTAACTTGATTCAGAATTGACACAGGGACCCAATCTCAATCAAAATTAAAGTTCAGTGGGGAGAAATATCAAAGTTGACTGAAAAAGATAGTATAAAGTTAAGTGAGTAGTGAAATTGACTCTCAAAATCCCTAAGGTTCTTTTGCATAAACACCCCTAGAAATCTGAATCATTATTATGTATTTGAGCCCCCCTTTTTTAGCATGCATCTTTGCATGACTTCAAAAATGAGCTTTTTTTTTTTTCCTTCTAAAAGTTTATTGCCAAAAAAGATAATCTAGTAGTCAGGTTTGTTCTATTAGAAAGTTTAGATGGCATAAACTAAGATGGCCATGAAAATGAAGAGAAACACAAATACCTTTAGCCGACTATTATCCAAATGAGCATGGATACACTCCATAAAATGAAGTGTTATTTGGTTGAAATCCTGCACAGGCCTGACAACATGGGCCACTATGTGGTGTTTTCCTTGGAATCCCTTCAACTTGCCACATACTATGACATATATTCCATTTCTACATAACGGAACAAAAAGTTAATATATGCAGGAAGATGCAAAAGAGGGTGGCCAGGGGCAGATCTTAATGCAACCCAAAGGGTGGTCAGCCACCCCTATGATTTAATTTTTTTTTAATTATATATAGAAGAGGGATCCACTTACAACATTTAATAGTAACAACATGTTACAACATTCGGTTTTGCGATTTTCAAAGTCCAAACAGTCGATCCAAACTGTTCAACATAATCTCTATATTAAAATGTGCTTAGAGGTCAAATTTTACATTTTTTTTGAATTTTTTTGCTATTTATTAAGTATTTTACAAAACTGCTGTTTTTAGACAATTCTGGACCACTAAAAAACATCTGTTTTGTAAAATAGTTAATAAATAGTAAAAAAATGTAAAATTTGATCTCAAAGCACATTTTAATGTAGACATCATGTTGAACAGTTTGGATCGACTGTTTGGACTTTGAAAATCACAAAATCGAATGTTGTAACATGTTGTAAGTGGATCCCTCCTCTTATATATATTGAAATTTAATTGAATCTTTTTTCTTTTAAGTTTTTAAATAGTTCAACCCCCCTTATGAAATATCAAATGTGTGCTTGTAGCCTAGTGGTTAGAATTCCACATTGTGGTTGTGGAGATTTGGGTTCAAATCTCACCTACAACATATTAATTTTTTCTTTTTGGCATTTTACGTTTTAGCACACCAAGCTAAATTTTCTAGTTCTGCCCCTAAGGGTGGATAAAGAAATTCTTTTAGAAATGGAGAAATCAAATCTTACTCAATACTAGTCATTTCATTTGTATCAAAAGCATCATGTACCCTACATGAAAACAGAAAAAATAAGTACAAGAAATCACAGGACAGAATAGATAAGAGACTAAAACTGAAGGAAAAAGAATACAACTACACAAAAAAATTATTAAAATGAAATAGAAACATGATGAAAATTAACCATCGGTTAACATCAACTCTTCCAGTGCCATCATCAAGTGAAAACGACACATCGGTGACCCTTTCTGCTTTATTCACCACACGGCCCAAGAGCCTGACCTACAGCCATAAAAAAATAGTTCCTAAAATATGTCACTACAAGCCTAGAAATTAAGAATATCCGTACATGCATGCTACTAAAGGACATTTACAAAAAGTATCTCGTCATTATTATAGTCAAAAGTTTTATAAATTTTACATTTACATACATTGAAATAAGTAAATATAGAAAACAATATCTAAGGAACATTATCACCAATATACTCACCTGTTGCAATTTGAATAAAAAAAATACCAACAAATCCTTTGCACAAGGGCTGTGCACCACTAGAGAGGTTAGTACTTAAATAAAAACAAGAATTAAATAACTTACAGTTGATGGATCCACTCCATCTATCACAAAGTCTGATTTGTCATCATTTGAGTGATATGCTTCGCTGATTTGTTTAATGGTCACGGGCACTGTTGTATTAGAAGTTGTGCTTCGACTCTTAAATGAAAAAAAAAAACAAAATGGTTAGGTTATATATTTACGTATTCTGGTAAAATTAAATAACCATAGTTAAGTCACATATTAAGTAATAGTTGGGAGTCATTGACAACATATTATCATGAAATCAGCTTATAATTTTTGATCACCTATTTGGAATATGATATATACATGATACATATCATGTGCATACAAAATCATGAAATTTGATGCAAGTTTTACCGTTCATCAAATGACTTGAAATTTGCAACAGTCTATATTTAATGACCTATGATGAGAATATCAAATGCACAAATTGTATGAAATTTGACATGTAACCTATAAGGCTAGCATCGTATCCATAAAACTTTTCTAATGTAAACCATGTTTATTTGATTTGAGAAACATTGTCAAGGTTGTCAATTTAATCCATTGCTAATGGATTTCATCCCACTATGTACAAAAGTTATTCTGGAAGTCTATTTCAACGAAAATTCACCTTAAATTGAAAGAGTCAACTTTATTAATTAAAAGAACCCTTCTTCAAAATTATTCCAGTAAACCCTTGACCTTTTGTCCTAAATGGTTAAACTAGAAATAAAAATTACTCTATAAATGTTGGAAAATTACAAGTATTTACAGGCCAGGGGGAGTAACTATGGATGACTGGTAACTGGAATTAGACCAGAGTGCCAGCAACAGTCCTCTCTCCATTCTAGGATTTAGTGGATTTGTCCAGTGTCATGTCAGTACCTTTGTCAGTAGAGGGTACACTGGGCCACAAACCACAACTTGGGAAATATAAGAAGATCCAAAATTTAAGCACGGGAGTCCTGGTTAAGTAACAACAGGATTCACCATTCTTGTACTGTCCCAAAAATCTTGATTTGGATTTCTTTCTCGTCTCTTATTCATCCAACAACAAACCGAACAGTAAGGACCAATGTTTGGTGCAATAAGCTATTAGGATTTAGGAGCGAAATTAACAAAATAACAAAGCAGGGAAAATAAAAATAAAAAAACGAATTATGACCTTAGAGTATCCCCCCTGATCGGTTGTCTGCGTAGCTTGCGAAGGCATGAAACCGCCACCGGAGAAGTATGAAGCGGCGGCGCTACCGCCTCCATCGTGCTGATTCGCATACATGTTTAACGAAAAAACCCTAACCTAAACTATAGCCTAGAACATCATTAGACTCGGGAATCGGGATGGAGAGAAATGGGAATCAAAGCGGGAAAACAAGCAAACGAAACGACTGAATGAGTCTTAGTCTGGAGAGGTCTTTCGTTTGGTTTAGTACAGAATAGAATAGTAGAATACCGCTGCGTCGCAACGAGGAAGAAGACATACTGGGCGGGCCTTTGTGTCTGGGCCTCTGGGCCTCAGAGAATCTATTCCAACAAAAATTACAATCACAAGAATGAGGGTATGGTATTATATTATGCATGTCAGGAAATAAATCAGACATGAACGATCTCAATGAACGAATCTCAACGAAAATCAACGGTTGAAATCAGAATAACAGGTTTGTGTTATTTCTTTTGAACAATTGTAGATTTATTTCCTGCCTATTATGGAACAATCCCTACTATAAATTTATATCTCTATTTTTGAAGTTTCAACAGACAACCGTTATATAATTTTTTGGAAAAATTATGAAAATGTCACTTCAAAACCTTTAAATTGTGAAAATGTCACTCCAAACTTTGAAATTGTCAAAAATGCTACTCTAAATTTCATTAATTTGTAAAAATGTCACTCCAAATAATTAATGACTAAAATATCATTCTTCTCCTCTTCTTTCTCCTGCCTTCTCTTCTTCTCCTGTTCCGAATGGCGGCTGAGCATGGCGGAGGGGGTCGTAGAGGAGGGTTTGATGGTGCTGGTGCTTGTCGTCGGAGGAGGGGTTGCGAAGAATGTGAAGGTGGGCAAGGAGAATCATGCCCGGAAACTGTTTCCTGCGCCTCTTGCGACGGGCGAGGGTCGGGTCGGCGAAGGGTGCGGGAGGAGGCAGCGGAGGGGCGGAGGCGGAGATGGATGGGCGAGGGTATTTTAGTCATTAATTATTTGGAGTGGTATTTTTACAAATTAATGAAGTTTGGAGTGACATTTTGACAATTTCAAAATTTTGAAGTGGCATTTTCACAATTTCCCCTAATTTTTTTATATTTGGAGATTAAATTATATATATATATAGAGAGAGAGAGAGAATGACTAATATGATTTCAGTAGCATATGAGCCGAAGTGCTTACGGTCCAAATTTGAAATTTCAAAATCCAAAAAGTCGATCTGAACCGTTAGATGTGTTCTCCATATTGAAAAGTGCTTGGAGACCAAATTTTACATTTTTTGGAATTTTTTTACTATTTATTAAGCCACTTTGAAATCGCTGATCCAACATGAATAGTAAAAATTTCTGGACTATCGGATCAGCGATTTTCTAAGTGGCTTAATAAATAGTAAAAAAAAAATAAAAAAATGTAAAATTTGGTCTCCAAGCACATTTCAATATGGAGAACATTTTGAGCGGTTCGGATCAGCCATTTGAATTTTGAAAATGAAAATATTGTGCCGTGGCTCACTAAACGCATTTACACCATGGCTTAGCCAAGTCCATCTCTCTCTCTCTATATATATATTACTATTATTATATAACATACATATTTTTTTTTTCTTTTTATATATTTTCATACAAATGATATTAAATGATATAAAAAATTAAAAGAATAGAAAACATGACCAAAAAATTATCAATCAATCAAAAAATTATTTTAATAAAATTTAAAAAATTGAAAGAAATCAGGATCAATAAAAAAATAATACAATTTGCATTGAGTACGCATTTAAATAAATTTAAATTTTTATACACAAAAAAAATATAAAACGACGTCTAGAATCAAAAGATGACAAAATATTTGATTGAAGAGCTGATATTCAATTGAAATGTTATTTTTTAATCACAGTTGTTGACAAATCAGAACATCTATGTACTTAATATAAAAATAGAGATATTGCTCAAATTTGGTGCTATGGTGCATTGCAATTGCTTAAATTTGTCGAATGCGAATCTACTGCGATTCTTTACCCATGAACAGTATCCTACAAATACAAAAATCGGCAGTATTTCTAATAAATCAAATTATATAGTATTTGCCACTTTTCGGAGCTTAAATGAAGTCATTTATTACCTATCAGACATTCTCAGAACTTGATATTTACTAATTAGTCAATGCATTTACAACAAATAATATAAAAAATAGTCTTAATATAAGCTCGACAATTAGTACAACTATCTCAAAAAAAATAATTAAGAACCAGCTAATAATTAGTCGGTTTGGCCATTTTAAATATTATTTGTATTCTGTAAATATATTTGACAATTTATATTTAATGTTGGATATTAATAAAAATCACGGAATTCCCCATCACTCTTCTTAAAAAGCAATATAAACATTATTGGTTAAGAAAGAAAAAACTTGAGACTGAGATTGGATCAATTTGGGTGAAAAATGCCACCACCGACCACAATTAGTATAGAATTTGGACTCGAACCATGCCACAATTTCTGACAAAGCCCCGGAATGGCATCCTCTGTGGAGTTTTTACCTACGGAGCTGTGCGGTTCTTTTAATCTGGACCGTTCGTTTTGATCGGATGGATCAAATAAAATTATAGCACGAATCTCAAAGCAAAATTAATACTGCCCCCTCCATCAAAACGAGCACTCACTGGTTGGAGATTAAATCTAGACTGTCCGATCAAAACGAACAAATAAGATTATAGGACGAATCTCAAAGCAAAATTAATACTGCCCCTCCATCAAAACGAGCACTCACCGGCTGGAGATTAAATCTGGACCGTCCGATCAAAACGAACGGTTCAGATTAAAAGAACCGCACAGCTCCGCAGATTAAAAGAACCGCACAGGATGCGAGTCCACAAAGCCCCATGTGCCTGAAGTCATCAAAAGGGCGCCGCGCCCATTTCTTTATCTATTTTTGTCCACAGCCCCATCTGTGGCGCACTAAGACCTAAGCACTAGTGCACTGCAATACTGCAATACTGCATGCCTAAAAGAGGCGACTGAGACACAAAAAGGAATCTGCCAACGAGTCGTATAGTCGTATACGACTCGTAGGCTATGAGCTGTGGTATTTAAAAAAAAAAAAAGACAAAGGAATCAAAGAGGGAGAACTGAGAAGCGAACTGAGATAAAGATGGAGCCACCTTCTTCTCAAGGGATGTCCAAAAATGAAGATTTTCAAGACAAAGTAACCGATGAATGGTAAGTATCTTTCTTTTCTGTTTATTCTTCTACTTTCTTTCCAATAACAAGTTTCTAATTTACAAACATTTGTTTATTTGATCTTCTTTTTTCTCTTGATTTCAAATCATCTGAATTTCTGTTAGAACTTCAAGAATATTAGGGTGTGAATCATTACACAGAGCAACTAGAGAAATCATGAAAAAAACAATCAATTCTTTTTTTTTTTAAGGTTCATTCCTGAATTACTGATATGTTTGGTTTCAATTGAAGATAAATAAGCAAATACTTCTAAAATGGTTGAGTTATGGGTTATGACTGATTGGATATAACTTTATATTGCAGCTGTACTGGTTTCTATGAGTGTTGCAATAGTATCTGTGACTATTTATGCTGCAGGTTCCTTTTCTAAGAGATTATGCTGATAACCAAGAGAAAAAAAATGGAATTAAGAGCTAATTCTGTAACAATTATTACTGGAGATAAGCTGATTTTTTTTTCTCCTTGGGATCACTTGTTGTGTGATTAACATGTATTTTTTTTTTTTGCACCAACTTTATTTCATTTAGGTTTCATAGCAGAAATTGTACTTCAGTTAGCAAACAATTGTACTACTTAGCGGTATTAATTTTTGGAAAATTGAAGATCTTAAAATTAAGGATGTTTCAACATGGTATTTCAAACACCTACCATTTGATTAGCAGATCGCTCAAGTAGTCGAGTCAGTAAAGGGGTAAAGATATTGATAGAGAAGTTACATCATATATATGCAGTGTTATTTTGACTTCATTGTCTGTGTACTGCATCAAGCCAAAACTGCCAAGTGTTTCTATTACTATCAAGTTGCTAGCTCAAATTAAGCCAGTAAAGTCTTATATTACTGTCAAGTCGTTAGCTCAAATTGATAAAGCCATTAACCATGGAAATAGTTCTGCTGTTATTCCGATTCCAACAGTTCAATTTTGTTCAAAATTAGATGAGCAGACATGACAGTTCCTAGTCCTAGGTTGTTATTTTGATTGCATAGCAATCTGTTATGCATAGGGTTGTCAATGTATCAGATTCGGAATCTAATTCTAGTATAATCTAAGTACGAATTTATTAAAAGGGGGAATTTCATGTATGCCCCTAAAAAAATCTCAAAATTACATATTTACCTCTATAAATTTCATAATATCATATTTCCCTTCTAAAATTTAGAAACTTCCAAATTTATCCAATTGATTGACTTTTCATTTAAAACTCATTTTAAATTTATAAATTACTCATCTTACCCTTTATTAAAAATAAACAAAATACCCCTCCTCTTTCCCACCTCCCTCTCTTTCCGACAGACAACAAATACAACTTCAAAAGGATTAGATCAAAATAATCAAGAAAAAAATCCAACAAAATTTCCTAATTCTCTCTAGATCCTTAAGGCCTAATCTTTCGACATAGAAAGACTCTGATACTACTTGTTGGAGAATCATAAAGGCCAACTAATTATGTCTTATCTAGAGATCAACCAATTACATCCCATCTAGAGGTCAAACACTTACACTCTGGAGAAAGAGAAACAGTTCCCCACCTTAACCTAAGGACTGTCCTATGTCAAAGAGACAAAACATAATTATATGTGCGGAATACAATACTTGATTCCATAACATTGGCCATGAAAATTGTCAAGTCTGAAGAGCCGTCTCAGTAAGCACGAGATAAGTCTTCAATGACAAGAAGCTCTTCACGCCTTTTCATCGTATGGTCGTGGATTAAGTCTTCCAAGACAGCAAGACACACCTTTCAGAAAACACTTCCAAGTTTCCTAATGGAATTCTCCTCTCAAGTCTTTGATGATGAAAGAAAGGAGAATGCACTCAGATTTTGTCTAAAATAACTACTGTTAAGAAAACTGAGTTATGTGTTGTATCTTGTGCCTTGGGGACCCATCCTTACATAGTGTAACACATCTGGCACTATGCGTGTGGCCCGCACAAAATGGTTGATGACCAAAATTGGTAACACTCACTTTCAATATAAATTAATGTACCTTTTAACCCTAATTTCACTTACGATTCAGATTACAAGCACGTAATCATTTCACGTAGTACAATTGAGGTGTCAATCCACAATGACAGTGTATTAGATTATAAATAATTTTCACTAGTCTTGGTACTCCGAAACTTGGAGTTTAATGCGGTGACTCTACTTTGCAATTAGTGAATTATAACTTGGCTAAATTAAACAATAGATAGAGAGTTTTAGGGTTCAAGTTTCCTTTTGTTCCTAATCATGTTGTAATATATTTCAATATTTGTTTATGCCGCATGTGACACTATCACTGTCATGTGCAGTATAGACTGTCTGCAGATACCCCGCATGCGGTATTATCACTACCCGCATGGTATGCTATGCGTTCTGTTATGTGTTTTGAAAGGTTTTATGATATTTCGATCGGTTTTTGGACTACCAAGACTAAAGTATTTTAAGTACGGAATTATATTATTTCCTTATACTATCCCGTAGTTAAAATATCCCAAATCTCCCACCTAATCTAGATGCTTTCTAATATTGTTCTAACTAAGTCTAGTTTGTCCATAGATGAACCAAACTTAGCCTAAGATATTTCTTATGCCATCCCGCCAAGGGAGTCCCTTGGGTTATAATTCTAGTCTTTGAATTGCTGCAAATCCCTCGTTAGCCGAAGTGCTAGTACTTACAATGTATTATCCTTCTCAAACAATGATGTAAACGACTACTCACCTATTGGTATGTGGAGATCATTAGCATATAGTAGACAGAACTATGTATGCACGCATATTATAAAAAAAAAATTGTAAAAGAAATTTAATGCAACCAAATCATAGACAAATATCAAATTATAATTAAGAATTCAAGTTCAATTCTCACCCTAAAGATGAGAGTTTTAGCTTCTCATGGCCATAACAAATAAAGAGAACATAAATTACAACCCTCTTAAAGATGGAAGAAACTTGTCTCCTTACATGACGTCTCCTTGCTGGGCTTCTAATGGCTACGCATCTCCCTAGTACTCCTAATCTAGCTTAACAATGATGATTGATAGCTATATTTTGGATTTAATCACAAGTAAACATGCACACTAATCCTATTACAAGAGAAGAATTTATAATCTTTTCTAAAGAGTAGTAGGAGTAGTGGAGATCATGGGGGACATGGTGTCCACCCATGGTCTAGCATGATCTTGGCTAAAAATAGCATGTCATAAATAGCATTGCTTCTAGAACACTTTGTCTAAAAATAGCCCTGCAGGTCAGAGAGTTGGACTTCATAGAAAAATTCAATCTACGGCTGAGATCCATTGATCGAACGGCTTAGAAGATACAATCTATGGATTGAGTCCACTGATCATGCGGCCTCTGGTGTATGCCGCATGCGGTATAGGGGAAACCTGCACGGCCTCCTGACTTAGCATATTTTCATAAAATTTCGTCATTTTGCATGTTGTGCACTTCGTGTAAGTTGTTGCATATGTCATGTAATGTCCTCATAAGATGTCATTTTTAATAATCGCCCAAATATGACATTTTTGCTCTATTTTTAGCATAAATATGCAACTTTCTCCAAAACCTGCTAAAATGACTAAAAAATACATTTGTGGTAAATAAATCGAAAAAATAACTACTTTGCGTTCGCTTTTTACCATTTTTCAGAAAAAATATAGTGATTGTTGCTATATGTTTGAGCATCATTATCTCCTAGACATGTCTACAGAACTATATTTTCTCTAAATAATCGACTTTCGTGATTTAACAGTGTTTTATGCGCCTGCATAAAATCCGTGTGGCCCGCACAAACTTCTTGTTGTATGCCAACTCTAAAATGGTATTTTGTGCGGCCACATCAAAAACTATGTAGCCGCAAATCTCTCTGGTTATCAACCAACTTAATCTAGATATTTTTGTGCGGTCCTCACAACTCTTCAGATAGCGGTTTTTCTTACTTGCAAATCTTAGAATCAGTCCATCAATGATTTGATTTTTACCCAAATTATTTTACATATTTATGGACCATACTCTATTGAATACATAGATTGTCAAATATCTTAATTCCATACTAGATCACTTAATTAGGACAATCATACATGACAGTATAAAATTCATAAAATAGCTCAATCGTTTGATTATAATCCAACATAGTTAAGTTATGCAATTTGATCTGAGTGAAATATTATAGGAGTCTAAGATAAATTTAATTGTAGAACACTTATTATATATGCCTGTCTATATATAGAAAATTGCCAAAATTCCAAGAAAAGGGTTCTAATTCATATGTTAAATTTAAAATTATGGGATAATTATACGAAATATGAATTTGGGTGGACAAATAAATATCAAAGAAAATATCTAAATTGAGAACTTTGAACGGACATATTGATAAAATCTAACTGCATTTAGGTTTTAGGATAACTTTAGAACTTTGAACGGGCATATTGATAAAATCTAACTGCATTTAGGTCTTAGGATAGCCACACCAATTCAGCAATGCCAAATAAAGGAGGTTATTTACTTATAAAGGAAGAAATATAACAAGGCCCTTAACCCTTGGCAATCTGTAGAGCGAATCTCCATGGATTTACTTGACAGAGATAAAAAGAGAGATTGGTCGGATTTGAATGCAGATTTGCTTCGCCTCATCTCCAGAAATCTCTGCGACCTCTTTGATTTTGTTAGATTTCGCAAGGTTTGCAAGCACTGGTGCTCTACAGCCCCTGCTTCGGATCATCACCCTCTACTCCCCTGTCTATTAGGTCTCAAGTCTAACTCCTTTTTACTCTACTCGCTTCCTTCTGACGAAACACACAAGTTCATTTTCCCTAATCCACAAGGTGAGATTAGTTTACCTGAGACTGAGACAGAACGAGTGAGATTTACCGGATCCATAGAGCACCCCATCCTTGCTGGAACTGTCGATCCGGTCTCCTTGTCTCTTATCAATCCCCTTACTAATAGTAATAAAGAGGTGATTCTTCCTCCCATTAATAATGACTATTGTTTCCCGTACAATATGATTGGTCTAAATCATGTGGCCGTTTACGGGCGCGTGGGGAATTCCAATACACATTATTTGGCATCGTATCAGTATCAGCATGGCGAGGGAAAGTGGATCACAATTGAAAAGAACTTGACTGAAAAGGATCCTATCGTATACTACAAAGGAATGTACTATTGTGTTGTTGAAGAAACTGGAGCTACAGAGGTCATCCATGCGACTACAGGTGAAATCATGTCGACAATACCTTATCCTTATCCTCGAACTTCAGATCCCTATTTTTTAGATGATCAAAATTATTTTGTCGAGTCGTCAGGAGACTTGTTACTAGTTTGTCAGTTTCTGGACTACATATCTAATGGTGCAGCTCTTATTAAGTTTCACTTCGAGATATATCGACTAAATCAATAAATCAATGGTGATCTGGTGTAGGTGAAGATGAGCAATATCGCTGACAGGGCGTTGTTTTTGGGGAGTTCAGGAGGCTTTACTGTCAAAGCTACTGATTTTGATCGATTCAGGGGTAACTGTGTCTACTATAGTATAGGTGCTCTCACACCGGTAAAAGATTCATGTCCAATTTTTGTCAATTACCTGATGAGGTATGATATTGAGGATCGTTGCTGGGAAGAACTACCTTATCCTTTCCACCAACCAGTAACTTGGATCATGCCCAGTCTTCTCTAACTCTTGCATATCTTTTACACTGATAATTAAGTTTTTTTTTTTTGAGAAAGGGAGGTAACATGGTTAGAAAAAAGTCATAGGATTGTTGATTACTCAAAGGTCGATCGAGAGTTCTATTCTCCTGACGACTTCACAGCTGCAAATGTTTTAAAAAAAGAAGATAATTATCTGTTTTGTTTTGTTGAAGTGGTTATGTGTCAACTTCTGCGCATCAGTTTACTTTTTCTTATTAGCAACAAAATTATCAAATAGTGCAAGTTATCAGAAAAAGAAATATACTAGTTCAAAGATCGTAGAGGATAGAGCATTATTCAAAAGGAAAAAAAGAAAAAGAAAATGTTAGTTAGAGCTAGGCTTAGAGCTGAAGTGATATTGAGATAGGCATAATTTATATATGGAGAGAGACTCAATTACAAATAAGAATAAGAACACACAGTTCAGTTAAGCATACTTATTATAACAGACTATGTAGTATTAGAAATATGAACAAAAAGTACATAAATCAATGTAAATTGCAAAAAAAAAAAAAAAAAACTCATGTAGCATAGCAGTAGTACGTAATAGCATTTAGCGCGTGGCGGTGATAGCGGTCAGCTATTACAGCTATAGCAGTCATAGCTGCAGTAACGCACTTTTATCTCATAGTGTAGTTTTTATGGTCCGAAAAAGCTATAGCGTAGCTATAACTAGCTATTTAGAATACTGAGTTTAGTTGTTGTTGACTCTTCTAAACTCATATTTTGGGTAATGCAGCAGTGGCATGTCAAGTACGTAAAATAGTTGCAGCCAATAACTATTTAGATCAGAAAAGAAAAAAAAAAGATAAAATAGTATATATATTAAAATGATTCAGAATATGGCAATAATAGTTAGCATTTGTAGTTGTGCAAGCTTCAAAGACATGCAAGTGTTCTCGTTCCAGTAAATGGTATTACATTAAAATATGCTACTGATATGTTACAAGCTTCAAGAACAATGCAGAACTGGGAAATGGCTAATTTTTTTCATCTGGAGGGTCCTGTTTCTAATTTCACAATACTTAAAGAATTTCATTCTCACAACTCCTCCCTTAATGCTCCTGCTTGTGGCTATTAATTATTACTGAATATATATATATCCAGTCATCATTTGACAACCACAATTCAATGATTTGTGCATATATGTGACGTTTCGCAAAGGGATATGTCATTGGTTGAAACTGAAGTCATTTCAATCTTTCTTAATTTTACTTAATAAATTCAGTTACTTCTAATTTGTTCATTAATAATAATTGTTATTTTTATAATAATAATAACAATAATAGTAATAGTAATATTAATAAGGGAAAATTTCTTAATAGTAATATTAAAAAAACACTTAACATGCTTGACATTGGAGAGCATTAAATTTAGGGACATGTAGGAAATGATAAACTTTTATCAGGAATATTGCATGGTAAATTAAAGCATCCAATCTGCAACTAGTGTTCTAACAAATTCAAGCCCTTCTTAAATAATCAACAAAAGTTCTAAGGTTACTCCTAGCTTTCTCACTTCCAATTCCCTCCATAACATTTCTCCTCAATTGCATTACTTTTTTCAACATCTCCTGTCCTTCTTTTCCATCCATCGCCTTCTCTATACAATCTTGCACAACATTTTGTTCAATATAGTCTAGTTTGATTCCAATTCCCCAAACCTTAACTATATAACAGCAATTTATGAACTGATCTCCAGATATAGGATAACACAATAGCGGTTTCGAATGTTGTATTGCCTCCATAGTTGAGTTCCAGCCGCAATGTGTTATATACAACCCTATAGACTTGTGTTTCAAAACCTCCTCTTGTGGGGCCCACTCTACAATCTTTCCACATCCCTTAATTCGATCGATGAATCCTTCAGGTAGTCCGCATTGCCACGGTTTTTCCTTCTTTAGAACCCACAAAAATGGCCTTTCAGAGTTTGCCAGACCCAGTGCTAGCTCCTTGATTCTATCAGATCTGATAGGCCCGACCCAACTCCCGAAAGACACGTATATCACCGATTTCTCTGGTTGCAAATCTAACCACTTGATACATGTTGAGTCGATCTCCCACATTGTTGGATTGGTACACTTTGAGTTGTTGTACTTCAATAATGGTCCCACTTGAAGTACTTGTGGGGAATTTCGGGTATCATTTTGGAAATGCTTGTCAATAGTACCTTCCTCTCCAGGAAATGAATTGTTCAGGATGAATTTCAACGTTCTTGCTCGATCAATGATCGTTAACCAGAAATGAAATCTGGATTTGCAGGAAGAAGAGTCGCCAACCAGCCATGGAAAATCCTTGGTTGTTAGTTTTACTGGTAATTGACTGGGCAATTTGAGCTCAGTAAAAGATTCTGTATCTTCATCGCACAGAGGAATCCCTGCAAAAATCCAAGTGCATTAACATCGATATTTCTTTCTTTCCATGCTTAATTACATCATATATAAGTGTTGAATTACTGAATATAGCGTGATTTATATAAATAGCCAGGTCAACTATTTGTTGATCAACTCTGTTTAAGGGAAATCATAAGGAGCATCTAAGATCAGTATTAAAGGACACTACAGTTCGCACTTCACACTATTCTCAGTTTCTTAGGAATTTTAGATATCATCATAATTGTAACCAGTAGAGGAACCAGGAATGAAAACTAGAAGGGCCATAAATAATTTATGGACCATAAGCAAAAAAAAATTTAAGGAGTGTCAAGGACCCATAAATAATGTAGGGGGTGCCAAGAGCCCATAAGAAAAAAAAAATATGTATATTTTTTGAAAATTTACGTGTATTTTCTGGGCTAAGGGGGGGCCGGGGCCTAGGCTAGCCCCTGCCTTAGTTTTGCCTCTGATTGTAACTAATTAAACTCAGCTGACCCGATTAAGACCCATTATAATGAAAAAAAAAATGTAACAATCCATAGTTTTTCTTTTTGTCATACAATCTATAGTTTTTCTTTTCTCCAAAAATAGCAAGCACCAAATGATTCGGCCACCTTTGTTCACACCTCCACATGACTTGCCACATATATAGATTATGTTATCATCTCGGACCCAACCATTGATTTGGTCTTCCCTATAAATGTAATCAGTATGAAAAATATCAAAGAAACACTTTCTTCTATAATCTCTTATTCTACGTGTAGTTGACCTGACTGAAGTTCGGTTCCTCTATAGAAGAGAATGAAGAAGGAAAGAGAGAGAGGCCGGATTTTGAAATCTTAATTAGGTAGACTGAAGCATGGTTCGAGGACGACTGAACTCTTGATTCAATTCTTACTATGTTCTATTTTCTTGAGAAAAAAAAAATCAATATATTTCCTGATAAATTGGTTTTTTAATTTCTAAAAAAATACATCTATTTGCTCCCCTGTTTTCTTTCTTCCCACTAATCCACAAACTTTTCCCCTTGTTCACACCAGGCTTCTTTCCTGTCATCATCCAGTATTGTAAAAAATAGCCGAGTCTACTAGACTAATTAGTCCTATTCCAAATGTCACAAACACACACAGAGTGCAATTCAGCTTTAAAAGTCTGTATAAAATATGATAAATTGGCCATTAATAATTCGGTTAGACGCATTTTTAGATTGAAAAGTCTGTATAAAATTCCAAGTTTTGAGCGTATCAAAGAGTTTTGTGATGATAGATGATAGCCATTATTTTTTTTTATATTTTTTTTAATATTAATATACAGAAGCTAGTTTAGTTGTGTACATATGGAACAGCTCCCGATGGGACTTATTTGCAAAAATAAAATAAAAATCAAATTACCTTTTCATTTCCAATATTGTTAGATAATACATATATATTATATGAAAATAATTGTATATATTTTATAAAAAATAATACAAATATATAATTATTCGCAAAATTAAGTTTAATTCGTTGTATAACAATACTATTTTAGTAGAATTAATGATTCAATCCTTTACCTACCAGTCTACCACCTCTGTTTTTAATGCACATGCTCAATTGTTCATGCACGTTTCCATTAAATAAAAAAAAAAAAAGCATTAATGCACGTTAATGATATGGTTTGAAAGCACCAAGAGGTCGAATTCAATGGAGTCGTTGTCTCCTACTACACATCAAAAAGAAGAAAAGAGAAAAACTCATGACCAATGTAGCCCGACCTAAATAAATTATGCACAACATATATTGGCTCGCGTTATGGACTTAAAATTTTAGTTTAAAAGTCTCTCGATTTGAACAGTTCAACATGGTCTCCATTTGAATATGTACTTGTAAACTAAATTTTATATATTTTTTAGAAATTTTTACTATGTTTTTATATGAGTAGAAAATCACTTTATTTCTTACCCATCTAAAAAAATAGTAAAACAATTTTAAAAATGTAAAATTTAGTTTACATGTACACCATATTGAATGTTCGGATCGACCGTTAGGATTTGAAAATAAAAATATTATTCTGTAATACGGACCAATCCGCGCTATGCATTGTACCATAGCCTCACTCATAAATTATAGCTTAGCAAAGAAGATAGGGCATAGCTCTTCTCTACCGTTTGGATTTGAAAAATCAAATTTTCTAGGGACAATATAGTTAGTTATATATATTTGTCTTTTATTTTGTAAATAATTTCTATTAATTTGTAAGTATAATTTTCGAACACCTTCTCACCATATGCAACAAATGGTCTATTAAAAAAAAAAAGAGCAATCCACCAGTATACAACTAGATATACCTAATTTTATGAGAGGAATTCTAAATAGCGATTATAGCAGCGTAGCGGGGAGACGAAAAAAAAAAGCTATAGCAAAAGCTTTCCTACATAGCATTTTTTTTTAAAAAAATTATATTTTATATTTCTACTAATAATAAACATTATCTATGTAAAATCTCATAGAATAACAAAAACACCAAATTGATTAAGAAGTTTTAATATTCATATTGAACCAATACAAAGTCCAAATTGTCATTCAAATTATTCCTAATTCTATACCTCATAAACTATCGATACATTTTCTATTCAAAATATCATACTATTATATATTAAGTATCATTTTACTACATCTTCAAATCAATCATTCTTTAGATTAGTCAGACTGAGACACAAAGTCCATTTAATTTCGGTTTGAACTTTAAAGCCCATTTAAATTGAAAAAAAATAGAAAAATAAGCCCATGTAGCATAGCGGACTGCTATTACCGCTATAGCGGCCGTAGCTCGATTAGCGCAGTTTTACTCCGTAGCTTAGCTTATGAGGTCCAAAACCGCTATAGCTAGCTATTTAGAATACTGATTTGTAATTATAATTTTCGAACACCTTCTGACCATATGCAACAAATGGTCTATTAAAAAAAGAGCAATCCACCAGTATACAACTAGATATACCTTATTTTATGAGAGGAATTAATAAAGTAATCAATTATAACTGTAAACAAGCATAACATATCAAAATTGAGGACCCACTAACTAAAATCTAAATCTCTTTCTAGCTAGAAAATCTAAGAAATTAAAGTCTTAATTAAACAAACATAAATTAATTAGAACACATCAACCAAAAAGAAAAAGGCAAGCACAGACATGTGAAATATCCATAACAAAAGTAAGGTTAATTTAGAGGATTTTAAATTTTGTAAAAAAATAAAATAAATAAATATGCATATACATACCAGTTTCAGATATGATCCTCTTCTGCATCAAGGTTGGTATAGCTGATATGATCCTGTAAGTTGCCATCATAGCAGGCCAGAAACCCGCAACCGGCAAACCGCACCGGGTTGCCACTGGTATTGCCCAAGAAGCTAACAAATCAACCACGACACATGTTACTGCCCGGTAACATTTCAATATCTCCTCAAACCGATCCGGCATGTAATTCTCCATAATCCTAACAATTGTCGCAAAGTCCTTCGGCTCATTAACACCATCTCCCTCTTTGCTAGGTAGAGAAATGAACTCTACTGATGAATAGAAGAGGTTTGCATTTTTGGTGATACGGCGGTGTATGAAGTCGGGGACGGCTAGTGTGGCGATGAAACCGTGTGATTGAATCGCATGCGCCAGGTGTAGCATAGGAGTTAGATGCCCTTGTGCAGGAAAGGCAACCAGAACTACTCTTGGTTTAATTGCTTCTGCTCCCATTTTAATTTGGTTTTGCCAAGATATGGATGTAGATCCGGTTTGTGCTATATATGATAAATGGCGGTTGGTTTATGCATGATATATAAGGCCATCAAGTCGGGTATAGTTGGGTCCACATTGTAAATGCTTGATTGGTTGATGATTAATTGCAAATTAATGTTACTTAATTTGTAATAAAGGTGGAGCGTTTTATATTACTTTCTTCATTATGCAAATTAATTAAGCAGTTCATGTGTTGAATAGCAAGTTCTAGGAAAATGATCGATGATGGACAATGACGTTATCTTTTAAAGATGATTAAAGGTCATTGGATATAATGTGTAAACCTATTAATTTGAGATTCTAAAACTTAATTTGTCCGTAAGTAAATATTTCTATTACGTGCTTGAAAAGACAAAAAATCATCAAACTGCACAATATTTTACGGTTAAAAAGTGGAGCCTCTAAGATCTCTTTAAATTTATAGAAAATAAAAATAAAAATTAAGATGCATATTATAACGCAATATATATATAGTTCCTCTATAACCACAAGCATAACTAATTTGTTCCAAAAGAAATTTAATAATATACATTAATTGTATTCAACAGATCTACACCAGTCGACAGCTGTAAAACGACCATTATATAATTAATGTGTACCGTGATTGCATATATAGTGACTCGATCGGAACTAACAAATAATGACCAACAGAAAGCATGCACTACAGAATAATCAGCTCATCAACGTATGCATGCAAGAAATTTCCAAAGTTCCAGTTGTTTAATTATAATTTTGTTATTATATATATATATAAGCAAGAATTTTGGCGTTATCTTTAATTAAGAAATCAAGTTTGTGTATGTACACTGAGGCGACTATATCATCGTTTGGTGGCAGATGACTCACATGACCACTGCTTATAATTAGATTAAATTTTAGCAAGTCCATATATGAGCTCAATATATTAATGGATAGGATATATCGATGTGGTTAATTAGCTAGGCTTCTCCGGAAACAAATCTGCTGCGATTCTTTGGAATCGCTGGGTCTCTGCTTGTTCAAATCAAATTATTCATTTGTTTTGAGATTCGTATATAAAAATCAACTGCTTTGAGATTTGTGTATTTCAAAAAAAAAATGAATGGTTTGATCTGGAAAAGCCGGACCCTGCGATTTCCAAAGAATCGCAGAAGATTTATTTCCAATTTCTCCCCACAGTTTAGAGAAATTTAATAATGGTCAAAATTGCATAAACAAATAGAGTCACATTATGATACATTGTTCTATGAAGATGATGATGATAAGATGATTACAACCATCATAAAGCAAAAAATAACTGTCCTAATAATAATAATATAATAATAGTAATAATAATAATAATCTTAATAATAATAATATAATTATAATAATAACAAGGGTAATTATATGATCTCCCGATCTTCCTTCTCCTAAATGTCCCCCAACAATTAATTGTCAAACTCAAACTGTAATTAACCCGTCATTTTTATCCATGCCCACTAACTCCTACATTTCCCCAACTCTGCCCAGAAATCTGAAATTTCGTCAAAAATGCCCAAACCGGCCACTAAACCCGCGGTTTCTAATTTTTATTAGAAACCGGCTACTAGACCGCCGGTTTCTAATAAAAATTAGAAACCGCGGGTTTAGTGGCCGGTTTCCATGTTTAATTTCGGCCAGAGCTATTTAATAGCCGATTTCTCTCAAAACGTACAGTAGCCCCATTTTTAGAGAAGAAGAAAAGAGGAGAGAAAGAGAACGACGCGAAGAAGCGAATCTACAGTGATCTGCAGTATTTTTTTGAACAGTACGTATAGTATTTTTGTACAGTACCGGTATTATTTTTGTACAGTACCTGTAGTATTTTTGTACAGTACCTGCAGTATTTTTGTACACTACGTATGTACAGTAATTTCTACAGTATTCTGTCAACAGTAATTTCAACAGTATTCTGTCAACAGTAATTTGTGTACAGTAATTTGTACAGTATTATGTCTACAGTAACATTTGAACAGCAATTTTTGTACAGTAAACGCTGTATAGTAAACATTGTACAGTAACGTTTTATTTTTTTTATTATTATTTATCAGTGGATTATGAATAAAAAATGGATTACTTGAAAGATGTTTATCATTTACGACAATGTAGTTTGTTGGTCATGGCGTTGCTTGTTACATTACATTATAATGGAAAGTTTCTACATGGTCCACAAGGAGCATATTACTCCAAACCGCCATCGCATTCTTTTGTTGTTCAAGAGGGTACCTCCCTTTCGGGCTTGAAGTCTCAAATTTATGATTGTGTGGGTTTTAACCCGAATCGATGTGACTTAAAGCTGTCAACCCGAGCCATGAACGGAACAATGTATATCCAAGTTCCGATAGATAATGATCCTTTTTGGAGTCAATTGTGCAACAAGTTTAAGGAGCAGGGGTTTTCTTTTATGGAACTGTACGTGAAGAGAATTAAAAAAGACGAAAGTGGGAGTAGTTCGGGACAAAATTCGGTGGCGCCAAACTATGGACAAGAACGAGTCATAGAACAATACACCACTGTTGGTCCAAGTTTCCAACAACACCCAGAACCAGTTATGGACCCATACACCCCAGCTGGTCCAAGTTTCCAACCACACTCACCACCAGACATGGGCCCATACAACCCCGTTACTGCATATGCCGAACCATACACCCCCGTTGGTCCATATTTCGAGCCAACCCCTGAACCACCAATCCATAACACAATTCCATTGCCATTACCTCAATCACCACTAAGAAAATCACCACCTCACCCCAGACCGTTACCAGTACCAGTAGATGAGCGTGCCGGGTCGGATTTTGAAAACATGAATGAAATTCCAGAATATACACTGGAAACGGCGGATGAATATGAAGGAGAATGGGATTCGGACCACTTGGAGGGTTTACGTGAAGATGGTGCTTCGGGGGGTGGAGAAGGATCAGTTCGTATCAACCCATTCAATGGCAGGGCCAGCACGCACCCGTTCGAATGCTTCAATGATACATCTGGCTTTCAAGAAGCTGATATCGGATTTTTCGGTGCCCGAATCACGTACAGTAGTGACCTGGCAGCCGGGCTATATTTTAGAAACAAAGCTGATCTGAATAAGAAGATTAACGAGTACCACGTTGATAAGAATCAGGAGGTTGAAAGGCAAAAAAGCGACAAGACTTGAATGGTTGTGGTTTGTAAGGATAAAGATTGCAGTTTCAAACTCAGAGCTCAACCAACGGGTGACGGGGATGCATGGGTTATCACAGAGCAAAACCATCCTCACACATGCAGGACTGATCACACAAGGACAGACAATGCAATGCTTACTGCGTCCATTATTGCTGATATTATTGAGGATTCTATTAAAAAGGACCCGGCTATGAGCATCCAATCAGTCGCAAACTGTGTGAGGGTTAAATACAACAACTGTGAACCGAGATACAACCGATTGTGGAGAGGTCGTGAGCTTGCAATAGCACGACAATTCGGGAGTTGGGAGGGTTCATACAGCTTCTTGCCAAAATTACTAATAGGTATATGCGATAAGAATCCCGGCTCAAAGTACAAGTTTGTAACCAGTCCAATCCGAGAAAGCACAGGTGCAATTATGCAAGGTGTTGAACACTTCGTTGCAGTAGCCTGGGCGTTTGGTCCATGTATTGCAGCAAATGACAAACATAACAGATCCAAATGACAAACGATAGAGTAGGAAATATAAATAAATACCCAGAGATAGATAATACAACCATAAAATGATAAAAAGTAACAACAAAAGTAACAACCTATCATCATCTAAACGGAGAAGGGGAGTATCGCTGGGCTGGATGTCCTCTATTATGTCTGTCGCCCAGCCTCGTCCAGACCGCATCACTTGCAGCAATAGCAGCAGCCTCTGCCTCTCTCCTGAGACGTGATCCTGTCTCCCACGGATCATCATCCCCCATAGTAGTAGCTGGAGGAGGCGGGGGTGTAGAGAAGATAGAGTCTGCCAGTCCCTCCGCAAAGTCAGAAGGGGCCTGTGACCCGCTAGCCTGGCCATCGTGTGCCATCGCCGTAGGGTATCGTCCCGGCTGTGAAGGTGATAGGGACTCAATCTCATCGAAACTGATAGTCACCCCATAATCCTCCATATGGTCGTAAGATGCAGACTCGTATGGTGGTGGCGGCGGTGGCATGCTAGCTGGACCCTGCAAATCAAATAATAATATAAATTTTTGTATTAGTGGCAAAAGTTGAACTAACTCGACTCATAACAAATACGACTTACCGGTGGCTGTACTGGACGTCCCTCAGAGTTATAGTAGGCAGTCCAGCCGGAATTAGACAGCACCCACTGATAATAGTCCCATTCTGCATCCACACGGGGTGGAGATGGCATATCCCGAGTGAATACGGCTGGCGCATCTGGCTCGTCTGGATCTACTGCCCGCCAATCGATGTTCTCTCCGGCGTCGCGCAACATGCTGATCAGACGCCCACCAGATCCGGCATCCTCAATGAGTTGGCCATGATCTTTCAACTGACTCCATCCAACTCTTCGCCAGCCCTTCACCCCGAGCATCTTGATGGCATGCGCAGCGGCCTTAATCGGCAGTAATATCTGAACAAAAAAACATATATTAGTCAACATATTTATGTAATTACCGTTTAATGAACATATAATATAAAGGTGTTGGATTAATTACCCAGCGAGCCCAGCGACGTCCGGTAGGCTGGTGACCTGATAGATCCTCTTGCAGTGGCTGGCGGAGATATGCACTATAATCGCCCACCAGATATAATGACGCCGCGCCAACCCTGGAGTACCAAGTCCCGTACCTCAGCAGATGAGATCCTGGGGTCTGAGTCATCTCATCAGGCATCTGATATATCTGAGGCTCAGCCGGAATCTCAGACTCTACGTAATAATTTGGTAACTCGAGGCGCCAGTTTCTTTCCATAGCGCCGGCGTGCGACATCCTGCCAATTAAATGTAAGTTGCAATGAAAATGTAACAGATAATTTAGAGGTTATCGATAATTAATTAAATTTCTTACTTGTGCAGTCTCCTGATCTCCTGCCTGGGTAATGCCGGCTCCACTGGGATCAATGGCTCCTCTCCGTACTGCCGAAGTACCCGATCTGGATAGTGGTGCTCCACTATCCAGAAGCAGACTAGCGGGCCTCGGTACCACCAGCTGTCACGCTCCTCAAGACAACGAAGAGGCAACTCCTCAGACGCATACAGATCTGCGTATGGTGTCCACTGCACCTGCGACTCGTCCAGGTTATTCAGCTGTAAACGCACCAACCTAATACCTACAGTGCGTCCGTGCCCCTCATCCCGATAGTGGTGGATACCATGCCAACGGTGGCCGTAGACCGGCCATCGCTCCTGATCATCTTGCGGCTGTCCCCAAACTGGCTCTGGCTTATTTGGCATAGGACGGCCCACCGGTAGCCGTGACCATGACCAATGCTGCAACAAAAGAACCGGCCCGTACACCTGTTTGGCCTTCACCTGTATTTCGGAGGTTATAAGTCGTATTTTCATTTGACTAATTGATGAAATAATTAAGTAACAAACAACATAATAACTAACCTGACAAGCAGTGCAGAGGCTACGGTACAGCATAGCTAACACAGCTCCACCCCAGTTGTAGGCCGGCGGGTTATCAAAGTCCCTCAGAAGTCGCAAATACATCATGGGGATGCCATCGCCGCTGGCATCAGGAAACATAACGGTACCGAAGAGGTCCATCACGTAACCCCGGGTGTATCTGTAAAAACAAAGAAGATGGTTAGTATTATAATTACATAAGTTAATTAACAGATGAAAAATAAATTATTATTATTATTATTACCTCCGAATCTCCAGATCACTAGAGGCATCCGTCAGACCGGCACTGAAGTGCTGCCGCAACTTTGTCTTCTGCATGTGATAACTGGACTTCCCCTTATCGGCCCGTAGCTGTGTCGGATCTGCCCCCAAATACTGATCGATGTCATGGGCGAAGTCTCTGCTGTCAGATACTCCGCCTACGGGAATGCCCCTGATCGGCAAACCCCAGAGGGCACTCACGTCCTGCAACGTGACAGTCATCTCCCCGAAAGGCATATGGAACGTGTGCGTCTCGGGACGCCATCGCTCAACAAATCCTGCGATGAGAGATGCATTGATGGAGGGAGTCGTGTCCCGCAGGATGGACACAATCTGATATAGTCCCAGCCGGATGAGATATGGGTCCATCTGTGAGAAGTACTGCATCCGAGGGACGTAAAAATTGACCTCCATCAGATAATCGTCCTGCGTTGAAAGCCAACAAAAGTATTACATAATGTATACAACAAAATTTAAACTTCGTATATGGACAAAAACTAGCATACCTCAACGGAAGCCAATGATACCCTGTGCTCGCGGTGGGGCATCCATAAGAGAGGGCTGAAGTGCTCGGTACTGGTGGTGTCAATCGGCGCCTCAACCTGTGGTGCACGTCTGGGCCGTCCTCTACCTCTACCTCCAGCCATCCTAAACTTAAATTGTGTAAAAACACGTTAAAATGAGCTAAAATGAGCTAATTATACTATTTTATACTCATTATTTTCGAATTAGGCTAAGTTATATAACTATCCGAAATTATACAAAATTTTATCAAGTTCGATACCTATACTAAATTATATCCTAATTTATAACAAACCATAATTTATACCCAAATTATACCTTAATTTATAACTATACTAAACTATACTAAACTACCTAATTTATAAAAAAATTTTTAACATTTCTAATGAATTGGTAGCAATTTATAACAATTTCTAACAAACGGTAGCAATTTATAACAATTGGTAGCAATTTATAACAATTTCTAACAAACGGTAGCAATTTATAACAATTGGAACAAAATTGGTACATTTCTAATGAATTGGTAGCAATTTATAACAATTGCTAATAAATTTTAACAATTTCTGATAAACGGTAGCAATTTATAACAACTAGTACCAATTTCTAATAAATTATAACAATAGTCAACAATTGGTAGCAATTTATAATAAATTTATAAGAAGTTATAACAATTGGTAGCAATTTCTAATTAATTTTAACAATTTCTAACAATTGGTACCAATTTCTAATAAATTTTAACAGTTTCTAATAAATTTTAACAATTTTTAACAATTAATACCAATTTCTAAATTTTTTTAACAATTTATAACAATTGGTACCAATTTCTAATGAATTAAAACAATTCCTAAACAATTTATAGCAATTTCTAATTAATTTTAACAATTTATACCAATTTCTAGTAATTTCTAATAAATTTAAACAATTTCTAAACAATTTATAAAATTGGTAGCAATTTCTAATAAATTTATAACAACTTATAACAATTGGTACCAATTTACAACTATTTTGGCCTACTGAATAATATAAAATAATATATAGGGACTTACTTGCAAAAGCAGGCAGAAAAGGAGAAATCTGGGAGAAAGAGAGAATGTGAGGAGAGATAGTGTGAAATTTGATGAAATGAATTGTGAGGAAATTTCGGAACAGTGCACACGTATATATAAAATTTTTTTTTTTGAGCGACCGGCCACTAAACCCGCGGTTTCTAATTTTTATTAGAAACCGGCGGTCTAGTAGCCGGTTTCTAATAAAAATTAGAAACCGCGGGTTTAGTGGCCGGTTTGGGCATTTTTGACGAAATTTCAGATTTCTGGGCAGAGTTGGGGAAATGTAGGGGTTAGTGGGCATGGATAAAAATGACGGGTAATTAACCGTCAAACTCAACGAGAGCATTTTTATCATTTTTATTCGCGCTTCACAAAATCCGAGGACAAAACTCTTGAAGCTTTCACTTTTCTTTTCCACCTGTTTTGCAAAGGTTTTTGTGGAGTTTAATTGCAATCTAATTAATCTAACTTATCTGATTCAAAACATAATGAATTTAGATTTTATTTGACGAGATCCAAATTAAATTTAATCATCTGCCAACTAAATTATGTACGGTTAAGTAAAGTTCAATCCAACTAGAGTACATTATTTTCGTAAGAAAAATTATTCATATATTTTTACAACAATAATATTATTATAAAATAAAATGTTATCTTTTATTTGCTATATATTTAATTAAAATTTGTTATGCATTATCATTAATTGAAGTATGATGTACTTTAATTTGATTACTCATTTGAAAGAGAAAATTGCGTAGAATACGTTCGTAGTTTTAGATTTGCAAAATTCCTCACAAATCATTAGAAATATTGATTAAATTGAACGGAGAAAAAAAACCACCTCTAAAAATGTGTAAAGGATAAGTGAGTGATGTGTCATTATTTACACTTGCATTACGAGATATAAATACTTGCATGACGAGGTATGAATACTTGCCCGACGAGATATAAATACTTACATGATGAGGATACCGGGCTCCCTTTTAGAGAAGAATATCACCGAGTCCAAACAGGAGACTAACATTAAAGTGGGATCCACTGGATCCACCTTAGGCCTAGGATTTGAGAAGAATATTTTGGACCAGAGGAAGTGGTACTGCATTTTCATTTCCTTATAACAGTGAGGTCCGTGCTTTAATTTGAGAAGTTGTGGTTAATTTAGTTTTGATTTTAGAAGAAAATTTTCTACTTGAATAGTGAGGTCCGTGCTTTAATTTTGCATTTTCATTTACAAGTAGAAATTTTTAATTTAGTTTTGGTTACT
Source organism: Carex arenaria (assembly GCA_964058825.1). NCBI lineage: Eukaryota > Viridiplantae > Streptophyta > Magnoliopsida > Poales > Cyperaceae > Carex > Carex arenaria. The sequence continues at coordinate 599,492 of CAXKVW010000232.1, forward strand.
AATAACTTGACGTGAATAATTTTGAGGTATGTTATTACTCTCAGGTTTCCTTGAATTTTCTTTAGAAGTGGAACAAATTTAAGAATATTGAGAAAGTGTTATGGTCTAAAATTTCATAGTTATATTGAGGTTGATCTCTTCAATTTTTTGAATCAACTACGTCGTTCTGTCCGTCTAGCTCCGGTGACACTCCGGCCACTTGTCGTCTTTTTCAAGCTTTGCGACGTCGTTCTGTCAATTTGTGCCACGATCTATCCAGAAGAAGATTGAGATCAACTTCTTATTTCAAGCTTAATTTTAGGTAAATTTTGATCTGTACTGATATCATCTGTTTATAGTTTTATATTTTGTGATTTCTGTTCTACATCTTTTATTCAATTATCTGCAATTTTTGTTTAAATCACAATGTATGCTTAATTGATTTGAGATTTGTCGTCTTTTATTGTTGACTGATAATTCAATCATATGAGAATTCTTGCTGAATGAATAATTGCTGGTAAATAATTATCAGGTAAATACTTTGTACTTTGTAAGTTGATACTTTATGTCTATAAATGAATACTTTAGTGTTAAGTCATTGACACTTTTATTGATGACTGGTGCATTTTTTTTGCTGAATGAGTATTTTCTGATAAATACTTATCAAGTGAATAATTTGTATTTCATAATAAATACTTTTGTCAAAACAGATGAATACTTTAATGACAAGTGTTTTCTGATAGATAATTATTTTAGAAGTCTTACTGAGTAAGATTTTATGCTCATACAAGTTAAATACTTTATCCATTATAGATGAATACTTTTAAGTGAATATATTGATTTTAATTTTTATATATTTTTTGTTATGTATGAATACTTAAGGGTGTTATAAACTGTTGAATTTGTTTCATTCATAGTGTGAATGAATAATTAGTTAGTATGACATATGTAGTTAGTTTTAATGAAATTATGCATTAATACTTTATCTTTTTGGAATGAATATGGTTGTTGAATACTTATTTAATGAGGCTGAATATGTCAGTTAATATGGATAAATATGTGCAGTTAGTTTTTAATTCACACTTTTAAAGTTTTTTATAGTATGGCTGTTGAATACTTCTTAAATGAGGTTGAGTGATTTGTGTCATAGGGTTGAATACTGGTATGCAACAGTACAAGACTGGTACAATATGGTATTGGTATGGAAGGAAGAAAAACCAGCAAGTCCCTGTTGTAAAATGTCATTTTATACATGTTTTTATTTTTTTAGTTTTCTTGTTTAAATTTTCTCTATTTTTTTAAGCTCAACTATTTTGAGTATTTTCAATGTTTTTATAAACTATGGATGCAAGCTTTGTAACCGAAAACCATAAATTAAATATTTATTTTGGAGTTCTGACACAACATACAAATGTGAGATTGATTTAATGCCTATGTTTCATTTGCCTGTTGCCGGAATTGGACATAGGAATTAGAGTCTAATTGAATCTAGCCCCAAAACTATACTTATTTGTATGATTTTGTGAGGGTAGTCGAGGAGTCAGCTGTTCAATCTTGAACCAATTTCAGTATAATTTTTCTGGTTTGAACAAATACATACAACCATCTACTTAACCATCAGGTTTGGCTTCTCTTGTGATATATTTTTTTGATGTAATCAAGTATATGAATGAATACCTACTCCTAACAGGTAACAATTTATTTTTGATATATTGTTAATATGTTTCACTGTATATGGTGAATACTTCATTGTATAAGAATAAATACTTTATGGATGTGAGATTCATAGTGTAATTTGAATTTTTGAATTGAAATGACAATATGATATATAATGAATACTTTATAACTTGTAGATACATATTACACCTAAGAGGAAGCGTGCAAGACTAAGGACTCCAATTACTCCTCATCTACCACCGACGCATTTCATGCATTGAAGAGAACTGCTGCTTTGACTGATTTGTTCCGCTAGTACGAATCAAAGAGAAGAGTATCTTAACAAATTTGTTTATTCTTTCCATGACGAGGATGGTCGATGCAACTTCTATCAATTTAGGGTATTCATCATAATGATCCAATGCTCATGTGATGGTTAATGTTTCAGTACTTAATTGAATTTAGGTATGAGGTTCATGATTTTATACATTATGATGAATACTTAGTATTACAAGTGCATTTAGTTTTTCTGATAATTATATATGAATATTTTATGTAGGACGGTGGATACTTTATGTGTTACGAATGAATACTTGAGGGGATAATCAACTATTGAATTGCTTGGATTCATAGTATGGATATTTCAATACTAAATTGTTTGGATAATTATAAATGAATAAATTAGGAATGATTATAAATATTTGTATTACATTAGGTATGAAAAGCTACTATTCCTGCTGCAGTTAGTCTTATGTTAAGTATGAATGAATACTTTATGTATGAGGTTGAATGATTTGTTGACTAGTGATGAATACTTACTATTGTATGTACATTCAGACTTCTGACAAGTATGATGAATACTTTATATTTGAAATTGATTAGTTGCTATTGTATGGATGAATACTTAGTTGCTACTGTATGGATGAATACTTAAGTATTAAATACTTTATGTTTGAATCACAATGTATACTTAATTCATTCGAAATTTATATATTATCGTCTTTTATTGTTAACAGATTTATAATTCTTGCTAAATGAATACTTGCTGGTAAATAATTATCACGTAAATACTTTATTTTTTGTGAGTGAATACTTTATGTTTATGGATGGATATTTTAGAGTTAAGTTATCCACACTTTTATTGATGACTGGTGAAATTTTTGCTGAATGACTACTTTCTGGTGAATATTTATTAAGTCAATACTTTCGTGTTTAAGAATAAATACTTTTACGGTTAAAGATGAATACCTCACTGACAAGTAATTTTTTTTTTTAATTGAAGTGTTATTTGACATATTCTTATTTTAGAATTCTGGCTGAGTAAGAATTTTATGCTCATATAAGTATGAATACTTTACTGATAAATAATTCATAGGGTTGAATACTTTATGGGTGAGTGACGTGTCCAGTTTTTTTTAAATACCTGGTATCTTATAATGAATACTTGATGCATTGCATATAAATACTTGATATATTATAGATGAGTACTTGCGCGCAACAGCTGTAAAATATTTCAAATATTAGGCGTTCCCCAAATATTAAGTGGTCTCACAGTTAGTTAGTAGTTACTCAGGTAGTTATTGACTGGGGGACAAAATGGAGGATTGATTAGCGAAACAGCTAGGTGAATAATAAGAATGAATACTTACACAACTAGGATGAATACTTGCTCAATGAGATATGAATACTTGAATGACGAGGATGAATACTTGTGCAATCGACAACTCGAAAGTATGTCATCATGGATCTCATTTGAAAGAGAAAATTATGTAGAAGACGTTCGTGGTTTTAGATTTGAAAATTTTCTTACAGATCGTCAGAAATATTGGTTAGATTGAACGGAGAAAAAACAAACCACCTCTAAAAACGTGTAAAAGATGATGAGTGATGTGTCCAGTTTTTTTTTTCTTATCGTAGTTGAATACATTTATGTCTCTGGTTGAATACATATGTTCTTTGAAATGAATACTATCGGATGTTTTTACAGTCCGAAGTATTTTTCCGCGATTAACGCGTTTCAACTTACTTTTAGCAGGTTTCAACTGTTTTTATCCGGGGGACTGTTAGGGGACGTTTCATGGGGGACAGCTAGGCGGTCCCTAATAACAATGTATTATTATTATATTATTAGGACAGTTATTTTCAAGGGTCTATGCGAAATTGCATCTTTGATCGGCAAGGTTTGATATTTCTGCACAATTCTTGTACTTATAAGAACATCACATTAACAATTGAATGTTGAATTTTTGCTAATCAATGAGAACGGTATATTTTTATTAATTAACGTGAAAATTAACTGAAATTTATTAATACAGTTGACTGTGCAATTTATGCTTTAGACGTTTCCTTACGAAATTATTATTGAAAAGACATACAAATTTCCAGTCATGTTAATGAAATTATTTAGAAGATTTATGAATGAAACAGGAAATTACATGTTTTAATTAAGAATATTCTTGTAGTAAAAAGTAATATGTTTTTGTTGTGTGAGTTCGTAGGTTCAATATTTAAATTTAAATTTAAATATTTTGTGGATATCAGGGTGAGAAAATATCTATTCGGTCAGAGTCGATTGATATGTTTTAAAAGTCACGCAGAGTATTTAATTTCAAATTTCTGTGCTGATTAAAGTTGTCTGAATCTTAAAACAAATCAAATAGTTCTGATTAGACATCATATCAAATTTACTCTGATGTTCATCATAAAACCCCTTTCCGTTTTAAGACATTGGTTGGCTTGATCCCATTCCTATTACTCTACAATTTTTTTAATCTCACATAAAGATTTTAGTTTTCAACTTTCATTAATGATGACATCAGCAGCAGTAGCAGTACGTATCATTTTTTACGTCGATTTGTTTTGTTTGGTGGCGGCCCTTAAATAGATAATTGATAAATTCTGTGAAAGTGGTGTTAGGCCGTACGCCAATTTCACAAAAATTGAAGTTAATTTCACGTGTGTGTGTGTGTGTATCGATCTGTTAGGCAACGATGACAAATAAAGACAAAATTAGGCCCATTTAGTTTTATGATTATTTGATGAACAAATTAGTGATTATAAATAAGTATATGGGGACTAAAGATAATACAATTCTTAATAGCAGTCGCTAAATTTAAAAGTTATTGTTGAATTTGAATATGTGGAAATTATATTTTTCAATAATGGACTCTATCTGATTTTGTGACTCGAATAACATGTCAAAACTGAGATGAAAACATACATAAAATAACTCTGAAAACGGATAAGAACAACAGGACATGAGAGGATATGCATGTATTTATGGGAGAACATTCACGTTATGGACACTGATATATAAGATAACGTCGGATAAGTGGGTCACATTTTAGATCTAACGTGGTCGTGGGTGATCCTTTCCTTAGGTTTATAAATAGCATAAGGCATTTCGCGTTACGATCTTAAAAATTATTATATAAATTTCAAATTTTTATTTTAGTGGCTTAGTAAATTAATTATATAATGAACTTATAGAATACTAATTTTTACTATTTTTAAAAAAATTTTACTATTTTTTACGATTTATGAAAGATGGCAAAAAAAACTTAAAATAAAAGAAAATTGTCATATTTCATAAATCATAAAATATAGTAAAAAAATTTCAAAAATAGTGATATTCTATAAGTTCATTATATAACCAATTTACTGAGTTACATAGATCGAAATTTGAAATTTATACGATAAGTTCCTAGAAGGCCGTAGCACAGAAGGCTTTATGCTATCCATAGCACCTTAAGTTTTACTCCTACAATTTAAGTCAGATGATCTGTTTTGCTTATAATTGGATCCCGGCCTATGATACCAAAAAGTCGTAGAATATATATTAAATGTAATTAGAGAGATTTTTTTTTTTAAACTTAAATAATAGAGATCGAGGGATCGACTTAATTAGTCAGACTGTAGATCCATGCATCAACTCAATTAAACTTGAATATAGACTTGGCAGCCGGCCTAAACCACTCATGGTTCAATCTCCGAATCCATTATATATTGTGAACAAGTGTGAACAGATAGCAAGTTGACCTAAGTATGACAATATCATTATGCGCATTTTGTAGAATCCTATTTTTGAATATTTGCACGTTTTACATGCTAAAGTATTTCCGACTTCCAATTGCTGGTGGATAAATAGTATCGGATAGGACTTTTGGTTTCGTAATAAATGCAGGTGATAGATATTATTTTGTTCATATCTGTTGCAAATTGCAATGGTATGTTAATATTTTTAATAATTTTGACAATTATAGTACAACAGATGCATGACATTTAATTTTCACAGAGTCCTTAAAATGATAGTGTTGTCCATTTTAAAAGTTTTAATTAGTTGTTAATATTTTTAATGTTATCATAATACAAACTTCAAATATAAACATACTACTCCATTAATCAAATCACAAAAGAGCTGATATAATCTACATCGGATTCATGAAACTCAAATTTGATTCGATAGAACATCGGACCTCCGTTTCCTATCTGCTAGGGTTACTTGATGAATTCACATCCTCTCAAGTATCTGAAAAGAAAATCTTTTACAATTAGTGGATTTGGACCCTTTTTTTTTAACTCGGCACAAATCTCAAAGCTTTATAATTAATAACAGAAGTTGTTAGCTTAGTTAGTTGTAACTACCATTAGTTGTAACTGTCATTAGTTAGTTAGAGTTGGTAACAGTAGACAACTCTTGTACTCTCTTATAGATTGTAAACTTCTATATAAAGGCAGAATGTAACAGAGTGAAATGATTCACAGGGAAGAAATAAAGAGGAGATAATAGAATGGAGAAGAAATGAATCTTGTATTGATTGAGAATTTACAGATTACAGGATCTCTTTATATAGAGTCCGAAGTCAATCAGTTTAGCTATCTAACAGACTAACTAACATATGTGATCTGCCTGTTACAATGAATAACTAACTAACTAACTACAAATAGCTTCGATCGGAGAGATAGAAATCGAGGTGAAGTCAGAGGCTTGGTGAAAATGTCGGCTATTTGGTCTTGTGAGGAGATAAACCGAATGAGAAGAGATTTAGACATCACTCGTTCGCGAACAAAGTGAAAGTCTATCTCAGCATGCTTAGTTCGGGCATGAAACATTGGGTTTGAGGCAAGGAATGTCGTCCCAATGTTATCACACCAAAGGATCGGCGGAGAGGATAATGAAACATGAAGCTCGGATAGGAGAAATTGCAACCATGTGAGTTCGACACTAGCAAGAGCAAGGCTACGATACTCCGATTCACAGAGACTAAACAAGAATAATAAAACAAGATTCATTCTATTCTCTTCTTCCTCTTTCTATTCTAAATCAATTATGGTATCAGAGCATTGATCCATTTTTTTTCCGCTGCCTCAATTGAGCAGCTGGGCAAGCTACAGGAATGAGTTTTTTACAGTATCTTTCCTTGCTTTCATCTTCTTTCTTGGACAAGAAGAAAAATAGTTTGAATAGGTCAGTCAAATTCATGTCCTTGAGATTTAAACGAAAAATCATGTAATTATTTTTAAGATAGGAATTCATTACAAAATTGTCTCTACTGAGATACCCCTTGTTTAGCCGAGAACTGGTACAGTTCTTTTTGTTTTTTCCTCTTTAATTCCAAATTTAGAAGAGTTCTCCTCCTTTACTTGTGAATTTATACTCAAATACAAACTTTGCATGAAATTTTAGGGCTGTAAACTAGTCATGCACAAACATGATACCGTTATTTTTCATATCTAGAGTTCAAACTAGATTTGTTACTGTAGTATATTTTGAACATTCAGCATAGTTTTATTATAAAACTTTTTTTTCTGGAAAATAAGCAGATTTGAAGTTTGTTAGGCTGAGTAATTTGAACCATATGGTGGAGATAATCCAATCTCTATAAGACTGACATATCAAATAACTTAGCTATTTCAATTGAAATACAAAAGCCTAGCATATGTTCAAATAACTTCTCTAGATTACTCTTAATTTAGGATTAACTTTATTAATTGGAAAGAGAAAATTGAAATGAAAACATAAACAAAAAAACAATGCAATGCGACGCAAAGTAAAAAAGATCAATAGGAAGGGAAAATGTCCCAAAAGAATGTACTTGAAATTGCCAAGTAAGATATTTGAATTAGTAGGCACCCTTCATAGTTTAGGTCTATATGAGTTGTTAAATGCAGAAGTGTTAAGAGAAGTAACAGGGCATTTTAATTAATTAAGCAAGCAAAGCAAAATTGTTGCTGCAACATCAGGGCTTCACAGAAGGCAAGTAATCTAATATGAGCACCAAGTCACTTATAATTCAAATAATCTAGCACTTGAAACCAAAATCAATCAGACTCAACTGAAACCATTAGAAACAATTTTTACAAACTTAAAAGAATCTAATTTTGTAGAACATATTAGAACTATTCATGCAACAGCATCCAGCACATCAACCCCCAAATAAAATAAACAGATCAAAACATTTTACCAAATACTCCCATCAAGCTGATGCCGATGCCTCATCTCCCTAGCTTGCTTCCACGACCATGACCTATAATTTTAGTACTCCCAACTGCATCAGTCACTAGCGAAATTGGATGCTTTTCAATTATTTCGTCAAAGACACCAAATTCTTTCGCTTCTTCAGGAGACATGAATAAATCTCTCTCCATGCATTGCTCGATTCTCTCAAGTGGTTGTCTTGTGTGCTTCACATATATTTTGTTTACTCTGTCCTGCAACTGCCATGTTTAAGAAAAAAAAAAGAACTGAATTGTCAGGGCTAAATAATTTGTTCTGCCTTAAATCAGATATGATCAAAGAAAATACTGTATTATGAATTTGTTTGCATCTTAGTTCCATTATTGTCAGATAAAATTCACTACCAAAAAGGCAGCATATCAAATTGATGGTAGGTGGACTGATCTGTACCAGTTTAAAATTATCCAGGTTATGATTTTCTTTTCTTGGTAGATTTTCTTAGTTGAGGTTATTTGTCAAATAGTGCTTAAATGAGGATCCAACAATCATATTTTAGCAAAAACAACAACTAACCTAACTGTCTGTTAAGAGAAAGGACATTTTGATACATGTGCTTGGATAAAATAGCATCCCAAGACTTTTCTGTTTAGTTTGAATGGCCTATTAATTGTGATTTGGGAGGTGATTATTTCTGAATCAGCAGTTCAATTAAGATAAAAATGCATGGAAAACTTGCCCCAAAAAACGTATTCGTGTATACAGACTAGTTCCAAGGAATACCAATTCATACGGAAAGGAATTTGTAATCACTAACATATATAGTCAACACAAGATCCTTACGAAATCAAACAATATGAATTATGATTTCCTTTGCTTGAATTGCAATATCGCTAGCCTGTTTCCTGCGCATGGCCAGACGGCTGGTCAACCATGATCCTCGCATTCTGGCAAAATATGAAACATCACCTCTCCTGGTGCACTACCAGAAAGTAAAAACTACCCCATTGATGCTGCTTAATTGCCCCAGACAAAATGTACTTACTGGCGACCTAAGATATCGCATTGTATCATAAATAAATCGCCATGCCAGAGGTCACAATGCCACCTGGAGAGTTTATGTACAATAACTGCGGCCGTGGCATCATTGATTAGGCCAGTGATGCAGATGGCACGCTCTTTGAGAAGGCGCGAGAAGATGTCATACGATCGCTCACCCCGACCATCGGCATTAAGTTAGAGGTGGTGGAGATGGCGGCAGGAGTGATGGGGAGCAACGTGTGTCTTCTGGGTGAAGTTTTTTTTGGGGAAGGGATCGAAATGGAGGTTTTTGGTAGAAAATGCCAACACCATTTTTACTGATATGAGGTCGCTTGATCATGATGCGAAGGGAAGGCATAATTGAGTTTGAATGTATCTGTTTGGGACCTATCCGGATCCTCTAAAGTATCTTAAATTTTGTGATAATATACGAACTATCCGATCAGAACTCTGGCGAATCAGGTCAGATCGGACGGTCTATATACAATCTCAAAATTTGAGTTACTTTAGGGAAAGCCGATTAAGGACCGCTGGTTTACCTCTTTAGCTTAAGTTCACACATTTTTTTTTTTTTTTTTTTGATCAAAAAGACATGAAGACCCATTTCATATAAGAAACATAAGAGTTAAGTTACATACTACTAGCGAAGAATGTCACTAGACCATATGCAAACACAAAATCCAACTGCAGGGAAACACAGCAGCTAACAACAGCTAATAACAAACAAAACACATAGGCTTGACGTTTGAGCAACTATCAAAAAACCGTAATAGAGAAACTAACAAGTACTGAACCTCCTCTAACAACGTGACTAGGGTAATATAAAACTGTCAAATCAATAAAAGGAAAATCGGACTACATCATATGGAGCTAACTGGCGGACCAGCAACACAAGTAAGGCCCATCTGTGCGCCATCGACATCATCAGCGGCAATGTGCAGTGGAGGGGCGTCAGAATCCACCTGGTACGACACTTCCTGATTCTCAGTGGGGTCCCAAACACACAGTGGAATGGCGTGGAGATCAGCAGGTAACCAATTTGCCGCTGCGGTCTTGATACGCTTATCCATATGTCTTGCCCAATATTCAACAAGAGAAATGATTAGTAAGATCAAATTTCGAATAGTTTTAAGAGAGGCATCCTGAAAAATGAGAGCATTGCGATGTCTCCAAAGAGTCCAAACTAATGCACTAAATACCACCAGGAAGGCTATGTGATTATCTCTATCAAGAGAACCTGCAAAGTCAAAAATATTAGAACAGGTTTTCCAATGAGAAAAGTAATATTGACATCGACCCATCCAAAACCAAATTTGTTTTGCTACCGAGCATTTTAGAAATAGATGTGTAATTGTTTTCTTTTTATAACAAAATTGACATGTCAAATCTCCTTGCCATTCTCTTTGTGTAGATTATTTTTAGTCGAGATTCTATTATTCATAACTAGCCACATAAAAATCCTAATTTTTGGTGGGATTGGAAGTTCCCATAGAATATTATATCTATTCCTGCTAATACCTCTAAAGTTAAGAAGGTGATACATTGAGCTAACAGTAAACTTGCTATTATGTTCCCATCTCCATGCTATTTTATCTACAAGGTGAGTAAAACTACATGAACTAATAAGAGCTAAAAGTTGGTGCCATTTTTGAAGTAAAATACCAATTAACCTTCTTCTAAATCGTAATGCCTGTCCTTGAGAGTTAATGATAGCTGTAATCGTAATAGTAGGAGTAGTACAGATTTTATATAAATGAGAGTAGTGGGCAGCTAAACTACAATTTCATATCCAAATAGAATTCCAAAAGGATAAGGTGGAATTTTGTCCGGGTTCAAATGATACGCTAATTTTTTCTATATGGTCTAATTTACTAATTGTTTCCCAAAAATGAGACAAAGGAATATGGTGGTCACTACTATAGTTATGTTGGATCACCGTTTTTCAAAGACCCTGGTACGAGGAATCCTGAAATCTCCACCACCATTTTAACAATAATGCTATATTCATGAGTTGTAAATCTAAAATCCCCATTCCACCATGCTTTTTGTCTATACAAGCTTTCGTCCAATTAACTAGAGTATATTTCTTCCGAGTTCTAATTGTATCTTGCCAAAGAAATCTATTTCTAATAGAATCAATCCGCCTTATAATTGTTTTAGGAGCTTTAAATACTGACAAAGTATACAACGGAACGGCTGATAATACTGAATTTAGAAAAGTAATCCGACCACCTATGGATAGAAGTTGGCATTTCCAGTTCTGTAGTTTATTTTCTATTTTATAAACTAAAAATTGCCAATCGTCCATACTTATTTTTTGTTTATGTAATGGTAAACCTAAATATTTAAATGGGAATACTCCTACCTTACATTGAAATGTGTTAGCAAATGTTGACCCATTTGTATGGGAAACAACTCAGTTTTGAGTAAATTCATTGTAATACCAGATAGAGCTTCAAAAGCCTTCATTCCCCACCATGCGGATTCCACATTGTGATGAGTAGCTTCTAAGAATAATACTGTGTCGTCCGCATAGTGACAATTTGTAATGACATGATTATCTAAACACAAAGGTCCTAATCCTACAAGTTTATGAGCTTGTCTATCTTTATGGAAAATTTTACATAACGTATCAGCAGCTAAAATGAATAGGAATGGTGATAATGGATCACCTTGCCGAACCCCCCTTTTGCAATAAAAGTATTGAGTAAACTCTCCATTAAAATTGATGCAAGATTGGAAGCTATAAAGCCAATCCTTAATCCAATGTATTCATTTATCACCGAATCCTCTACTAACTAAAATTTCTAAGATGTAATCCCTGATTTTATCATATGCTTAAGTTCACACATTAAACTATAAACCAGTTCTAGTTAAAATCCATCATGAAATATCGTCACATGTGTAATCGAATTAAGCTTAAAAGGAAGGTTTCACACGTAAATTATCCCAATTCTCAATTTTAATGAATGCCAATCCCCATTCCAATTCCGGAAGAGGAGGGTGTCCGATGCCCATCGGACCAGAGTCTGTTCGATGGGTGTCCGATACCGTCCAATTCACTTCAAGATCCGTGCATAACACTTTAATATCCGTGTTATTTGCTTTAATATATGTGCGCACATATTTTGAAGTAGATTGGACGGTATCAGACACCCATCGAACACTGTTCTGATCCGATGGGCATCGGACACCCCCCTCTCTCATTCCGAAACGGAGCAAACCTGGTAAATATTTTAACAGAGAAGCTTTGGATTCATGCAGGACAAGTACCATATTAAGTACTGTTTTAATTTTGTAGTCCTTGCACTGCATAAAGCTAAAACGTTTTGTTAAAATCTTTACCCAGAAAACCGAATTAAAATTTCCAGTTTCCCCAACTGCTAAATCGACTTAACACGAAACAGTCTTATCCTCCTCCGCTCTCTTTATAGTTTATACAACTCTATCTCTCTGTCTTATCTCAATCAAAGTGCCAATCTTTTGCTCCAAGTCAATCACAGAAGAACTCAGCATCTATGGCGGCGACCTTCACCAACCTTGCCCCCTCCTACTCTCCAATTGCCGCCTCCTCTCGCAAATCGCCTCACCTCTCCCCCTCTCGAACCTCCCTCATTTTACCCAAATCGTCACCCAAAAGATCATCCTTGAGCCTCCGCCGCGCCATCACTTGCATGCTGATTCCCATGGTCGTGGAACAAACCAACAGAGGTGAACGATCTTATGACATCTTCTCGCGCCTCTTGAAAGAGCGCATCATCTGCCTCAACGGTCCAATCGACGACGGCACTTCCTCAGTTGTTGTGGCACAGCTTCTATTTCTCGAGTCAGAGAACCCAACAAAGCCGATCTACATGTACATTAACTCCCCAGGTGGCGTCGTGACAGCTGGATTGGCTATCTACGATGCGATGCAGCTCGTTAGAGCCCCAGTTACTACTCTCTGCCTCGGTCAGGCTGCTTCCATGGGATCGCTTTTGCTTGCGGCTGGTGCACAGAGATGGTGTTTGCCTAATGCACGGGTTATGATTCACCAGCCATCGGGGGGTGCCCAGGGGCAGGCTACAGACATCGCTATTCAAGCTAAGGAGATCTTAAAGGTTTGTTAATTTTCTTTGATATACAGTTCAATTTTATTGACCTGTATTAGTAGTTGGTTGTGTGATTATATCCAATTGTTCCTTCTCTTGTTGGGTTTTTGGAACATCCAATAGAGGAATAAGCTATCCTGGGTGGTAATTCAGATTCAGGCTTAAAATTTCCTGATAAACAGAAATCAAACAAAAACATCTCTCTTATAGGTTGGTTAATCAGGAGAATTATATTGCTGGGAGCATCTAATTCTGTAATAATAATTTATCCAATGGATGTCAGGAATGGTGCTCTTATTTCGAAACAGCAAATTAGTAAAATGATTTAAGGAGAATTAAATACATCATTAGGAACCAAATTGATATTTGTAATTAGAGGGGATTTCTGGCAAGTCGTGGTACCAAAAGGTTGTGATGCTAGATACCACCTCATACATTTAATGAATCATAAAGTCTCAACTCTAATTGAAGTTCTGGAAACCGGAATTTTTTTAAACTATGGCAGGTAAGGGACAGGCTTAACAAGATCTACCAAAAGCACACGGGACAGCAGCTGGATAAGATTGAACAATGCATGGAGAGGGATTTGTTCATGTCTCCTGAGGAGGCCAAGGAATTCGGCCTCATCGATGAAATTATTGAAAAACGCCCTTCTTCCCAAATCACTGAAACCGTCAAGCCGTCAGATGTCACCGGTCCAGGTAGCGACAACAACAAGGGCGCTGAAGCGGCTGTTGCTGACTGATATATGCACATGGTTAGGTTGTTGAGGATTAGGTGATAGATGCTTAATCTTGTTTTCGGGAGTGTAATATCTTGGGGGCAATCTTGTGGGTGTATGCTGTTTGTATTCAAACATGATTAAACTGGATTCAAACATGATCATAACAGAGGATCTAAGTTTCCTCTTTTCGTCCATTGACAATTGTTTTGAATCAGGTACCTTACCTGGGAGGATACAGATTCGTATAGCCTATCAATTTCTATTTAATTTTTTTGAAGAAATCAATTTGTATTTAATTGTCTATGAAAAATCTCCTATGAAAATTTTAAACCTACTATCTTCGTGTATTGTTCTTTGCTACTAGATTACTAGATTAAAGATCGATTCTCTTTGAAATTTATATCATTACATAATGAACTGATCGGAAAATTTATATAGTACATAATGAACGGATCGGATTTAAACTCGAACAATGAAGCCAGTAAGGATATGAATTCTGTTGAGAGATGGTTCGAGAGCAGTGTGGGTGATTTCACATGGTACAGACTAAGGTAGCGTGTTCCATTAGATTATTAGAGAATATTGAGACTTGGGGAAGAATGTAGAACTGTCGTACGCAAACTATCGGTTTCAAAGTATCAAAGGACAAAATACTTTTTCTTTGTGAAATTGGATTTTCAATAAGGAGTTATGAATAAATTTTATTCAATGTCAAATCTGAAGTGTTTGATTTGCATTGAGATTTATGCAAACATATTTAAAACTTAATAAATTTAAATAGTTCATGAAATTACAATGTTTACACAAGTTTTTACGCAAATCAAATAATTTATACTCAACGTCAAATAAGATTTTGTTCAAAGTCCTATATACAAAAACCTGTCTTTTTCTTTAAAATAAATATGCATTTTTACTGTTATAAGCACACTCACATATTAATGTTCCTTGTCTGATTTTCTCCCGCAACATATTTATAAAAATAATTAATTTGCACCCAACAACTAAAAATTAGTACAAGGGTTTTTGTTTTCTATATTTCTCCACAATTCAACAAATCCTACACGTATCATCTAATAATTACTAAAAGGATTGTGTTAACAAAATTATTGTGCTAAAAATTGTCCGAGAAAATTTAATTAATTTTACTCTGAACTAGTACTCGTCACTGATCATATTTCTCCGTGTGAGTTCACTTAAATTGTACAAATTATATATAAAATTCAAAATTTGTACAACATTAAGACTTATCGAAATTGTATAGAGGGGTATTGGGAGAAAAACAAATCCTTTGCTAAAATACCTAACTCGGTTTTATCTACATTTACCTACATACATTCCAAAAAATATCTGCATTTATATTATTTGCATCAACATTTCTTTTACAAAAAAATTAATTGCTACTGAGACTCTACTGCACGTAAGGGCCGCCACGTGATGTAGTGGTTCACCACATAATTTCCTACATATTCAACTCTGGTTTTTTATTTTCCTATTAAAAAATCGGTAGACTGTTGACTAATAAAATATACTGCAAAATCGATCGAGTCTAATTTTCTCCCACTTAATTCGTGTACTGAAATTTAAGAAAAGACCAAAACTACTCTTTTTGGTCATGTTTGGTTGTGGAGTAAAGTTAATGAGAATTAAATTGCTTACTCCACCTTACTCCTCATATTTTACATCTTGTTTGGTGGTTTATATTATGGATTAAATTAATCCATATAAAGGAGTAAGATATTGAAAAATAAGCTCAAGTTTATGATAGTGGACCCTGCAGGTGAATTAAGTGTGGAGTAAGTTAATCCACCTGAAGAGGTAGAGTAACTTAATTCAGATTAGCTCATTTCTTACTCCACCTTACTCCTCCTATTTTACTCCTCATTTGACTCCTTAAGCGTGGAGTAAGGAATTTATTCCACCTCTTACTCCACAACCAAACATGACCTTTAACCATACCACGGAAAAAAAATTACAGCTTAACTACGTACTGTATTGGTACAAACAATTACGCAAAGCTATCACAATCAGATCCTGTCGTTGGCAACCTACTATTCTTAAATTTTTACAGACAAAAAAAATTTAGATTGAATATGCATAATATGTGACAGTTGGAATACAAACTCAAATATTCACGGTCACAAAGTGAAGATCTAACGACTAAGCTATAACCAGTTAACCACACATTTAGCATTTTGTAAGGAATGTTGAACTGTATAAATAGTTTCAAAAATTATCGTTGGTCGAGCGGACGTCCGAGCAACACAGGATTGCACACAAAGGCATATAGTGCAAAGCATTTGTACGGCTGTAGACTGCCAATGCAGCTATTATTAATACAATTGTCAAAATACTACGCCACCACTGGATCCAACCCCCTCTGATGAGATCTGTGAAGCCGCATCGGCTCGATCTTAGACATGAACCAGATCTGGTACATGCATTTCTCCTGCACCTATCAGTTCTTACTGGGCAGGGTCGAGCTGATTCTTGCCGTGGTCCAAGTTTTGCGCCAGAATAGTGGGTTCTGATACTGTTCTGATATCTAGACAGTTTGTTGTATGTTTCTCGGGTCTTTTTGCTTTTCCCAAAATATTGGGGTTTTCTCTTTAAGGCCTACATAAACACAAAATTTTACAAACTACATTAGATGGTTACTTCGAAACAAAATATGATTCAGCCGCGTTCAGAAATTTCTGAATAATAGCTATTTTGGGAAAAAAAATTCAAGAATAATTCCAATAGAATGAATTTTGGCTGTCTAAGTTTTCATGAAGTATTGAATCACTTATTTGAACCTCCTTAAATGCATTTGTCCAGATAATTTTTTCTTTTAAAAAAAAGGCATAAAATGCCCGTTTCATTGATCATGAAACAAGTTAATTACATAAAATACTCCAACTATCAACTTCTAAAGTCTAAACCCTATCGGTTTGTAACCCGAAGGAAAATCAGATGGTCTCAGCACACACACCGGCCCGCTTCATAAACAGAATAATCAACATGCCGACAACAACTGTACCAGAATACTGGTACAGCTGCTTAAAAGTTAGAAGTCCCATTATCTGTTTTTTTTTTTTAAACCTTGGCAGTGGCGGCCAAGTATTAAAAGTCCCATTCTCAGTATACACTCTCTACTAAAATTCAAACAAATAGTACCTCTCTTAGCTTTTTGAACATGATTCTGAGAAATGAATCTTTAGAAGAGACGGTTTTGCCTTCGCACTTAAACCTAGAGCAAACACTAGATCTTGGGGGGATACCATTCCGAGCTAATAGATCTGATTCATCCAAATCTCTCTGTTGTGACCCGCAAAGGTGAGAAAGGCATTTCCAAAATCTTTTTCCATTTCTTTTTCTTCTATTTCCAGCTGCTCTTTTCTTAATAGAATACATCTTTTAAGTTGCTAGAGAAACAAAACTACCAAGCAACGGGAGTGGGGTCTATGTTATATAATGTGGTACCTGAAAACCAGGTACAACATTATCAGAGTTATTTTGGTTTCACGCAGCGCACGGCCAATATAAACAAAATGAAGAAGTATATGACAGGTGTGCTCTGTGAAATGAAACTAGCTCTGTTAGTATATTTACCCTGAGAAACAGTTACATTTTCTTTAACCTGACAGAACAAATTCCTTTACCCTAAACCCAGGAACGAGGATTAGTTAATTACAGTCCATGCTTTAGTCAGGTATAATACCAATTTTGGTAACGGTTTTTCACTTAGTTTGTTCTTTCTATATTTGGTGTATGAATAATTGAATACTAAACTCATGAGCTGTATTCCCCTTCAATGAAGAACAGTTAAATTATAATAAGTTTAAGATATATTTTTGTTCCTTTTCCATGACCAACATTAAACATTATACTTTTGCACATGAAAATAAAGTTTCGTAGACAAAAAAATATCGCAACGAGCTAACTAATTTATTATTTGTAGGAAAGAAAATGAACAACAAAACAGATCAATAATAAAAACAAGCAAAGGCTTTGCTGAATTTTCATAACTAATAACAAATTGACAAGGAACTGTACAGAAGAAAAAGTAGACAAACCTATGATTAATTGAAAAGGAAAGAGCAAAGTTTCTTCAAAAGACGAGAAAAAAAGAGGAGACTTTCAATTTACTTTCATTCTTTTGGCCCAAAAAAAGACCTTCAACATTTGCATTTTTTTTTTTAAAATATATTCGTAGATGCCAGTCTTTAGCTAAAATTTCAATTGGGATCTTCAGCTTCTGATATTTTCTTAACTGATGAATTTATGTGACTTTCATCAAATCCCGGATAAAAGAATAAAGTGATTCCTTTAAGACAATCAACCAAACCAACTTGTCACTCAATTATAATCTTATAAATATATTAGCTGCATCAGTAATTTCACCAGGAGAATATTCATGTAAATGATTCATATGTTATCCAATCTAGTTTGATATATATATATATACTAATGCACATACATTGTTGGCCAATTGCATTGCCAAATACATTCCACCGATATGCAATAATAAAACAATTAATGGCATAATTAACCAGTGCAATTCATCTTGATGACCCAGTAACTTGCCTTGTTTTTGTAAAGAATAGAGATAGACACAAGCAAGCGTACTGCACGGCATTGGTACGACCGTAGAACATCAACACAACTATTGATGAAATGAAGATAAAGAGACCTTGGACCGGCCCCACCTGTCTGTTTTGAAGCCGATTGAGGTCAGGCTGGTTTGCACGCCTTTGGGGACCTGGTCTGATCAGTTCATTTCTCAGGACATCAGATCTGTTTGATTCATTTCCGGAACCATGTTTGCTTGATCCACCTCTGCTGCTCCGAGCTCTGACAAACTGTCTTGGAGGATCTTGAACTTGAACTGAGCCTTGCTGTTGCGTATGACACCGCGACATAACGACAAAATTGTTGATGAACTTTTTGCTTGAAAACTGCATATCAAAAGGAATGACATGGAAACTGAAACATAACCTGTAAATTGTTGGTTGGTGTGATAGAATTAAAAGGTTCATCTTTTTCTGGGTTATGTGAAATAATATATACCCTACATCAAATTTTTTAACTTGTTGATGCCAGAAACTTTTTTCTGTAAGTACTTGCTTTGTCTGTACAATTCCAGATGCAGTGTAATAAAAAAAAGGTTCAAAATATACCATGCATCATACCGATGTTAGTTTTGTGAAGAACCTCTTAATTTTTCGAAGGTAAGTGAATAATCTACACGAAGGATTTGAAGAAGGAACAGTCGACTGGTTGGTGATCGCATTGTGGCCTAGCAGATCCAATCTATCTGAATCATTTTTACCATATAAAATGCAACAAGAAAGACAAACACATGATTTTGATTTTCTCTTCCTTGTGATTCTCGCACCGGTGGTGATTCTGGTGGCAGAGTTGATTTCATTCGAATACATCTCTACACAATTCAGGATGAACGTCTAAATTATTCTAATTTTTTTATATATGATTTGTAATACTTATTGACAAGGATGTGAGAGAAGAATATATGACTCTTCATCACGTTTCTGCACAAAAGAAAAAAAAAGATATATTTATTTATTTTTTCCTTGACAAGGCAAGCAGTATATATTTGAGTCTAGAAAGTAGAAACGATTGGATCACATTTTCTATGAACAATTGCTGCAGACACCCCTCTAAACTTTTAATTACAATACTCAGCTCTTCTCTTTCTTTTTTTTGGTTTAAGAAAAAAAAAAATCTAAATGACCTACTTCTACGATTGCATTGTTTAACCTATTAGCTTATATATCTTGTTTCTTGTACTTTTCGACTTGAACCGAGGGCAGATCAACGTTAATGGTAGTGGTGCTTAGTCACCACGGCCCAGCCCGGCCCATAATTTTAAACAGTGGCGAAATTTTGGACAAGTAAAGGAGTAGTTGACATCCTCTGCTGCAAATTTATTTCTCAGCATTCTGCTGCACTTTTAATCTAGTCCGTTCGTTTTTTATTGGATGGACCAAATAAGATTTTGGCACGAATTTAAAGCAAATTTAATACTGCCCCTCCATCATCCAAGCACTCACCGGCTGAGATTAAATCTGAGCCGTCCGAAAATGCAGTAGGATGCTGAGAAATAAAATTGCAGCAAAGGATACGGTTCCAGTAAAGGAGGATAGCTAGGCCACCTCTATGAATTGATTTTTATTTTTTAGTTTTGTCCTTTACAAATTTTAATTTTTACAAAAAATATTACAATTAGTCCTTCTCATAAAATGAAATTACATAGCATCTAACCCGGACTATCTCAATTTTCTAATTCCGCTTCTAATTGTAAAGGTTTGAATTTATGTATATTGATTTTTTTTATCTAAATTTATATGGCTTAAGCTCTCACATAAAATTATAAATGTGTCCATGTAACTTAGTAATTAGAATTTCTCCTTGAACAATCATTTTCCTAGCTGATTTCTTTTCAAGTAAGATTAGATGAATTCCCTTTTCCATCAATAAAATTATATGCCAAAGGGGCTTAGATTTTTCACTGATAGTTGGGAGTAAACTCTCATATACTCTATTTTGAACTATTGGCAAAAACTTTTCTACCTTTTCAAGAATCAATGACTATTATTCATAATGTATACTAATATATGTACATTAAAACTGAGACATACTTTAGAATTATTCTTATTACGTTGTCTATTTTAAAATCATTATTTGTAAATATTGGACTCATGTTATTTGTTTATTATTTTGCATGGTATTGGATGATAAAGTTGTAAGCTTGGACAATAAGTATCAAAACCAAAAACTTTAATTTCTTCTATTTTTTTTTCCTTTTGTCAAATAGTAGGTAAGCTAGGTGGTCCCACAATTATTTGTAAAAAAAGCCATCAATTTATTAATTTCTTATATATGCAAGAACTCTCACATAAGACGTAGCTATCTAAACATAAAGAATTAGATATCTGTTTGACCTAAGATTGGAGGAAAAAAGTTTTATTAAGAAGAAAACCATGACTCTGTAATTGACACAATCTAATATATATATATATATATATATATATTATGGTCGTTTGGAATCTGTGCAGATCTCCAACTTCCAAACAGAACCTAATTATCAATAATAATTTGCTCAAAGTCATTGTCATTCTTGAACCTCTTGTATTCATACATAAGATTGAGATTACTTAAATAATTTGCTCATGCACCACATTATTTATTTGAAACACTGAAATTTGTTTAGTAAGTTAATTTTTGTCCATATCCTTTATTTTTATTTTATTTTTTTAGTAAAGGTTGGAGGTCCCCTCAAGTATTTAATATCCATAAAAAAAAATTCCGAATTTCAAACATGCGATCTCTCACACGGAAAGTACTTTTGCCACTAGACTTAAGACTTGTTCTCACAAATTGAAACTTTAATTTATAAATACATGCTAAGGTATTTTTAACCACATTTATTTATTATATATGTTTGGAAATGAAAAGGGGGAGAAGCAGCAGTTATCAACTTATCATAGGTACGTAGTGTTTTGTAAATCTATCAAATATTTTTATTAAAATGAAGGGACAACAAATTACCTACAAATAACAGGTATATCTCACACAATAACACAACCAATAAAATATATTTGGGACGTTCTCTTTAAAATTAACAAACAAGATATACAAATTGGAAATATTATATTGGATACGTAATATTCAAAAGTGAAATTATACAAAAATACCCTCATCTTTTATTCTTTTTCTCTTCTCGCGAAACTGGTCATTTATGGATATGTTTCCAACAACTATATTGCCTTGTACACTCTCTCTTCTAATAGTTATTTTGCTGACGTGACTGCTAAAAGCAATTAAAAGTCAATTGTACGATTATAGGGATTCAAAATTAAAATTAACGTAATTTCTATTTGGTGTTGGTGCTCTAAAATCTATCTACCACTTAATGTGATATTATTTTTGTCATATCGATCACAGGTCATTTTAGTTTTGTCTTATGCGTTGCATCCTGTTTTGCAAATCAGGCGACATCGTACAACAGATTTATGGGGATTCCCTTACAAGTGGGTACCTATTGTATTGTTTCACTTAACCAAGAAATTAATGGAGCCAAGTTCATTATTTTATTAATGAGAGGATTACGACTGGTATTAACTAATCTAAATCAAGACCAAGTCTCACTGGATCTAAGCTAATTTAACGGCTGTGACTTATCTACAAATTGCAAGGATATGACTCAAGAAATATACATTTAATTTATAGTACATATGTGCGTTTTATTTGTACATTAATTAGAAATGAAAGCAGTTCAAAATTTTGAATAAAGACGAATTTAGAATTGAATTTTCCTCCTTATTAGTATGATACAATTGTCAGTTTCTACCACATAATTATTAGCATTGCTGAGAAAGCAATCAGTGTACATTAATTTTAATGTACCTAAACCGTAATAACATAAACTAAACAAATCACTCTAAGAGTTACAATACTGCTACCTAATATCCACATAATACCTAATTATTGAGATCCTTATTTCCATTGAGAATTCACAACATCTTCATTTATCTAGAAGGAGATCCCAAGTTACTAGCAGGTTTTTTCTTGTCCCGTTCGAGAAATCCACGTAGTACCACCATCTTTTTATGCATTTCTGAATTCAAATCAATCTCTTTACTTGCCTTCTTCATTTGATCCATATTCTCTGTCTCCGACTTGAATCTTGAAACTATGTAAAAGTAAATGCACATGCAGAATACGGCAAAACCCCGACCGAACAGTAGCAGCAAGATAATTGCAACAGTAATTATAGGTACAATTTTAGACGTGTCAGTTTTTCCTGTTTGTTCTTCGTCAGGATCATCCTTTTCCCTAGGAGAAATTTCTGGCATGGAATGACGACTTGACTCAGGCGAGTTGCAATTGCTGGTACTGAGCTGTGCTTGGGTCTGAACTGGGTTAAGCGTCCTGCACAGAGGCGCCGATTTGGAAAGGAAATCACTCTTTAAGGAAATGTGCTGTACTGGTAATGCTGAAATGTCACTCATGGTGTTGTCTGCTGAGATTGATTTTTGTTGCTTTTGCTTTTTATTTTGGTCAGGACCCTCTGCGGGTTTGATCTGACCTTTGCAGTTATTGTCCTGTTAAGAAAAAAAAAATGTATCATTCAAGGGCTAAAATGATGTCAAGTTGTCAGTACTAATTCTGTACTATGCAGAACAAAAAGGAAAAAGGCTATTGATTTGATTTTCATCATCTTGACAAACTTAAAAATAGAAACTAGATCAAAAGTTTTTCTTATTTAAAACCTGCCCTGATCTTACATAACTTCGAATTAGCGTAAATAAGATAGCCATAAACAAAATTTTCTTTACATACTGGCAAACTGAAAACTATAGTTATACTGGTAAGCAAACAAATGACATTATATTATGTTTCTCAAATTAGATAACAGAGAGGACTCATGATAATAATATTTCATAAAAGCAGCAGCCCAACTTAATTATTATGTGATTATATGCAAAACCAAAAAAATATAAACCCCAGAAAGCACCCTTTCCTCCCACCAATGAACTCTGAATAATTACTTCAAAAAAAATATATTGGACCAGATCTATTCCCGTATTTGTGTTTTGTCAATTTGAAAAAATTCACATTAAATAATATAAGACCATTGATGATAGATAAATTAATGTATGAAAAAAAAATTAACCAGCAACAAACAGTGATTTCTAATTCTCAATAAAGGAAATACTAAACAGTAAATTAAAACAAATAACTAACCCTTTTTCTATCAGAATTGCGTGTTTTCATCTCACAATCCATTGCATCTCCTGCAATCTCGATTGGTACTGTTTTCTTCTTCCTTGCAAATCTTGACCAAGCCCTCTTCCGTACCGGTTTCCTTTGGAATTCCTTATTAGCAACATCCAATTCATACACAGTTGAATCGCCAAAGCATGAAAAAACACCACCCCAACATGCCTTCGTCTTCTTCTTCACATTATCCTTTTCATGCACAGTCATCTTTTCGTTGTCACCCCTTTTGGAGATTAACATGGAAAGAAAGAGACAGCGAAAAAAGAAGGTCGCTTTGCTTTCATAACAGTTAACGAATGAATAAATAAAAGAAGAAGAAAGAGTCGTCGGAGGAAGTTCAATTGGCAACATGAAAGCGAAAGAAAAATCAAAAGAAAATAGAGAGATTGGTCAAAGAAGTACCTTGGGTGAAATTTCTCACGGGAGTACGTATGTAATGGAGAGGTGCTAGTGAGCGTGATCGCATCACACTGGCGGTTAAAGCGACGTGGTAGTTATTTCGATATTATTTCCTTTTTTTAGTTCATTTATTGTAAAGCGAGGGGATGGCGCGATCGAGTTCTCTCCAATTGTACGGATTCGATCCAGGCAGATCAGGGCCGTTAAAACTTCGGATCAGATGTATCTGTATTAATCAAAGATCAGAAACAATCGAATCGTATGGTCAGGGATTGATGATCTAAATTTGGCACAACAGAATTGGAGAAGACCCGACGCCGTAGTTAATAAAACAGGAGCAGTCGCGTCTTCAATGTAAGAAAACAGGAGCAGTCGCGAATTCGTCTTCTTAAAGGATATATAGCGATTTTAAAGGAGTTGAGATTCTCTGCTCTCTATTCAATGTAAGAATTAATGTAACAAGTCACTGGAATCCCGGGCACGGAGGAAATAATTAATGTAACAGGTTCGGATAGAAGAATACTTTCATGAATGGAATGGCGTATTAAGTTATGTTTACTGGCTTAGATATCTCCGATATAATTGTACAATTTATAGAAAGGTCCTTTTATCAGTGGAAAATGAAGAATTCATATTCTTTGTGTTAACGCACTAATATTAAAGGGCACTGTGTGTTATAGGTGTGGGTCAGATTGATATGAAATTAGTTTACACTCAAACGGTGTGTTAATGCAGAGGATATGTATTCGAAAAAGAAACGGTGGTGATGGGGCAGGTGCTGCCCCCAGCGGCAAGAAAGATTTTTTTTCCATATTTTATTTAAATGGACTGGACTAAGTCCAGTAAAGATTGCATGATATTAACAAAAAAAATTGATGACTTGCGAGACAAACTAAGATCAATTTCTTGCTAGTCCAAACTGAGGGAAATGATTAAATGATGATCTCACACTCCGACTTAGCCTTACTGAAAAAAAAAATTAATCTTGGCATAATATACACTTGAATCTATTTTAATTATGGACATCTTTTAATCAGTCTGTGAACCATTCTAACTGACAGCATTGTACAAATGTAGAATAATTGTTAATTTCGCAACATTACTTGATTAATAATTCGTCTAAAATTATCACATCCAATTGACAATTGTTTGCAATTACCAATTACATGGACAATGAATTGCAATGATGTAATTTTTTTAAAATATTCAATGCGTCTGACAAATTGAAATTGGAATGACTTGCACATATCAAAATGTTTTAAAATTGATTCAAAGATAATTATTAAAGGTGAGTTGACCTCATACAAAAGGTATATTTTGTAATTGTAACAATAACGGAATAAAAAAATTGTATCTGTTGTGTCAATTAAGAAAATTTAAAGAAAAATTTAAACCAAATTTCAATAATTTTAAGAGTAATATTAAAAATACAGTACAGAAAATTAACACATTGGCTTCATAATCATTCGGCTTCGCCACTCATTGACAGGTGTTACATCTTTACATAAAGTTAAGCAATAATTGAAGCAAGGACTAAAGTGAAAAAAGTGCTATAGTTCATCAAGTTCATTGAATCAAAATAGCATTTGAGAACATAATTGAATTAAGTGCAAATTGGATTGGAATAATAGCGAAAATATCTCAATTTAGATTATGATTCAATTAGACAACTAGCACCTCTTTCATGTAAGCCTGTTTATTTGATGATATAAACAACCGAAAGACATACACCTGAAATTAATTGTTTAATCTAAAAATAGTGATTTTTTTATCTATTTAAAAAATAGTAAACATTTATAAGAAACAATGTCGTATTTGATGTCCAATTCATATTAAAAAAAATATATGTTTAGTGGAGAATTTCAATGCCTCATCTCCTCATATCTAATCCATACTTCATATTTATTTATCTTTGTTTTTAAAGTCCAAACAGTTGATCCAAACTGCTCAACATGATCTCCATGTTAAAATATGCTTGGAGAACAAATTTTATATTTTTTGGAAAAATTTTACTAATTGTTTAGATTTATTGAAAATCGCTGTTTTTTATGGTCCAAATTTGTTTGAAAAATATCGATTTTCAATCAATCTAAAAAAATAGTACAAAAATTTCCAAAAAATGTAAAATTTGGTTTCCAAACATATGTTAACATGGAGATCATGTTGAGCAGTTTGGATCGATTGTTTGGATTTTAAAAATAAAGATATGAGATATGAGACATAGATGAGGTATGAGAAGATGAGGCATTGGAACCCTCCTCTTCGAATCATTGTTTGAACTTTAAAATAACATATATATTCATTGTACATATTTATATGTTTTTTAAGTATACATATTTATATGTTATATGCATATTACCAGAGCCTCACTCCAATTATGTAACCTAACAATACGAAGCAAGTATTATGTTTTCTGATCCCTATATGCAACCAATGCTCCATTTCCCACTCAAGTATCCATCCACTGTGTCCATGATTCCTCATTAACCAATATTTCAGGCTTTTCTAAGCAATTTATTTTCGGGTAATTTTCGAAGAATTTTGCTAATAGCCATTTTTATTATGTGTCCAAACTTGTTAATTTTAGACAGTTAAATGACTTGACCTCTATCCCACTTCTAAAAAAAAAGAAACGTTTTCACCATAACATAAATATACATGATAAATGAATATGGGCACTGAGTCACTGACCCATGTTTTTCCTCAAAAAAATATAGAAATAAACATACATGATTGTTGCGCTGCATAAAGTTAAATCAGCTCTATCATTATATTTTACCCACTGCAATATGTACTCTGAATTCGGATCATTCCAGGTACATGACTCAAGCAAATTAGAAACGGACGGCTCAGGATCGTTCTTTGAACTTAGCACGAATCTCAAAGCACAAATAATAGTGGCCTTATTGCTCTATCTTCGTATAGGCACCGTTTTGATTCAATTTGCTTGAGTCAGATACCTGGGAGGATTAGGATTCTTGTACTCTTTCTTATATGGATAGGGATGGCAAAAAAGCCCAATTGGCCCGGAGGCCCGTTCATATCCGCCCGGCCTGCCCTTTACCCGGTCGGCCCGGCGCTGTGATGGGCCAGGTAAGGCCGGGCCAAAAGACGGGCCAGGGCAGGCTTGGGCTTGAATCAAAGCCTACAGGCGGCCCGTTGGGCTTATATGTTAATACAGCAAATGAGTCTAGGGTTTTATTCTTGCCAAAAAATCTGAGTCTCAGGGAGCCGCTCCTTTCCTCTCTCGTTCCTACTTCCCTGTCACTCAAGACTCAACAAAATCTCTACCATTTCTCTCTTTGTCGCTCTCTCTGCCGATCATCGCCGCTCCGCAGATCATTGCCGATCGCTGCCGCTCCTTTCCTCTCTTCCATTTCTCGCTCCGCAGATCACTGCCAATCGCCGCCGCTCCTTTTCTCTCTTCCATTTCTCGCTCCGCCGACCACCGCCAGTCACGTCCTCAAAACCGATCTGTGTCGCTCTTCTAAGTTCTACCAGGTTAGTTTGCTCCATCTCTCTTCCACTTCGATTATGTTGTTGCTTAAGTGTAGAAAATCAATTCTCCGTTACTAAAAATAAAGTCACAAAATTCAATTTAACCTATCCAGAATTCAGTTTTATGTAGCTTCCGATTTTCTGATATATTAGCTTACTAGCAATTGTTAATATTTTATTTTTGCAAAAACTTCAAATCTGATTTTTGCAAAATGTTGTGATATACTTTTATTTTCTTATATACCCATCTATTATAATGTTTCAATTGGAAAGCAGTAGTTGGATATTTGCTTTCCTTCTTCTTTTTACTTGCTTCATTTGTAATTGGAATGAAGCAATCAGGTAAAATACTCGGAAATTAGGCTAGAGACAAAAAATGTAATGATTTTCTTTTGTTTTATTCTTGCAATTCGGTATTGATTTTTCTTTTCCTTTTGTTAGGTTTTAATGAATGAATCTGTTTCAACTTTCAAGGCATAAGAGAAGCAGCACTTCCATCAGTTCCAAGCATGAGGTACTGTTTTCTTTTATTTAAGGATATCATTGTGCAATATTTTATTAGATAAGAAAAGAGAATGAGAATATGAGGTAATATGCTTGTTATATGATTGGAGTGCTCATATATTTTTCATATTTTCTCCTAGTTTAAGAGATCAGATATATTTGTATTTCTTTAGAATATTTTTCATGTGGTTATGATGTCTTTTGTGTTGTAGGTTATGATGTTTTGATTTCTTTCTTTTTAGGGAAATGGATTGATATATTCCAGTAGGTCAAAACAAGAACCTAACCTTCTCTTGTTTTTCTGTTTCCAACATTAGGTGAAAACAAGCTTGAGCGGCTAAGAGAAAAGTAGAAATCCTAGTTTCGACATGTAATTGAGTGTATTGTGAAGTGACTGAGTGCTAAATTACCGTATGTTTGATCGTTAATCTTTTAAGTTAATGTCTTATTGTTGCATCTGTCTTGATTTTGTAGTTTCACTGAACCACCTTGTTTGTTTCTTGTTTTGATGTGCTTTACTATTATCATGCATCCAATAAAATGCGTTTCTGTAACAAATTCTTGATTTTTGTTATTGTATTTTATGATGGTTCTCTGAACATAAATTTAGACGAATATAAATTTATACGGTATAAAGCACTGAGGTCAAAGAAACGGGTTCATTTGGCAGGCAGGCACGGGCAGGCCTGGGCCTGGAGAAAAAGCCCATTGGGCAGGCCGGGCCTAGATTTTCAAGCCTGTCAGATTGGGCCAGGCAGGCGGGCCATTAATTTTTTACGGGCAGGCCAGGCCTGGGCTTGACAAAATATCCGTGGGCTAGGCCCATTGCCATCCCTATATATGGAGACTCCGTCAATATCTTATATGTTTTCAGTCAAACTAAGAGCTCTTATATCTAGAATAGTCATGGCCTGATGCTGTGAGACCTTTTCACAAAATCAAAGTTTATCTCTATTAATTTTGTTCTTAGTAACGACATGATCTCTATCTCCCAATCAAAACAAAATGTTAAATAAATAAAATAGGCTGAAGCAATCAACACGCTATATTCAATTTATTTCAAAATATTGATAAAATATTATTATTAAAAATATGAACTTCTTTGTCTATTTCCATCTTGCCCACAAATTTGCACAATTATTATACAACATCGGTCACTCAAGGGAATTAATGCTAGAGAAGGAAATACGTGACACGCCGTGACATGACGTGACAAACACGCCGTGATTTGGTCACGTGACGTGACGTGACGTGATAAACTTTTTTTTTTCACATGACGTAACGTGACGTGACAAAAATGGTGGCGGATGGTCACGTCACGCGTAGTCACGCCGTGACCATACGTGACGTGATCACACGTGACGTGACGTGTCATGACGTAAATTAGTCATGTCAATTTTTTTTATATTTTAATTTAAATTGTTGAAAATTTAGAAAAAAAATATAAAAAATTCTTATATAAGTAAATAATGTTGTAAATATTATTTTTTTAAGAAATGTTGTATCTGACATTACTTTAAATATTTAAATTACAAATATTAATTAGACTAAATTAAAGAAAATAAAAATCAGTACTACATGAGTACCAATATCACTGAATTTACACTAAAATAAAAATATGAATACTCTATACATATAAAAAAAGTTGGATACTCTATGTTTCATACCGTGACGTGACGTGACGTGACTGGTTCGCGTGACGTGACGTGACGTATATTTTTACTAGAATATGGTCACGTCACGCGAATTATCACGTCATGTAATCGACACACGTGACGTGACGTGGCGTGGCGTTAACGTGACGTGACTAGTCACGCCGTGACAAATTTCCTTCTCTAATTAATGCTATAAAATAAGAAGAAGATTTTGAATTAAAAAAGAAATCTCTTCTGGAAAATGAGGTAAGGTAACAGTATAGATCATCAAGTTAGGTCAGGTGTGGCCATGGGCCGTGTAATTAGAGAAGGAAAAACGTGACACGCTGTGACGTGACGTAATTAATTATTTTTTTAACGTGATGTGACTAAAATAGCAACAGACGATCACGTCACGCGAATTGTCACGTCACTTGTAGTCACACTGTGATCATGCGTGACGTGACATAACGTGAATTAGTCACGTCAAACTTTTTTTTATATTTTAATTTATATTGTTAAAAGTTTAGAAAAAAATAAAAAATATGAAAAATTCTAAAAAATTTGAAATGAGTAATAATATTGTTAAAAATTCAAATTATAAATATTCATTACGCTAAATTAATAATGCCAACCCTGAATGTACATATTGTACTCATAATCTTCGTAATTGTGATTACACGTGACTATACATGACCATGTGATGTGATCACGTGACGTGACGTGACGTGATTGGTTTGCGTGACATGACGTGACGTATAATTTCCATAGAATGCAGTCACGTCAAGCGAGTCACGTCACGTAATCGACACACGTGATGTGACTCGTCACGCCGTGACAAATTTCCTTCTCTATGTGTAATTACACCCCCAACCACCGGATTCAGATCCAATGGCATGTACAGCGCCAGGGGCAGAGCCACTAGTGCCTACCATGGTCTCCGAGAAATTTCAAAAAAAAAAAAAAATCGAAATTACTTTTACCAAAATATATTGTATTTTAAATAATTACACAATTATACCCTA
Source organism: Carex arenaria (assembly GCA_964058825.1). NCBI lineage: Eukaryota > Viridiplantae > Streptophyta > Magnoliopsida > Poales > Cyperaceae > Carex > Carex arenaria. The sequence goes on from CAXKVW010000232.1 coordinate 630,283, forward strand.
TCTTGAAAATTTTGTCCCACTTGGCTCCTATTTTCTGGCTCCGTGCAGTTTTTCAAACCTCCTTCACCTCTCCAAAAAAGAAGTAATTAACAAATAAATAAATAAATAATAATCTTTACAGTACGTAACTGCTACAACATCTAAATTCTTTTATGTATTCTAGTGAGAGACTAATAGAAATCTGTTGAGAAATAGAGTTATTATTGTGTCTTTTGTGTTTAATAGAAACTCTAGGATTATCTTTGTAATTTTACACAATATATAGATTGTTTTGTAACTTTAAAAGACAGTAATAGAAATATATGAGACGTCAAAGGGAAGATCATTTCTGAACCCTTCTTTTTTCTAAATTTCTCATTCTTCCTTTCTTGTTCTAAGCTATACTCTAAAACCCTAGAAATCAACATGGTATTAGAGCATTCGATCCAATCCGATTGAACTCTATTTCTTGCCTTAACTTTAGAAGAAAAGTGCTAAGAAGAGAAGTGCGAACTTTGACATCGCTAATTGCTAGATTGAAATCAAAGAGAGTATTTGAATATGCACTCAAAAAAACCGTTCAATGCAAGAGTACTACTCAGAACTTCAGAGACTATGGAATGAACTTAAGGTATATGAAAAACCATGTCCAAACTGTGTTAAAACTGAAGAGAAAAATAAGATGTTTGACTTCCTTATGGGATTAAATTATGAATATGAAAGTGTATGGAGTATGGTGTTTGCTTATTTATCTCTTCCACCAATTGGGCTAGTATATTATGTTGTCCAGCATGAGAAAACAAATGATGGAAGTATCTATTGGTGAAACTGAAAAGGTAGGAATGGTGGCAGAATATGAACCTATGAGAGGTCAAGGTAGAGGTTTTAACTAAGGAGGAAGACAATGTGGTAGATCCTCAAGTGATCATGATAAACTCAAGTGCTCTCATTGTGGTAAAATGAGGCACATCAAGGAAGAGTGTTGGGATATAGTTGGAAGGTCACCTCACATTGGAAGAGGAAAAAGAGCCTTGAATGCTATTTGAGAAGGTGCATCCCAAAAAATAGGAATGCAAGAATATCAAGACTTGAAGAGACAACTTGATAAGTTAAAAGTTGGTCTCTCCGAGTCTCAACTTGGCATGTCTCAAGCTCTTGATGCTCAACGAAGTTTTCAAGTATCAGCAAACTTAGCATTCTCTAATGGAAAATGGATAATAGATCACTATTCTAGTATGAAACATCTTTTCTCAAATTTCCATCAATATAACTAATCCAACTCAATGGCCATTACCGATGGTTCTTCAATTCCAATTGTTTGTAAGGGATCCATTTTACCCCTATTGCCATACTCAATTCAGTTTCATTTGTATCTAACTTACCAATGAATCTTCTTTCCATAAGTGCCATTAATAAAAGCTTGCCATGTAGTGTAATTTTCTTTCCAAATCATTGTATTTTTCAGGACTTGACGATGGGCAACTTCCTTGGAAGTTGCTATGAAAAGAATGAATTGTACTATCTTGGAGATTCAAAAGTAAAGACTTCATCTTATGGGTTAGGTTATTTTAAATCAAAAAATCTAGAACTTCTTCATTGTAGGTTAGGTCATTTGCATCCTACGAAGTTGTATATTTTATTTCCAGAACTTTCAAAGACAAAGGAAGAATTTAAATGTACAATTTATGTTAGAGCTAAACAAGTCAGGAGTCACTATCATATAGTTAATGATCATTGTACTACTCTTTTTGAAATTATTCATAATGATATTTGAGATCCATTTCCTGTTGCATTTATTTTTGGATATAAATATTATTATTGTTTTGTGGATGATTGTTCTCGTTATACCACTTTTTTGTTGATAAAATCAAAAAGTGAAGTTGCATCGATTTTCCCAATATATCACAAGATGGTTCAAACTCAATACGGTGCAACTGTCAAGATATTGAGAAGTGAAAATGGAAGAGAGTATCTCTCTTCTGAACTTCAGAAATACTTAAAGTTATATGACATTAAGTCTCAAACAAGTTGCTCATATACTCCACAGCAAAATGGGGTAGCTGAGAGAAAGAACCGATATATTCTTGTGGTAACTCGTTCTCTTATGATCGGTATGAATGTACCAAAATATCTGTGGTCCGAAACAATGCTCACTTCTGTGTACACTACTAGAATTCTGATTTTTAGCATGAGTAAAATTAGACTTGTTGCATGGGTTTACTCATGCAATAAACCCCAAAAATGTCAGTTGCATGAGTTACGCATGCAACAAGTACCGTTACAACAACCCCCGTTGCAACTACTCAATTTCCGACTTGTTGCATGGATTACACATGCAATAACTTCTGGAATACTTGTTGCAACGGTATACCCATGCAACAAATATGATACAAGAAGTATTTGCAACGATAAAGAATGGAGTAATGGCAACGATAGAGGAGTTAGTAGTTGCACGGGTAAAGTGTGTGGGTCCCATGGAGTATTTGCAACGATAGAGGATTGAGTAGTTGCATGGGTAAAGTGTGTGGGTCCCATGGATTATTTGCAACAATAGAGAAGTAAGTAGTTGCATGGATAAATAACGTGGGTCCCACATAGTTAGTTGCATGGATAATTAACCTATTAGTTGCATGGATAAAGAAGGTGGGCCCTACCATGTTATTTGCAAGGATATTGCCTGGGCCCCATATTTGTATAGATTTTCTGATGCAAAAACTGTCGTTCATGAAAAAATAATTCAGGCCCAATTCTATAATTCACCCCGTACCAATTTGGTACCTGTATCGATCTAGTATCATCTCATAGGCAACCAAGAATCTTTTATATTACACATTAAAACATAATAAGAACAACAACACAATAAAACATGGAGAGTAACATATTAATTATCATTAATCATTATAGTAAATTATCATTAATCAACATAGTATAATTATCTCACATTATACTAAAATACCACAATGCATTACAACAACAATATGATATTCTTGGTTAAGAATACTGAAAGGTTATACAGTATAATATTTAGATAGTAAAAATCTAAAGCACCATCATCCTTGCCAAGCGCAACACCAATTCTAATTAGGACAAATTAAATATCACTATTAGCTTGTTGTGCTTTTGCTTCCCACACTCTACAAACCTGAAAAAGTACAACTTTACCACTTAAAATAACAGCCATAACTTAAATCTACATTCGACTTTGTAAAGTAATAGAAGAAATGAGATCATTACCTCCAGCAAGTCATCCTTTTCAGATGGTCTCGTCTCTTTGGTCCTTATAAAACATACATGCACGTCCATATCCAGTAGCTTCTATACAGAAGCTAGAACTTCACGTGAAGATCTTTGGTCCTTGTAAAACATACATGCACCAAACAAACAAAAGTAATCATTCAAGAAACCCGTTTATCCAACACTACTACAGAATGGCGCTTCCTACACTGTGGTTATACACGGATTTTCTCTATTTTATACAAAACCGTGTACCAAATAGGATTTTTCCAATGATCAATGATATCTCTAAGAATCTCATACGGATATTTCATTGAAAAACAGTGTTTCAAAAAAGCCGTTTGAAGTTTACATTTCCTCCACGGATATTTAGTTAAATATCCGTGTAGGATTGTGAGCGAGCTACACGGATATTTATTTAAATATCCGTGTTAGGAGAGTTATTTGTACACGTATTTTTATTTAAATAGCTGTGTATATATGTCGATAGAGTTACACGGATTAATAGATAAATATCCGTGTAGGAAGGTCATCTAGGGTTTCAGCTGAAATAAAAAGCTTATCTTCCAGCGCCGTTTTGATCACTCTCTCTACGAGGCACATATGAGTTTAGGAAAGATCACTCTCTCTACACGGATTTGCTGAGTTTAGGAAAGTTTTTCCTCCGTTGATTTTACTCGGAGATGGAGGATTCAAAGTCTTTCCTCCCTATTGGAGGTGGAGGAAATGACACTGAATCCTCCATCTCGGAGTAAAATCACGGAGGAAAAATTCATCTGAAATTCAAAGTTTCTCTTCCAGCGCCGTTTTGATCACTCTCTCTACGAGGCACATATGAGTTGAGGTCCTTCTGTATCAGCGTGCGATTGCATTTGTGGGTACGTAGGAGAAAGATGGTTTATTTCGGAATTTTCCTAAACCCACAGGTGCAACCGCACACTGCTACACGAGGACCTGCAAATCAACCAAATCAACCAAGTGAGAGAGATTTGGGGAAGATGGTTTATTTCGGAATCTTGTAAAGAACAATATGGATTTGTATAAATTAATTAGTGTAATTATCAATTTTAATTGTTATATTATGTTTTGGGGAATCTGTTTTTGGGCAAAGAAAAAATTCTGATTTATATATAACTTGATGGAAACTAGCCAAAACCAAAAAAAATTACCAAAAAAAAATTCTTGTGGAGAGCATTAATTTTACATTTTGCATTTTATGTCATATTTTGACAAGTTCTTTTTAGGAATTATAAATATTTTGATAAGTTCTTTTTTTATGGAAAGCATTAAATTATACAAAATATAGATTATTAAAATCTATATTTTATTAAATATAAAGTAATATAAATATTTTATTATATTATTCATCATCCTACACGGATATTAAGTTAAATATCCGTGTAGGATAGCCGACGGATGTGAAATTTTATTAAATATGATATAATATAAATATTTTATTATATTATTCATATTCCTACACGGATATGTAGTTAAATATCCGCGTAGGATTCCCTATTTTTATTTTTTTAAATATAATATACTTTCAATTTCATATTTTGATTATTTAAATATAAAAATGAACTTATGTAGATGTTTTCATTGCTGTGAAGCTCTTTAAATATTCATTCTTATAAATTAAGAAATGTATTCATTTAGATATAAACTTTGTAAATATTAATTTCTTTATAATTTAGTAAAAGATGAGATCAACACGGATATGTACTTAAATATCCGTGTAGGATACCTATTGCACACGAATTTGTAATAAAAATCCGTTTAGGAATCCTTGTAGCAGTTCAAAACCAGATTATGTCTTCCAAAATTTTTAAGTCCCCAATTCACTTAGAGAAAGATAGGTTTAAGAGGAACCAATTCATTCTTGTACACTATTTTACAAATAAAAATATTCATCACTGTGTTAGAAATATTAAATATTAACAAATTTAAAATTGTACAACTAATACAAAAAATAAATACAAAAGAACAAAAATGTAAACAAGTAAACTTTCATATATTACTACTGGTAAATATTACAAAAGTTACCAAAATATTGATATAATAAAACTCAAAAAAATAGAAACTCCTACAATAATAAAAACAAAGAAACTCTAAACAACCGATTTTTTCTTTGTCTGACGAATGTAGGGCTTCGGTGGCGGATGGCCCCTGGGGCTGCGACGTGGGCGAGTCGGCCATGGTGGCCATGGCCGACTTCTGGGATAACCTGGTGGTGGTCGTTCGTAACCGGGTGGGATCCAAGGCATTGGCATGAAATCCTCTGGAAGTGGTGGTAGTGCCTCAACAGGTGGTGGTGGTGCCTCAATAGGTTGTTCTTCTGTGACACACGACATTTTTTCACTTAGAGAAAGATAGGTTTAAGAGGAACCGATTCCGAGGATATATAGGGTTTAAGGCGACTCTTCGTTTTTCTGTGTTTATTTTATGTATATTCAATTTTAAATTTGTTAATATTTAATATTTCTAATTCACAGTGATGAATACATGAAATAAATAGGGCGGGCGCGCATGCTTTGAAATAAATATCATCTTTTCTACACGGATAGTTACGTAAATATCCGTGTAGGAAAAGAGGAGAGCTACACGGATATGTACTTAAATATCCGTGTAGGATACCTATTGCACACGAATTTGTAATAAAAATCCATTTAGGAATCCTTGTAGCAGTTGAAAACTAGATTATGTCTTTCAAAATTTTTAAGTCCCCAATTCACTTAGAGAAAGATAGGTTTAAGAGGAACCGATTCCGAGGATATATAGGGTTTAAGGCGACTCTTCGTTTTTCTGTGTTTATTTTATGTATATTCAATTTTAAATTTGTTAATATTTAATATTTCTAATTCACAGTGATGAATACATGAAATAAATAGGGCGGGCGCGCATGCTTTGAAATAAATATCATCTTTTCTACACGGATAGTTACGTAAATATCCGTGTAGGAAAAGAGGAGAGCTACACGGATATGTACTTAAATATCCGTGTAGGATACCTATTGCACACGAATTTGTAATAAAAATCCGTTTAGGAATCCTTGTAGCAGTTGAAAACCAGATTATGTCTTCCAAAATTTTTAAGTCCCCAATTCACTTAGAGAAAGATAGGTTTAAGAGGAACCGATTCCGAGGATATATAGGGTTTAAGGCGACTCTTCGTTTTTCTGTGTTTATTTTATGTATATTCAATTTTAAATTTGTTAATATTTAATATTTCTAATTCACAGTGATGAATACATGAAATAAATAGGGCGGGCGCGCATGCTTTGAAATAAATATCATCTTTTCTACACGGATAGTTACGTAAATATCCGTGTAGGAAAAGAGGAGAGCTACACGGATATGTACTTAAATATCCGTGTAGGATACCTATTGCACACGAATTTGTAATAAAAATCCGTTTAGGAATCCTTGTAGCAGTTCAAAACCAGATTATGTCTTCCAAAATTTTTAAGTCCCCAATTCACTTCTTCCTCCTCTGATTTTGAAATTCTTCCATGTCCGAAAATTTATCAAAATACCCTAACTTCTCTGAATATATATGTTGATATTTTCTTATATTAAATATGATTTGAAAGTTCATATCTGTGTAGTTAAAAAATTTCAAATTATTTTTTTCAATTTCATATTTTGTTATTATTTTTATATTTAAAGATAACATTAGTTAGATTATTCAAAAATTAATATAAATATAAACAGAAATTTAAATATAAAACCATACATCACAGAAAAAGAAAACATTAAAATAACATTAGTAAGAAACTGGTTCGGTGTTACACCATACATCACAGAAATAAAAAAAATAAACTAGCTAGATATCACAGAAGAAAAAAAACTATCTCGATATAACTGAAATGAAAACACAAAATATAAAACCAACAAAATACAAATTATACATAATTCCCACTAATTGCCGCGCCTTTTTTTCTTAGGGAAGTAGTTGATTCTCTTGCCTCCATCCTTGTTTACATTGTCCCAAATTATCTTGCTTCTTCTCAAAGATAACCAAACATCCTCATCATCCATAGGACCTTCTGGACCGTAAGGCTCATCATCAGAGAACTGGTAGTGATCAGATTCATCGGGGGATGATGTTAATTCAATTACGGGGGGCGGGGCTAAATCACTCCACTCAACTATGTCTGGATGTGGATCAGAGAACTTGAAGGTTTCAGATGGACCAACGAGAGGAGGGTAACCACAGGGAATAGGAAACGGTAGAGGAATTATGGGAGCCCAATTGGGATCATCTTGGGGGTCTTCGTACGTAGGATTTACTGCGGGGTTTTCAGATGATGGAGGATTTTCAGATAGAGGATTTTGCACTGTGGGCAAATTCTGGTTAACACTAGGAGGACTCTCCATTTCGTTTTTTTTTTCTGATTTGTACTGTGTAGTGCGATTTTTCACTAAAATCAGCGGTGATTAAATAGAATTAAGGGAGAAGAGAGCGTTTCAACTCCCGCGCGACGTTTGGACTACCCTAAACCCTAAACCCTTCAGATTCATAACGGATTTTGAGCAGAAATCCGTGAAGAAAATTTAATCCTACACGGATAATAAGTTAAATATCTGTGTAGCTATTTATAATCCTACACGGATATATAATTAAATAACCGTGTATAAATGTTATAGAGCTACACGGATATTTAACTTATTATCCGTGTAGGAAGGTAATCCTGTCACGGTTTTTTATTTAAATAGCCGTGGATATATGTTGGGAGAGCAAAACGGATTTATCGCTAATTATCCGTGTAGAAAAGGTCATCTAGGGTTCAACTGACTTAAAAACTTATCTTCCAGCGCCGTTTTGATCACTCTCTCTCCTCTGGATTGGCTGGAATCTGATTTTTGCGCAGCAGGCATCTGTGATTGCTGATTTTAGTTGTGATTTGCTCCTCTTTTTCTTGTTAAGGTTAGTAATACTTCTCTTTTCTTTCAATAATTTTCTGTTAATTACTTTTTATTGCTTATTTATGGTTTAGGGTTTGATTAATGCATGCATGGTTGTAAAATAATTGGTGTATTGTTGTCCAATAACCGACCTATTAACAAGCTTGTAGGTCCATGCCCGTTCAAAATTAATCCAATAGGGATTAATTTTGGATAGTCCCCGGTTTGGGACTGCTCTTTTGAATATTGTGTCTCATTTAGGATGTGAACACATGTTAGCGGGTTTAATTAGTATTTGAGAAAAATTCGACAGTATTTCTCCTTATTACTCCTACGAGTATGTGGTATGTACACATACTTGGGGAGTTAAGGGGAAATGCTGCCGAATTTTTCTCAAATACTAATTAAATCACGCTAACATGTGTTCACATATGAGGCACAATATTCAAGGAGTGGGTTAGGATTGTAAACCGGCCCTTTGTAAGCCAAGAATTCGGTAGGTTATACATATGTCGACCATCCATCACGCCTGATTAATTGAAATCATTTTTTTTAATTTAATTTACAGATGGATCGAAGTTGGATGTATAAAATGCGGCGTGACAGTGAAGAATATTTGGTCCGAGTTCAAGAGTTTCTACAATTTGCTGAGAGTTACAGAGTTTTGCAAAAGGAGGCCGACATTTTGTGTCCTTGTAGGGATTGTAAAAATTGTATAGGATTTGAGGACTTGGACGAAATTAGAACTCATTTAATTTGTCAGGGATTTCAGAAGAGATATACATGTTGGTTCATGCATGGTGAGAAAATTAGAGAAAGTAGTGGTACCGGTAAATTTTGTGATGAAATAAATGAGAATGCACAAATTTCTGATAATTTGGAATTTGATTGCAACAATGATTATGCGAATTTCGAAAATTTAAATAATGTTGAAGTCGAATGCTGCGACGATGATGAGATGACAATGAATATTGATGAAAACGTAGAACACGAGTTTACTGAAAACCTAGAGGACATGTTACGTGATGTGGAAGGTGAAATTGGTGGTGAAAATTATGATAAATTTCAGTATTTGTCTGATGAATCCAAAAAGCCGTTGTATCCCGGGTGTACCGCATTTACCAAACTGTCAGCTGTGTTGAAATTATTGAACTTAAAAGCAGACAGTGGTTGGAGCGATAAGAGTTTCACGTCCTTACTACAACTTTTACGAGAAATGCTCCCGAATAACAACGAGTTACCGTGTACAATATATCAGGCAAAGAAGTTGATCTGTCCAGTGGGATTGAAGATTCAAATAATACATGCATGTCCGAATGACTGTGTATTGTACCGTAAAGAGTACGAGTCCATGCATATATGTCCTAAATGCGGCGTTTCACGCTATAAGCGTAAGGGCATGGAAACTGACGATTGTAACGATGAAGAAAAAAAGGACCGGCCTCCGGCCAAGGTGCTGTGGTATCTACAGGTAATACCGAGGTTTAAACGGTTATTTGCAAATTCCAAAGATGCGAAATTATTGCGCTGGCATGAAGAAGAGCGGAAAAAGGACGGAAAACTAAGACACCCGGCTGATTCTCCTCAATGGAGAAATATTGATAGACAATTCAAAGAATTTGGTTCCGACCCGAGAAACCTTAGGATTGTGGTGAGCACAGATGGAATGAGTCCCTTTGGAAGTATGAGCAGTCAGCACAGTACTTGGCCAATTCTTTTATCCATCTACAATCTTCATCCTTGGTTGTGCATGAAACGCAAGTACATTATGATGTCATTACTGATCCAAGGACCGAGACAACCCGGAAATGACATAGATGTATATCTCGCACCATTAATCGAGGACCTCTAAAAATTATGGAAGCCTGGTGTCTGGGTATGGGATGCGTATAGCAATGAGGTCTTCAAATTGCGGGCCATGGTATTTTGCACAGTGAATGATTTTCCCGCATACGGGAATTTGTCGGGTTACAGTACGAAAGGAGCAAAAGCGTGCCCTATCTGTGAAGATGACACGCAGGTGCTGAGGTTGAAATACTGTAAGAAGAATGTTTTTATGGGGCATCGCAGGTTTCTCCCCGTTAATCACCCATACCGTAGGAGAAAGAAGACATTCAATGGGAAAAATGAGCTCGGAGTGGCACGTCGTCCATTGGATGGGAAGGGTGTCTTCAAGCGGGTTATGAACCTTGATGTTGTTTTCGGAAAATGCGCCAAAGCACCACCCAAAAATATTTGGAAAAAGAAGTCCATATTTTGGGATCTACCGTACTGGGAATATTTAGAGGTGCGACACTGCCTAGATGTCATGCATGTTGAAAAAAATGTATGCGACAGTTTAATCGGCACCTTATTGAACATTCCTCGCCTGACTAAAGACGGTATTAACGCTCGAAAAGACATGGTGGAAATGGGAATACGACAAAAGCTTGCACCGTAGGATAAAGGGAAGCGCGCATACCTACCCCCCGCAATGTGCACCATGTCGAAGGAGGAGAAAAAAACTTTTGCCAATGCCTTCACAGTATTAAAGTCCCGTCAGGGTATTCTTCGAATATTAAGAAGCTGGTGTCCATGAAGGACATGAAATTGAAAGGTATGAAATCCCACGACTGTCATGTTCTAATGACACAGATGATTCCTGTCGCAATTCGAGGATTTTACCAAAGGCCGTTCGGCAGACCATTACGAAGCTTTGTTTTTTCTTCAATGCAATTAATTCCAAGGTGATAGACCAGCTCAAATTGGACGCTTTGCAAGCGGAGGTCGTCGTTACTCTCTGCCATCTTGAGATGTATTTTCCTCCCTCTTTTTTCGATGTTATGGTTCACCTTGTTGTCCATCTCGTGAGGGAAATTAAGATTTGCGGTCCTGTATTCCTGCGGTATATGTATCCATTCGAGAGATACATGGGTATTTTGAAAAAATACGTAAGGAACCGGCATCGGCCCGAAGGTAGCATTGTAGAAGGGTATTCAACAGAAGAGGCGGTTGAGTTCTGCACTAACTAACTGACCGGTGTGTCTCCTATCGGTGTTCCAAAATCCCGGTACGAGGGAAGACTTCAAGGAGTAGGGACAATTGGGTCGAAAGCCGTATTTGCTGACACAGATGAACTACAAAAGGCACATTTTATTGTACTACAGCACATGGCAGACGTTGCTCCCTACGTGGATGAGCACATGACACTCCTTCGACAACTGAACTACACGAGAAGTCAGAAGTGGTTGAATAACGAGCATAATCGTTCTTTTACAGGATGGCTTAAAGAAAGAGTGAAGGAACACCTTGAAAGGTCGCCCGTAGATGAAATTGTTAGGCTACTGGGCGAAGGACCCCAAGTTGTTGTTAGAACATTCCAAGGATATGAGATTAATGGATATACATTTTACACTAAATTACAAAGTGATAAGAGTGCGACGCAAAATAGTGGGGTGATGTTGGTGGCGGCCTCCGAAGAATTCAGTAGATCCGGGGATGCCCGGGCTGTAGTAGCATCAAAGTCATATTACGGTGTTATTGAAGAAATTTGGGAGCTCATTTACAGTCCTCGCCTCAACATTCCCTTGTTTCGGTGTCAATGGGTCGAAGACCGGGGTGTCAAGGTTGATAACAACGGGTTCACACTCGTTGATTTCAACAAAGTCGGGTATGTCGATGATCCATTCATACTAGCCAAGCAAGCCACACAGGTATTTTATGTCACTGACCCGAGTGATGCTAGGTGGAGCATCGTCCTATCGGGAAAAAGAAGGATTCTAGGGGTTGAAAATGTCGTGGACGAAGAAGAGTACGACCAGTTCGACGAGATACCTCCATTATGCACCGATGTGCCAATCGAGGTACCAATAAGTGAAGAAGAAGCGAACTACATAAGATCTGATCACAACGAAGGACTATGGGCCGATGTACAAAAAGTGAAAAAAAAAAGAGAAAAAGAAAGAAAAAGAGCACTGTGTAATATTTTGTTTATGTAATATTTTTCAATTATTTAACAATGTTATTTTTCATTTTCCATTATGATTTTGTATTTTTAATTATGATTTTTATGTAATATTTTGTAATATTTTTAATTCACAGTGATGAATTTCTTTAGATATTTATTTTGTAATTCACAGAGATGAATTATCTGGCGGGCATCTCCCGCTAAAAATTTTTTCTTCACCGACGGATATTTAAATAAAAAGCCATGATGAAAGTGTCTAGAGCTATACGGATATATAAAATAATATCCGTGTGCTAAGGGTATTCTACACGGATATTTAGTTAAAAATCCGTGTTGCTCTTACTATTCCTACACGGATTTTTAAGTAAATATCCGTGTAGAATACCCTTTGCACACGGACATTTAATTAGATATCCGTGTGGAAAGTTCCCCACTTGCTATACTATACTTTTTTGTAAATATTTCTAAGTACCCGACTCTAGCTTCCCTCAAGTTGTCTGATTTTGAAAAACCTGGACTGATCCGCCGCTTCTCCTCCCCCTGCACCGCCTCTCCCTCTACGCCGCCTCTCTCGTCGGCTTCTCTTGGTAATAAAAACAATCTCTGTTCTCTCTCTATTTCCTCCTTATTTGGGCATTTCGGGAATCCTGTCACATTCGGGTGAGCATTTCGGGAACCCCGAAGTCGAAGAAGGGCAAGGTGTAGCCCAGTCGGGATCACAAAGAAGGACGAGAGGTCCCACGACGTGCAAAACCATGTCAGAAAAAATGATATTTCAAATCTCCTTCAAGAAGAACGGGTGTCCGGGGGCAAACAAGGGGACTTACTCAAATTGGTGCAGGCATTTCGCGAAGAGGAAGGCCGATATCCGTGCAAAATCTTGGAAGGCCTTCAGCAAGGAGACAAAACAAGAATGGTGGGAGATGGTGAAGGTAATGTCACCATTTCAATATTTCTTTTGATTGCTGTACTGAAAAATTTAGGCTCGTCAAACTGAAATATGTTAATTAATTTTCAGTTGCTGTACTGAAAAAATTTTCAGTTGCTGTACTGAAAAAAATTTCAGTTGCTGTACTGAAAAAATTTAAGGTTGCTGTACTGAAATATGTTAATTAATTTTCAGTTGCTGTACTGAAGGTAATGTCACCCTTTCACTTGCTGTACTGAAATATTTCTTACTGAAAAATGACATTTGCTTTGTGTCAATTAGGCTCAATGGAACATCCCAGATGATGTCGATAAAAAAAAAACTCTAAATATAATGAACGATGGGTGGAAGCAATACAAGAGCACACTCGTGACCGAATGGATGAACAAAGAGAAGAATCCGGTCGGACACTTTGACGGGTTGACCCAGGAGATCTGGGATGGCTTCGTAGCGATTAAGCAAACGCCCGAGTTCCAGGTAACTAAATTTATAAAATTGTAACTCTGTTTTTTGTCGATTGATCCTTTTTCTACCTTACACTAATTGATTGGCTTTGATTAATGAAGGCTGCAAGTGAAAGGGGCAGGAGCACTGTTGCCAAGAACTTGTACCCGCACCATTTAGGGTCAAGCAGGTACGAGGGTAAGTCGGCCGAATTTCAGAAGATACTGGAGTTAAACAAAGATTCCCACTCACCGGTTGTAAAGATCACCAACCCTAGGGGGACGGGTTGGTTCATGGCAAGATCTGAGATAACAGCCGACGGGAGGATTCAACTGCCTGAAGAATTGCGGCCCTTGGCTCAGAAAATGGTACTTAATTCTTGTTATAACTTGCGTCATTCAAACAAAATTATAACTGCCTCCATTTAATTAGTCTTCTGTTTTATTCAATTTTTTTAACAGTTGGAGGTGGAGGAGGAGGTCAATTCGGGTGCCCGTACAGTCTCCAGGCAGCATGACACATTGTCTCAAACGCTGGAGAATCCGGAGCACCCGGGTCGGGTTAGGGGTATGGGGGTCCGCGTGGGCTTCAAGGATGCCTTCGGTGGATCAAAATATCGAGGAAAGCGTGAAAAGTAGGATGTCAAGATGGAGCGGCTCCGCCAGCAAATGCAACAGGAGCATGACAAACAGATGGTGGAGATGGAATCAAGAATCTACGAACGCTTATCCTCTCAGTTTAGGCAGCAATACGAGCACCCACCTCCTATTTCGCCGGGATTTCGGCGCAGCAGTCAAGCTTCCGGGACCTGGGGAGACGCGTTAGATAGTCTAAAGGTAATACTAGTTCATAATCACAATTAATTAATTGCTACTTTTTTATTTGTTGTTAGGTAACATTTCCTCTTAAAATGACTACATGATAATTGCAGAGCGCTACCAAATGCAAGCTGGTTATTTGGGTCGGTGCTGTGCCCATTACTATTGCTAAGGGCCTAGTACGTCCAACACCGACAGATGTGGACCATGATCGGCTCGGTCCCGATAATGCTTTCGTGGAGGTCGACTTAGTCATGAAGGAATGGTCGCACACACCTCTTCCTGTCCCGAACGATGCCATGCTCACTATTGATGATGCCCGGATGTTCACTATCCCATGGCCCAAGAATCAGATCATTTTTGATGAGGTAATATCTAAACAATCAATATCTTTTGTTACATTCAAATCCGCTCTTTTGAAATGCTGAAATTGATCCAAAATTTGATACAGGCTGATCAGGAGAGCCATTATTTGTCACCGGTACACACGGAGAGAGTGCTGGACGTCGCGTCTGATGCGATCGTCGAGACTGATGCGATCGTGTCGACTGTAGCGCCAGGATCATCACACCACTCTCTGGTCACCGCAAAAGAATACAGCCTTTTGCCCCGTGATTGCCGTATTCTCCATGACAAATTGATCACGGCACCCGACCCAAAAATGGAAATAGAGATCCCGATCCCTCAGGATACGTTTCTGCACAAATCATCTTCTGTGATGATATCTTCCAAGGACTTCATGGATATTTTTCATGCCTCGGGTAGTGATAAATGGCTCGATGGGTCTCACATCACCATTTTCGCCATGTAAGTACCCAAATCTATTTATATCAGATGTGCAGCACTGAAATATATGTTCTAATTTAATATGATGATTTTTCAGGTATCTGATCCGATCCACTGAATCTTGGCCGCTTGAAAAAAAAAATAACTTCTCTTTTTTTCTGGATCCCGGCAAAATCAATGCCACGATGGTGGAATTATTTCCCAAGGAGACTCTCGAGTACCTGTGCAAAGCGATGCTCCATTGCGCCGCGAATGACAAGAAATTCATTCTCGTGCCATACCACCAGAGGTTAATTAATTATAACCTTCAATTTTTAAATTATGTATTACTCATATTTTAATTTAAATAATTACAAAAATGAATTAAATGTGATTATAATTGTGTTTATATTTCTCATGCCACAGCAAACACTGGTGTTTGCTCATCATCATCCCGTCTGCAAATCGGTGCTATGGCATGGATTCTTCAAAGCCCATAGATATCACACTAACAACGGCCAAAAACCTCGTCAAACTTATTAGACGGTAAGGAATAATTTTCCACTTGGTTGATTTTTTTTCAATTCTAATTAAATTGTGTATCAAAATTGCTAATTACAATCACTTAATTTTGTAAGGGCTTTTATCAAATATGTTAAAGGCGGAGGACAACAAACTGAGGCAAAAGATGAGAAGAATAAGTTGATTTGTGGGTGGTTAGATGTGAGCCCTCTGTAATTATTTTAATTTCATGTCATGTCCAAACAATTATTGTCATTCTAACGTATATAGGCCGATCAATGTAAATTTTTAGTGCCCGCGACAGAAAGAGGGTTGGGAGTGCGGTTATTACACGATGTCTTACATGCTTCAATGGATCAAAACAATACAATTCAATTTTCCAAAAGAGGTATGTAATTCATATTAATTTTTCGTTTTATAATATCAATAATAAATCTTGCATCTGCATTTTCTCGTTACTAATCACCTATTTGTAATTGTAGTATTCATCGACAGAGGACCCTTACTCCCCCGAGGAAATCGATGATATTAGAGATATGTGGGCAAGGTTTTTTTATAAAGAATTTTGTAATGAACAATATGGATTTGTATAAATTCATTGATTAGTGTATATATAGTTTAATTAATTAGTGCAATTTAGAAATTACATTCTGGTAATCTGGTTTTTAGAAGAAGAAAAAGCTGCATATTTTAATGGCTAGCAAAAGTGGAGACTAGCCAAAAACAAAAAAAATAAAAAAATAAAAAAAACAAAATCCTACACGGATTTTTAATTCGAAATCCGTGTATTTCTCTTCAAGAAATTTTTAAATAAATGAACCTACATTCCTACACGGTTTTCTAATTAATAAACCGTGTATGACAATTTCCTACACGGTTTTCTAATTACAAAATCCGTGTATAAATCCAAATAGAGCTACACGGTTTTTTAATAAAATATCAGTGTAGGAATATCAACATTCCTACACAGATTTCTAATTGAAAAACCGTGTAGGAATATTGATTCCTTCACCGTTTTTAAATTAGAAATCCGTATAGGAATGTTGATATTCCTACACGGATATGTTATTAAAAAACCGTGTAGCTCTAGTTGGATTTGTACACGGCTTTTAATAAATAATCCGTGTAGGTTGTTGATAATTTATTTATTTTATCATCATTTTCTTGACGAGAGTTACACGGATTTTTAATTAGAAATCCGTGTAGGAATGTTGATATTCCTACACGGATATGTTATTAAAAAACCGTGTAGCTCTAGTTGGATTTGTACACGGCTTTTAATAAATAATCCGTGTAGGTTGTTGATAATTTGTTTATTTTATCATCATTTTCTTGACGAGATTTACACGGATTTTTAATTAGAAATCCGTGTAGGAATGTTGATATTCCTACACGGATATGTTATTAAAAAACCGTGTAGCTCTAGTTGGATTTGTACACGGCGTTTAATTAATAATCCGTTTAGGTTGTTGGTAATTGCACACGGATAAATATCCGTTTGCAAAATATAGGACATTCCTACACCCTAATATCCTACACTGCAGGAAATCCGTGTAGCTCTTTGTGATTATCCGTGTACAATCACCATATTCTGTAGTAGTGCAAATTAAGAAGTGTAGTATGAAATTTGCAATACAATAAGATGTACCTAGAAGTGTCTAGAAAGTCATTAGTTCTGCCCGAAGAGGTAACCCATTTCTCTTGGACCAGCACCAATGTCTTCACCTAAGTCTTGGACAGACACCTAAAATATGTAATAAAGACAAATAATATCTCATTTCAGAAAATAAACAAAGCAATTAAAAACCTTCTGCTTTGTTCTAAATTTTTCATTAATTAGAATTTTAACTTCCAAGAAACATATCTGCAGATAGAAAATAAAATATATACTAGCTAGCAATAAGCCTCGCTTTTCTTTGGTAACGATAACTGAAATAAAGATTAAAAAACCAAAAGCATATATGAGCCACCATATCTTCTCAATTTCAGAATCTAATTTGTATTCACATTTCTCAAATGATTAAGTTGCTTTGTAGCCTAAATAAAATATCACAGTTTCTATGAAACAACTGTCAAAATAGCATATAAGAGACCATTTTTTTTTAGTTGTACCTTGCTTGCTTGAGTAGAAGCAGATGGCTCCTGATCATATTCTATTTTTCATTTTGGCATTGTTTCTTGAAATAAATCTCATGCTCAAATCAGATCAATCTTCCTGTTATTGCATTGATGGTATAGTAGTGAACTCTGTTTTGTCTTAGTCTTTTTTACTTGCTCCCTCTCAATTATATCTTTTAAAGTCTAGTCTTCTAAAATAAAAGGTAATATATGAATTTGGTATTGGTATTATAATTCATATTGGTATTATACATGTCACTTTGACCTAAAAGCAATTATGTTCGCCAACGATCCAAATTCTCATTTCATTCTCTAAATCCCAGCCAGCCCCTTTTTTATTATACATGTCACTTTGCACCATTGTCCCTTCGACAGTCAGTCCGGTTCAAATTCTCAAAATGGGAAATTTTGCAAATATTACCCTTTATATATTCTTTCCTATAAATAAGCCCTTGACAATAGGAATAACATATACCAGTAAGCACAACCAAACTGGTACCGATTGGTGCTGACATTTTGAGGGTCAGAGATACTCAATACCAACTTGGTATAACACCACAACTATAAAAATAAGCAAGATAAGCCAAACCCGGCTAATAAGTTCAACCCAATAAGGAAACCCCAAGGAAAAAAGAAAAAGAAAAGGACTTTCAATCAAACCTTAATTGCCTTAATCTTCAGTGCTAAAAATAAAATACACAGTGCTAGAAAAATGATGCCAAATCTTCGGAATAATGGAAAAAACAAACCTTAATTCCAATTATGTTGAAATTTATGCCCAAAATAGACCTCAATTCCAAAATACTAGATATAAGTCGTAGAAATGCAGAGATTATAACTCGACTACCCGAATGGATCCAATAGCAGTTTAATAGAAGTACCTCGGCAGTGAGATGCTCAACAATAGCGGCGAGATAGACATGCGCTCCAACACCGTTGCGCTCAGCGTACTTCCTGATCTTCAGAAATCGTGCAATCCGACCTACGGGCAACTCTAGCCCCGCCTAGTTGCTCCTGGAGGTGGCCTTTGTGACCTTGTTTTGCGCCGATCGCCTTTCCTCTTCCTTCCATTGTAGATCTAGGGTTCTTTTTTTTTGAGAGAGAGAGCAACAACATTTGAAATTTTTGGAAGAGGAGAGCGAAATAGCGGACAAAATAGGAGGGAAATGAAAAGTTAGGAGGGAAGCGAAATTGTGACCTAAAGAAAGAAAGTGCAAAAATGAGTACAAGAAATATGGCGGCCGCCTAAATCTCTCTGGGTGCAATGGGGAAATAAAAAAGTTTCTAAGTTCAGATTTTAACACAACAATTTTAGCTTTATGCAGTGAGTTAAAATACTAGATTCCCTTTAAATTATATGGATTGTGCGCTGTATGAAATTGAAACTGCTCTGCTAACAAAATCATCCCAAATTTTAAACAACTGTTTGGGAAAATTGAGAGGGAGGTGAAATTAATTGTAATTGTTCATTTAAAGGTAATATGTTAGAATCTCATTTATTTAAAATAGAAATTTCTGTTTTGTATAAATTTATACTATCTATAATTTCTGTTTTGTATAAATTTATACTATCTTCAATTTTATAGAATTTCATTATTAATTGCCTATTCAACGTGTGTCAATATTTGTGAAAATATTTAGTCAATTAACGCCAAAAATTGACTTTAATTGTAGAAAATATTTTCTAATAGAAATTTATATTAATGAAATTTATGCAATAAATGTTTATTGCTTAATTATATTATTTTGACACATTTAATTATATAACATTAAATGTATATTGCTTACATTGCTCACATCTTCTATGCATGATTATGAAACACAAACTCTTGCTTCGGGAGTTAATGAAGATGCGCGAGAATATGTAATCCGTCGGTCGATCGGAACCGTTTAAATTAAAAAACACTACATTTATTGTCTTGCATTCAAGTCTGAACAAATTTTGTTTCTATTCACCCATCCATCTAAATGATCGAAAATTGAAGTATCGTATGGCCATAAACACTTTGTGTTGGATCGAAGCCCATTCATAATAAAACTTCCGAAATTTTATATTGGTTACGTTCAATGTTCTCCCTTGATCATTTTAAACTATATTTGGAAAGATTTTATTGCGGATCAACCGTTGATTTCTCGTGTGAAAATGAACGGTCTGAAAATATTTTATAAATTTGAAGGGGCATATAATAATTAAAGTTTATAAAAATGACATGTATAAGTATTATTTGACTATATAAGATGTAATAAAAATAAAAATATTTTTTCTAAAATTGTTTCATGTGTGTTTCTGTACATTTATTAGATGATTAGTAAATATTAAGCTTCCATGCCATTCGATAAGTGAAGAACGTCCCTGATTTATTCATTTTAAATTGACGTGGGTAGGAAGTCCCTCTACTCTGATGTAACATAATACTTCTGTTTAAATCCGGCGGTAGATGATGCAAAGGATCCATTAATATTAGTGCTTAAAGATGATCACACTGTCCGATCTAAACACAAATACTATGTTACCTCCGAGTATTGAATTCTCTATTTACCTCGAACTTTTCATTTCCCCCTGCTTCCTGTGCGCAGCCGCCTAACTTTAGTTTTCATTTCTCCTCCTAATTTTTCACATTCCCTCCAATTTTATCCACCATTTCCCTCTTTTTTTTCTGAAATTTCAAATGGCGTTGCCGCTATCACCAAACTAATTCCTAAAATCCACCCATCCTTTTACTTACGATCTGATCACTAAACCTTCGCCCAATCCCACCACCAAACCCTTGTGCAAGGCAGGCAGCCGCTCAAGTAGGGCTTGTTCAGCCGATTGCTGACCAGGTGCGGGTGTGCAGCGTGTGGTCAGGTGAACCGAGATTTTGGTATGCGGGGCTGGTCTTTAGGTGAGGCGGCTCATTTACGGTCTATTTATTGATCTTTTTATATGTTTTTTATCCCTTGAAACCCCCTTTGTTCCTTTCTGTTGGTTCCTCGCTCTTTGGGGTATCGGTGGTAGTTAACTACTTTATGGATACCTAAGTTTCGGTAATCACCACATGCAACCACTCTTCCTTAGAATTGTAGCTCAACTATTTGATGAAATGCCCCCATTTCATATACTACTTGCTTTCCTCTATACAAAGTATACAAGAGCAGTCCCTTAATTTTTGGAATAAGTGTTGACTTTTGATTTTGTACTAATTAATCGGATATGAGACTAGGAGTATTGTATAACAGAATAGTGAGATTGTTGATTTGATTTGTACTAACTACAAAGTACTCTTTTCAACTTTGTGTCTGTTAATTCTTATTATTTCGCTAAGGTAATTTACGAGGACTTTTATATTCTCATAATTCCTTTTTACAGGACAGATAAAATGGTGAAGGCTGTTGCTATGCTTGGAAGCAGTGAGGGTGCTACTAGTTTTACATTTTTTTGGTTTAATTTGGGCAACCCTAAAATTTTGACCTTTATGAGTAATTTTGAAATTGAACTGTCAATAGCTTGTCAAAGCACATTGATACTTGTTTAACTGTTGCCTTGCCTGATTGTTAGAAGTTTGTGTTATGGGACTTGCTTGTTTAACTGTTGTCTTGCTTGAAATTGAATGACGTTATGCATATTAATTTTGCAAGTTTTTAAAGTAATTTTTCAGGGAGAGAAATGTGCACAGGTACTTGTTATTCCTGATGTGATCTAGTTCATTGCAAGCACACTTGATAAGGTGCTCTTAATTTGATGAAATGATCATGGTAATCCATGCCACATATGGTTCTTGAATAACAGTATGTGTTGTAAGTCACAACTTTCACAATTTTCACAAACACTGCCTGATACTGTCACAATTTTCCCAAACATAAGTGTGTTGTAAGCCACAACTTGGTACTGTCACAACACTGCCTGGTACATCAGGTAACAAGCCTATGCAATAAAACCATCCGATTAGATTTTTAAAGAGTTCTTGATGCCATAAAGAATGACCGTAAATAAACAAATCGAATGATTATTGAACTATAATAATCTAAATGATGACGGCTTTCGATCTTTGATATTAGAGAACTTTTTGGAACTGAATCTAAACCACTATTGTACAATTTGTCAAAGAATGATAGTCAACTTTCTTAACAATATGTTACAAAA
The DNA here is from genome assembly GCA_964058825.1 of Carex arenaria. Taxonomy (NCBI): domain Eukaryota; kingdom Viridiplantae; phylum Streptophyta; class Magnoliopsida; order Poales; family Cyperaceae; genus Carex; species Carex arenaria. The sequence continues at coordinate 652,064 of CAXKVW010000232.1, forward strand.
CTGTCAAAAAAAATTTGACAAGAAAATATTCATAACTATTGAGATTATTATAACATAACTTTTTATGGATTACATTTCACTTTTGCAGCACCAAATTAGGGCTTCAAACATTATTGGACACATTGAGAAGCAAACTAACACATTTTCTCATTTTCGCAGTGGTGAGGACATCGATGGAAAACAAAAGGAAGAATAGTTGGATCATGGTTGTACAAGAAGTTTAATATATTTTGTTGGTTGTAAACATTGTTTTGTTTAGTCTCTATGAATAAAACACTTACAGTCATTTTGTTAAAATTGAAAACTGCATTTGTAAATAGTTAAGTGTGTAAGAAAACAAAAAAGTAAAAATAAGGTATGCTCTAAATGGAAAAAGTGAAAATTCAAGTAGTGAACTTTCTAATGTTGATTTTCAAGACCAAAATTTCAAGATTCTACAATTTAAGTTTCCGAATTATTTGTGTCTCTCTTTTAATTTGTAATATATTGCTCTAATCCTTTTTGCTATAATTTACAAAATATATTCAATTTGAAAGGAAAGATCAAATTTCCTTCTAAATTTGAACAATATTAAGTAGAATGTGAACAAATTAATATACTGCTGTAATGTCTTCCTTGCTGTAATTTACAAGAATATATTTAATTTGAAGGAATAGATCAAATATATACAAAAAAATTACTATCCAGAAATTCAATAGTTGTTGCATGGGTAGTTCCATGCAAAAAATAGTCAAAACATGTTGCATGGGTAACTCATGCAACAAATATTTCTCAAATTATCCTCCAAACTTGTTTCATGGATTACTCATGCAACAGTTTAGTTTAGATTCTGGAGACTTTTTGCATGGGTAAGCCCATGCAATAAATAGTTCTCAAATAATTGTTACATGGGTTACTCATGCAATTATTTAGTCTAAATTTGGGAGACTTGTTGCATGGATATGAGATGAGTTGTTGCATGGACATTCATTAAAATATACTTTCTATCTTTGCTGGCGGGTCACGGGTCATCAAATATTTGTTGTATGGATAAATAAGAGACAGTTGCATGGATAACCATCAAACTTGTTACATGGGTAACAGTTGCATGGTACTACCCATGCAACAAGTTTAACTGTGTCAGAAATGCCAATATTTGTTGCATGAACACTACTTACTCATGCAACAAATATTTTTATCCATGCTAAAAACCCAGATTCTAGTAGTGGTACTTGATAAATCGAACACCTTCAAAGATTCTTAATAGAAAGACACCACTTCAAATTTTTTATTCCAAATCAATATTATTTGCCATATCTCTAAGGGTCTTTGATTGCATTTGTTTTGTCCACACAAAGGGAACTATGCATGACAAATTGTATCCCAGAGCTATCAAATGTGTCCTTGCAGGATATTCAAACTCACAAAAGAGGTACAAGTGCTTTGATCTTATCACCAAACGTAGGTATATTTCAATGGATGTCATATTTTTTGAAAGTCAACCGTACTTCAGTTCTAGTGAAGACAACTTATGTAAAGACCTAACTAAAAATGAAGGAGAATTCTTCTTCCCAAGTCAATTTGAGTTTGTCTTGGGCAAGAGAAGTAATGCTGATACCTTGCCATATCATCTTGACCTACTCATTGCTCTTCGAAAAGGTAAACAAAACATCAAATTCCCAATTAATAAATATGCCTCATATTCTCATCTATCTAAACCACTTCAAGCCTTTATTGCCTCATGTGATACAATATCTATTCCTAGAACTGCTAGGGAAGCTTTGGAATATAATGCTTCAAGACAAAGCAATGGAAGAAGAGATGTATGCTCTTGAAAAGAGTGGGACATGGGAAGTATGTGAACTCCCAAAAGGCAAGAAGATTGTTGGTTGTCGATGGGTGTATACCGTTAAGTTTCAGCCATACGATCAAATTGAGAGGTACAAAGCTAGATTGGTTGCTAAAATGTACGCGCAAACACAAGGGGTGGACTATGATGATACTTTTGCTATGCTGGCTAAATTGAACTCAGTACGCATTTTACTTTGCATTATTGCTTGCAAAAAATGGGAACTATATCAATTAGATGTGAAAAAGCTTTCCTTCATGGATCTTTAGAAGAAGAAATGTATATGGATCAACCACTGGGTTTCAAACTTAAGGGGGAGACACATAAGGTGTGTCGATTAAGGAAGTCACTATATGGTCTTAAACAGTCACCTCGACCCTGGTTTGCACGATTGAGTTATATCATGATCAGTTTGATATACATACAAATACATTCTGATTATACTGTGTTTATAAGAAGGGGTGAGAAGGTATGTATTTTAATTGTATATGTTGATGATGTAATTGTGGCAGGTGATGATGTTGAGGAGATAAATCGAAGAAAATCTGAGAAATGCATTTGAGATCAAAGATCTAGGTAAGTTGAGATATTTTCTTGGAATTGAAGTGTCTCGTTCAGAAAAGGGTATTTTCATATGCCAAAGAAAAGTATACCCTTGATTTGCTAAAAGAAATTGGAATGTTGGGTTGTAAGATAGTAGCAAGTCCCATTAAATCAAAACCATAAACTCTGGGATAAAACAGCGAGGCCATTAGAAGATCCAACTGTTTACAAGAGACTAATTGGCAAGTTATTATATTTGAAATTACTTGACCTAATATAACCTATGTTGTTAGTGTCCTTACACAGTTTTTGCAAAGTCCCTCACATGAACAGCTACAAGCTACTTATCGCGTCTTGAAATACTTAAAATGGGAACTAGGAAAATGTATTTTGTATTCTCATGGAAATGTTCTAAACATTGATATATACACTGATGCTGATTGGATTGGAGTGCCATTGATCGAAGGTCCACATCTGGTTATTGTACTTTCATTATGGGGGTAATTTAGTCACTTAGAAGAATAAGAAGCAAAATGTTGTTTTCCGATCAAGTGCAGAGACAGAATACAGAGCTATGGCAAATGGGACATGTGAGGGTATGTGGATCAAAACATTGCTTGATGAGTTGGGATTTAAGGTAACACAACCAATTCCTTTATATTATGATATTCAAGCAACTCTTCATTTGCTAGTAATCTTATTTCCATGAACAAACTAAGCACATAGAGGTGGGTTGGCACCTAGTCCGTGAGAAGTATTTGAAGGGGAAAGTGGTTTTCCCAAAGCATGTGAGATCTTATGAACAACTAACAGATGTGTTTACAAAAGAGATGTCTGGAAAAAGGATAGAAGAGATATGCTCCAAGTTAGACATGATAAATATCTATGTTCTGTGTTGAGAAATAGAGTTGTTATTGTGACTTTTGTGTTTAATAGAAACTCTAGGAATACCCTTGTAATTTTACACAATATATGGACTGTTTTGTAATTTTGAAAGACAGTAATAGAAATAGATGAGACATCAGAGGGAAGATCATCACTGAACCCTTCTTTCTTCTAAATTTCTCGTTCTTCCTTTCTTGTTCTAAGCTATACTCTAAAACCTTAGAAACTAACAAAATCAAATAACCTCTAAGTTAGGTGATATACTATAAAACCTATGTTACTCGGATACTCCAGAATTGACTCCGTACCCATGTCGGACACGTATCCGATATCGATACGCGCCCGATACGGCACCGATACGTATCGGATACGCCAGCTGGTGTATCGGCTTACGTAGCGTATCCTATACCATCAGATACGGTCTCCGATACTGCGTTGAACAGCTGGGATACGGCTTTATCTTAAGTCGATACGGCAACGATACGCCAATAATGTATTTACTTTCTCCGCTCTATTTGAATCCGTTCCCTTCCGGCTTCACGTGGGAGGTGTCAGGTGTGGGTGGGCTAAGCTATTCTCTCTCCTCTTTCCAACTAAGATTAAATTAAATTAAATATAGGGAGAATTGTGGTATTGCCACTCAAAAACCTTGTAATTGTCAAATTGCCATCCAAAACTCAGAAATCGTCAAATTGCCACTGTAAATTAAGCTTTGTCTTGATTTTGCCATTAATGACCTATTCTTATATTATTTTTATAAAAACTGAACTAAAAAATATTATTATGAAATATATTTTTCTATATTTCCAAAAATACCCCTAGACCCTTATATTTCTTCTCCTCCATCGTACAAGGAGAAAAAAACCCTCCTCCGCCTGTTCTGAGGAGGAGAAAAAACCCTCCTGCGTAGAAGGAGAAACCATCGCAATTCGCCTCCAACCCCCTCCTCCGTCGCCTCTGTCGCCTCCAACACCATCGCCATTCACCTACTTCGCCTCCTCCTTCTCCTGTAAACTCCAGACCCCTCCGCCTTCCCCTCTGCCTCCTTTGCCTACTGCTCCGACGATCTAATCAGCATGCATCGACATCAATCCTCGGCTGGAAACTCTACGCAATCGGTTTCATCTACAAATGCTCAGCCGGGTTACAATCTATTGCCAATCGTGCAATGCCCGAACTACGGGATCGATGTGAAGAGATTGGTGAGCGGTACCACAGAGGATATTCTACAAATGCGTAAACTACAAAAAGGTACTGATTTTTGACAAATGATCTTTAGGTTTTCCCTAATTTACGGCTGTTGTGAAGAGACCAAAGGTACTGATTTTTTCGAATCGAAAATTAGAGCTGACTGTAACGTATCTGTTATAGTAAAAGCTGTTGTGGCAAATTAAGGTACTTAATTTTCATTGCATTACTACCAGGTATTGGTCAGGTTCTGATTTTTTTTGGCTGCCTCTGATTACTAGTACTGATTACCAGTTCTGATTAGTTGTCAGGTTTTAGTTGCCAGTACTGATTACCAGTACTGATTACCAGTTTTGATTAGTTGTCAGGTTTTAGTTGCCAGTACTGATTACCAGTACTTAATTTGAAGTGGTCAGGTTTTAGTTGCCTGATTACCAGTTTTAGTTGCCTGCTGCTGATTACCAGTATGGTCAGGTTCTAATTTTTGCTGCCTGCTGCCTGCTGCCTGCTGAGTATTATGAGTTGATAAGAATAATGTTAATCACTTCTCAGTTTCCTTGTGAGTTTCTAGGAAATGAAACAGGTAGTGGGAATTGTAAAATGAAACAGCTTTGGATAACATTTGGTTTTATTTTACGTTGCAGAAAGCATTTTCATGCAAGTTTTGGAAGTGGGAAGAGGACTACGAGGCATATCTTCGTGGCATTGGAGTTGTGTGCATACGAAGTGATACTGAGCATGACATATCCGATGCGGACCGAATTTTTACTAAGGAGATCCGAAAACTAAAGAAACAAAACACCCAAATGGTTGCATTAGTGGAGAAGATAATAGTTCTTCTAGTTATAAATATTATTGTGATGATTAGTATTTTAGTTGCTGTTATGTGCAAGTAGTGTATGAAATGTTGTTTGAATATTATTGGTGTATCCAAGTTCATGAAATGTTGTTGTTTGAATATTATGAGTGTGCTCAATTTCCATTTTGAATTGTTATTGAACTTTGTTTGATTTTAATTGTGTCATTTATGAATGGGTTGTCTCATTGGTGCTTGACCGAATTGTGTCATTTATTGAACTTTGCTTGTTTGAATATTATTGGTGCTTGATTGAATATTATTGGTAAGGTCATGTCAAAATATCGAAATATCACCAGAAAATATAACTGCTCAAGCTAAATAAATAAATAAGTTGCTACTCAAGCAATCAAAGCAAAATATCGAAATATCTCCAATAAATAAGTTGCTACCCACATGTCAAAATAAGTATAGTCACTACTCAAGCAATCAAAGCAATCAAAATTAATAAATAAGTTCAGGAGAGTATAGTCACTAAATAAAACATATTAATAAGTTCTCAACTCTAAATATTGTATCTGGAAACCAACATACAACCCAAATAAATAAGTTCTCAACTCTAAATAAAACATATTAATAAGTTCTCATCCAAAGTCTTCTTAACAGTGTTCTTAGCTAAATAAAACATTTAAATAAGTGCAAATCCGAAATAACAAAGGGGCCAATAGAGCACTTAGTTAACATTGGTTGGTTGATCTTCTTCTCCTGCAATCACAAAAAAAAATACATATTATGAGTGAGAGTTAACATTTGGAAGTTTTTGGTGCTTGGTCCAGAAATACATTTACCTCTTGCAACTATTTCAATTAAAACCACTAATGATTGTCATTTAAATTCATGCATATATAATCTCTCTGATCTCTCCCTCTTTCAAATTCATAAATACATAAATCTAATTAGAATCTAGTTTGGTTAGATTTTCATATTATCAATTAGAGGTGGTTAAAAAATACAAATTTTTTGGGTCTAAAGAACCTCTAACCAATTTAGAGTTTTGATCGCACAAAAATACAGATTTCTGTAAGTTGATTCTACATGCCGGTTGTGGTAAAAAAAAAAAACATATTTTTTTAGGGTCTAAAGAACTGCTAACCAAACTCGATTGATCCAACTATTAAATCTATTTATAAATCTAACACTTACCCACTAGGAATCCATGATTTGTCCATGTCATCAACGGACCTGGAAGGAATCGGACCTGGAGGGAATCGGACCTAGAAGTTGTCGGATAATCAAGGAATCGGACCTTGAAGTTGAAGGTGTCGCTTAACTGACGGAGACGGAGATGAAGGTGGCGGACTGGCGGAGCGGAGGAAGATCAGTCGGACCTGGAAGAGGTGTTTTTGGCGGAGGAAGAGTCTGACCTAGTTTTGGGAATAAGGTATATCAACAGATCAATATTTTGATAATAAGGGCATTTGAGTCATATAGTTTTTCTTTTTATTTTTTAATGTCTAAATATGCAATAATGGCAAAATTAAGACTAAATCTAGTTTACAATGGCAATTTGACAATTTCTGATTTTGTAATGGCAATTTTCTAATTTTTAAGTTTTTGAGTGGCAATACCACAATTCTCCCTTAAATATATTACAAATGCCTTCACGTGGGGTTCCTCCTCAATTTCAAATTGGGAATTTTTTTGAATTGCCACTACAAAACTTCTAATTAGTCTTTTGCCATTTTAAAATGATCAAATTAAGAAATTTACCACACTTATACCTTTATTATACCATTTTTATTAAAAGAGACATAATTTGATGGTATAAAAATCTGTATTTTTAAAATTCCCAATATACCCTCACTATTATTCACTTAAAACAGAGAGAACAAATAGCGCACAAACAGCTCCTCTTCTTCCTCCCTACATAACCCCAAATTCGTATCCCTCCTCCGCCAATGAAACCCTAATCCGCTGATTCTCTCCGCCTAAACCTCCGCCCAGCTAAAGCATGCGCCTCTCTTTCAATTTTCCTTCTCTGCCAACTCCCCTGAACCTCCGCCAACCTTCTCCGCCAACCTCCTCCTTTCACCATGCACCGCCATCGGCCACCGGTGGAGAATCACACGACGTCCTCCTCAGAGATCTCCACAACTTCGGCCCAGCCAAGTCGTTACTCTCCCTCGTCGATGGTGCCGTGCCCCAACTGTGGCCACAAAATGATCAAGCTCGTGAGCCAAACTGCGACGAATCGAAACAAAGTGTTTTACAAGTGCCAAAAAAACACAACAGTATGTTATCTTTGCACCGATAAATTGTTTCAAGCAAATTGTTGATGTCATTGTAAGTGATTTTGTAGCAAATTGGTATCATCGCACCCAATAAGTGTTTGCACCAGTGGCCTAATTAGTGCGAATTAGGAAACAATAAGTATTTTTTAGGCCCCAGTAAGTGTTTTTTTTTTTTGCACCCAATAAGTGTTTGCAAACACCAGTAATTTCGCACCAGTAATTGGCCTAATTGGTGCAAACACCAGTAATTCGTCCCAATTAGGCCCCAGCTACCGGTGATTTTGTATCAGATCCCCAATAAGTGTTTTTGACAGTATTAGCTTCAGTGTGTTTCAGATCCAATTAAAGAAAAATTTCATGTTATTTTGACAAATGTGTTTCAAAAGACACAATAATGTTTCAAAAGGCATTTATTTTTCTTTACTGTCATGTGTTTTCAATCCAATTAATGATTTTCATTTTTTAGTCCCATCACTAGTTAAACCATAGTTGTATCAGTGAATACTATCTTATAACAACTTAGTTACCACATTTTTGTTTTGAAGTATATATCTTAGTTAGAAATTTCTTACCACTTGCTTTGGTTATCCAGTGAATACTATATTAGTTGAAGTATATATCAGTGAATACTATATCACTAATATCATCATTTTCCTCTCTTGTATACATGCCTTTGAATGCTTGCAGTAGGGGTAATTTGTTGTGGAGGTAGCAAAGCACATAAGTGGGGTAATTTGTTGTTGATGGAGAGGATTTGGGGTACTAATAAAAAAACAAATGAGAAATGAAAGCATAGTACTGGTAGGCTACTGGTATTGAATACTGGTAGGCTATATTGAATACTTAAGTGAAAAGAAAAATAATGTTTCATGGTAGGCTATATTGAATACTGGTAATGAAAGCATGGAGCTTGTTATGGTTCAGATGTATATTTAGAACATCAAATTAACGACTACTGGTATTGAATTGAAAAAGTGACTATTTACTAAATGAAACTTTTTATTTTTTTTATTAATTGCAGTGTACTCATAGTTGCAATTTCTTCATGTGGGAGGAAGAGTACGAGGAATTTCTTTGCGAATTAGGAATTGTGAAACAACGGAGTGATGTTGAGCATGTGGTATCAGATGTTCGTAGAAATGAAGCTCGATACGATGTTGAGATGGGAGAATGGAAGGAACACAACTCTCGCCTTGTTAAATTAGTGGAGCAAATCAAATGTCTCGTTGCTATCATTGTCTTTGTGATGATCGGTGTTTTAATTATAATGATATGCAAGTAGCTTTGATTGGATGTTACAATTTTAGGGTTCTGTCAGACTTTTAGGGTTATGTTTTAATTTTAGCTACCTTGTTGAATGTGCTTTGTAACAAACAAGTATCGGCTCGTAGTACAAGCTAAATGATTTTATCTATGATTCTTTCTTCTGTTTGGTTTAATTTTATATGAACATATCATAAAACCTGCTGCAAGTCATACTAACATCTTAGAGAAGTGTTCCTATACACTTCTAAAATCAAAGAATTTAACTGGCAGGCGCCTTTCACCAGAGAATAATAGTCATGATTGATGTTACAATTTAACTGGCAGGTGCCATACTATCATAAAACCTGTTGCAAGATAATTTAAATGGCAGGTGCCTTTCACCAGAGAAGTGTTCCTACACAATTCCAAAATCAGACATTATTTTCATGGCATAAGACCAAATAAGGACATATCGGAAAAAGAAAAAAAAAACTAAAAAAGATTAAAATAAGACAGTGCAGTTTACAATAGTTCCAAGTTCCACATAACAATTGCACTCTCAAAAATTACAGTTCCAAGTTTTACTTAAGTCTTCCTTGTTCTCTTCCTGCACGTAAGAAAACATTAAGCTTATTATTTATTTGAAAATTAGACTGACATAATAAACTCATAAAACAAAAAAAACAATGCTAATTGACCTCTTGTTGGTGCTTGGTCCAGAATTGAAGGCGTTTTCTACATCACCGGGAAGTGGAGCTTTGCATGTTCTTTGTTGATGGCCATACTGCTTGCATCTCTTACATTGGTGTTGTTTTTTGGACTTCTTCTCAAGACAACCAGGGATCCTTTCTTTTCTAGGCCTCCCGGGTGGTCTCTTCGTCTTGGGTGGATAAACCGTGAACCCCGGATCATGCTTCATCCATTGTGATTTGTCTATCATGGGTTTGATCACACCGGCATATGCAACTCTGAATCTGTGAAGTGAATAATAGTCATGTACATAATCCTCAAGACAGGATCCTCTAAGTGAGCAAATAAATCCAATAGCATGAATGCATGGTGCTCTTGTGATCTGCCACTCTCTACAAGTGCATTCTTTTCTATCCAACTCCACCGCATGCCTCCAAACACTGCCATCCGAGTCCATTCCACTCACTTATGCACACTTATCACCACCCCTATTAATGCTCACCTTTCCGACATTCCTACTTTTTGCATTCAATTGCTTGATCACATTTGGAAGAATCACACCTTGAAGCTTGGTACCAACAATCCTCCTTTTGTCAAATGTCACCATTAATCGTTGCCTAATCTGATCAATGAGATCAACGATATGCAAATCCTTCAAGTCTTTTATCCAACTGTTAAAGCTCTCCAATATGTTATTATTGACATACTCACACTTTGATAGTTCCGAGAACTTACTTCTACACCATAGTTGGTTGTGATTCTTCTCGAGATATGTAATAGCCTGGGGTGATACTTTGTTAATCTCACTCAAATGGTGCTGGCACTTTTCTATGATGTACGCCTTCGCTGCAGGCCACATATGAGAAGTAAAGACATCACCATGGTATCTTTTTTTGAAGTTCTCCATCAGATGCCTCATGCATTCCCTGTGCTCCAAATCGGGAAATACGCTTGCAATAGCAGCTGCTAATCCCTTGCTTGCATCCGAAGAGATAGCCAACCCCAGCGGAGTTTGTATTGCCTTCCTCAAGTGACTCATAAACCATGTCCAATTATCCGTTGTTTCTGTATCAAAAACTCCATATGCAACTGGAAACAACCAATTATGCCCATCAATACCGGCAGCAGCTGCTAGTTGTCCCTTCCACTTGCCCGTCAAATGAGTCGAATCAACTCCTAAATATGGTCTACACCCTTGTAGAAACCCGTATATGCAAGGTTTTAAAGCCACAAAAATCTTGCTAAAAAACATCTTATTACTTTCACTTTTGTAATCTATCTCAACAATGCTACCGGGACATCTCTTCTCCAACTCCGCTTTAAAATTGTATAACATTTGGAAGCTCTCCTCCCACGACCCATGAATTTGATCAAGAGCACATTGCCTTCCCGACCAAGCTTTGTTATAAGTCACCTTGACATGGAACTCATCCTCTAACTTATTTTTTACTTCCTTTGCTCCGGCCGAGGGATGCTTTCGTAACCAATTGCCCACCCGATCAGAAACCCAAGACTTAGAAGCCATCTTCCCGTCAACCTTGGTAGTGGATGGACATGTATGTTCAGCCGGTAATAACTTCACCTGCAGTTATAAAACTTCACACTTATCATTACACAGTACATTACAAATTAGAATTACACATAAATATAGAAGAATTTGCCATGCATACCATGAAGGTTTTGCTATCTTGAAGTATAGAAACATGAATTCTCCACGAACTGTAACAACCCAAATTTTGAACAATAGGAGAATTATCTAAGTGAAGTGTTCATTTAGTTATTTTTTTTTTTTTTTTTCCTTTAGATAAAAATTTCAGTTTGGATTTTCTTGTCTATTTATAACCCATTGTATTTCAGTAATTTGAAACTTATACACTACAAGAATATAGGAAAATTTTAATTAGAAAATAGATAATTTTAAAGTCCTTAACAAATTTTTATTTTGTTATAATAAAAAAAATGCTAAAATATCATAAAATATTAAGATTGTCAGTAGTATATGGTAAATAAATTATAGATGTTAATTAATTTTATTGTATTTGTAAAATATTTAGTCAAACATGGGCTATTTTAAAATTTGGTAATATCATGTGAATTGAAAACATAATATATAAAGGCCAAGTTATTTCTAACAATATAAGGGTTTAGTGCAAAATAACTAAATATTAGAATAAGGAGAAAATAAGTGAAATTCTTTTAATAAGACCATTTTGCATGACTATACACGTGTAACAACACCACATTGACATTTAGTTTTAATGCCACCTAACTCCACTCACATTCTCTTTGCCGATCAACTATTCTCTCTAATTTTTTTATCGTGGTGGAGATGGCCAATAGAGAGAGGGAGAAAAAGGAGTCAATATCGGAAATGAAAGGAAACAGAAAAAGGGAGAAATTGTAATAGGATAGAAAAGGAGAAATTAAGAGAGAAGTGAAAATATAAAAGAGGAGGATGAGGGGAGAAAGAGAGGAGGCAATAGAGGTGTCGGTAGCTCGGTGTGGCCGGGGGACAAGAAAGTCGGAGAAGACGATAAACGTGTTGAGTTGCTCAGTTGATTGCTTGTGTTCATGTGGTTGCTCACGAACGACTCGATCGATTCGATTTTGAACAGTGAACTAACTTCGAGCCTGGTCATGCCCTACGTTAAAAGGTGCGGATTTCGAGTTATTCTTAGATTCTTCCAACATAATTCATTGTTGCTATTTGCTTGTTGGTGTCTTTGATTGCTTTATGATTCGAATTGCTTGATGATGGTTTAATTGTTGTTGTGTGCCTATCGGCATAGATATGTTTGCGTGATTGTTACTAATCAGTATAGATAAATTATTTAGTAATTGTTTTTGTTGCATGGCATACATATATGGCATAACATAGGATGAAATGACCATATACAATTGATGAAATCAGTACATGCATGAGCACTTGAGGGCATCAGAAAGTGAACATTTGGTTAATTGAGATAGCATGGCTTGAATTAAGGCATAGCATTTTGCATGACATAAACAATTGGCATATTGTACGAAGTAAATGATCATATTCACTTGTAGTAATTTTCTAAAGCTGGTTTATAGTATAACTTGGTTTGCTTGATTTCTATTTTCTTGATTAATAGTTGTCGACCCCTTGTTTCTATGTCGAACAATAGTTACATGTTCTTATTTTGAAAAGTATGATATGAATGCATGATTATAGTTTCTCAAAATATGAATGCATAATGTTGCATATGAAACCTGGCCATATTTTCTAAACTTGAAATAAGACATAATTTGAAGTAAATGGTTAGAATATTATGAGTTATAGTATAAACCATGCTAAAGAACTATATGTCTGAAACTTGACGGTCATGTAGGCCCCAATTTCGGGTAGCGCATGATCGAAGTCTTGTATATGTTTTATTGAATCTTGTGCTTGAAAAATGATGGTCATGTATGCGCTCATATATTCGGGGTAAGCGCAGAACTTCATTCGTGTGGGATGAAGTTCTGTAGGCGCCATATATTCGGGGTACGCGCGGAATTTCAGTCGTGTGGGCTGAAATTCTGTAGGCGCCATATATTCGGGGTACGCGCGGAATTTCATTCGCGTGGGATGAAATTCCGTAGGCGCCATATATTCGGGGTATGCGCGGAATTTCAGTCGCGTGTGCTGAAATTCCGTAGGCGCCATATATTCGGGGTAAGCACAGAATTTCAATCGTGTGGGTTGAAATTCTGTAGGCGCCATATATTCGGGGTAAGCGCAGAACTTCAGTGCACACCACTGAAGTTCTGTAGGCGCCATATATTCGGGGTAAGCGCAGAACTTTAGTGGTGTGCACTAAAGTTCTGTAGGCGCCATATTCGGAGCAGCGCATGACTAGATTTGTACTTGGTGCATAATATTATAGAACATGACTTGGAAATAATGAAGATTTGAGAAATACCATATTTGAACAATTGTGCATATTTTAATATATAAGAACATAGCATTTCGAGAACTTTATTCTTTTCATCAGCATGTTTTCGTTCATGAAGTTCTATTTTATTTAAAAGCTAGAATGAGACTCTTATAAATTTCTTCACATGAACATTTAAATATTTGATATGATATGTAAATTTATATTAGAGCTATATGCAGTTTGGAATTGGTGATTTGTTTATGTGTTATGTTAATTAATTTACTTGACCAATTAAGCATTTGACTTAAAAAAAAAAAGAAGAAGAGACCATTTCATAATTAATTGTAACGAATGTTTACGATAAGGCATTAAGACAAATGCATATTTCTTAGCAAGTTGTTTAATTACATGCTACTTTGATTGGTTTCAGTTCTTAAATATGTTTCTTGGATTTTTGTTACTAATGTTATTTTCTTATATTTGAACTCGTTGTATTTTTTTAATGTTGGTTGCGTCCAAGGATAACTCGACTGGAACTGAATACCGCACTGAGAGATTATCAATCTCTTACCGTTCCACTTTGTGGGTTCCAGGTACAAAGTGCGAAATTAGGAAATAAGATGCCTAACTTGAAGAATTGCGGGATTTGCCACAAAGTGAATTATTTGCTTCAAATAAATCTCCTATGGTATTTCGATTGTATTAATTTATACCGTAGTAGGTTTATTTTCAATTGGCTTACACATGTATTATGAACTTAAATGAAAGTTTTAGCACGTATTGTGGCTCTTGTATTGTCATTGGTAATGTATGTATATATATGATTGTGTATGATTTGTGAAATGCCTTGCGCTGATAAGCGCAGCGGGTTGTCGGTCCTGTTGTTGGGACGTGACACGAACAATCAGGATGTTTGCACCTTCCTATGAACCTTTTCTTGTCCTACTTCAGTGTATTGACTTCAAACTCATTTTTAATGGCAAAATGCCTTAATGCCTTTCTGAAGGCATCAACATCTGGAAATAGCGCATTAACCTCTATTCTAGGATTTTCAGGGTCAAATGCAACGATAAGTTCGCACTGCACAACATCATCTACCGTTGGCTCATCGTGCACATTATTCTCAACAGCCTCTACCGTTGGCTCCTTGTCCACATTAACCTCCTCTAGATCAAAAGCATCGAAACTATATAGGCCTCCTCATTGAATCCCACATATTCGTCAAGGTTATCAGATTGATCGGGTTGACCTGACATGTTACATCCCTGGGAGCTCCCTATTTGACTACCAAGTGCTATGGTTGGTAATGGTTGGGATGGAGTGCATGGGTAAGTGGAATTCGTAGCACTGCATTTCGAGCTTCCATCCAAATCACAAACTACTACAAGAAGTGATATTTTTCTCTCATTTTGGAACATCCTAAACATCTCTGGTATTTGTGACTCGGACACTACTTCCACTTCTCTGCCATTATTTTTGTCAAAGTGCCATATCTTTGGTATTTGACAACTCCCCCAACATAGATCGTCAAATAAGTCACTCCTCAAATCACACAAAGAGAATCTATCCGAATCCACCACCCATTTTAATGTCTTTCCCTTCACATAATCCTTTCGACAGTCATTTTGCTTATTGACGAATGCTTCAATCTTAACCTCTATCCTAAACGAAGTTTCTGGGTCACACCTACATAGAATTGGATTGTTAAAATGTTAGATTACGCACTAATGCAACATCCATTCAAATTGAAATAGAAATAGAAATCTTACTCACTGGGAATCCATGACTTGTCCATCTTATTCACTACTCTATTTGACTGAGATGGAACATATTTACCTAGAGAAACAAAATTAATAATAAGAAATTATTGTTTTCAAATCTGAATAAGAAATACTGGTTACTACTCCATCTTTACTGAGATGGAATTGAGGTACTGGTTACTACTATATTTGTCCATCTTATTCACTATGCTAGTTACTACTCAACAACCTCTACCTGTAAGAAATACATCAATTTGGCATTGAGGTACAAATAACACTGTTCAGTAAAATTAAAATTTGCAAAGGAGTCCTTCTGTTATTTATAAATTACAACATAGGTCCTGCCTCTTTTGTATTTGTTAAAAAGAGCATACATGTTCAATAATTACAACTCTGTATTATCCCCTAAAACTGTCTTATTCATTAACAATGGTGCCTCACTGAAGCTCCTCCTATCAACTTCTTCCATGCACATATAATCACAAAAGTACAAAACTACAATTCAAATTGTACAGGAATGGGACAATACAAAAGAACTAAAACAGACTTCGCATTGAGAAGAGTTTTTCTTGATAATTTCAAGTGATCGAACTAATTCAACTTATAATCCAATTTTAATATAATAAACATTCTGGCCCAACTTGTGTCTGGTTTCTTTTCTTTTACTCTTCTATCATCTAAAAGAATAGTTCTGGGCAAGAGTTTATATGGATGGTTTGGAGCTTCAGTGAGGCACCAAGCATATATAATACTGAAAAAAGAACATAAAATTAAGCAAAAAAATGTTGTCAGAAACAACAAAATTGTTCACACCAGAATTTTCCCAAACACAAATTACCCGTAATATTCAAATGTATGACAAATTGAAATGTATGACTAACCTCGTAAAAACGCTTCACCATCTCCATCAGTAATATTGGCGGAGGAGGGGGGCGGAGCGGCAGGAGGTCCGGTGAAGGAGTGGTTGGCGGAGAGACAATAGGTTTAGCTTGGAGGAGGTTTGGTGGGGCGGAGGTTCAGGCGGGTTGGCGGAGAAGGGATTGAAGCACCGGATTAGGGTTCTTCATTGGTGGTAGGCGGAGGATGGGTTAAGCGGCGGAGTGGGGGTTTTTGAAAGAGAGGCGCAGGAGAACTTCTCCGTTTAAGAGAAGAAGAGGCGTTATTTGTTCTCTCCGTTTTAAGTGAATAATAGTGAGGGTATATTGGGAATTTTAAAAATACATATTTTTATACCATCAAATTCTATCTCTTTTAATAAAAATGGTATAATAAAGGTATAAGTATGGCAAATTCCTTAATTTGATCATTTTAAGATGGCAAAAAACTAATTAGAAGTTTTGTAGTGGCAATTCCCTAATTACCAAGTTTTGTAGTGGCAATTTAAAAATTTTCCCTTTCAAATTTGTAACTACTCTCTCTCCTCTCCAAATAACGACTTAGAAATTTGCGTGAGAGTTATATACACCTGTTTCTGGTTTATTCAATTCTTGTGGGACTAAACCTAAACTATATATCCGGACCATTGATGAAAGATTTTCTGTGACACTTAATTTAGGCATAATGTGTTGCTGAATTAATTACAAGTGTTGAATTTATGTGGCAATGGACTACATAAATTAAATACAACTGTCACATATCGAGTTACTGAATTAATTTGTGAGACTTATATACCCCGTATAATATAATATGTGTTTGGAATCACTAAATTATTTTTCTGCTGTATAATACAAGTGTTGAATTAATAAAATAATTAAAATAATAAAATAATAATATATAACAGCCATATCGTATCTTAGATTTTTGAAAATTGCCATATCGCCGTATCCGATACGATACCCGTACCCGTATCCATGCAACATAGTGTAAAACATATTCAAATGATTTCAAGTATATATTCTTAGCTCTTCCAATAAGCATCCCATGAAGAATAGAGAAAAATGAAACAGAGGTTGGTTAGGTGAGGTGCGAAATGCTGCACCGTGGTACCTAGAGAAGGAAATTTGTCACGGCGTGACTAGTCACGTCACGAAACGTTACGTCACGTTAATGCCACGTCACGTCACGTGTGTCGATTACGTGACGTGACTCGCGTGACGCGTGACGTGATCATTCGCGTGACGTGACCACATTCCAGTGAAAATATACGTCACGTCACGTCACGTGAACCAGTCACGTCACGTTACGTCACGTGATCACGTCACGTCACGTCACGGTATGAAACATAGAGTATCCAACTTTTTTTATATATATAGAGTATTCAGATTTTTATTTTAGTGTAAGTTCAGTGATATTGGTACTCATGTAGTACTGATTTTTATTTTCTTTAATTAGTTTAGTCTAATATATGTTTGTAATTTGAATTTTTAAAGTAATGTCAGATGCAACATTTCCTAAAAAAATAATATTTACAACATTATTTACTTATTTTAGAATTTTTTATATCTTTTTTCTAAATTTTCAACAATTTAAATTAAAATATAAAAAAAATTGACATGACTAATTTACGTCACGACACGTCACGTCACGTATGGTCACGGCGTGACTACGCGTGACGTGACCATTCGCGTGACATGACCAGGATGGTCACGTCACGTCACGTCACGTGAAAAAAAAAAGTTGATCACGTCACGTCACGTCACGTGACCAAATCACGGTGTGTTTGTCACGTCACGTCACGGCGTGTCACGTATTTCCTTCTCTAGTGGTACCCAGGTCATACACTTTGCTAGGGGTGTTCATTGGGTCCGGTTTAATTGGTTTTAAACCGAACCGAATTAGATTGGACTAAACAGTTCGGTTTTTCCGGTTAAATGGTTCGGTTCGGTTCATTTATTAAAACCGATTGAATACTTTGGTTCGGTTCGGTTTAAAATATTTCAAAACCGATTATACCGAACCGACCGAACTAGTCATTAATGAACCACTTTATTTGTTCGGTTCATTTCGTAATATCCCAAGTTCCCCACCCCAAACAATTGATTTGAACCCAGACCCCCGATAAAACCCTAACTCACTTTTCAATATTCAAGTGAGTTTTCATTGCATAATAGACTCGGAAACAAGCAACTTTTGAATTTCTTTTTGCAATTCTAATGTCTCCCAAAAGAAAAAGTCAAAATTTGAGTTAAAGTTAATAACATTATAAGGCTTCAACTGGACCGGCCTGACGGTAAAGGCTGGCCAGCGAGGAAATGTAAAACCAAGGACAGAGATCGATCAGGTGCAAATGCCGGCACCTGGTGGCCGGCCCCACGAACAGTTACCAGTGTCAGGCCTTCCTCATACTCCACAACCCATCCTGCCACTTGTTCCTCGTAATACCACGCTCTCCACCCACCCCAGTCTCTAGCTTTCCCTCTCTTCTCTCTTGGTTTCAGTTTCATGGCATTGATGCTGTATCTAGTAGAGGTTACAGGCACACGGCCATCTGTGTCCCCACTACATTTTTCAAAAATATTTGTCATAATTTAGCTGTGAATATGAAGCATTTGGTGTTCAATTTTCTCGGGGCAAAAATTGTTTTGGCCGCTTGTTGGGCATCATGACCAGTTATTTTGTACAGTACACCAAAATCTGTATATTTTGGAAAAATTGTAGGAATGTCTATATAAAAATTAAAGAATGTAATACTAAGAACCTCCTTTTTGTCATACCAAAAATGCAGGAGTTTACCTGTAGACCCAAATGCGTAGACCGGCATTCATGAGTTTCTTTAGTATCGGAAGTACGCTCGGAGGGGAATCATTCCACTTGCTTATCACCTCACTGTACACAAAAAAAAAAAAAAAACCTTTAGTTAAAATATTATTCTTCATAAGAATTCAGAAAACTTTCGTGAGAACAAATAATGCAACCATGTCTTCTTTTTTCCTAAAAAACTAATACTAGCTAGTTGATGATATAGGCGCCTTGATGCTGATATTAATGTTTTGTGAGACAACACAGCAGAAAAATTTGCACGTGGTAATGATGACTTGTATTCAATTTCTAGTGTGTTGATAGCAGACTTAAGTTACACAAAAAACAGAGTAAAATACAGAACACATTGCTGAACTTCATAACTGCACATAACACCAAGAGTATCTAACACACTACATTTATTTCAAGGCAGATGGCCAGTGAAGAATAAATATCAGTGACAGGTGACAGAAATGGGTAACATAAATTTACTGTATCAGAAAATTAAAGACTCATTTAATGCAAGAAGGGACCTGCAGAGGGAGTAAGGGTATGAGATGTGGGTCCCATTTGCATGCAATGCTCGTTGCACATCAGGTCGGTTGAAGTAAATCGTAGCATATTCCTCTGTGCATGGGTCATATCCAGCAGGTTGACTCCGCATCTTCTGGTGCCAGAATCCCTGTTTCACAAAAAACAAATATACTTATTTATTGTTTTTTGCTCAATTAATTTTTTTTTAAGGTTTATTGCTCTATTAAGTTTATTGTTTCTATGTATTACAATCAATGTTTCACTATTAGAAGTTTCAGAATTCTAACATTTCAAACAGAAACTTGGAGTATTTGAATACACAAGTATAACTATTTGGAATATGGAGTTTTAACAACATTAATTACAGTCCAATATTTTATTCTTCTATTGGTTTAATTAAACAGATAAAGTAGGTTTTAACCTACTTAGTACTTTCTACAAAAAATAGTTATCATCTAATATCTTAATTATCCTCTTTGACAACTGAGCAAAATTGTTTTAGCATATTCCATTTTTGAAAAGAGAAAACAAACAAAAAAATCAAACCATAAATATATGCATGAAGAAAATATGTTCAGTTTACATACATGCTGTGATAGCAACTGAGGAGCCCTGATGAGATGAGAAGAGCGATGGGACCCACGAGAAGAGAGAGAGGAGAGGCAGATGGGAGTGTAGATGCTGTAGATGTCGATATCGTCAAAGGCCGAGAGAAATGCCTTGACAGCAGGGGAACATCCCTTGCTTGGCTTAACCCCCTCTTCTTCCTCCTTAAAGGAATTGCATTCCTTACGCACTGCCGAGTAAAGCTCGTCAGAGATGATTGCGTGGCTCCATGCGTATTCTAGCATCCCCAGCTGGTCGGTTTGATCATTTAGCACTGCATTTCCTATCTACAAAAAAATATGGATATTTATGTAAAAAGGTGTTAATTTGTTGCACACTTACCCTTATATGAAAGGAAATTAGTAATATAAGAAACATATAAATAACTAGAAAGTTCTTTATATTTATTTTTATATAGGATGGTCTAAGCATGCATGCTTCTGTGTTGTTATACGAACACAATTGGTGACATGAGATGCCATGTCAACGAAGGACCAATTTTATCTCACTAGATAATTCATCTGCGTAATTGGTACTAATGAAAGCAAAATTAGTTGGTTAAAGCGATAAATTGGTAAAGAATAAAAGGACACAAGGAATAATTAAAAGCGTACATTATCTCTGACACTCTACCACAATACCTCTGGAATCTTTTATCCAGTGCCTCTGTTAATTTCTTTTTCCTTTTCCTTTCTGTGCTTTATCTCTCTACTTTCCATAATATGTAAAAAGCTTAAATTACCGTTAACTATGCAAGGTGCACCATGCATATGTCAGAACGGGTTCCACTGCCACATGATAGGTACTTAAAAGTCAATTAATAATTAGATTATGATAACATACCATGAAACCTTTGAAATTAATGTACTCCTTGGTTGATCCCTTGTTTCTTTCATAGATAACCTCTGCAAGCTGGGGCACATAGTGACCTATTATATTATATTTCAGAAAGTTGTTGTCAGTGCAAGTGCCTTCATACAATCATTAAAAACATTTAATTTAAGAGGAACAATGCACCATTTTATTATAATATATTTGTGGGCTATGGCGATCACATGATCTAGTAAAGAACATGTTATGTGGTCCTTCATTAAACAAAAAGAGAGAAAGAAAGAAAGGAATAAATACAAACCAGATCTGGTCCAAAAAAGAAATTATTTAAACCAAAGAAAAAGAAGAGAAAAGAAAAAGGAAGGCTTAAAAAGGAGGATGCAAGGGTCTGTACCAGCATAGCTTTCTCCTGTTATATAGAAGTCATGTGACTTGAACTGTGGGAATTTAGTAAACCAGTGTAGCAGAAAATTGTACGAATCATGTGCAGTTTGTTTGTCTCCGAGCTCTCTCAAATCATTTGTTCGGTTTGTATAAGAAAATCCCACTCCTACTGGAGCTTCCAGGAATAGCAGATTTGCCACTACAGTTGATCACAAAAATAATTAAGAGACTTTTAAGAATCAATCTTTCTTTGTGTGTGTGTGTGATTCGTGCGCACTTGATCCGCACGAATCTTAAAGTTTCAGCGTGAATCCTGAAGTATATCCGATGGCTCCAACCGGCCATCAGACTGCCCCGATTCCTTCTTTATATTGCTTAGTTTAAGTTTGTTTATAGAATAATTAAGAATGTAAGAGAGAAAAAAAAATGCTTGCCTTTGTTCCATGAGTAGGCGTTGTGTGTGAGATTGGGCCCACTGCTCCGAATCAAAAATGGGCCCAACTCCTGAGCAGCCCCATAACCAATAGAAGAGCATCCTGGCCCTGAAAATATCATTAATTCCACCAAATTATGTTCCAGCAAAACATGAACATGTTGGAAAATTTTAACAAAATTCAACCATTTTTTAAATTTTATCAAACTGCTGATATTACTGGCCTATCATTAGATCATAACACTCACGGTGCTGAACTAATAAACATCCTCTGTCATAAATTAAATTTTACATAGAAAATTTACAAATAACAATGGATGTTACTGTGTCTGTGGCATGGACCCCAATCTGAATAATAAAATTCTTTAAGTCCTATTTATAAGTCGTTCATTTTTAAAATATAAATAAAAAAAAGGTTCAAATTCATTGCCTGGTTTCAGTAAACAAAGTGCGCCTATATATTACGTCAAGTCATTTCTACTTGGTAGCCTACTAATAAACAAATAACAACTTCATACCCCAGAACCCAGATGACCAGAGTGCAATGATCCATAGGACAAAAGCACAAGACCTATGCAGGAATTAAAAAATGTGCTTAGGTGCGCATTTCCAAATGATTAGATCAGAGATAAGCCATTTTATGTCAACCTCATTGCAAATGAGAAATGACCCAAGGGCCAAGGCACGTGACAACTATAAAACAACAAAAAAAGATGATCCAAGGCAGTGAGTACATGCACTGTGTCACGCTCTGCTGTCGGTAAATTTTTTTAATATTTTGTAAATTTTTCTTTTATAAATCCCTGACTCCCTGAGTAGGATTTGGAGTCTATTAACTTGTCTGGATAAGGAACTGATTGGAATTCGTGCCCAAATCTTTTTCCCTTCTTTTATTTTCAATTTTAAATTTCTTATGCATGCTACTATGCTTTGCTGTTCCTAGATTCTAGCAGGTTATTTTAAAAATTCGCTAGGTATTTGGCTATGCCCCTTTAATTCAGGGGGAATTTTGGCATTTCATACTTTTTTTAATGATACTTTGATAGTATTATCAACTAACTTTTTTTTATTATGACCTGATTCTAAAATTTATTAGATTAATTTTAAATAACAAATTCAACTATTAAAATAAATCTACTTCCCACTATCAAGTCCATAAAGAGAAAAAAATCTATTTCACAATGGATACATTTGCATGAGAAATTTATAAAATTTCAAATTCATTTAATATAAAATTGTTTTGACTATTGCTATCCTGAAATTGCAAGTGTTTTTACACTAAAATCATAGTAACAATAATCCTACTCGGTCGCTCTATTGGAATATTAAATTAAGAGTGAGGCGATAGTACATTGTAATGTGCGGATTGATCTATATATTGGATTTATATCTCTGCTTTCAAATTGCAAAGAATCAATCCAAATCATTCAACATTATTAATTAAGACAAAATGGAAAAAAAATATATAATTAATAAGTTTAAAATAATTATGTAAATATCTACAAAGAAGTCATAGCATAACAAAACCGTTGATTTTACCTTACATCATAACTTAAGGATGCTTGTTTGAAATCAAATTTTTTTGAATCAGTTCTATGTGTAAATGTAATCAAAAAAATTTGAATCACTGTTAGACTTGACTCCACACACGTGGTGGGGTTTTTAACACTTTTGGAAGCAGAAGCTTCAAAATTATGTTCCTGTCAGAACTCTGTGCTTTTTTTTTTTTTTTTTTTGAGAAGAACCCATAGGTGGTGCTTTTTTATTTGTGACATGCAACGTGGGATGTTACATCAATTTAATCAATTATATTTGTTTTCAAGTACACCAAGGACCTGCATATATAGGTAATTTTATAAAAAGATTTCACAAGAGGGTGAAGAATGTACAGTGCGTATAATTAAATTAAATCGTAGTATCCTATATACTGTTTGATAATTAATCTGGAAGATGCGCATTAATTATCCGCCAAAAGACAACAGTGTATATATATATATATTTTTTTTGTATTAAAACAATTATTACCAGTGTATATATAGATGTTTTTTCTTTGTTGAAATTCCTTTCCGAGTATAGCATATACAAAAGTCAAATGCCAGTAGCTCCCAGTCAACCGTACTGTTCTTGAACAGTGTGAAAAGTAAAAATAAAATAAATAAATAAATAAAAAGTTTGAAAAAGGAAAGAATATATTGTATAATTTAAAATTTATATTTCAAAAATATATGTTAGCTAGAGATGGATTAATTATTTGCTAAATTAAGTAGAATGTCAAAATGTGCTTCTCTGTACTTGACAACTATGCATGAATCAAATGACAAGTAACAACTCAGTTCTAAGCTTTTAGCATAAAAAAAAAAAAAAAAAAAAAACTACAGTATGTTCCCTTTAGCTTCTGATCTTTTTGAAGCAAGTAATAATGGCGCATAATGACCTCCTCTCTGTCTCTGTGGTCCAAACAGATCGATCCAGATTTTCCCACATTTCTAAACTACGTACATCAATTTCTCATAATCATTGACAGCTTTTAACTAGAAACAATATGTAATTAATTATTCACTAACCTCCATTAAGCCAGAGCACCAGAGGCTTCTTCTCCGGTTCTCTCTCCGCCTCAAAGAACCAATAGAACAGCGCCTTCTGACTTGTGGGACCCACACTCACGTACCCGGCGTAATGCTTGAAACTGACATCTGGTTGCCCGGGCAACCCTTTCACAAGATCCGCCACGGATCCTTCATGGACCCGCACCATGGCCAGAAGCACCATACACCAGACCAATGGCGCCATTTCACAAGCTCTCTCTCTCTCTCTCTCTCTCTCTCTCTTAGATGCGAGTGAACTTGTATATAGTATGAGTTGCCCTGTTTTATAAAAGAGGGGATGGGAACAGTCGAACAGAGAGAAGGGATGCGAGAAGGGTTCCGGATCCCCTACAGTAACTTAAGTTCTAGTTTGGATCCGAACCAATCTAGTCCGAGGCAGAATTCGTAGGGTCACTTTAATATTCGTGCAGTTTCCTGATCGGACGGTTAGGATCCAAATTCAAATTTTTGAGTTACTTTAGGGATTCAAGTCTGGAAGAAGAGGGAGTGGTAATTATTTGAGAGGAGTGGCGGTTAAAGCTGGTTAGGTTTTTGATGGCGCGTGCGGTGGGGGAATGATCACGTGCTTGGTAAAAATGCCTTTTGACTGCGGGCAGTTTATCCCTGTGAAGGCAAGCTGCGCAACCTTTTGCCTGGATGCAAAAGGGGCGAATCCAAATCTGTTATATCCCCTCTCTATTTATCTCTTTTCTAGGGTGTCGACGGTAGAGAAGGATATTATATAAGTGTCTCATTTTACATTATTTCATGTCATGTGTATCGATCACGTGACGTAACTCGTGTGTCGCGTGACGTGAACGTATTTGAGCGAAAATTACACGTTACATTACAATATGAAACATAGAGTATTCAGTTTTTTCTAGTTAATTTTTATTTTATTTTTGTACATATAAAGTATCTAGATTATCTTTTAGTATACGTTTAGTGATACTAATACTCATATAGTACTAGTTTTTATTTTCTCTAATTTAGTCCAATAAATATTTGTAATTTGAATTGTTAAAGTAATGTCAGATGTCCAACTGTCTTTCCTCGAAAAAAAATTACAACATTATTTATTTTAAAAAATTTACAAATTTTCATATATTTTTTTCTGAATTTTTAACAATTTAAATTAAAATATTAAAAAAAATTACGTGAATAATTTATGTCCCGTCATGTCACATCACATTTAGTCACGGCGTGACCATACGTGACATGACCGTCCGCCCACTATTTTGGACACGTCACATGAGGAGTCAAAATCAGAGCTAATAATATTTATAACATAATTGTCTACTTTACAATAGATTCACAAGCGTATGAATCTACCATATAGTATAGATCGGGGTGTCAGTCCACAAGGATAGTGTATTAAAGATCCAACAATAATTAAGTCTAGATTCTGATTGTTTGATTTGGTTGTTTGGATTGTTTGGTTGTAGGATAAACCATTGGGCAAGTTAGAGATAAGTACCTCGCCAGGCTGAGCGGGACCTTCAAAAGAGTAGAACAATTAATAGTCAAGTAAAAATTTTGTGTATAGAAGATGGCTTCAAGAAATAAGGCTATCTATCATTCTTACTTGTTTAATCTAGTTTCTGATTGAAAAAACAATTGTATGCGGTGTTGTCACCAACTAAATACGAGTGCTAAACCTGTCAATTATAGTTTCTAACTTTAATAGGAATGGCATATGGTTTGTCCAGAACCTTGTGCGTCCTTACTGGTATCAAATGCAAATCTGAGAGCTGCTAATTCTAACTTAGTGCTAATCACAGGGACGTTATAGTACCCTAATTAAAAAGGATTGGATGGTATACAAACTTCACCCTAATCAATCGCATAAAGATCAATGATAAGTCTCCATTACTAAGACTAGAAGGATTTTATGTTCACAGTTACGCCCTTCCTTTATACCTTCCGTAGTTGAAATAACTGAGATTACCCCACTATTAAACTATAGAACACGACGTTTGTCTGTAGATCTATATACTAATAGGCTTCTAACCGTGATCGAATCACAAGGAATCAACAATTATGTCTATTTTCCATATTTTATTTTTAATAGTTAATATATTAGGATATAATTATATATAAGTAATAAACTTGCAAATGAATAGAAGGTTTACAAAATCATACATTGATTTAAATTGATTTATAATTTAAAGTGCTTTGACCGTAAAGGATCTCTGAAAAGGGTAATTCTGGGTCACATACTAAGTGACTAGTCGTTCACATATAAGTTATTTCTTGGATTTTTATGTACAGAGACTGATGATCAGTAGCAGAATTTGTCAGTACATGTCCCCAATGACCACATAGTTTGATTTACTTATTGTAGGGCTTTTGGTTAGAATATACAAGTCCCTATGTTTTTTATTCGTACGTCGAATTCGTTAGATCATGTATCCCTTTCTTTAGTTGGTGTCATGATATTATGATGTGGGTTGTATATGTAGGGATTTCGGATAGGTTATAGTGCAACAATTCAATTCAGTTCTTTAGAATGTTCACTATCCGAAAACCAGAATCCATGTGTAAATTAAATTCCAAAATTAATATAGAGTTTACCACTAGACGCGCAACAGAAATCTTCATCTAGTCGTTCCAGCAGTTGTCTTCTTCTGCTTCTTCTCCATGTCAGATAAATGCATCAGTGGCAGCAGTTGCGTCTCTATTAGTATCCACACAAATATGTTGACAAACTAATGTAATCCGATATACTAGCACCGAACTAACAGCCCCTTATTTCTCTCTTTCTCTCTTTCATTTTCCAAATTAAGTAGAATGTCTAACTGAAAACTGAATTATTGTTGCATATTTATAACACTATGCACTAGTTCATTTGAACATTTTCATTGGCACAAATTTACTTGAATCTTTTCAGAAGATCTTATCTTCATGGAACAGATCAGATCAGATCAAGTCAGGGCAGAAATTCGGGCCAGCCCAATAAGAATAAACCCATATTTAATATATTAATTTGGCCCTAAATCATTTGGCCTGCAGGACATTTTTTACTGTATGGATGTTATATGTGTATGTTTATGTATGAATTGTATGACTTATGTTTTTATTGTTATTATTCATGCTTCCGCACTTATTTATATTTGTATATGTTTAGTCTTGCGTGTTTGTTGATTTAATAAACACGAGGCGATGATCGATCACGCCTTAATCCGAAATTTTTGATTTG
Source organism: Carex arenaria (assembly GCA_964058825.1). Classification (NCBI taxonomy): domain Eukaryota; kingdom Viridiplantae; phylum Streptophyta; class Magnoliopsida; order Poales; family Cyperaceae; genus Carex; species Carex arenaria. The sequence goes on from CAXKVW010000232.1 coordinate 679,421, forward strand.
GGATGTGTGTATCCTTTGGAGACGTATCAGTGCAACATAGCAAGAGGTGTTAGTGACGAGGATATCACCTTTTAAGTTAATAAGTTCACTCACGAGGCTCATTGTTCCTGAATATATGTATCTTCATGGATTGCTATTGGGTAGTGCTATATTGAGGGCATGAATTGTAATTTTGAGAGTTGTGAATTTTTTTTTCTCTAAATACCTATTTTATCCTTTACTTTCTCTTCCTTATCTGTCACAATTAATTGTGTCATAATTAATACAAAGATTAATAAAGGAACAAATTTATTGCATAAAAATTTAGAATATCTCCTGTATAACTTCCCAATTTTTTCATAAAATATTCGTGGAAATTATGACTACTCATTTTACTATGAGACATATTAACTAAATTGTTGATGCTTAAAAGCAGTAGTTCAAGGTTTCAAAATGAAATCATAACAAAACAGAAATGAAATAGATTTAAAGTGAAATCTTATCCACCATAACCCTCTAATATGTAAAATTGAAAAGGTAGAGGATCTAAGTGAAATTTTATCCCTATTCTACTAACACATTCCCCCATGAGAGCATGATCTTGTAGTTCCTGTATAATTTACCAGTAAATGCGGTCTTACTCCTGCTCTATCTCTATGGTTATGTTTGGTTGTGGAGTAAGTAGTGGAGTAAACCCTTTAATTCATATTTAAGGAGCCAAACGAAGAGTAAATTTGGAGTAAGATGGAGTAGCATTTGAGTTAATCCGGATTAAGTTACTCTACTTCTTTAGGGAGGTGGAGTAACTTACTCCACTTGTGGGTCCCACAATTAGAATAACATCATTTTATAATTTTTCTCTCTTCATTAGCTTACTCCACCAAATTTCAACCAAACTCAACCAAACATGATTATTTTAATCTATCTTAATTCGAGGTAAGAAATTTAATCCGGAGTAACTTTACTCCACAACCAAACATGACCTATAGTCCCATTTATGTACTAGCGAGTGATGTTGCTCATTTCTATGGTTGCAAAATTTGGAAGCTGACCTTGCTTTGTGTCATCGCCTCTGTTGCTTGCTATTACATTGTCCTAGCTTAATAAACATAAAAGAAATTTAATTATTCCTACCTAAAATAGGTTCTCTCACAGATGATGTGCACCATAGAAAAGAAAATACATTCAGACTTCATGGATGGAAAACAAACAAAAATATAAAATCCGGAAAAACATTAAAACTGAGTACCAAAAACCACTACAGTAGATTTAGGTATCAGCGACCGGCGCTATTCGTGTTCGCTGATTCCAATTTTTCTTTAAAAAAAACAAATCAGCCAAAAAAAGCAACCAGTTTTTCTACGACCAGTATTAGCAACCGGCGCCATGAGTGGTCTCTGAAAGACTTTCAGCGACCGACGATATTGCTATTAGCAACGACATTAACCCAGTCGCTGAAACTTTTCGCTGAAAACCCCTGCGAAACTATTTCTTCTTCTTCTTCCTACCGCGCTTTTCCAAAAAAATTAGGTTTAACCGCCGGCTCGCGACTCCGCCGCTGCGCCTGGTGTGGTCCCGCCGCCGCTTAGCCGCCATTTCTCCCTTGCTCTTTCTCGGTACTGCCATTTCTTCTCCATTATTATATTTCTTTCATTTTCTTTTATTATTTTTAGTTTAGAATTTTTAGTATTGTTGTTTTTCTTTATTATTTCTGGTTTTTTGGTTTTTTTTTATGCTTTCTCCATTTTTATTTTTTGCTGTTTTTAACCGTTTTTATATCTGTTTTTTACGTTTTTCTTTTTTTCTGTTTTTTTTATTTCTGTTTTCTGATATTTTTTTCTGTTTTTTTTATTTTTTTTATTTTTCTGTTTTTAAATTTCGTTTTTCCTAATAAATTTTGACAAGTGTTGGATATATATATTATAGAGATAAGTTGGATCACATCCAATAAAATAAATATTCCCAATTTTTTTTCTATTTTTACTGTTTTTATTTTTTTCTGTTATTTTCTGTTATTTTTTTTCTTTTCTTTTCTTTTTTTTTTCTGTTTTTAATCTGTTTTTATATATGTTTTTCTTTTTTCTGTTTTATGATTTTTTTTTACTTCTGTTTTTTTATTTTTTGTATTTTACTGTTTTTAAATTTCGTTTTTCCTAAAATATTATAGAGATAGGTTGGATCAAATCCAATAAAATAAATATTCTCAATTTTTTTTTCTTCTGTTTTTAGTGTTTTTATTTTATTTTCTGTTTTTTTTTCTTCTGTTTTTAGCAAAATTGTTGATGTTTGATATTTTTTTTAGGAGAAGATCAACATATTTGCCACTTGCTTGCGCCGTAGGGGTTCGGTACCGCTTTTCTTCTTCGTTGCCACTCGCTCGCGCCGTAAGTATTTAATTATAATTGAATGGATAGTGAAAATATTTGGAATTGAATTGTGATTGAATTGTGATTGAATTGGAATTGAATTGTAATTGTATTGGTATTGAATTGGGATTGAATTGAATTAAATTGGGATTGAGTTCATTTTCAAACCAATTGGGATTAAATTGGTTTCGAATTTGGATTGAATTAGATTGAATTGGGATTAAATTGAGATTAAATTGGGATTGAATTGGGATTGAATTAGATTTAATTGGGATTGAATTGGGATTGAATTGGGATTGAATTGGGATTGAATTGGGATTAAATTGGGATTAAATAGGGATGTAATTGGGATTAAATTAAATTGGGATTGAATTGGGATTAAATTGGAATTAAATTGGGATTGAATTGATTTTGAAACCAATTGAGATTGAATTGGGATTGAATTAGATTGAATTGGGATTAAATTGGGATTAAATTGGGATTGAATTTAATTGGGATTGAATTAGAATTGAATTGTGTTTGAATTAAACTTGCTCGTTTAATTAGAAATGGTTGTATTGTTTTAAAATCCAAATATACCGGAACATTTAGTATGCCTTTTAGGTCCATACCCATTCAAAATTAATCCAATAGGAATTAATTTTGAATAGTCTCCGGTTTGGAACTGCTCTTTGAATGCTTTGTCTCATTTAGGATGTGACGAAATGTATGTGGATGTGACGAAATGTTTGGTTTGAAAATGAACTCAATCCCAATTCAATACCCATACAATCACAATTCAATTCCAATTCAATCACAATTCAATCACAATTCAATTCCAAATATTTTCATTATCCATTCAATTATAATTAAATACTTACGGCGCGAGCAAGTGGCAACGAAGAAGAAAAGCGGTACCGAACCCCTATGGTGCAAGCGAGTGGCAAATATGTTGATCTTCTCCTAAAAAAAATATCAAACATCAACAATTTTGCTAAAAACAGAAAAAATAACAGAAAATAAAATAAAAACACTAAAAACAGAAGAAAAAAAAATTGAGAATATTTATTTTATTGGATTTGATCCAACCTATCTCTATAATATTTTAGGAAAAACGGAATTTAAAAACAGTAAAATAAAAAATAAATAAAAAATCAGAAAACAGAAATAAAAAAAATAAAAAATAAAAACATATATAAAAACGGATTAAAAACAGCAAAAAAATAAAAGAAAAAAAATAACAGAAAAAAAATAAAAACAGTAAAAATAGAAAAAAAAATTTGGGAATATTTGTTTTATTAGATTATCTCTATAATATATATATCCAACACTTGTCAAAATTTATTAGGAAAAACGAAATTTAAAAACAGAAAAATAAAAAAATAAAAAAAAACAGAAAAAAAACAGAAAAAACAGAAAAAAAGAAAAACGTAAAAAACAAATATAAAAACGGATTAAAAACAGCAAAAATAAAAACTGGAGAAAACAGAAAAAAAAGAAAAAAAAGAACCAAAAAAACAAAAAACGAATCTAAAAATAACAACAGATAACTATTACTAAAACCTAAAAGAAAAACAACAATACTAAAAATTCTAAACTACAAAATAATAAAAGAAAATGAAAGAAATATAATAATGGAGAAGAAATGGCGGTACCGAGAGAGAGAAAGAGAGAAATGGCGGCTAAACGGCGGCGGCTAAACCTAAATTTTTTGGAAAAGCGCGGCAGGAAGAAGAAGAAGAAATGGTTTCGCGGGGGTTTTTCAGCGAAAAGTTTCAGCGACCGAGTTAATGTCGTCGCTAATAGCAATGTCACCGGTCGCTGAAAGTCTTTCGGAGACCACTCATGGTGCCGGTCGCTGATACTGGTCGCTGAAAAACTGGTCGCTTTTTTTGGCTGATTTTTTTTTTAAAGAAAAATTGGAATCAGCGACCACAAATAGTGCCAGTAGCTGATAAGGATCACTGATACCTAAATCTGCTGTAGTGTATCCAGCATTCCACACTCATATGGTTTCCTTGTAACCGTGATACCGTAGCACTCCGGCCCGTCGTGCATGCACATTTTGCCGAGCGGTGAGGTTTCCTTGTAATACTTTCATTTTCAACTCTGCACAACACACACATACTGGGCATATTCTATCCCCTATTCATTAGATTTTTTGCCATTAGAAAAACTAACTAAGACTTGCATTTAACCAGTCTCCTTGTGTTATTCTCTCAATTGATATAAAAGCCTTTCAAGCTTGCTTGTGTGGAGAATCTAGACTTATATGAGAACAATTTGATTTCATATCAAGTTCCTCTCCGATTGATTCTACGATCTGTTTCAATTTCATTTTGGAGGAGAATTTTGGGACAAATTAAAAAGAAATTATGAGGAGAAGGGAGAGACAAGAATCGAAAGGAGATTTAGCAAGCTGCTGCATGCCTGCAATCGAATTTTTAAAAGAAAAAGAAAAAGAAAGGAGATTTAGAATTTTGCGGCATGTCATTTTTTAAGACAAAAATCTAAAGAGCGATATAGTATTCTGAGCGTTCAAGAGATTCTTTCCGAGAGAATGAAGAGATTTTTATCTCTGATGAAGAACGCAGTAGAAATCTGGATTCCTTTATTACCTTGTTTTTTATTAATTAGATTTAAGAGAGAGAATGTAAGGGTAAACTAGATATTTAGAAGAAAAAAATGGTTAGAGCTCTCAAAATTACAAAAATTGTCCTGAATATAGCGCTACCCATTGCTATTTATAAGAAATGATCAGATTAAGGCATTTGGTGCTTGGGTTAATATATGTATCTTCATTGATTTTTGTTGAGATAATATTATATTTTTTTAAAATTTAAAGAATTGTCATTCAAATTTTTAAAATTTTGTGGATGCTAGATATCCTTGTAATATTTTATGAGAATCGAACAATCGATTTATTACTATTTTCTTAGTTGCTGAATTGTAGCAAGGAAACTTTATTAGTGTAATGTGATTCTGGTTAATGAACTGATTCAAAGAGTTATTTAAACAGTCAACGCACTATCTATTTATTTATTTTTATTTTGACTAGGAAATTGCGTGCCAATATGGAACCTATAACTCGGGTCCTAGGGCTACAAACGAATCGAACCGAATCGAACTTACTTCAGTTTGAGTTTGTTTTGACGACAAGAAAGAGTAATCGTAGTCACTGAGAGCGAGAGGTGAAAGTCGTCTAGAGTTTCAGAACTGAGATCAAGGGTTACGACTTATGAGTTATGACTTATGGTTGAACGGCCTTATGTTTTAACTTTTAAGTCATAAGCGAACATAAGTAATCAGCGGAAATCAACAGTTCACGTTACTTTGAGATTCGAACTAGAATAGTTTGCGAATCTATTTCGAACGAACCAAATCTAGTTTGAGTTTGGTTTGAATTAATTTCGAACTATTTCGAATCAAATTTTTTACGAACTTATTCGAATCAAACTCGAATCGAATCACGAACTACGAATTTTTTGTGCAGCCCTGCCTATAACTAGGTTAATTGTATAAACAAACAAGATATTACATTGATAAAGTCCTCCCGGACCACAGCCCTTTTTAATATTAAATTTAAATAACAAAGCAATTGAGTGACAAAGGTTCGTGGGTTCGAAAATCGGATGGAAAAATTAGTAGTATTAAATTTGATGCAGATCAAACGGCTGAAACGCCTCTTTTCTCGTGAGAAGTGAGAACTAACCCTAACTCCCTAAGATGATAAAATTGTTTTTTATGCTTGACTGCAGTACAATTGTTTTGTCTGGGCAGATGGGCCTATTCAAATGAAAATGCAATTATGGCCCGTTAAAAAGCCCACTTTTACTCCGATCTCTCTCTCTTCCACTGAAGAGTCGCCATTTTCGCCACCAAAGTAAAACCCTCGTTCATCCAAGGGGCAAGGGGGGAGCTAAGATTGCGCCACCATGGCTTTCCTCGTCCGGAAATTTCAGAAGGTACTTTTTTTTGGTTTTGGTCTTTGGTTCAGTATCTTATATGTCTTTGTGTCGTGATTTTGGATGAAGCATTTGATCCGTTCTCAGCTTATTGAACAGCTCTTGTTTTAAGCTTTGCTAATGAAATTCTAGTTCAACAAGAGAAATATTTTAAAGCTGCAGTTTTGTTGAATTATAATAGGCTGTCAAAGCAGTTGCAAAAAGTCCAATGCTTGGTAGAGATCCAAGAAGTCTTCAGTTTGAGACGGACATCAATCGCCTATTTCTTTATACTAGGTTTGTTCCACTTTACAATTGGATAAATTCCATTTCAGCATTGTTTTTACCTCCTTTTCTTTTCTAAGCATGGAGCTTTTGGACAAGAGACATTTAGATTACATTATGTTGGTAATTGGTGGTGCATTGCACTAATACTTAATCATTATCAGTAAGCTAGGTACACACAAAAAAAAATTGTTTGTCACATTTATCCTCCATTTCATTTGTATAATTTGGCCAAATATATTCAACATGCTTGTTATTTTGTATTCAGCTATAATAGGTTGGGACAAAATGCAGAAGAGAAAGATGCAGAGGAATTAATAGACATGGCAACCAGAGCATCTGTTTCAGATCAACGGAAACAGGTACATGAAAACGTGCATTTTCAAATCAAGAACATTTGCGAGGTAATGGATGAAGCGCTGCTTCCTGATGTGGGTCCCAATCAACCTGTTCTTGCTACAGGTATCCCAAAACATCCCCAGGGTAGTGGCCTCAATTTTGTAGTGGGAAAAGGAACTGCATCTAGCAATATTCCTGGTAATTCATTTGGTTTTCTTTTCTGTTTTTGAATATTTTTAGTAGGAAACAGTTTGCGAGTATGATCTCTATCTCAAGAAATCTGTAGATGCCAACTTAAATATATGCATTTTCCAAGTAACTAGAATGATATTTGATTAATTGAAATGAAATACTTTAATTATCAGTGTAAAATATATGTTTTGTCATATTTTAAATGTCCTCAATTCGCCCCTACTACTGATGTGCATGTTTTACCTTAGCAAAATTAATCTGCACATAATTCCAAAAACTTATGTTATCACTATGAGTTTGTACAGATCTATATCAGATCTATAAATAAATGTTAGCCCATTCTTTTAAATTATTTTGGGACTTGACTCAACCTCAATTTTAATGGTTGGGATTTATATTCAAATAGTGTTAGTTGTAAATTTAACAAAATTATTTGGTGTGAATCAAAATGTTGCAAATTTTGGGTATAATAACTGCAAAATAATTCTTGCACATTTGTGCTACAGTGCAGCTATTCCTGCTACTCGACCTTTGAACCGCCACGAATTGTCCCAAGCTCTAAAAGATCGAATTGGGTACACACTCGATATTAAACCATCCCAAATTTCTCACAAGGATGCTGGTCAGGGCTTATTTGTGTCGGGTCAGGCCCAAATTGGTTCTGTTCTTGCCTTCTATCCTGGTATGATTTATTCCCCAGCTTATTATCGCTACATCCCTGGGTACCCCAGAATCGATGCCTCCAATTCCTACCTGATAACCCGATACGATGGCAATCTCATCAATGCACAGCCCTGGGGCACTGGTGGGTGGACCAGGGAGTATTGGGATGGTACAGATTGCCTCGATATCCGTGCAACCAATGTATCTGAATCACCCCAAAGTGGATCTGATCGTATGTGGAGATTATTGAACAAACCTTTGGATAGTAATAATAAAAAGTTCAGAGACCTGATTGAAAGAAGAAATCCTCTGGCATTTGCACATTTTGCAAATCATCCTCCGAAAGATACTGTGCCAAATGCAATGGTGTGTGCTTATGATTTTCCCTTGAGCGAGAAGGACATGAGGGTTTACATACCAAATGTCGTATATGGGGGCAGTGAGATGGAAAATATGAAGAGATTTGGTTCGTTTTGGTTCAAGTCATGGAGTGGGTCCCATAAAACTGAGGAAAGTGAGAGTGCAGTTCTTAGAGCTCTAGTGTTGGTTGCAACTAGGATTGTATGTGATGAGGAGTTGTATTTAAACTACAGGTTGAGTAATGCTAAGAGGTGGCCTGAATGGTATGTACCAGTGGATTTAGTCGAGGATAAAAGGAGATGGGGTTAGTTTTACTTTGTTTTTCTGGCAGTTTTCATTTTTGAAGGTCTGTTATTTCTTTATTTATTTATTTTACTTCCATCACAGTTAAATTGAATTTGGGATGAGAAATCAGTAGGGAATGATCTGACCATGTTTACTTTGATGCTTCTATGTCAAAAGCATAGTTGTAATAAGGTTACTATTACCCTTTTCGCAAATTAAACCATATTTCTTGCTTAAAAGTTAGGCCTTAACTAGTGCACATTGCAGTTAACTGGATATATTTATTTCCATAAATTAAGTTTTGCCTTTTTTTCATGGAACATTAAACTATTATTTTTTGTAGAATAATTATAGTTTACAATTTGGATTATTTGAATATTTTCTCATAAAAGAAACTTATCACCTGTATGGAGTCATATCTGATCTTGATTGTTTTGACCAAATCATCAAAAAAATCTTTCCGATGCAACAACAGAAAAAAAAAAATCCAAATTATTATATTTGCAAAGGAATCCCCATCAAAAACTCGTATCTATTATTCATTTTTTTAAAGAAGGAACTACAAAGAACATTCAGCTGCTCATTGTGACACACAAAATAAGAGGAAATGAAGCAATCAAGCAACCTCATTTTGTGGATATAATAAAATGTGATTTGGAATTGCTGTGATAAGATCGGTGACCGGATAACTATTTTTATTGGATTTTAGGTCGGATGCTTAGAAGGAGAGCTACATCAGAGGTTTTATAATCAATGATGAGATGCATGCGGAATTTTCATTTTTAGAAATTATATAAAAATAATATAGGGCATTAGATGGATTGCATCCACTTTTATCAATTTAAAAAAAAAGGGTAAAAAAATTCTAAAAATATAAAATTTGGGATCCAAGAATATTTACATATGTATAGAAGTGTTGTTAAAAGCATATGTTTAGGCCGATTAGTTGTTGATGGTGATCAAACCGTTACGGATTTTCTCAACTAATCGACTGGTTATTTTTTATTATGACTGATTATTACTTATTAATTGCTTGATGGTATCTTGTTTGTCCGATGAGCACATTCCGTTATTTACAATATTGACATATAGTAATCATATTGAGCGTTTAAATTTTAAAAATTAAAATATGTATTTATGGTACATAGCCTCTGTGAAAGTGTGCTATGCATAGTACATAGCCTGTGTGAAATTAATGAACTTAACCAGAGTACAATTAAACTAATTTTGTCACCATCCGCAACATTATTTGATTGCACCTAATTTGTCTCTACTCCGTATACAATTCAAACTCCTCTAAACCAAGAAAAGTGGCAAATGTTTAATTTCAACACTTTTAAAATATTTGAAGGGTTTTGGACCCACAAAATAAAATCAGACTTTATGAGATGAGGAATGTTAACATATTTAAGTCCAATAAAAACAAAAAAAAACTCAATAATTTTTAGACCATACGTACATAGCCCATACCGGATTGGCCGACTATATTATCTTACTCCCACTTGACTTGAGTACTATTGTGTGACTATATAATGCAATCATAGAAAAAAAAAAAAAAAAAAAGGTCTGTATCTTGTACAGGATATATTTTATAGTGAGCTTCTATGATTTTAAATTAATATTTCAACATTATTTTTTCATCCTAGGAAAATAGCTAGCTAAATTAGACCGTAGGACCATTAAAAAAAAGGATATCTCAGTTTTTTTTTAATTTTTTTTCCTTCTTTGGTTGCATGTGTTGATGCCTATAGTAATAAAACAGGAAAATAATATCAAATAAAAGCCATGCTGTTCTAAAATAACTATTCCAATAATACAGCTACCTTTAACAAAAGGTCAGAAGATTAACAGAGGATATATATATAAAATTATAAATAATCCTGAAAATATGACGCTATGGTATTGGTTCTTCTCATTATTTTTTGGAAAAAATGAAGCAAAATGAATGAACAAAATTAAAAACATGATGTTTTACTTTAAATAAACTGTTAAGCAGGTTATAAATCTCAGGAAGTTGAAAACATATACAAAAAAAATTAGATTAATTACCTTGAGCTTGTCCTCGTCACTGCCACCGCAACGTCCCGAAGCAGAGAAAGCCTCGGGCGATCTATCTTTGATTCCATTCTCCCTGCAAAACGGCAACCAATGACGCTCAAATTTTGCGCCCTCCATGAACGCAAAGAGTGTCATGTCGGCGCCACCATCATCCGAAATATACACGGATAGCTTCTCAGCAGGATAATCAAAGGCCAAAAGTGAGAGCGCGGTGTTCACAACACCCATCGGTGGTTCCTTGTGTGGATCAGCAGTGCATGCAAACACATCTAGTGCCGGCCAAGTTGCTCGATCCGGTAACCTAGCCGGGAACTCTTCCCGGTGCACCGGTCGCCACCTGAAGGCCTGAGTAAAAGCCCACGTGAACGCTAAGATGAGATCGGATACTAGAACTGACACATTTTTTCTGATTTTTTTTCCTTCTTTGGTGCTTCCCAGAAACTCTGCGAAACAGTTTATTTGATTGAATGGGGAGAACGTAATTTCAATAGATATGGAGGCACTCGACAGTATGGCATTATTTGATCATTAGTACTTAAAAATACAGAATCATAATATCAACAGATTATTATCAGAGATCACGGTTCAAAGTAATTAAAATATAGAATCATATAAATTATCTATTAGCGCGCATGTCCCTCAATTTTTGAATAATAATATTTTAATTGGTATGTTTTCCTCTTATAATATGTTCTGTTACAGGCACGATACTAGAGTGTATGTGTGTGTAGAGGGAGAGAGAGAGAGTAAAACTAGGGTGCTCTTAAGTTCACCAAGTCTCTTTGTGAACTTAACTCTAAAATCTATCGGAATTATTTTAAATGACGATTCCAAACCGTTGAAACCCTTATACCTTACAAGTGATACATCTACATGCAAAAAGTTTAAAATTTTGAATTAAATATGTACAGAGTCAAGTAGTCAAAATTTGTTCAAAAATTGAATGCATTAAAATTAATTTATAAACATTCTACTTTTGACCGCTTGACTTAATACTAAATTAATTCAAAGGTTTAAATTTTTTACATGTAGATGCATCACTCATAAGGTAGAAGAGCTTTAACGTTCGGATTCGTCATTTGAAGTCAATCCGATATGTTTAGAGGTTGAGTTCACAAATAGACTTGGTGAACTTAAGAGCACCCTAGTTCAACTATATATTTTAGATCATGTCGGTTCAGATCGACTGTTATAATTTTGAAAACTCAAATATTGAGGCGTTAGAATTTAATATTGATCCATGCTTAGTTGTGGGCAATGCGACCCACTTACAGCCAGGCCCTAGTGCAGAGAGGATTGAAAGGCTTATTGAATCCCTTCTGCTAGAAGAGAACATTCGGCTGAGACAATGCAAGTAGTAGATCGTGGTATTTGTTAACAAATAATTAGTAGGATTTTGTTTTTCTATAATAATAGTTGGTAGGATTAGTTCAGTGCATGTATGTATATAAACCAACACGAATTATGATCCATATTATTCTATTTCATTAGGTTCATTGTTGTTTTACTGTCAAGTTATGGTCAATTTTCGTTTGTGATATTTGTTTTGTATCCTTTTTCAGAGAATTAATCCATTTCAAAAGGAAATTTAGATTCTGACAAGTGTTCCTTTTTTAGAGATTTAATCCACTTCTGACAAGCGTTCCTTGTTAGTAGCAAATGGAGATTTTAGTACAAGAAGCGTCACTGAGAAATCAGGTGAAATTACAAAATTGAACATCCCGGTATTGCTAGATGGGTCTGAGGGGAATAACGGGTCCCCAATCAGTAGCTCTTTCTGGACTATAAACCCAAATTATCTGTCCACTGTGAAACATCAGGAAATGGAATATACCCATGTTCCAGCAAAGCTGTTTTGCCTGGATTTGGGGTTGGAACATTTCATTTTGAGAAGCAATTGAGAGACTTGGGGTGTGATTACCGAGTTTGGGCTTTGGACTTTTTGGGGCAAGATGTGAGACAAAAAAGTCTGATTCCGCATAGTATTTAACATTTATATATAGTGTATTTACAGTGCATCGAACAAGTATTTAACTCTATTCATTGAAGTATTAACTGTCTGTCCAACAGCGAAATAATATATGTCTCCACAAAAAATTAACATATCTGTCCCCGCATCCCTGCATCCCCGCACTAAAAGACAAAAAAAATTAGGTTCCGACATTTGATGGTTTAAATTTCCTGCAGTATTTAACTTCAATCTTTAGTGTATTAATAGTGCATCGAACAAGTATTTAACTCTATTCGTTGGAGTATTTAACTATCCGCGTTCAACAGCGACACAATCTTTGTCTCCGGAAAAAATGACAAAATAATTTGGTATCGCCCCGCACATCAATATTTAACTTTAGAAATGTTAGTATTTAACATTATAAACGTGAGTATTTATCTTTAAAATCAAAAGTATTAATCTCTAAAATTATAAATAAGTTGCATGGATTCTATTTAGCATCATATATCTTAGTATTAATTTTATGCACATCAGTATTTAACTTTAGGAATGTTAGTATTTAATTTTAGGAGAGTTATTATTTAAGAGGAGATGAGAATGAGGAGTTCTATATAATTATTCTTAATAATTAGAGATAGTGGTAATAATATCTAATATATATTAGTATCAATCTGTAAATATTGTCCCCGCACCACCATCCCCCCATATCCCCCTATTAAAAGACAAAAAAAATTAGTTACCGACAATTTGATAGTTTAAATTTCCTACAGTATTTAACTTCAGTCTTTAATGTATTTACCGTTCATCGATCTAGTATTTAACTTCGTTCATTGTAGTATTAACCATTGGCGTCCAACAACGAAAAATGTTGTCCCCCCATATACCTCCACTAAAAGACAAAAAAAATAGATTAGGTAGCGACTTTTCTTTTTTGGAGGCTGCTGGAATGAAGGGGGGATGGGAATGGAGGTTTTATACATAATTTTTAAGTTTTTTTAAAGGTTTACGAAGTCCCCCTAAAAAAATTCCAAAATATTGTTGCGCCACAAGTTATCAATTTTTACAGTACTATTCCAAAATGCACACTTTATAAAGTCGAAATAGCTAATGTCAACTTTCTCCGAGTGTTATGAATGAGTAGAATTAGAGTGTTCTTAAGCTTACCAAGCCCGTTAGCAAATTCGATAGACTTGAATTTTAAATTTCGTCAAAAAAGAAGAAGAAGTGTTCGTCAACAAAATTTAAGAAATTAAGTGAACCATTCACTTTCTTAAGATGATCTTTAAGCTATACAAATGCTTAAAACATGTAAAATTATTGTTTAAACATTTGAGCAATCATAAAAAGATTGGCAAAAATAACCTTAAGAAAGTTGTTTTAATGTGAAGGAGCATCCTGTGTTTCGCAAGCTTAAGAGCTTTTGGTCAAGAAGTCCTAAGAAGGGTGTGTCGAACAAATACATCAAGTTTTTGATGAGATTTCCTAAAAATTATCGGATTAACTTCAAATAACAAATCTAAATTATTGAAAAACTTATCTGCTTCACGAATAGTACATGTACATGCAAAAATTATAAATTTTCTAATTAATTAATATCAAATTACATGGTAAAAAAGTTTATAAGTTAATTTTATATATTCATTTTTCATTATTTTTACCGCATGACGTTAAAGAAGCCACCGTTGGATCAAGAATTTTCAAAGTGGCTTAATAAATAGTAAAAAATTAAAAAAAAATGTAAAATTTGGTCTCCAAGTACATTTTAAGAGACCACATCTAACTGTTTAAATCGATCGTTTGGACTTTGAAAATCGGAAAATAACTTGGTTGCACGGAAAATCAGAAACAACCGATTGTATATTAGCTAACCCCCCCCCCCTCTCTCTCTCTCTCTCTCTCTCATTACATATGCACGGAAAATCAGGAACAATCGATTGTATATCTATCGCATTACATATGCCTTCTAAATTCTAATCATCCAAGTAATTGAGAAATTCAGGGGATAAAATTCTTAATAACTTCACTATGCAAGCATATATTATGCCTGAAATTACAATTTATAATTGAAGGGGCCCCCATAATTTTTGTCCTTATCCTTTACTTTCTGATAAATAATAGATATGTAATCGGCTTAATGATATTACAATGGAATTAATATAAAAAGAACATTACAATTAATAGACCCACATTTTGTTGCCCTGTGAAATTATTAAAGAGATTCTTATTAGCGCAACGCAGCATCGTCTCACATTTTACGGATCGATTTTCACCAACGATGCCCGTGCAACAAATCCCTGCTGTCTTTAGTTTCTTCCTTGATGATTTTTTGTCATATGGGAAAAGTTGAAATCATATAATTGTTCAAGACTAGGTGCATAGCTCTCCTGAAAGAAAATATCTTACTCTTTGAATTTTCCAGTAAGCCGGCTTAAAATATGAATAAATTAATATTGAGTTGAGATATTGTGTTTCATGTTTTATTTTATATCTATTTTTAATTTTAAGGTCTAAACAGTTTGATTTGAACCGTTCAATAAGATCCCTTTATAATATGTGCTAGGAAACAAAAAAATATTTTTTTAAATAGCTAGAAAATTCTTTAATTAAGAAAAATCATAACCATAAAAAAATGATTTTCTATCATTCTAAAGTAGTAAAAAGAAATTATAAAAAATTGTAAATTTTGATTTCCAAGCACATTTTAAAATATAGATGATGTTCAAATATTCAAATTGACTATTTAGATATTGAAAACAAAGATATTCTTCATGAAGAACATCATTCCAACTCAAAAATATTGTGTATTTTAGCTGAAAGAAATATATATTTCATTTTAAATCGAATTTTAGTTATATATTTTTGTAGGGTCAAACTATAAGATCCAATTATTTAACATCTCAAATTTAAAAATCCCATAACAGGTGTGACTGTGATCTGCGAGGAAGCAAATAGCTGCCCAAAATTAGAATAAAGCAGAGGACATTTTTGTAAATTTTTTTTACAAATTCCCAATTAGATTCTTCAGTGTCACGTAAGAGGTGTACTACAATCGTCCGGACTTTCGGGCCTCCCATGCTCTATTTTTAATTAATTCCCTGTTTTTAAAAGTAATTAAAAATTGGCCCTTTTGTTTAGGCAAATATATTAATGATCAATATTAAAATTCTTATTGATGAAGGAAATCTGTTTAAATTAGTCAAGAAACAAAGATACTAATATAAATATACAGCACATAATTTACAATCCTTTTTATTGTTTTTTTTTTCAAACTTTTATTATATATCCCAACTAATATGGGTCCCTCCTATATATATTATCCTAACTTCAACCCAACAAATATAAAATCGCTGTTTCTATTCTCGAATGATATAATTTAAAATCAATGTAATTTTGGTGTGATAATTTTATTATTATTAAAAATAGTATCAACAATTTCTATGTTTTGCAAAAATAAAAATAAAAAGCACCAATAAAATGCAATAATATTTCGCAGCGTAAGATATCCTCTTATAAATACCAACAACACATACACCAACAAGCAAACAGCACCCAATAACCAAAAAAATGGCAACCTTCTCCTATTCCATTCTCTCATTGTCTCTCTTCCTTCTCTTTAGCAACTTGGCATTAGCATTCTCCTCTGAATTGCCCATTGAAATTCAGAAGCTACAAGATGCCGATCGAGTTGGGCAGCTGCCCGGCCAGCCACCCGTTGATTTCAAGCAATATGCTGGGTATGTGACGGTGAACGAAACGCATGGCCGTGCACTCTTCTATTGGTTCTTTGAGGCCATGAGTAACCCTGAGAAGAAACCAGTCTTGCTATGGCTTAATGGAGGTAACATATATAATATATTCTAACTAATCTAGCAAAATTCAATTCCATTAAAAGTATTTTTTTACTTTATACTATTATTATTATTATTATTATTATTATTGAGAGAGAAATTTAGCATAGAGCTGAGCTTTATTTGAACTTTTTTCAAGGAGAGAGAAATTAGGCTACTGTTCCATGATTCCATCCCATTGTTGGTTCTTTCATATCCAAAAAAGCGATAAATATATTGATAAATTAAGCTATAATTTTGACATGACGCATTGCATCGGTTATATATATATTTTTTACTTTATCTTTATTGGTCGTGCGCTACGTAAACCCAAAATAATTCTGACAATATCTTTAACCCAGGAAAATTAAACAACTAAAACAACTGCAATAAATGTAAAGTTCATCTTGCTACTTGGCAGTATTAGCTTTCTCCATTATAGTTGGAATTAATGGAGATATATATCCCTTCTTACAATCCGTTGTAACTAATTGCTGAAAATGAAAGGCCACCTGATTGAATATTGCATAATTAAGGACAGTAAATTCCCCACGCTCCGTCTTCTTCAACAGACAATGGAAAACTATAATTAATTAGAGACAAAATCATAATATCATAATACCGTAATTAATTAGTATAATATGGTCTTGCTTGAATACAATTTCTTAAGATAGATAGGGCATCCTTGTGACGTCATCATATAATTATTGGCCAATTTTAATTGGGTTTCTAATTTCTTTATCATTATATTAGTTGAGCACCATGCAATTAATTTCCAACTTGACATAAATATCTTCTATCAAATGTTCTTTTCATAACAGACTATTTATCAAATAACAAAAACTGAAATTGACTCGAAGATTTTATATAAGCATGCATAATTATATGATAAAGACAATCGACCATTCCATTACCATTAATTGCGCATCAATATGAATTATTGATTCTACGGAGGCATGTGAATATATATGTGATATGATAAAGACAACCATATATATAGAGAGAGAGAAAGAGAGAGTTGGGCTACAGTGATTCATAAAAAAATGAGTGTTTTACTTCACACTCATATTTTGGACCATAAAAAACAACGATTTTAAAAAATTCTAAAAAAATAGTAGAAAATTTCCAAAAAAAATATAAAATTTTGTCTTCAAGCACATTTTATTAGGAGATCAAGTTGAACGGTTTGGATCGACTTTTTGAATTTCAAAAACGAAAACATGAGCGTGAAGTAAAATATGTCATTTACTTCGTAAAGTACAATAGCCCAACTATTTCAATTTTTTTTCATTTGTGTTATTTATTTTCATTTATATTTTTTTTCTTAATTCTGTATGAATATCAAACAAAAAGTCTCTTCATACTCTATTCAATCTTATAATATGTCCCTGTTGCAACGCATGGACACGATACTAGTATATATATATATCAATTTAATGAAATAAAAGAAAAGTTTTTCACTTTTTATTTTATTATTTAGTTGGTTTTGTTTCTTACAGTTGCACGTTGATTAAGGATTATTGACCTTATCCTTCTATCAAATATTTATTTTAAATCACTATACAAAATTAACAAAATAATTTTATTGACCTTATCCTTCTATCAAATATCTAACCTAAAAAGATAGTTTATCAAATTGTCACGACTCATTATGTCACCAAGGTACTAGAATATATATCTAACCTAAAACACCATGTTTCACACATATTTATTTATAAATTTTAATTTTAACTAAAAAGATGGTTGCTGTTAAAAAGCTATCTTTTATAAAAAAAAAAAAATTGGTAAAATTAAGCACTTCGTATAAAGCACCTAAATCTTTTTTTAGGTGGAATAAATTAAAATCGATACAATAATTTTATGTTTTTTTAAATTTTTTATAAGAAATAGAAATTTCAGTCAACATCCTCTCATGCTCTGCATGAAAGCTCGGGAAAGAATAATAGAAAAAAAATAAAAAGGTATAAAAATAAGCCAAAATAAGTAAGTTAAATAAAGAAGTGTACATGAAAAAATAGATAGAATTTAACATTACCTTAAATATCAGTTATCCACTTTGACTTGCTTTTGTGTTACCGGGTCAACAAAAATCTCTTGTTTCAAGGAAACTAAATTACTATTTTATTTTGTTCCACCTAGGAAAAAGATTCTTTCAATGTACTTTGACAAGTTAAGTGATAATTTAATTCCTCTTTCGCCCCCAAAATCCTCTCCGGGATCTACAATTTTTAGTAACATCTCAAGCAATGAAGAAGGTACTTTTGGACCTTGACTCCCCTTGAAACAAAGCACGTATACTATTGCTGTTATTTTTCTAGTTAATTAACTTTTTTTGGTAATTATATTGTATGTGTGCTGCACGAAGCCATTATAACGCTGTAAATATCATGCTAATGTAATGGCTACTATAATTGGTCAACCCGAAAAAAAGTTTTGATCTCATTAATTGATCATCATTGAAATAAAAAGGTAAGATACTTTTACTCCTACACAGTTATATTATATGGACCTATTTAACCAGCTGACATTAGTTGATTAGTAAGATATACAAAAGCCTGAATATTGCTTTCAATCATTTAAATTCATTCAGGGACCATACAGATTCCACTACATATTATATTTTTATAATACAAATATCATGAGTCATAACCATACGGATGGCATGCATACAAGCCAGATGATCTAATATAATATCTAGTGTGCCCTAAGTTGCTCTACTAAGCTCATGTGGCAATTAAAGAAAAGCAAATCAGTTTTTTTTTTTTTTTTAGTTTTTTTTTTTTGTTCTGTAGTGTATTATCCAAGTCTAGTAGTAGATGACTAATGAGTCAATACCATAGAACTCACTCAAATGTCCTTTCTTTTGAGCTTGCATATGAGATGAGAAGTGAGAAGCAAATAATTCTTTGACTTGTAATGGTAGTTGGATATGGAGTTATGGAATAGAACAGTACCTAACAGAATGGGCCTAATAATCCATGAGGAGACAGTTGGTGCCCTTTTATTTTATTTTTTTGAAATATTATGAACATTTTCTTTACAAATAGGTCATGTAACCCATAACCTAATTAATGGTCCCAAATTCCAACCTAACAGTGAACATTTTTTATTTAAAAAATTCTTTAAATATATTGGTTGTCATTTGTTGAAAAAATTCCACCACATGTTAAGAAATAATGACATACAAGTCAAATTTGAAATGTCTTTCCTGTCACATGAACTGTTAGCGGATATTATTATGAGGTCGTTTTCAAGTTGGTTGAATTCCTTCTATTGAGATATATATATTTTGTCGACAAGTATTAAATAATAGAATAATAAGTTTTGAGAAATATCCAAAATAAATTTGCAATTTGATTTCAGGACCTGGATGTTCATCAGTTGGTTATGGAGCAGTGGAGGAATTGGGGCCTTTTCTGATGCAAAAGGGGGTGCCAGAACTAAAATTCAATAAATATGCCTGGAATAAAGGCACTAAATATTATCTCTTCTTTACATAATTGCAACATAAAAAAAAAAAAATTGGTTGAGAAATTATCCTAACATTTCTTTTTAAATTTACAGAGGCCAATGTAATATTCGTCGAATCCCCTGTTGGTGTTGGCTTTTCTTACACCAATACCAGCTCTGATTTGAATATTTTGGGTGACAAAATCACTGGTATTTTGCGTAAAAGAAGAATTTATATCTTATTTTTTAAACATAATGTTCTGTATCAATTCTTCACATTTAATTTTTTTTCGTTGGGCGACATATAGCTGAGGATTCATATGCATTCCTAGTGAATTGGTTCAAGAAATTTCCACAGTTCAAATCCCATGACTTCTACATCGCTGGAGAAAGCTATGCTGGTAAAAAACTATTCTTTTGTACTGTTCTTACTTAGTCAAGATGCCCAAGATTTTTAGTTTTTTTAATAATGTACTGTTTTATTAATTTTTATTAATTTCCAGGACATTATGTGCCACAACTCTCGGAACAAATATTTGACAAAAACAAAGATTGTCCCAAGG
Organism: Carex arenaria; assembly: GCA_964058825.1. Taxonomy (NCBI): domain Eukaryota; kingdom Viridiplantae; phylum Streptophyta; class Magnoliopsida; order Poales; family Cyperaceae; genus Carex; species Carex arenaria. The sequence goes on from CAXKVW010000232.1 coordinate 699,662, forward strand.
ATAATTATATTAATTTCAAGGGCTTCATGGTAATATCTTCTTCTTTATAATTAATTACATGCTATTTGCAAAACAAAAAAATTATTTTTACTGTTACTGCAAAAAACCGATCGAATCACATAATTTTCCCAGTGTTTTTAAAAAATAATAGAAAATATATTGCAAGCATGCTATCTTTAATGATTCAAATGATTGATATGTTTACATAGATAAATTATTTATATATGTTTGTTTTGTTAACATCCAAACTGAACTGAACTCTCTAAAAATGTTCCAGATAGGAAATGCATGGATGGATGATGACACAGATACAAAAGGCATGATAGACTATGCATGGGACCATGCAGTGATTTCTGATGAACTCTATCATGCAATCAAAATCAATTGTAACTTTAGTCAAGTGAATACCAGTGCCACTTGCAACAAGTTGCTGGATGATTACTATGCTGTTTATGATATCATCGACATGTATAGCTTGTACGTACCAACTTGTGTCGAGAACACTACCAACGGAAGATCACCGAGGTCGCACTGGATCAAAGGAGCAGGTCCCACCATAAATTCCAAATTTGTGAGTATATATAATTGCGCTACGTTAATTAAATTACGATAAAGTCTCAGCGGATATATACTGATAGTAGAGTTAATTTTTGTACCATTTTTGTTATGTTTTGCAGAGAAAACCGAGTGGTTATGATCCGTGTGTATCGGACTACACAGAGGTGTATTTCAACCGAAAGGATGTGCAAAAAGCTTTACATGCCAACACTACAAAAATTGGATACAACTGGACTCATTGCAGGTAGTCAAATTAAAGCACAACCAATTCAAAATTAATTCAATTATATATATATAAGATCAATATAAATTTTATACTTATTGTTTCATTACTGCAGTGATGTAATTGATAAATGGAATGACTCACCTTCTTCCGTTGTACCGACCTTAAGGAAGCTAGTAGAAGGTGGCCTCCGGGTTTGGGTTTTCAGGTGAATAACTCATCTGTTTGTTACAAAAAGTGTAGATCAATATATTCCAAGTTACTTCAATTACAAGTAATAACTAATAAGTATTAACAAAAACTAATGTGATTAATTTTACTCAATTCCAGTGGTGACACTGATGGCAGAGTTCCGGTGACATCGACAAGGTATACATTGCACAAACTTGGCCTAAAAACTGTCCAAGAATGGAAGCCTTGGTACGCTGGACAACAGGTACATACAAAAATATATAAAGCTTTACAACCTTCTTTTCTGACATAAAAGTATCTGAAAAGGAGCATTAATCATTTTTGGTTTAGGTTGGAGGATGGACAGTAATGTATGACGGGCTAACATTTGTTACTATTCGCGGGGCCGGGCATGAAGTGCCTGAATTCAAACCAAGACAAGCTCTAGAACTTGCCAAGTTTTTCTTGGCTAATGAGCAGCTTCCTTCTTCACCATTTTAGGAGTCTTTTTTTTTTATTATTTTTATTGTTAGTTTGGTGTTATAGTTTTTGATACATAAAAAGATATGAATAGGAGGAGCAAGATCACAGCAAAAATAGTAATACTTTAACTATAGTTTATTTATTTTATTGAATAAGTGCTAGAGAAGATGTTCTTGTGTAACGATTAAAGAAAGCTGTAATAATAATGCAGCAAACTTCAAATCCTGATCTCTATTATTCTCCTTCCTCTCTCTGTTTTTGTTTATTATTATTCTTTAGTTTAAGAAAAATCATTATCTTTGAATGGTACAGAATTTTTTAGATGAAGTGATTTTCTATCTAACTGAAAAAATAATAAAAGTTTCTAAAAATTAAATAAAATTTAATATCCAAGTATATTTTCATATTAAAATCATGTTGAGCCATTTGAATCGACTGTTTAGACTTAAAAAACAAAGATATAAATGTATATTATTATATTGCCACTATTATTATAATATTTATTCACATAATGGGATTAATTAGTTTATTGAATAGCTGAATTCAATCATTTTCTTTTTGATTATACAACTACTGAGGAATTATGGCTTATTGATAAAGATATTTCTTTGAAAAATAGGTTATTGGTAGAAGTACTTAGAGGGGCTGTGCTGTTGTCTGTTTGGATAGCTAGGAATAAGTTGTGTTTTTAAGGGATTAAAACAAATTCTAAGTTTGTAGGGGCTCAAATTATAGCGTTGGCGCATTATTGGGTGAAGAATACATATTCTGGTCCGTTATTGAAATTATTTTATTGTTACCTAATGATATTGATCAAACTGTGGTATATTATGTGAATTTTCTATTGCAGGAGAGACAGATTGGGCAAGACGGGGTAATCAGGGGGTTGCTGCCTATAGGTGGATCCGCCCCAACCATGCACCAAAGTGAAGGATTAGAAAATTTAGTGTAGAGTTCATTTGAGTAGTTTGATTTTGGATAGTTTTATGATTCGGTTTATTAGATTGGTGTTGTGGTTGTATATTCTGTTTTGTATTTTGCTCTTATGTTAGGGTACTGGATGGATGCTTTTTATTTTGTTTTCTGGTTGTAATAACAAGTTCGGTACTAGTGGTTGGTACCAAATTCTGGAATTGTTGGTTCTAGTAATAGAACCGGTGAGCTATGCTCACTTTTATATAAAAAAAAAATTTTAGTTTATTGATGGCAGTCAAATAAAATGAAAAAGGAAAGTCCACAAATAATCATTGAACGGAGCTAACATCTCTTTCAATATCGTAATCCTCAAAGACCAAATCAGGAAGTTAGAATCACGGTCAAAAGCAAAATACCAAATGTCACATTTGAGTTCCCATCAAAACACTAGACCACAACTTAGTTAATTATTAAATATCAAAAGGTAAAATTTAGGGTGCGAATCATGTGGAAGAATTGAAGAAAGGACAATAATAATAATAAGTGGATGTTGCGATCAATGATTTTAACATCTCATGACTTGATTTGTATTATCTTTCTCTAGCATTTATACAAGGTGCTGATTCCTGATGACAATATACTACTGGTCAAAAATAATTTTGGAGTCCAAACTAATATCTTCAAGCTATCATCGTCACAACCGCCTTTTTGGACTTCAAATAATGGCAACAGTATCATTCTCCAGTCCTCGATACAAGTAGTCATATAATGTATTCATCGACAAAAATAATTGTCTGACGAGATTGTTTGAAATGTATCATTCTCCAAAGTATCATTTCTCCTCCCTGCATGCATTGGTGTATCATTCTCCAAAGTATCATTTCTCCAGTCCTCATTTGTTTGAAATGTATCATTCTCCAACAAACTATAATCTGATTTCAAGAAGAGTTTGAAGAGATTAACCGCAAGTTATTTCTCACATGTAATGTCCACTGTACTAAATTTTGAAGAACAAAAATTTGAACAAAGAAAATCCAAATAATTATACTGTACCTGATTTTCTCTTCTCATTTAAAACAAGTTTCTATGAATAAATAATGCCAACAAAAGATTGTTCTAAACTCCAATAATAATGAAGTGTTTTTCCATAATTAACATGCTTTTCAGTTCACTATCTGAACAGAGTATGTGCCAGGTGATTCACTAATTTCCAACCAGTTCATTTGACTGATTACGGAACTCCATTTTTTATGCAAATTTGACCCAAAATATAGCATTTCAAGTCCCAAATAATTCTCGTCAGTATTTTCTCTCTTTTATTATGGCTCTAATTCGGGGTGTTTTTGTGTATAAGATTATGATCACTAATTTTATGCTTTTCTTTGTACTTGATACGCCCATTTTTTTTTTTTTTTTTTTTTACAAATCCCCAATTCTATGTGTTTCTCATATGCAAATTAATATTGTTGATAACATTGCACTTTTTTGGTTTTGCAAATTTTTGTACAAGGAATGTGTACTCAGGTTGCCGACTGGCCAAGAGAAATTCCTTTGCATAACATATCTCAAAGGATGGGAATTCGCCTCCTCTGAGATATGATGCGTAACTTTTTGGAAAATCTCAACCGTTCATATGAGATATCTCAGAGGATATTCCAATTTAGACGTACGTGGTTATTTGACATCCCTCGATATATCATGCAGGCATACAAAAAATTTCTCTTTTATGAAACTTTACATTGTTTTTTTTTTATCTGCTAACCTTTCTTTCTATATTTCAATATATTTTGTTATATCAGATACAACGATTGGATGGAATCAGAAAATTCTCTTGTTTGAATTTTTTTTTTATACAGTACCACTCCAACACCCGCCTTACCGTCTTGGTCCCAAGAGCCATCGACAAAGAAAAGACACTCCATGAACTCATAGATACATTTAAAACAAAAACTTATATGTATAATTCATCTTGAATAAATATTTTTTTTTTTAGAACTTGGCAGTAGCTACCAAGGGTTCATCTTGAATAAATAAAAAACATAATTCTCTCCTGCCAAGTTATCAGTATCCTAGTTCTCAAATAGTACATGAAAGAGAAACAACATCACATGCATAAGCACAAAATTCTCTCTTGCCAAAAGCCCAAAATTCTCCTATAAACCCTGCATAATCCCTAAAATGAAAAATAACAAAGTAAATGACACTGAAAAAATTGATTTCTAAACCTCCTCTATAAGCAGCTTGGATTGAGGTTTCGTCTTTGTTTTATCAACTTTCACCTGCCCAGCCTCAAAGAAAGAATCTTTCTCCACTCCAACAATTCCAGCGAGAGATGACCATACCTCATGTGGCTGCTCATGCACCCAACACATCAAAAAGTACACCTTTCTCTCCACACCACGTAACTTAACTCTTTCCCCCTTCCCTGCCTTCTCGCTCCTAACATCTTTCTCACCGGCTTGAACCATCCTTCTTAAATCACACAAAGCACAAACAAGAACATTGCTACCCAAAGATATCAAACTTATGACATCATCCATTAATGCAATAGCAAACTTGAAACCCCCCATATACCTATGAACAGGAGAGCATGCTTGTTCCAGGCAAGAGCTTAAGGCCTCTCTAACTGTCTGGGGCCTAAAATCATCACCCATTACCTTAGAAATAGTCAGAAAGACAGAGGCCGAGCCTAGTGGGTCAGAACTCCAATCCCCATTATAGAGGCGAAGTGTGAAGCAATATCCATATAGAACATCTACTAAATGAACTGCTAGAAGAGGGGATGGTTCAGATCTGGTAAGTTGATTCAGTGGAGGCAGAGGGCTGTCGGGACCAGGAGGGATTTCTTTGTCGACAGGTGCCGGATTGTTAGATGAACCTGGTTCATCACTGATTGGTGTTATTAGTAGACTTCCACCATGACCAAGAGAGATTGATTTAGCAGAAGGTTTAGTCCACCATGGGGTCCATGGTTCTATAAGCTTGCTTAGTTCACCCGAGGCTAAGGCTCTCTTAAACTGACTTATTTCTTCAGGTGAGAGGTCTTCTAACCTGATTTCATCACCTTAAACAATGTAAAAAAAAAATATCTTAACAACTATCATCGGACAACAAGCTCATAGCTTTAATTGTATTAGGAAAGAGACTAAAATGTTGTAACCAATTACCTGAAATAACCTTCTGAATTAATTCCTCAGATAGCATAGACTCTGAAACCAGATATCATGACATTAATATCATTCGTACGTCTAACAAAAGTCAGTTGATCAAAGAAAATGCTAATTGATATTAGTCGTGCAAATGTTGATAGATTGCCAGTTCAGTTGTTACTTTTGATAGGTTCAACTGCTGCTTTGCTTAACTTTGCCTCTGTTCAGTTAAATCTATTGTAAAATGGGTACAGTGAAGAGTACAGGTTCCTAATTTACCATATTTACATGCATAAAGGTTGGCACATGTATTTACTAGGTCGGACAATTTCCAAAGTAAATTATTTCCTTTTGTTTTTCCTAGTTAAAAGCTAGAGTCTGATTGTTTGGTTTGCTTTATCTTAAATTCCGAAAGGAGAAACTCTAATCTTGGCTAATACCATTTCCCGTGAAACCAGGTCTATACAAGTTCCAGTCATAAAAATGAGATAAACAAAAAGAAAGTCCAGAAGGCTTTACCATCTTCGTCATCAGAGGACACCTCATCCTTGTCTTCAGAATGAAATCTTTTCAGAATATCCATCATTTTTCTCTTTGTTTCTTCTCCGGGTTGCATTTGTTGCAGCTCCTCCATCACATTGTCTCGCATGAAGGATTCAGTGCACCGAATGCTGTGCCCCTGTAAAATGCATTTTTTTAATGGTTTTTTGTTTAGCCCAACAGTAAACAAACTAAAGAGAGAGAAAAACTATTTAAGTTCGCAAAAGATAAAAAAAGGCATTTCATTTATTTGTTCATTTTGTCTGAAATTGGAGGGAACTCAACAGCATCAATTTAGAATAATTTATAGGAAGGTACAACAAATACGAGAGGAATAAGATAACTTGAGATGCATGAACGGAGAAAAAAGACGCACCTTGTAGCAAGGAAGGGAACAATATCGAGTGTTGCATCTGGGACAGGTATACTGAGCAAACTGCTTCTGACATCTGTAACGGAGCACTTTTTTGAATCAGTATTCGAACTTCAAATGTAATCAAATCATCTTTAGGAACAAATTTCGTATGGACCAATGACTATAATACCAATTTATCAGCGGATATGAGTGGCTTACTACTTGTATCAATTGCACTGAGTCTCAATGTGTAAAAACAAACAGTTCTTTTATGCTCGGAAAGAGTGCGAACTGTACAGGAAAAAAGGGCTTCGAACCAATAAATGAATTGCATAATAGACTTCACCTAATGATTTGTTCAGGCAATCAAAAATTGAAGTTCTGAGAATTGTCAAAAAAAGAGAAAAAAAGTAAGAAAAAATAGTGTCCAAAGGTAAAATTAACCGCTAAAAGGGTAAAATCAACCTGTTAGATTCACTAACCCATTAGTGATACAAAATAATAATAATAATAAAAAATCAATGGGCATAGAAAAGAACATTAGATAGATTTTAAGTTTAATGAAGGAGAACTCACACTCGGCAAATGATCCTTGAATCAGCGAAAGATGAGCTTGATGAACCACCTGGTTCAGACACCCCCACCTCCTTCTCCATCTCCAATATCAGCTACTTACTGCTTCCACACTCTGTATTTATCTATTTTTATATCTTTTTCATTTTGGTTTTGATATATTAGAACTGATAATTTCAAAAATTTGTGACTCGCCCACTGTCCGAGTTGCGCCAATTCTTCTAACGAGGTCAGTCCAGTAAGGGGAGATATAAAGTGGAGAAAAATATGAAGCACCAGAAAGGGGAGTTGCGCCAATTTGTGACTCACCCACCGTCCGAGTTTTTTTTTTCTGAGGTATTCCTACAATTAAACGCCAGAAAGGAAATATGAATGAACTGAAGTGGAGAAAAATATGCATTTGCCTAGTTCAGATGAGCAGTTGAAAGCTATATAGTGAAAGGCCTAAATAGTCCTACTTTCGGAGCAGGGTTTCCAACCAAATAGGAGGTGAATTAGAGGGTTTTAGAAGCATGTTAAGGAAGCACATGATCAGCCGCTGGGGTCAAGCTGCAACGTTGCTGCTTGGCATAATGTACCTCGGCCGTGAGTACAATATATACTACTTGTTTTTATGTTAATTGGATTAGTCAGAGTAATATCAACCAGGGCAATGCTGCTAGGCTAGGCTCAATAATGCAATTATGCCTCAGGTCTTATATTTTCTGCATGAATGAGCCTTAATAGGTTTTGCCACCGTTTCTATGAGATCTATATAACTTAAGATTACCTCAAACCTTGAAGCAATCACTGACACAAACAATTAACTCAAAATCCTAAAAGATAAGATTGAAACACAATCATAAACCCTAAACGGTAAAACCGGGCACAACTTGAAATCAAGCATTTTTTAGCCGCAATAGCAGGATCTAAAGAAGTGAAAAAAGAAAATGAAAACACATTGAAATCTTACCTGGAGCTCGAGGTAATCGAAAATCGTGTTAGGTATACTAACTACTAAGGCAACTGACAGAGTTTAGGAGAGGGGAAATCGCCACAAAGAACAGTGCGTTCTGGCGTGCGCGATCGAGAGAAGGAGATTGAACGAGAGAACGAATTTTGTAGAGGTAACGGTGAGAAAGGGATAGCGATTTTGAGAGAAAGCGCGGAGACGCGGAGTCGGAGAACGAATTTTCGATCTGTAGGACTGAAGTGGAGAAGTTTCGAGAGGAAGCGCGAGGTGGGGAGAGGAAAGAAATGTTAAAATTTGGAGAGAGCTGCGGAGTCGGATAGACTGATTCCCTTCTAATCACGTACTATTGTTATTTTTGCGGATCAAGAAACTAGTAGTAAATGTGCATTAACAAGGCTCAATTTGATATGTATTTAAAGAGATTCAGGCTAATGGAAAAGGTGCTCTGCCATAAATGAAATAACATACTTGGAAAACTCCACATAAAGCAAAAACTTACTTTTTTGAACAAATTTAGCAAGAATATCCAAGAATTAACTCCCATACGAGAGCTGTTTAAATTGTCACACTCGATCAAATTACACAAATTCGGGCTATCTAAATTTCGAAGGAAGAATAGGCTAGCACAACAAGCAAAAAAAATACATAATATTCAGTGATCCAGAATTAAACAGATACGGATCGAAAAATATGAAGGAGAAAGACGAGATCAAACTTGAGTTAAGCAGCTTGGATCAAATCGAGGAGTATTAAATGGAACCAAATTAGGAAACCCTAGCAAATGGGGAGGAACTAGCGATGTGAGAGAAGGAAATTTGGGAGAGAAGGAACGAAGGGAGAGAGAGAGAGGGAGAGAGAGTAGTGTGAGCGTGTGTTTTACTGTGTAGAGAATATTAAGAAAGGAGAGTAAAAAGTATCTTCGTCCCTATACTCCAATTACCGGAATACTTACCCTTTTTTTCTCTCTTTCTATTTACCGTAATTTTGGAGAGTTGATCCTGACGGAAACTTGGACCGAAAAACTACCGCTAACGGAGTACGCCATAAACCATAGACCAACATTCAATGAGTTTTTTTGGTCCTATTTTACACTTCATTAAAGTGCAATGGGTCTAAACATCAGTATTAATGCCCCTTTCGAATCAACCGACTCGAATTGACTTTCTAACGATAAAAATCTATGAAACTGGTCTACTGCGGCAACATCGTAGCTCCCCAGTGGCGAGGCTAGGATTTGAGCCAGGGGTAGGCAAAAATCGGATTCGGGTTCAAATAAATTAACGGGCTCGGGTTCAGATTCGGGTTTGGATTCAAGACAGAATACAAGTTAATATTAATCATCTTTGTTTCTCTCTCAAAAAAATAAATCTCTCAAATTAATTATCTCTATGTCTATTATTTTATTTGGCTGAATGAATTCACCGAATACCATAACAGAATGATTATTAACAAGATAAATAGTTTAAGAGAGAGCTATCCTAATGTGACAAATGGAATGGTTATATTTGGTACAAGTTCTTAACTCCAAATTCAAATACAAATGGAAATTACAAGTCAAATACTCAAATTCAAATACAAATGGAATTTATCTTGAGCTATTCAAATTCAGAACCTTGTGCCCTTGAGCATATTTGACATCAATTGGTCTAATTTCCAAAGCTAAATTGAAAAAAAAAGGTTAAAATTTAGTAGGCTGAAAAGGGTGAACTAATATTAAGTGTCAATTTGTTTTTAGGAACAAACAGTGAAACAGATCGGGTCTGGTGAATTAATAGTTGGTTACTTGCTAGCAACAAAGTGACAAACTAGAGACATTGGTACAGCAATCAAAACACAGAGGACAAGTATACAAAAATACCAAACAGAAAGTTAGAAACTACATACTGGTTCAGAAGCGCACAAGGCGGTTAGGTTTCCCGAGATAACTACAGAACCTATCAGCTGCTCCGGCAGGCGCAAGCGGCAGGCGGAGGCGGAAGGCACAACCACGCAGGCGGAAGGCGGAAGCGCGTCGCGTAGACGGCAGGCGGAGACGCGTCACGTCGCGCAGACGGCAGGCGGAGGCGCGTCGCGCTCGCGCGGTCCTTTCTCGCGTAGCTTTCTTCCTTCCACCGTTTCGTGTAGCTGCTGCGGGCTGCTGGTTTGATTAAACACTTAACTCGCCAAAAAAAATAAACTGGGCTGCTGGAATTAGACTGGG